>CM075258.1:2500-1202500 GCA_037678475.1 x Bolboschoenoplectus mariqueter | reverse complement strand
GGAAGATCGGCCTTGAACACGTGTGCCTCAGGGGTTTCTCTCCAGTCGATGCGAGCTGTGGCGAAAGCAGAGGTGTCGGATGGGAACGAGAGGGAGGAAGAGGAGCGAGGGGAGGAGAGGAGACCGCGGTTGAAAGGGAAGCCATTGAAGGGATCCCACAGCTCGAGGGAGAAGGGATCGAAGACATTGTTCCTCCTGGTGATCGACATTGTTGCGACTGTGTTGTTAGATTCGAAGGCGAATGAGAATGGTAGAAGGGTTACAGTTGCGACTCGCGAGTGTGTGTAAGCTTTCTTCCTGATAGATTCTCGATTGAATTTTGTTTTCTGTTGAAGCGACTGGTGTGGTTTTTGGTGGTGAATTTATAGAGACTGGAGAAGGGAAGGAATGAGGCTCTAGATGGGCCTGGTGCTTTCTAGAGAGTTCGAATTTCAAGTTCCAATTTAGTCTGGAAGCCGCTGGTAGCTGCTTCTTGAATTTTCGGACTTGAAGAGTCGTGATCTGTTATTAGTTGCATTTTGGGCTGCACTTCAATGGATTAGAAAAAAGGGATGAATCCGATGGTTATTTTGACAATTTTAATAATAAATTTTCAAATAAATTCGAATTTTTTTTATAAAAATAATTTTTTATAGATATATTATTGAATTTATAGATTGATTGTATTTTAAATTTCATGTCATTTGAATTTTATTTAGTAGTTTATTAAAAACTATTAAAATTTATATAATTTATAACAGTTCATATTTAATAATATTTGATGAAATATCGAATATAACTTAAATTATATAAAATTTACAACATAATCAATCTATAAGTTTAAGAATATATCTATAAATTTTTTCTATTTTTAAGATTTTTTTTAAATTTATATAGAATCTCATTTCAAAATTATCAAAATAACTGTTGTCAAGGGATCCTCCCCTTAAAAAAATCAAGCAGGATACAATGGATTCAATGAAGTTCATGAAGGATTCAATGGATTCAAGAAAAGGTTCCGAAGTCTCTTTCTGCAAATTGTAGAAGGAATAATTTTTACTGCCATGCACATCCCATATCACCATATCTCTTTCTGCAGCTCTTCATCTTTGATAGGAAAATGGGTCAACACTTGTAGGAACAATCTTATTTTATGCAATCATGTCTTTTTCCAACATTAAAACCAATTGTAGAAGTTGAGCAGAGCAATAATAGAAGCAGCATTATGTTTAAAATTGTCGTGCATGAAGCAAATGCAACACCACATCTCATCAATAAGTAATTACGATAAACTCATTGCAGGTGACATTAGTTTCAATTGTGTCTAAAATATGCACATTGCAAGAAAGATGATCACAAGTTTTGATTTTGTGGTGGAAAACACAATCAACTGATCCTTGCCATTCTCTTTAAGAAAATTGGATAGGCTGCCTCATCAATTAAAATGCACCCAATTGATGGCACGAGATGTATAGGCTGCCTCATCAATTAGCTTTCAATTCTGAAGGAATTTTAGCACACAATTGATTACCTAATAATCAATCAGACACAAACTGCTAGAAACAAACTTTAATGGAACTGCACAAAAATTACCAAACTGATTTACAAACTTTCAGCGAGAAATTTGTACATTAACCAAAAGCAGAGATCTTTTCAAGTCGAAAACAACCCAAACACAGCCATTTTAACAATTCTTTACAAACACACAGCAATTACACCTACATTCAAGCATCACACTTCTCATATACTGAAGCAAAATTAACCAGAGATCTCAATAGATTTGACCTCAGGTTTCTTGACCTCTTCCTTCGGCACGGTGACAGTCAGCACGCCGTTGTCCATCGCAGCCTTGATCTGATCCATCTTGGCATTCTCTGGAAGCCTGAAGCGCCTCAAGAACTCCCCGCTGCTGCGCTCCACACGGTGCCACGTGTCAGTCTTCTCTTCATTTTCTCTGGTGCGCTCGCCGCTGATTTGAAGGACATTGCCCTCTTCCACCTCCACCTTGATCTCTTCTTTCTTGATTCCTGGAAGATCGGCCTTGAACACGTGTGCCTCAGGGGTTTCTTTCCAGTCGATGCGAGCTGTGGCGAACGCGGATGCATCAGACGGGAAGGAGAGGGAGGAAGAGAAGCGAGGGGAGGAGAGGAGACCGCGGCTGAAAGGGAAGCCATCGAAGGGATCCCACAAGTCGAGGGAGAAAGGATCGAAGACATTGCTCCTCCTGGTGATCGACATTGTTGTGATTTTGTTGCTCGATTAGAAGGTGAGAAGAAATGAAGAACTTGGAGCAGCGTTACAGTCGCTAGTAGGAGGAAGATTCTTAGTTTGATTCTTGATTGAATTCGTTTCTCAGTTGACGGTACCAGAGAGAGCCTTGCTGATGTATTTATAGAGACTTGAGAAGAGAAGGAAACAAATGAGGAATGAGGTTGTAGATGTGCCTGGAATCTTCTAGAGAGTTCCTAGGTCAAGAATGTAATGTAATAACGCACTAACGATGGTTCCGATTTTGTCTGGAAACCGCTAGCTGTTTTCTGAATGGTTGGGTTCAGTGAGGTGATCTGTTATTTGCATCTCGGGATGCAACGGATTCATTCTTTTTGGATCCAACTCAAAACTATAATGCAAAATCTAAAATTCATGGAGAATTCAATGAATTCAAGAAAAATTCCAAATTCTTTTTCCTAACTATTATTTATATAGAGTCTGTTTTTATAAATATATTGACGAAATATTTACAAATTAAATTTTAAAATCTCGCGTCCGAAACATAAATCTAAGTAGCTCAATAATTTTTTCATGTCGAAACTTATAGAATACTAAAATTTATCATTTTTAAAATTTATTTACTATTTTTATTTATTTTTGCAAAATGACCCTTTTTGGCTTTCAAATATTAGTATTTATTTTTGGGTCATTTTTCAAAATTCATTAAAAATAGTAGAAAAATTCTATAAATGAAAAATTTTAGTATTCTACGAGATTTTGATATGAAGAATTTATTAGACTATTTGAATTGACGTTTCGGACACGGAATTTTGAAACTTAATCCGTAAGTATTTTAAACAAAAGTGCTTATAAAAACATATTAGTCAAACTATGTTTATATGATTATACATTTATTCAGCTTTCTGCCAAATTGTTAAGTCTTTATCCTGTCCTTCCAAATAATTCAATAAAGAATAGTAATAATTACACCCATTAACTATATCCCTTATCTGCAATTCAGATATATTTATATTTTTTTCATAAAGTATTTATATCTAATTATAAAAATGTTTGTATCTTATATTATTAAAATTAAATGTTATACAAGCTATATTTTCTACTTGTACAACAAAGTTTTCAATTTAAAATTTTCTGTAATCATTTAGAAAAGAAAAATTGATAAATACCTTATATACTAAATATAAACATATTATCCGTCCGATCGTATCAAAATCCGTGTAAAACAAATCTCAAAAAATATAATCTATCCATTCGTACATCGCATTGCTGAGCATAAAATCAGCGCTCATATAAGTTGCACCTCTTTGGCATATTTTATGTTGGAAACTAATTTTAAATAAATGGGAAATGTATGATAGATTAATTTATCATATCTTAATCACTCAAATTGAAGACGTGTCTATGGAAAATTAAATTATAAATTTTATCAATAAAATAGAGACAATTAAAATATAATTGGAAGGATTGAGTTGACAATTAGCCTGATCGATAATGTATTTTTCATTGAACTAAAAATATTGTCCACGTACAAATTTTTTTGGCATATACAATCCTAGAAATACTACGACCACAGCTTCAAAAAAGACATTTTGGATTGCCATTCACTTTCAAACATACAATATTGTTTTATAGAAATTGGAGATTATTATTAAGAATAAATGCATAGCTATATTGTATCTAATTTTCACCGAAGTGGATGCCTTTCTTGATCAGCACGATGTGATTATATAGGCTGATAATAGTTAATGTTATTTATTAACATAAATGCACTTTAGTGCTGCCATAAGCCATTAAAAATATAGCGTATGATTAATTAGAATATAATTGCACATACGACCTGTCAAAGTTCCACTCTTTAATTTCAATATTCACTGTGTACGTTAAAGGCCTCCATTTATTCCTTATTTTTGTTTGCATTGTCTTCAAAAATATAGAAAATTAATTTAAATTTTGAGTCATTTATTTATATCTAACATATTCCTCATAAATCCTCAAGCTGGATCTCAGGAGGATGACATGCCATACGATGAGATTGTCACCTCGAAATATTATCAAACACATCAAATGCACCAAATAGATAGCATGAAATTTTATCACACAGTCGATTACCTAATAATTAGAGACTGCAAGAAGCAAACTTTAATGGAAGTAAGTACACGAGAACAAAAACTGATTTACTAATTACGAGTGAGAAATTTATACACCAATCAAAGCACAGACTTCTTTTTCAAATCGAATACAACCCAAACACAGCCATTGAACAATTCTTTACAAACACACAGCAATTACACCTACATTCAAGCATCACACTTCTCATGTACTGAAGCAAAATTAACCAGAGATCTCAATAGATTTGACCTCAGGTTTCTTGACCTCTTCCTTCGGCACGGTGACAGTCAGCACGCCGTTGTCCATGTCAGCCTTGATATTGATCCATCTTGGCATTCTCTGGAAGCCTGAAGCACCTCAGGAATTTGCCGCTGTTGCGCTCCACACGGTGCCACGTGTCAGTCTTCTCTTCATTTTCTCTGGTGCGCTCGCCGCTGATTTGAAGGACATTGCCTTCTTCCACCTCCACCTTGACCTCTTCTTTCTTGATTCCTGGAAGATCGGCCTTGAACACGTGTACCTCACGGGTTTCTTTCCAGTCGATGCGAGCTGTGGCGAAGGTGGATGCATCAGACGGGAAGGAGAGGAGGGAGGAGGAGGAGGGGCGAGGAAGTCTTTCGTTGAAGGGGAAACCATCGAATGGGTCCCACAGGTCAAGGGAAAAGGGATCGAAGGCATTGCTCCTCCCGGCTGCGATCGACATTGTCGTGATTCTGGTGTTCGATTAGAGTAAGTTGCGAGTGGAGGGTTCTTTGTTGGATTCTTGATTGAATTTGTTTCTTATAGAGACTGAGAAGAGAAGGAATGTGGTTGAAGAGTAATGACGCTTTCTAATGTAGCCGTAAGAAAAAGGTTTGTAGCTTTTGACTTGAACTTCCAATTTAAATGTAGCTTGTTTGATTAGATTTTTGAGAGCTGACACACATATGTAATTATTGATATCATCATCAAATATATTATTATATATATTAATAATTTTATTATACAAACTCATTTTATACAGTATTATTATTATACAAATTAAATAAATTATTATACATATTAATGATTTTATTATGTAAATTTATTTTTATATAAAACTATTATTATATAATTTAAATGAGTTATTATACATACTAATGATATTTAAATTAAATAATAGAAATATTATACATAATAAAATAATAAAATCATTAATATATGTAATAATAATGTATATAATAAAACATATATCGATAACGGTATCAATAATGATATTTCCATAATATTTTCCTAAATTTTTTGGTTAACTTAACTTAAATTTGAGTTTGATTTGAAAAAAAAAGTCTATATAATTATACTTAACGATATGATAAAAGTATTTATATATTTTTTTTCAAAAAAACATTTATACCTAATAACACAAATATTTATATTTTATATTTACTAAAATTAAAAATTTTACAAAATTTATCTTTAATTGTACAAAAAAAATTAACTTAAAATTTTTCATATTATTGAGGAATGAAAAAATGACAAATATTTTTTATATTGACTATAACCACTTACAAATACAAATATAAATTATTTATTCATTTAATATAAATACTTGTGATGTGTGGATAAAAGGGTGCACAAATATTTTCTCTATTTAACAATTTCTGCATATATAATGATATTTATTTTTATAAAAGCGAATACAATCTTTTTTTAATTTATTATAAAATCAATAAAGTACAGATAATTTGTTCTCTCTCTCTTTCAATCTTAATTTAAATTAAAATTATATTGAATAATTTAAAATAATTTTTTTATTCTAATAATATAAAATATAAATATTATTATTATTAAGTATAAATAAATGAACACACATGTAAAAAGGTGTTGAAATAAGCTGACTTGAAATTACCTTCACTTACACGGCACTGGTGTATATATAGCACCGAACTTCATGAGCTAACCAAATGAGAAAAAAAAATAAACAAAGATTATGTCAAGTTAAACGATCATAATTAAACGACCTATACATACAAACCTTTATAATAAATTCAAATATTTTTTTTTACCAAACTAACAAACAACGCTTTCTACTTAACATTTAACTTCACAAAAAAAAAACAGTAACATTTACATATGTACATAGAGTCTCAAAACAATATAAACACTCAAACTAATCTATGTTTAACCATAGAACAGTCTTAAACATTTACATATATGTATTCAAAACAAAAAAAAAACCTAATATTTACATATGCACATCCAAACAAAACAAAAACAAAAAAATCACAAACAACAAATCAACAAACAACAAACAGTTTCAGCACAGTGACAGTTGATCAGCTCTCTGTTTTCTGCGATTTCTTCGATTTGATCCATCTCGGCATTTTCAGACAGCCTGGATTTTCTTTTTTACCAGATTCGATCTCGATCGATTTTACCTCAGGCACCTTCTTGACCTCCTCCTTCGGCACCGTGACAGTCAACACGCCGTTCTCCATGGCCGCCTTGATCTGATCCATCCTGACATTCTCCGGCAACGTGAACCTCCTCATGAACTTCCTGCCGCTACGTTCTACCATGTGCCACATGTCGTTCTTCTCCTCATTCTCTCTGGCACGCTCTCCGCTGATCTGGAGTATGTTACCTTCCACCTCCACCTTGACCTCTTCTTTCTTCATTCCCGGAAGATCGGCCTTGAACATGTGAGCTTCGGGTGTCTCTTTCCAGTCGATACAAGCAATTGTGAAACTGGAGGTGTCGGCCGGGAAAGAAAAGGAGGAAGAGGGATCAAGGTTGGAGAGGATGCTCCGGTTGAAAGGGAAACCATTGAATGGGTCCCACATGTCAACGGAGAACGGGTCGAAGCCACTGCTCCTCCCAGCGATCATCGACATTACTACGATCGTGAATTATCTGATTACAAGGTGAGATCGATGGATTAATTGAGATTACTGAGATCGGTGCAAGAGAATTTAGCTTCTAATTAAGTTGATTTTTCGCGTTTATTTCTGGTGATGAAGCAAATGCTACACTGTCATGGTGAATTTATAGAGACAGTGACGGAGAAGGAATGGAAGGCCTGGTGCTTTCTAGAAGGATCGGATAAATGAGAAAATAATATGTCTCGAGTTTAGTCGAGAAGTCACTTGAGGTTTCTTGAACTTTAATTAAGATTAATTAATCATGAATCATGATTAATTCATGACCCACCCGTAATTTTGTTCTTTTCGATTATTTGGGCTGGATTGGAATTGGACTAAGATAGGATTCATTCAAAGTAAGGTTCAATATTCAAAGTACTGATGGATCCATTCAATTAAGGTGTCTTTTTTTTTTTACTATTGTTGTATTCTCAAGGTGAGAAACTAATGGATTCATTAAGGAGAAATTTTATGGTAGTAAATATGAAATTTTATAAGGAATAGTTATAATATTTCAAAAGCACTGATCAGTTGTTCTTATAAAAATTATAACTTTTTTACTTAGTACTGCTATCACAATGTATGTTTTGTAATAATACCTCCTATGCCAATACATTTGTAGCTAATGTGACCAAGTTTTGCTTCTATTTAATTGCTCCATTCATATAACAATCTGAAGTCTACATTTCAAAAACAGAAGACCATTGAGACTAAACAAGAACTATAAACTTGCACTGAGAACTAAGTATACAATATTTGACATCAAAAGTGACTCATGTTGTTGTTGTCAGTAAAAGATACTTTTATAATCATAGGATCCTCAGAACCACAAAAACAAATTTTAACTGAGAAAATACATATTTTACGCTCATGCTTCACATACTTTATAATAAAAAATGTTGAGAACATGAACAATACATGCTTATAAATCGCAAGTAATAAATAAAGTGTCTATTTCAGAAGAAAACCTGATGGTCAATCTTCCGTAATTGAAAGAATAACATTCTAAATGAAAATTACATTCTGAAAATCATAGAAGAAAAACAACATAAATTTCATTTTGCATTGCATTTTAACCTTCTATTTACAATTGAGTCAGAAAATCTCAGAGAAGAGAACCATGCCATTAACTGATTATCATAAAAATTGTATATTGACAGAAAAGAGAAATCACCCTACATGCATATTTGCATTGACTATTACATTAGCTGCTAAGAACACAGGAACTATGTAAGCCAGAGCAAAAGAACCCAGAAGACCTAAAAAGACACGCCGGAGCACTTCTACCACCAGATAGATCAGTACAAGAAAAAGGAGAAAACAGTCAGACTACTACTAAAAGCTGAGACAATCTTCAGTATTACGGTCTTCTATTGTAACCCCTGGAAAAGAAAGGATGGTGAAGAGCCTCCCAAGCTGAAAGCCTATCAGATGGGGCATATCTTAGAAGACCGTAAAGGAATTAATACCTCCAGTGTAAGATATGACGTGCAACGGAATCAGGCCAGTTCAATCTTCCTCTTCACACCGAATATTGATTCTGAATGTGAACAGAAATACCTTAAGAGAACGGAGTTTCAAAACCGCTTCCATGCTTTTCACTGACATGCAACCTTCAGGCCAGTTCAACCTTCCTCTTCTCACATACTTCTCAGCATGTTGACTGCAACAGGTGAGATAGGGAATGAGTATCAGATAAGTACTTACATGAGGCTAAAAGAGAGGTAAAGGTTCTCACCCTGCTCTCCTCAGCATGTGCCCAGGCAAAGGTCCCAAGATTTTCTCCATCATTGCCAAGTGTTCTAGATCTTCATGTGTTTGAAATAATGCATCCCCCTGTAAAACAACATTGCCATTTTAAGAAGTTGTTATCAAGTTGCTCGTCTAACAGATCAAATAAGACTTTCCATTAGAACAATACCGAGCAAAGTTCAACTATAATGCACCCCACACTCCAAATATCACACGGACAACCCCAGCCAAGCCCTAGGGGAAAAGCAAGAAATCACAAGTTAAAACATAAATGAAAGCAACATAACAATAATGATAAAAACAATGGCAAACAACAATAAGGGCTGCATACCAAGAATAACCTCAGGCGCCCGATAATGCCGTGTAGATACAACGTAAGTATTTAGGGGGCTGTCAACTGTAGTGCTACCAAAATCAATAAGCTTGATGGCCCTCGACTTTGGCAGGCGCTTGTAGTAAGAGCCTTCCTTTGGAGACTTCGATGTTACCTACAAGTATAAACTACAGGTTAGCCACCTCATTTGAGGTATAAAGACCAACTACACGCAACAAAAAAGAAAATTGACGCAATACTTTGTAGTCGGATACTTTAATGTACTCTGGCGAAACAAGTAGTACGTTCTCAGGCTTTAAATCAGTATGAATGAGACGCAATTCATGCATGACTGCAAAGAAGCAGATGGCATTAACATAATGAATAAAAGATAAAACTTAATTATCACCTATAACTTTACTATTCTTTTAATTATATTGTACATAATTTCTCCATAAAGATTTAAAATAATACTTTCAACTACCATGAAAAATGCTCTGTGAATTACACATTATTTATAAAGAAATTGATAACATCAAGTGTTAAGTAGGTAGTAGTAATATCTACACACATGCTATGCTTTCCAAGAGTTGTCTGGAAAATTCGCGAACTAGATTGATAGAGAATGCGCGATAATTATTTTCTCGAAGAAAATCGTACAAACTGGGGCCCAACTTCTCAAAGACCTGTTAAACCATTTATGTTGGAGTTGTCAGCTAAAACCCCACAAGCCAAAATTTTGAGGGGAACAAGAGCTAACAGTCATAATATATCAAGTGCTTACAATACAGATATGGTTACGATAGTCAAACCAGTTCCTTATTTGCACACAGCTGCAAAAACATAGCATCTAATCCATGACAAAACAAACAAAGGAAAAAAAAAACCAAAGATAAATAGGTGTGCCTGATTGAGGGACATACCAGGATCTAGCTTTTTCATATTTGCCAAGCTGTTCGAGGACATTAATCTCAATCCTTGCATCATCTCTGTACTTTTTTACACTACGAGTTATTTTTATAGCAACCATCTCATTCTTTTCTCTGTCCCAACATTCTAGCACCTGACCAAAGGTACCTAATGCACACCCGAAAGGAAGTCGCATCAAACAATCAGTCACCTGATTATCTCTAAATAAATTTGACTAATGGTCCGGTCAAACTACCTTCGCCCATCTTGCTGTGGATTTTGTCTGAAAAAAAAAACATAAAAGGAAATGTAAGTTAGAAAGAGAGCAGAACAGACAGATATTCACAGTAAGTAACAACAGACCCCCCTCCAAATTTCAGATTTCAAACAATTGAAAGACTAAAGATTACATAAATATCAAATAAAAGTTGCATTAAGTGATTATTTTACTACTCGCAAGAATCACTGACAAATCAATGAAAAACTGTAACAAATTTTGAGAAGTGTAATTACAGCGCGAGGTTAGGTTATCACTGACAGCAAAAACATAACGCCCGTCTTTGTCATCCTCTCTCCATGGTGGTGAGGAGGACCGGACAATTTCCTTGCCAGACATAAGCTCTGGCACAGCGCCAGCTTCTTGGGCACAAAATAAAGCTAATTGAGCCTACACAGAACCATATATTTTACTTCTTTTTGCTCTTAAACAGTGGTTATTTTCACAAACAGAGTTGCTACTTCAAACATGATTAGTAATATATGTTTGTTAACATTTGATCAATTTGCATAAAATTATTGAGTTTCCTCCCAAAGAACTTGTGTAGGATTATTTACCTTCACCCAAATCAAGAACCTGACCTGCCCCAGATTAACTGGAACCCAACCATACATGTATCCAGTATAGTACTTATCTTTCCAAACCAAAACAAATCGACAAAAGGGTTCAACATTGGTGGCAATACCCATGAACAGACCCAGCTCGACATGGACACAAAATGACACGCGTCAAATTTTGGACCCCAATACAATTTTGGTATGGATTGAACATGGTAGTGCTCAGACCTACCAGACCTGATGGCACCTCTGGTTACATCACCTGACCATAATTTGATTAACTGGAGAATTCAATTTCATTAAATATATAAGATGAGAAATAGAAAATAAAACATCTAACAAAATAAGATGAGAAGAAAGTTGATCTACATAATATAGGAAACTTCACCAATCCTATTTTGACCTACTGCCTTTTCCTGATTTTTTTCTTTTATTCTATCTTTCCTGTTGTTTGGATCTACTAGTGTACACTTTAACTATTTAACTTCAGACAGATCTAAAAAGCATCCAATTCTGAGACGCATCTAACAAATTTCATTTCACCTAATACATACATACCTATTACATAAAGAAAAACCAAGAAAAGCGAGAACCTATACTTAGGGTTTCTAATACTTCCTATGTTCCTAACAAATAGTGCAGCCGCATAATAATTTATTTATTACAAAATTATTTATAAATATGAGGCTCCTTAATGGTTAATTTTCCTGTAAATGGTAGTAAATCTTCCAAAAGATTCATGGAACTCTTTATCTTCTTTAGATTCAGTTAAAGAAGAGGAAAAGATTATGTTTGATTTTGATCAAGAAATTCTGAACACAATACAGTTTGGTCTACGAGTTTGTTAAACATCTAACTAATATTCAGTACTAATATTCAGTCTCAAGAAAAACAACAATTAGTCTTAGAATTAAATCCACCTACAACTATCTGGATAAACAAGACACAAGACCTAATCAGAGAGAAAATTCTGAAAATAATCTAAAAGCATAAGTAAACCACCTCCAAGAACACATTATAATTAGGTCGATAAACAACCCGATGCACCCGAAATGAACCGAGAACAATGAGAAAAAAAGAATTATACCGCTGGATTCTCAGGCAAGACATCCCATCCAAGTCTCCGTCGCTTCCTAGGACGCCGATCGACGACGACGGCCTGAGGCAACTCCGTCAAACAGTCCATCGGAGATTCGATCAAAGGCGCAGCGATCACACAAGAGAAAGAGAACAGAGTTCTTGCTTTCCTGGGACCTATTATTAATACTGCTATATTAGGATAACCGAATGTGGCTATTAAAAAGGAACTTCGTTTTCAGTTTCCATTCCTCTGTGTTCAAGCGTATCGCGGATCAAAAAAGCTATTAAAGAGGAACGAAACACCGTTGGATATATACATTGGAGAATAACATGTGGCTCTGAGAAGCTGAGGATGTGATTCATCATACCGTGGTTACTTTCTATTTAATTTGGTTGGATAATTACACTTATTTGGCAAATAGAATAAAAGTAATTTAAGTACTTAAACATACTTTAATATATCATATATCAAATAGAAGTAATTTAAATAAAATTAAATCATCAAATTTCATAATTTTTAATAATTTTTACTCCCACTACTTCATCTACTTACTTCACTACTATCAGACATTAATGTTTTAAAATGATTTAATACTTATTCCGCTTTAATTTTACTCCACTTGCCAAATGAGGGGTTAGTTTATTATATGTTGTATTCATGCTGAAATTATAAAAATTTAATTTATTAATCATATTATCAATTTAATATTTTTTATATATTAATTACAAAACGTCTTTATTCTTATAATTGTTTATTCGTTAACTTGACAATTTTTAATTAATAAAAAATAATATTATATTAAATGTTTTGCATCTTTAAAATTGCAATTGACGTGTCATATTAATATTCACAAATTATCAACATATATTCACAAGTGAGATGATTATGTTCTAATTAAAATAAAAAAAATACGAAATGCATCACTTGATACTCCAACGCTTGGAGATATTGTTAGAAATTTACATCATGAAACTCATAATTTTATTTTATTTAATTAGATGATTAATGGGCTAGCAACCGTTGTTGGAATACTTGGTGTTTTGACCTTTTGACCATTATCATTAATCCCTATTAATTTATACATGTAACGTTTCATCCATTTAATAATTTAACGAATGCTCTAAATTAAGAATGGAGGTGTAAGATGAAATATATATAAATAGGACATATCATTTGTGTATAGTTGCTGCTTTTGAATACTCCGGAAAAAATAAAATAGTTGCTGTTCATATTCATCTAATTACATTTATTTTCTCAGAAAATTTTTTATAAAAAATATGATTTTGTTATCATTGTTGAAAAAGATTATATCAATCTCTATCATGAACATACCCATAGAAAGGAAAATCCTAGCATAACTTAAAATCAGTTCGTCGAATTATTTTTATGTGTAAGAATGAAAAATCGTCTTAAATCCACTGACACGACTCTTATTAATTTTATTCTATTATTTTAATTTTACTCAAATTTCAGATTTGAAGATCGATTTTTTCAACATATATGATCTGATTCCTACTCAAAAGTGTTGAACATACGGATCTTACGACAATGATGTCAATAACTCTCTGCATATCAGCTCTCTTTTCTTATAACTAAAAGATCACTTAAGAAAGCACTAAATTAAGGCAAAAGCTTGCATCCGGTCGGCTGTCTTTCCGTCTTCGAAAGAAAAATGGATCTTTCCAAAATACCCATTCTTTTATTAGACGCAATGGGTTTTTAGGGGGTACAGGGAGAGAAAGCAGAAAGCAGATTCTAGAGAGAGCAGAGGCATTGTTCTATTGGATAATTACCAAAAGAAAACCAAATATATACAGATGTGGATTATCTGAACACTTGTATATATTCATTCATTAGATGTTTTTTTATAGTAGTGCAAATTTCTTAAAAGTTGTCAGTTTAATTCTTTTAACAAAATCAGAAAAAATTCCTTTTTTCTAGCAAAATGAGCATGTAGCGCAAAGGAGTGTGTTACATTTTTTTTTTTTTTTTTTTGAGCAGCCCGTAGGCGAAGTAGAGAGTAGCACATTAGACAAAAGCAGTATACATTAGACATTTATCTCCATATATCAAAACACATTCATACATCAAACAGGGGCACACCCGAGTGATACCAACACACCAGTTAAATACTCCACAATACAGATTAAGACACCACACGCACAATATTCCAATTTTTCTTGTACAAAAATACAAAATCACCAACACAGCAGCACAAGAAGCATCACACCAGTTCTGATTTCATCTTAACACACTTCACTGTCATCAATTTCAAGCAAAATTAACCAGAAATCTCAATAGATTTGACCTCAGATTTCTTGACCTCCTCTTTTGGCACAGTGACAGTCAGCACGCCGTTCTCCATGGCGGCCTTGATCTGATCCATCTTGGCATTCTCCGGCAGCCTGAACCTCCTCATGAACTTCCCGCTGCTGCGCTCGACACGGTGCCACGTGTCAGTCTTCTCCTCGTTCTCTCTGGCACGCTCACCGCTGATCTGGAGCATGTTACCTTCCTCCACCTCCACTTTGACCTCTTCTTTCTTGATTCCTGGCAGATCGGCCTTGAACACGTGTGCCTGAGGGGTTTCTCTCCAGTCGATGCGAGCAGTGGCGAAGGCGGAGGCATCGGACGGGAAGGCGAGGGAGGAGGAAGGGCGAGGGAAGGAGAAGAGACTGTTGTTGAAGGGGAAACCATCGAATGGGTCCCACAGGTCGAGAGAGAAGGGGTCGAAGATGTTGCTCCTCCTGGTGATCGACATCTTTCTGTGATCGCGTCTAATCTGAAATTGACAAGGGGAAGAGACTTCGAATTGGATCGGCGACTAAGATGGCAACTGCGAGCTTCAATTTGATCTGTTTTCTGATGTGGATGACAATGGTGCGCAGGAGATATTTATACAGGGGAAGCTCGGAAGGGATAAGGAAGAAGAAGCGAGCGACTGAGACTCGCTCAGAAGAGAGACCTCGCAGTTTCCAGAAAATTCTCGCATCTCGCTGCTACGGTTCGAGTTTATTCGGGTTAATGTGAGAGAGTGCTCTGAACCCAAACGAGCCTTATATGAATTGTGAGCCAGTGTTTGATGAAAATGCACATGTATGCAATTTTATTAGTTTGCGGAAACTTTGTTCTGAGCCAGTGCTTGTTGATATTTCAATCTGAAAGATTTTTTATTTTTATTTTATTCCAAAGAAAATGCATGCATGTATAAGTTTTCTATGGTTTTTATCAATTAATCATAATTATAAATACATAATAAGGCGTGAGTTTTCGTCCAATCATCATTCATGTCTTTAACCATCTGATTATACTTCACTTCTCATTTATAATGATCAAAACAAAACTCATATTTTTACATGTATTTCTCCTTATTTAAAAAAGACATGTTTAATGTGCATAAGATGTAACAAGACGCTTAAAGTAATATGATATTTTTGTGTTTTTTTGTATGAATTCTCGTACAATTTAAATATTATTTAAAAAATATCGAATGAGAAATTGTGTATTGATATAATATTAAAGTAGTCAAGTGTGTATTGAATAATAGTCAAATGTGAATTTTAGGAGATTTGAAAAATGAGTTTGGAGATAGAAGATTAAGACAACTATTTACAATGTCAATGTCAACAATTATGTTTAATTGAAATAAATAAATATGCATCAAAATTATATATAAATAAAAAATTTATGGAGCATGTTTATGGTACGAGTTTATTAAGAGTGATTATCAAGCATATTGAGAATAAAAAATGAAAAAAAAATACTACAAAGACATCTTATTTTGTAAAATTTCATGATACAAAAAAATCGATGAAAAACTACAATGAACATCTTATTCAAATAACACTTTAAAATAAAAACTTTATTTTGTAAAATTTCATGGCAAAAATATATTTTTATATATATCAAGACTATTTCAAAATTTGCCAAAAAAAATCAATTTAATATTAGGTTTCTAAAATTAACAATTAACAACCTTATCACATCCCTTCTGAGTTCTAACTATGCATTTGATACTTTTAAGACAAGATATTAATAGAACTGGTCGTATGAAATTTTATGCAAATCACTCAGTAAACTGACCGCTCAATTTCACAATACCACGTTAAATCCATTACACGGTCTGCCTCAAATATGGTGGAAGCACTTGATTTTGTGATTAATTTTAATAAACGAATGCGTTGGTTTTATGAGATTGTCAGTTAAAAGAATAGGAATGAGATAACAGTCTCCAATTCAATTTCCCGTCAAATCTTCTAACAAAGAGTATTGATCACGTTCTGAAATAGTTATGTTTTGAAATAGCTACAGACTTCCCTACCATACCGACATTATATATCTATCAAAAAAATTCCTAATACTTCATATTATAAGTCTTAATATCTACTTATACAAGTAATATTTTTTTTCATTTGAAAAGTTTAATTGGGAAGTTAGAAAACACTCATATTCTTAAGAACATTTCTGCTTACTTTCTCAAAATTTTCACTAATGTCTCTATATTTAGTGTTACAATGCTTAACATGGATCGTTTTAAGCCTTTATACTGACTATATAATGTACTAAATCTTATAGTTTTTAATTGAAATTTTCTCAACAGTTCGAACCATTATACTTTATATATTTTGTACATAAACTCTTAAGACTGATCATATCATATTTTTATACTAGCTGAATTAAATCTTTACATTAATTATAACGAGTCTTTATACTGCAATTTTCAACTAAAGGACAACCGTCTTTTTTAATCTCATTTTAGCTAAACTTTAATCCTCTGTTCATTTTTTAAGAAACTCTCAAATTAAATCTCCTTAATTTTTACTAAAAAATTAAAATTATCTAACATCAACTCCTTCCTTAATGTCAATAAAAATTTAATCATCAACAAACGACTCCATAACAATTGCACGCTCACAGACAATTTTTATAATGAAAAACAGATCGGATTGAAATCATTACATTTACATCAGTCATCCTGCAGGCGTCGCGCCGGTCGTCTCCACACCAACACAGTCTTAAAAAAAAAAGGAAAAAAAAGAAAATGGAGATGATCGAGATCGCCGAATAAATTTGGAAACTGGAGAGATCAAACGACCTAGGGTTTCATCATTCGCACCGCCCTTCTCCCGCGCCAGCACCTCCATTTTTTTTCTTCCTCCAAATTCCAAGCTCCTCTCTCGTTCTCCTTCTCCTTCTCTGTTCGCTTCTTATGGGGGCTCTAACCGACAATCGCAAGCGTCGAGCACTCGACCAGCGCCTCCTCTCCCCTCTCTATCCCGACTCGCTTCCTCCTCCTCCTCCTCCTCCCTCAAAGAAATCCAAGCTCGTCGAACTGCCTTCGTCGGATTCTGTCGTGACGGGAACGCAGCATCTACAACAACGACAAACGCACCAGTCGGGTTCTGATTTCCATCCTTCTTCGCATCCTGTCGCGACAGCAGCTGGAGATCATTCTTCGTCTCGGTCTCGCTTCCCGCCGCCTGCTCTCCGCCGCCGCATCCACGCCCCGCAGCGGGTTCTCACGGCTTTTGGCCTAGGATCCGGTTCTGGATCCGATAAAAGCAGATTCGATAGGGCAATCCCTTCTCATAAGAAAGATCCTTCAACGGAAGGTGCTAGTGAGAAAATTGAATCGAGAGGATTGAAGAGAGATGCTTCCTTCTTATCTACCCAAACGTGCCAGAATGTTGAAGTTGTTGATTTGAGTGGGGTACATGGCGACATTGATACACGAGCTGAGATAGGTGATTTAGGGTTAGGGCTTTCTCACTCGGGGGCAAATACTACTGCCTCAATTTTTGAAGAAAATGGAGAAATTGTTGCAGAGAGAGGTTTGGATTTTAAGAAGCGGTTTTCCAAGTCTTCTAAGAAAGTTTTAAATTTGAAATCTGGATTTTCCAACATTCCAAAACAGCGTCTTCAATCTGAATTAGTGTTGTCCAAGATTTCCAAGAACATTTTAGACTCTGAATTTGAATTTTCTGAGACTCCAGAGAAGGTTCAGGGCTCTGAATTAGTGTCTTCTTTGACAACTGTGACGAACTCTCCTGAAATAGAGAGGTCAAGCCCAAGCTTGGATCAGTACAAGAAGCTTGTCAGTTCAATTTCAAACTTCAAAGAGGCTAGAGTTTTGTCAAAACAGGTGCCACGGTACAAGGAATTGTATGATCAGTCAGCCAGAACCCATGATTCAAAGCTGAAAAATTTGGAGTTCGAGGTAAAATTGGCAGAGACGAGTATCACAAATTTCAAATTGTTGGGGAAGATTCTCGACTCAAAGCGTGAGGTGACACTTTCATCTCAATTAAGCTTTAACTCTTTTAGTAAGAAATGTCCAGTAAGCTACTAAGAAGGAAAACATGGTTCACAAGATAATGTGGCATTTCAAAGTTGATGTTGTTTATCAATTTAATTATTATTGAAATATCGAATTTTCTGAAATGGTAAAACAACCTGTTCGTTTGTTTTGAAACTTTGTTGACATTAAATTTTAATTATAAATCACTGTAGGATACAGCAGAATTGTTTACACCTCTGACAGATGAAGAAGAGAAATTAGTCAAACAAGTATTAAATGGCAGAAGCAGGTATTAATTTTTACCTTTTATTCTTTAAACTACCTGTATTGGTACAAGCATGTTGCTGCTATACATGATACGCATTACTGGCAGTGTAAATTTTTTTGTTGCTATATGTCTGTATGATGGTACTGGCTAATTATTTCCTTCTTTGCTTGTGATATTAAGCTTAATGACACTATAGTTACATCTGATATGCAAGACAACATAAATTCAGTCTAATGCCAGATTATCATTGGTATCATGCTGCTGTCTAGAATTTGTTCCACTTATACGAGCTTTATCTGCTTTCTGGTCCTTGATTCTTTTATTCTCCTAGAACTTTTATTTGAGGCCCTTATAGAAAATGGACATGAGATAAATGATTAGTCTGTACATAATGTAGTGATGTTTGAAGGGTTTGTATGCTTAATGTTTATTTTGGTTTCATCTTTTATAGCCAAGAGGTTTTAGTGGCACACGAGGCTTCAAACATAGAGATAACAAGGGAAAAAATGCAATGCTTGAGATTTAGTGCTTGGTTAAATGATGAGGTCTCTCTCTCTCTCTCTCTCTCTCTCTCTCTCTTTTCTTTTTGAAAACTTGGCAGTGGCTGCCAAGGAATAATAGTCTCTCTCTCTCTCTCTGTGCATGCTTGAGCAAGCATTTTAAACCATTTTATCTATGAAGCTGGCACACTGGCCCAATAGCGTCTTGTTTTAGGATGGTAATGGACATTCTTTGACGGACCAAAAAAACTATTCTCATGTGCTCAACAGATACTGTACCAATGAAACAATCACATTTGTACCAATAAATAAAACACATTCATCTCATATTTTGCTTGTCAGGTTGGGCACAGGTATTGCAACATAGCATCTTATGTGCTGGGTTGATACTGTGCCAGTCTGATGTGATATTTTTTATTAACTAAGCAGTTGCATTGTTTTCTTTGAAGGTGATAAACCTGTATCTGGAGTTGTTGAAGGAGAGAGAAAGAAGAGAGCCAAAGAAGTTTCTTAAATGCCATTTCTTCAACACATTCTTCTATAAGAAGGTAGTGGAGAATTTTTTGAACTGGTCTTTTTAGTTAGCTTATTTATTAGATGTCATTTCTTCGCCACACTGTTCTACAAAAAGAGTTGGATGGTAGATTATAAGTTGTTAATTTTCTAATTTTACTGTTTTATTAGTTCCGCAGAGGAAATTTCATATTGCATAACTGAAAAATATTAATCTTAGTTCTGAAGGAAGGCTACATAAATAAAAATATTATCACAATTATTCTCCTATTCTATTTTTTGTACAAGTAAATGACTGGAAGAAGTAAGAGACATAGGCACATCTGACATGAAATAATACCCCCCCCCCTCCCCGGAATGTAGTAGTCTTCTTTCCCATTTCTATATGTAAATGGGATTTGTTCTAATTTAAGACGAGATAGTGTAGCTGGAATATTTTGTGAAGAAATGGAAGAGGGGTATAGATAATCTTTCTGAATTGTGGGGTTGTATGATGTGTTTTTCATTTTACATGGATGCATATTCAAAGACAACTAACTGAGCCCTACTTTTAAATTACTCAAATTTAAAACTAAGCCTGAATTAACTAGCTAGTTTTGCTATGCTCTGCAAGTAAACAATAAATGATTATTATATTTTCTTGTTTAATGTAATTTCATTTTTGTTGCACCTTAGCTGGCTGGAGGACGCAGTGGTTATGATTTCAAGGCTGTCAGGCGATGGACTACACAAAGGAAGTTAGGTTACGCTCTTATAGACTGTGATAGGGTATTAACTTTTCTTCCTTTGTATCTGTTTATATAGTAAAAGTTTATTATATAACCTGACAAGATCTCAAATATGTTATATGCATCCTCCTATCATGTGTACTATCAAGAATGATATCATTCTAGTTATGACAAGTACAATCTATAGATTCCTAATACTAACTTTTTTTTTCAAAAAGAAATAAAGAGAAAAAGGAACGGAAGCATGTTTTTCTAGAGTCACTTAAAATACATAACAAACAAGATGGAACAATTATAATCAGTGGCAGAGTTTCTAATGGGCCATACTGGACACCAGTCCCCCCTTGTATTTCATTTATTATTAAAGATGTGTATTGTTGTACTATGTATATTCACTATTGTCCACTAATTGGCCCCTCTTCCTTCTTGTAATGTGCAATTACATCTTGCAAAATTTCTCAATATGGGCAACATGATTCTGGTTTTTAAATGATATCAAATTTATTTATCTTATTAAGAACAACGTCCAATTAAATCTAACTCAATACAAGTTGTAAGACTATATTCTACTATAGACATTAACTCAGTGGAATTGCCCCCTTCAATTTTCATGGCTCTGCCACTGATTATAATTTATTTACTTGGATGAAAAAAAAGACCTTATATTTGATATTTTCCGTTGGATAGATTTCTCAGCCCAAGTGCTTTGCATGACACTTGAGGTTTTGGAAGTGTTATCCAGATTTGGACCCACTTTTTTCTTTCCATAAAATATGCACACCATGAGTTTTGTCCTTCCATGATCGAGACTTCCTATTTGTGATCATCACCATAATGGAATGAAAATGTAGTTATTGGTCCTTGCTGGGACAATGATTTAATGTTCTCACTTTCACATTGTGTATGAATTAATTCAGGTATTTGTGCCAATACACAAGGAGGTCCATTGGTGCCTGGCAGTGATAAACGTGAGGGATAAAAAGCTACAGTATCTAGATTCCCTTGGTAGTATGGATACCATCGTCCTCGGAACATTGGTACACTCTCTCCCTTTCTCTGTCCTCTCTCTATAATTTTGTCATCGTTCTTTTCATGATTTTGGCGGCAGTGTGAATTATTGTGCCAGGCTACATTGAGTTGCTTGTTTTTCAGTGAAGCTCATTTACTTTTCTAATGATTATTTGACCTGTACTGGCATAAGTAATCCAAGCTGATTAAAGTTTGAGTTTGTTGTGAAATTTCTCTTAACCAGGGTTATCATTTATCGTGTTAGGTTTTGGTTTTATTTCTAATTTGATATGTCTATTTAATAATTTTGGGTGTCAATTTTATCTTTATACAGGCTAAATATTTTGAAGAAGAAGTAAAGGAAAAGAGTGGTAAACAAATAGATACTTCTTCATGGGATTTTGAAGACTCTCCTGACCTTCCTTTGCAAAAGAATGGGTATCTCTCTCTGTCTATCTAATAATCATATGCACTGGTGCTCTTACTTTATCACAGTACGAGCTACTTGAGTTTGTATTAATTTGTACTATATTGTATGTATTTGTGTAGCTATCAATTTTAATTTCGTAGAAATATGATTCATATCAAATATCTAGGTGGGACTGTGGCATGTTCATGCTCAAGTATATAGATTTTCTAAGCCGAGGTCTAAGTCTTTCATTTTCCCAGGTTAGTAAGGAATCTTCATTTTCCTCTATTAATTCATTTTATTTAAAGAATGATTCTAACTGATTGAGTTTGTTACTACTTATTTCTTTTTTTGCTTGGCATATTGATGCACATCTATCTTGTCAACTTGACCACTGCTTAACAGTTTTAAATTAATTTATTTTTTCATTTGCTTTTATCTGCAAGTTGATTGTAGAGACCTTTAAATTTTGTGGTTATTTGGGGGAGGAAATTGTGGAATTGTCTAGTTTTGAGAAACTTGCACCAGATTACTTCGGCTTGCACATGATGATAACAACTTGAAGAAGGTAACGGTGATCTACTTGATTTTTTTTTTCTTAGGAGCACATGGTGTACTTCAGGAAGAGGACAGTGAAGGAGCTTCTGAGGCTAAGAGCCGTTTGAAAAGAAATTATTTATCACCCTGCTTAAATTATTTAGAATCCTGCTTTGAGAAATTTTAAGCTTGGACTTGCAGTGGTCTAGTTGATGAACAACAATTCAAAGATACTTCTTCCGAGGCCATTTGGGGGAAGTCCTAAGAAACATGGGAGTTAAAGTTTGGAGGAAGACACCTTCAACAGTTTTGTGGATTTGGCCATCTTGCGTGGCCGTTTATTTTTATTTCTATTGAGAAATATACGGGAGGTAAGATGTAGCTGTAGCACATCATCAGAAGGCACTATTACATGCCTTTGGGATATGCTAGCAGGGGGAGGCATTGGTGTATTCTTCTGGAATTTTGTTGTGTATAGTAAATGTTTGCCTGAGCAATCAGTTGGCCGTAGTTTTTCTTCTGTGTTTTTCTTGACCAGTGCTTGGATTTTAGATATTTGCTAATGGGTCTATGTGAAATGCAAAAGTGTGTAATAGTCTTGCTTCGAGTTCTGATAATTGGTTCTCACTTCTAATTCTTTTTACCTAATTATCTTGAATGCTAAAATTACTGAATGCCTTGCGCCGGGTGGTACACACAGTAAAATGCCTCTGTACTGCCATGTATGTGTTATGATAAACATCTAAAAACCTGATAACGGGTGGAAGTACACAAATATCAGAACTTTCGTGTTGTTACAGACTATAGGGGAGGTCAAGGGATTGAGGGATCTTTTTAACACCAAATGCCTTTTCCTTTTTTAATGCAAACATAAGTCATTAATGGTATGAGAATTTATAACTTGAAATTTGTACCGATGCCATAGGCGGTCTAAATTTATGGAAAGGAAATTCGCAAGAAATACACTTGATGCGGACCTACAGCTCACCAAAGTTTTCCTCGATAGAAAAAAGAAAACGGTCGAAAAGTTTCTCCAGTGCATGCAGGTGTGTAACATATTTATCGGCATAAACTTTTATCTGCGTTACTGTAACTAAATACATTAGTGTAAATTTCCCCATAATCTGTCAACCAGTAAA
Source organism: x Bolboschoenoplectus mariqueter (assembly GCA_037678475.1). Taxonomy (NCBI): domain Eukaryota; kingdom Viridiplantae; phylum Streptophyta; class Magnoliopsida; order Poales; family Cyperaceae; genus x Bolboschoenoplectus; species x Bolboschoenoplectus mariqueter. Next base: position 1,179,012 of record CM075258.1, on the reverse strand, counting down.
TATATTTCCAAAGCAAAATAAGTATCATATAAAAAGAATACAAGAAATGTTGTATATATGACCCATCAAACATGCCCGGCAGCATTTTTCAACCCATGCTTCAAAACAATCACAAGATTCAAAAACCCCAAACCCTACAATAAGTTGACAAGCAAGAATTAGACCACTCAATAGCACTAATCCACCAAGCAAATCCACCAGTCTCTCTATCAAGAATAGGAAACAAATTAAGCCCAAAAAATCTGAATTCATGTCTTCTTATGGCTAATAGATCATAACCACCCAAAATAATCATAGATTGCAGAATCGAATATTGTTGTTGCAAAATGCCACCCAGACCCATACCCTGCTTTGCAACATATTTTCACCAGATGAGGTTCCATGTACAACAAAACCAAAACTTCCTCCAAGGGTTTTTCAATTATAAAAAATGCTTTGGACTCTCTACGCTATTACTTCACCATCATGTCAGTTCCCAAATAATTTTGAGGTTAATACTATGTAGACATCCTAAATAATTTTGATTCTCATATACCACCCAAAAAGAAGTCTGTTTGTTTGAACTGGGTTGACATGCAACAACCGCAAAACTGCTTTTGAGGATCAATCTGCAAGTCTAGAGTTACTTTGGGTGATCTTAATGCTATTTATTGACCCTTGTCATTTATTCTTCTGATAAATTGGTGCCGATGTAAAGAACTATCGGTGAGAAGGTTTTTTCCGAGAAAGGATCTCTTGTTCCTTCAGACGGTGTTGAAAGCGGGCTAGGCGGGCCTGCAGACTGACTAGCCCGGCCGCTTTCCTCGACAAAAGGAAGCTTAGCTGAGTTACATAGTTGTCTATCAGGCTCCCTGGCTGGTCTACTTCTGCCAATAAATTCATCTCCTACATAAATTAAAGAAAAGACTAAGAGTTGTTGAAGACGGTATAATCGTAGTTATTTCTTCTTATCAAGGTTTTTAAAATGAGGGATCCAATGACTATGTTTTCGCAATGGCTCACACTTTAGAAATAGACACAAGATCAACGGCTTGCACTTTTTGTTTGAAACTTAATTTTAAATTATTATTGAGAAAAAAGAGTTATGGTCATGATGAGCACCTAAACACAGGCATTTAGTCTCATCCTTCGCTGAGTGTAACTTGTCAGTTCATAGTCTTTTGAACAAGTTTCAAAAAAATAAAAGAAATTCACCAACAAAAATAAACTTCAGACTTACCTCGCGCACAATTTCCATAGTGTTTTCAATTTCTTTTCTGTGAGCAGCTATTAGAGCCTCCTCTTCCTGAAAAGATTAAATATAAGTATTATCATTTCAAATAATAATATCCAATTTTCAAAATATAGCCATAGCTTCTGGGAGTTTAGTTATAACAAATTAACCTTTCCGAGCTTTCATGTGAATGCAATATTACATGTTTGTTTGTTACTGGTATAAACAATATAAATTTAGCTAGAACACAAATTTTAACCAGGGAGATTAACAATAGGTAATTGTTTGGTTACAAGTATGTTTCCTTTACCTCAAGTATTGCATTTATGTCCCCATCATCAGCGGGCACATCTTTTTCTTGTAACTGCTTTTGCGGCATCTGGGATTGCTTACCACCTACACCAGCATGTATTGATTCAGGTCCTGGGCCAGCCCCATTATCCCTCTTCAGAAGGTTACTCTGTTTGTCAATTCTCTCTTCCCTATTATACCCTTTTCGTCTTGGAGGTGACACTTTGGGAACCTTTTCTTCTTCTTGTGCATTTTCTCTCTCAACTGAGTTCTGTGCAGGCTGTACTCTGCTTCTTGTCTCCACCCTTTCTCTCTCCACCAAGTTTTGTGCCTGCTGGGATTTGCTATTCCTGGTTTCAACAACCCTTTCTCTGTCTACCATGCTCTGCACTTGCTGGGGCCTGCTGCTTCTTCCTTCAACAAAACGTTCTCTTTCAACTGTGCTAGATGTGCTAGCACCCTTCTCTTCCCTTCTATCTCTCTCTTCTCTTCGCTCTCTAGCAGCATTTCCTGTATAGCTTGGTATCATGCTAACAGAGCTTCTCTCAGGCTCTTGTGTGGAACTTGAGGGGTAACTCAGGAAACTTTCTGCATCCCTTTTGGGTAATTCAGGTGGCTTCAAATCCTGGACAGGGAGAGGAACTGGCTTGAAAGGATCATCAGAAAGTGGGCCTGTGGCAGCTTCCTTGCTAGATGGCATTGCTGATGTGGTACCAGAATCCTTCTTAGGATTTCCACTCTTTGAAAGACTCTTCACTCTATTAAACAAAACTCATATGTCAAAGAGAAAAAAGTGCACACAACAACAGCAAGTAATGAAACTCAAGAAGAATGAAATTTTCATGGCCTCAATGAATATCACTTGATCATAAAATCACAACAAGAGGTTCACATTTACCTTAAGAATTAAAAAGAACATTAACCAAAATCCTCTAATTCTCATTAATTTTTCAAATAACCCACTATCTCACCCACAAACCCAGCACCTGAATATATGGAGAGAGAGGAAAGGATCTAGTGTTGATGAGAAAATAGGCCTCAAATTTCTCAAAAATATGGCTAGTCAGGTTAAACCGACTTATCACTCTAATATTTGCCAACTTGGTGCATTATCATTGCAGGCACAAACAAGTATTCAGGACTTGATTAAATTTGAGGGAACAAATAATACCTGTCGGCATATCTCAGGGTGTTAAGGGTGTGCTCACAAGAACCGGCATTGGGGGAGATGCAAGAGATCATGACGGTACGCGAATTGCCAACGAATGAATCCCGAAGAACCTCTGTCAGTTTGCTTCCTCTAAAGGGGATGTGCAATTGGTCATTATCAAGGGCTCTGATGCACTCTTTCAGCGCTAACAGGCTTTTGTTTATCTCAGCCCCCTCAATCCTATGATAAAAATCATAATATTGTTAAATTTGCACATAATTAATCAAATGTAGCAGAGATTGCTGTTCTTGCGCATTTTCTCTTTTGTAAGGCAGTTCATCAAAATAAACCACAATTGAATTTTATTTCCAAAAATAAAAAGCATACCTAGTTTGACGATCATTATCTGTGGTGTCAGCCCCACGCTCACTCCCGGCAAGGTCAATGAAGCTAATTTTCCCAACAACCTTCCCATTTTTTGGATCATTGGGATCTGTCATCTTTCTTGACCTCAGGTTGATTTCAGTTGTTGGATCACGATGCTTCTTGATAGCCAGTTGTAAGATAGCATGGGACCTTGAGGATTCCTCATTTGCCCCGGTCGACCCTGTGCTCCTTGATGCATTTCCTTTTTCTATGTATTCCTTTACAATTTGCACATCGGAGACCTCAAACTCTTGTAGCCCCACAATACACACTTGTTGCCTTCCATCCTCCCTCATCAATAGTTTCCTTCAAAGAGTAAGGTGAACAATGTTAGAATTTCATAATAACATGATCTCTACTTGAGGTATCATTATTTTCTAATACAGTAGAAGACATCAAACTTTCCTTTGCTTTAATTGAAGACAGACAGAACTATTCAGAAAGTACCAAACTAACATACAGAGAATTCCAAAGAAACATAGAAGATACACAAAGGAAATATGTTCACTTCAACCAAAACTATCCTCTATTTCTTATTTATTTAGGGAAAACAGCAAAAAATGATGCATCACTAGTCATATACAAGATAGAAAATTCATGTTTACTATGTATGTCTGACAGGATGGGCAATGTGTTATGGAGATTGAACTAACCTTCGATCACAAAGAAGGTCAAAGAGCTTGCCACCATAAATCTCGAAATAACTTAGCCAGAGCTTGAAATTTTGATTACGATAATAAGGCTGGTGCAAACGACGCACCATATCCTGTGCTGCCCTAAGGGGTAAAGGTTGCATTGTGTATGTCTTACCACTACCTACAAAAAGTATAAAGTAATAATAAATTAATAACCAAAAAAGAGCTCATAATATAGCATTAGGAGAAGTACCCAGTATTAGTTAAAGGAGAGATTTCATAGTTTATAAATTTTCTAACTTGGCACCTCATGTCTATCATCTAGCAACTACTGCTAAAGTTCAAGTGGATCCACATTGGAGTCCAGAAACAGACATAGGTTGGTACAAGGACAAACCTGTTTGACCATAGGCAAAGCAAGTAGCTTTTGTTCGCTCAAAAATGATTGGTATAATGGGTTCCACTGTCTCACGATACACCTACAGCACAAGATTCAATATATACAGTGTTATAAATAAGATCATGAAATTGAAAAGGTGTTTAGACAGTCAAGCATGCATAAACAACAAAAACAGGAAATGTCAATGTTTAAGGTAAGTAACTTGAATTTTCACATAATTCTATAAAATACATGCCTAGGAATTATTTACATAAAAAATACTATAACAGAACATAAAAGTGCACATTTATCTTATTCCTTTCTTTACTTGTTTACTACAAGTCCAAAATTACCATTACTAATTACCTTTTCCTTTTCTTTTTGGTGGGAATGAGTCCTAAGGTGCATGTTACATAAATTTGAAACAATGAATACAATGTCCAAAAAGAGAGAGATTAATCAATGGAAAAAGTACTTTTAGATCTATTTTCTAATATCATAATGCACAGAATTATTGATATATTTTCCCTCATGTTCTTTTTCTTGTTGGAGGGTGTTGTGTGGTTGTGGATTACCTCATCATTGGTAACATCCTCATCAAGGACAGCATCAAAACAGAACTCATGCTTCTCTACATATGCAGTCAAGTCGACCTTTCCAGACAAAATGGAACACAATCAGTTAGCAAAAACATATTGATTAAGTGTTGCATTCTGAGCTCTCAGTACAGCCCTACTAATATAAAGGATCTTTATATTTCTTATTTTGGGAATAGTTAAGTAGGCCCAGCAGCTTCCATGTTGCAAGTTGCGCAAATTGAAAATAATATGAAAATGAACAAGAACTATCAAACTCAAAACTACTAAAAACCAGGTGTCCTAGTTGAACTGGAATGAATGGCAGCGGTACCCAAGAACTTGTACTGAAGTCCTCACTTAATAGTTACTATGATCATTGAAAGTAAAGTATAAGTCTACAACAAACCTTTAACTTAGGCTCATAAACAGTGAGATATGTATCATCATGAACAGCTACAATGTCATCTTCCTTTCGAGATATCTCCTTCTTGTTCAGAGGCCTTTTTCTTACCTAAGTCCAACAAAAAAGTTCAAAAGAAAAACAGAGCAATTAAATAAATAGAGAATACTTATAAGTACATGTAAGCCCGAATTTACAAATTTGGATTTTGAATATTTTGCATGTAGAAATATATCATAATCCAAAACGGCAAAGCCCCTAATCTTTTACTGCTTTGTGTCAAGTCTTAATATCCTTAAATTGAAGTCATTTTTGTAATATAGCACATTACAATCCTTTAAGACTCAGACCTCAACTTCAACTGCAAGGTTCACATTTAACTGGTCTATCAGTTGGATGATGGGTGGTCAAAATTGCCAGTCCTTGGTGACATGTACCAGTATCAATAAGCCTTGTAGCCCACATGCACTGATCATGCCCATATAAGTGCCTGTGAGCTATGTTTGTCTTGCTTGGGATGAGTAAAATGGCTAACTTGAAGTAAAAGGGACATAATAACATACAACAACTTTTATCTTTGCCACATTACTAGTCTCCTTTAAGATCTCCTTTTCTCCAGTAATTACAGATCCAGTGCCATCTCCAGTTCCTTGCAGACCACCAAACATGGCATCATCTTCATCATCCATCCCCTTAGGCATGACTGGGGATGGTTCAAACTGCTCCGGCATCATAGGCTGCCACAAGCAAGAACTATTCTTTTTAGCCTAATGTATAATTAGGTAGATATGATTAAAAGCTATATAAGAGTATACCATTAACAGCTACTTGTTCACACAGTGGACATGAAAAGTTATGATTACATGTGCAAACAACCACATTTCCTGATGGTATTTCTGTGCTATGAGCAGATCTGTTCCAGGACACAGCGTCAACACATCCTGCTTGTACTACCATTGATCTTTCAGCAAATTTTTGAAAGAAGATACTTTAGTGGTGAACTAATATATGCTACTGATATTAATTATGGTTCTTAGTATTAATAAAGAATAGCATTTTAATGTGAAAGAAGAATACTAATTTTTTATTTTCCTTTTTTCGGTTTTGTTTTTTTGGTTCTGATATGTTTATATTGCTGCTAGGTTGCACAATTGCAAGTCAACTGAGGCCAAATGCAGTTGAAAGCATGCTTAACTGGCTCATATGGAACTCCATTGCAAAACTTGGCTATTTTTGCATCCAATTTATCAGGTACAACACCATCGGCCAAAATTGAATTCATAAAACTTTCAAAAAGTTACATGAGCTAATGTGAATAAGAAGTGTCTGTCTCCATTAATCTAGCTGAGAATACATAATTTTAGGTTTTCTGCCTTTGCATGTTGACATATATAGATGTAGATTGATGCTGAGTACAACTTAAATATATACTTGCAGTTCACAGAAGGCTTAAATTTTCCAAAAAAAAAAAGGTTCACAGAAGTTTCCAGAGGTCAATACAACTTAAATATATAGTTGAAGTTCACAGAAGGCTTAAATTTCCCCCAAAACAAAAAGTGATGGTCTAATTGTTGAATGTTAGAGTTCAATAGGTACCTCAGAAAGAAGTTCAGTGTCATCAACAGCATGCAGGTCCAGAAGCCCAGCCCCAAATTCACCTTTCAGTTCAGGTGAATAAAAGCTGTTGTTATCAACTGAAGAGCTGGTACCCCCAAAACTAGCATTAGCAGTTGGTACGTATGGCTCGGATGCGGTACCAATGCCTGTACCAACACCACCTGATTCTCCATTGAAGTTCAGGCTTCGTAAGAGTGAGTACAGTTTTTGTTTCTCTTCTATCGTTTGAGGCCCATATCCCTACAAAAGGAAATCCCAAATCATCAAAATACATACAGTAAGTTATAGATATAACAAATTTTAAAAAAAATGTAAAATAGAGAATCGCCAGTGCAATCAAAACTCATATCAAGTACACAACCAACATAAAATATAATCTGCTATTTTCTATACAATCAGTTCACCTTTTTAAGCATTTTAAAAACCTTCAACAATCGGCACTAAGAAAAGAGGCAAGCAGATGGCAAAAACAAGTAATTAGACAGAACCATATAATGCTGTTCAGGGAAAGTAACTAACAATGCTTCAATTCTTTTCATGAACTGTAGAATATATGCAATGATAAATACAAAGTTTTATCTTTACAAAACCGCAACATTTTTAGGGCAGCGAACAATTTTTTCCCCGTCTACATGTATATATACAATTGTATTTTCTCCATGCAACCTTCTATCAACCAGCATTTTGAAAAAGAAGATTGAACAATCAAATTTGATGCCCATACTACCATATCAAATAAAATCACGGCAATACAAAAGGGCACATATCATGCATCTTACCAACTAATTACTGCAACATATCATGTAGAAATAACCAAAACAAATAATAAACTTAGGGTAAATTCAAATCTTAAGTAAAACGTAGGCCATCAGCTCACAGAATCTGGACACTGTTTAAATACAATAAAATATTCTTCCCTTAAATCGAATCTGTATCTAGCAATGTGGATTTTCAAAAATTTTGCAAGCGAAAGAGAGACCTGTAAGAGAAGACTAGGTAATACACCAGCACGTGGGTCTAACCCTGCCCCGGGACCCACAGTGGCGGGACCACCACCAGAAAGGGGGGCCGCAAGGTGCTGAAGCCCAGCCGATTGCAACCACCGCGCCATCACGGCATCTCCGCTCCCCTCTCCGGCGGAGGAGGCAGCGCCGCCCCCTCCGCCGTGCCTCTGGGATCTACGTTGGGGCGCCAACTTGACCCGATTTGAACAAATCCGACCGCGTTCCTCTTCCGATCAACGATTGCAAATAGGATCGGAAGGTAAGTAATCCAGATCTGTTGGAAGAATCAGACACGAGTAGATCTGATGAGTCGGAGAAGGAAATGGCGAGGCTGAGAGAAGGCGCTAACAGAAACCTTAATCATAACACACTAGCGTAGCGTGTGATCGATGGATGTGAGAGAGAGAGAGAGAGAGAGAGAGAGACAATGGTAGCTATGTAGTCTATTCTATTTCTCTTCCCTCTTCTCTTCGTTTCTCTGATTCAGGCTCTCTTTTCGGGAAACGGGAGAGTTCCAACGACCATTCGACCAATTTTTGGTCCAATGAGAAAATTAACCGTTCGATGTAATTAAGATGCGCATAAAAGTTTCGCTCGTACGCTTTAATAACCGTGCGGATTATAGATTTTATGATCCAACGATGATTTTACCGATCGGACCAAAATATGGTCCGATAGGAGTTGGAACGCCCTCCGTTTGCTCTTTTTGTTGGTGCGAGGAGAGAGAGACTGCCCCTACGGTCTACAGAGTACGGAGGTTAGTCCGGTACTAGTTTTATCGAGAGAAAAATAATAAAAGGTCTCATCTATTTCGCTGACGTGTGGGTCCCTAAAATTCAAAATCCTTGCTGGTTCTATCTGTAAAGTAGGCTCACGCTTTAAGGTTAATGCATTGATAGAGAGAATACCAAAATCTGCATGAACCAAGACTACTGATGTACTCCTTGGACCGTGTATTTGAGATACATGCTACTTACTTCTCCCCAAAGTCTGGATTCGCGTCTCCAGTCTGTCCCCTTGGTGTAAGATTTGCCTGAACAGGCGCTCAGAGCCTTTTCCTCACTTGGACCCATTAGCATCAAGATTCGTGCTTGTTTTTCTTGTTGCACGAAGTTTGCTTTAAGATTCGCGCGACAACAACCTCTATTCAGTCCCCAAGTCTCTGTTACAGATCCCGTGTCATTTCCTGTTACAATCACCGACATCTATATTGGTCGCATTCCCACAATTACATTAAAAAAAAAAAGGTGGGTTCTTTAATTAATAAAAAGTCAGGGACCTGTTCACAATTTTACTCGGAACAGAAAATAATTAAATAAACATAAAGCAAAGTAAATATTGAACTTGAAATATTAAAAAGTGAACATGAGATTTACAAGGCTGATGAACTTCAATAGAGTTTTTGACAAGTTTTATATACAAGTCATTTATAAAGTGAATTAATATAACATTACATGGACTGAATTTTAAGTCGCACAAAGTAAATATTAAACCACGCAAAATAAACAATTAAACACAAGGTGAATATTAAGTCATTAATCACTGATTTAATATTTGGTCAAAATAATGCTAGCATATAAATTAACTTATCTCTTAGAGGTTGAGAATTCTAAGAGTGATGTCCGATTAAATTGAATATTTGTAATTTACTAGTTGAATACAAAGCATATCCCATATATGGAATCTTAAGAGAAATAGTAACTAAATTAAATTATTTGTACCTCAAATATATTTATATTTTTTTCAAAAAATATTTATATCTAGTAACTAAAATGTTTATACCTTATATTACTAAAAGTCTTTAAAATTTTTATTTTTATTTATGCAATAAAATTTTTAACTTAAATTTTTTCTTATCATTGAGGAATGAGAAAATGATATATATTTCCTAGACTAGTTATAAATACTTATAAATACAAATGTTAATAAGCAATTTAATTAACATTTAGTTTATGTGAAACAACATTCAATTCATTGGAGCTTCTTGATCATTGACTAATAAGTTCACTTAATTAGCGTAGAAAAATTATTTTGTAAATCTTAAGAATTCACCTTGTATGATTTAATATTAATATTAACTTTATCATATGGTTTAATATTCAGCTTATAAATTAAGGATCCTTAAAATGAGAGTTGACCAGTGACTTAATTAAATCCATTTTTTTTTATTTTTCTTTTTGTAATATTTGAGAGTTTGTTGAAGTTTTTTTTATTGCACAGAGGTCACGTGAGGTAGGCAAGATATATAAATTGTTTGTAAGTACTGGGTAGTCAAAATAATTAATTAAATACAAGTTATAGCAATAAAGATCATTGTAAAATATTTTTCAAATTGCATCTTCTGATAAATCTCAGTTAACAAAATCCAATACTTCACTTGGTATTATTAAATTGAGACATTGTGTATATGAGACCCTTCAAATAGAGGGTCTCCGAAATTTTTTAATATAAGAAAAAAAAATCAAATTAAAAATATAAGAAGATTATAGGGGAATTGTGAGACGTGGGTAAAACGGAACTAGGAATCATGTTATCAGAAAACTGAAAATATTACTGGAAGTGGAGCTCCCAGGGTCTGGGGCCGTTATTGGGAGTAGAGCTCCCGGTGATTCCCTTTAATTTGAAATTATTTTGAATCTTGTTTTTTCTGAGATTTCAAACGGTTCAAAAAAATTAATTTAAAAATCTGGGAGCGTGGGTAGCAGTAGTGGTTTTAGCTCTAGGAGCTCCAATGATAGTAACGATTCTAGGTTTTTCTGAGAACGTGACTCTTAATCTTATTTTACCCACATCCCGCAACTCTCCCATCATTTTTTCATATTTTTAATTTGATTTTTTTTTTCTTTTATATTGAAATTTTTCGGCAAATAGAGCTCATTATTATTATTAATGTAGTGATCTCTATAAGATGAGATGACTATAGTAGTATATGATTTAGCAAATTAAAATGAGTGATCTGATCATCAGTATTTTTAGGCTTTTTAATTGTGCACTCAATTGATTGGATATTAATTTTGTATATATCACTTTTGCTATATACACATGCAAAATTTACATCATTTTAATTGTATTTCAATATACATCAAGCACTATCAAAATCATTACTATGAATAATAATTTTTATAATATAAATAATAAATTCGATATGGATTGTGATATATCAACTCTCATAAATTAATAATAAAAAAAAGGGGGATGAAACCAGAAAAAGTAGATGGATGGATGGATGGATGGAAGCGTCACATTCACACCGACCAATTGAGATGGGGATTCTTTAGCATCACTACTCAACTGTCTCAAATTTCAAATCTCAAATCTCAAATCTCAAGTCTCAACAAACAAAACTTTGCCTTTAATGTAAAGAATAATAATAATATTAGGTTAAGGTTCTGGTCACAAATTCACAATAGATCCTCTGTGGGCTTAAACAATGCAGCCTTGTGTGCGGTGTGAGGAAATGGCCCCTATGCATGTAAGTGCAACCCTTTTTGATGGTGCAAAGCATTAATTAATTAAAGTAAGGAAATAGAAAAAAAAAGGTTTTAGGCATGTATGTTTGATAGTAAAATAAAAAAAAGAAGAAAAGAAAATATTTTTTACTGCATACAAGATACATGACATAATTTCTTTTCACTTAGCAGACTTAATTTGATAACTTATAAACACTTTCATTATATGTAAAGTTTGGTTTTAACTATTAGACGTTTTATTGTGAATTATTGCTTCAAGTGAGAATTTGTGCAAATAGTACCCTTTAATTTTGAAAGTGTATTGGAATACTTAATCCGTCATAATTAATAAATTAATTTTAAAACTTAATAAAGAAATTAAAAGTGTTGTTCCTGTAACGGGTCATCTACACTTTGAAGTTTGAACTAGATAATATTTTGAATTTTTTATTGGTATTTCTTATGTGAGGATGGCAGCTAAAAATTTAAATTTTATCATGTTGTTTTATGAAAAAAATGTTAGATCAGAATTAATAAATGTATCCTTCAATATTGTATCATCATCCCAGTGCAAGGCGGAGGAGCACCATTGAATTTCTCTATAATTAGCTCATGAATAATGAACAGTGTAAATTTCGGTTGTTTAATTTGTGCCAGTTATTATACTTTCGTTCGTATGGCGAGTCGAAACATGTTGCATTCAACAGAATATTAGGATGCATCAGAGATGGCTGCACGACAGGAAACACATAAAATTATAAAAAAATAGTTAAGTTGACAACGAGGACAATAATTTTTTTTAAATCAATTCAAAAAAAATTAAAAATTCTTAAAATATAAAAAAAAGTATATAGATATTTTTTTTATAGATTGATTGTGTTTTAAATTTCATATATATAATTTAAGTATTATTTGATATTCCCTTAAATATCATTAAATTTAATTATTATAAATTTAATGGAATTTTAATTGTCTTTGATGGAATAACAAATGCACGTTTAAATTATATAAAATTTGAAATGCACTCAAATCAATAATAATAAAAAAGGAAATTAAGGAGAAAGTGCATCCTGCTATATGCAAAAAAATAGGACGAATGTATGGAACCTGACATAGATTATTTTTCCTTTTTATTTTTTTTATTTATTTTTAAATCTGAAGAAGCTGACGCTAGGAGTTACATTCCCAAATAATGAATGTGGGACTAAACAAAAAATAAACACATAAATTAATAGATCCGGACTATAAAACTTTTGGGTAGTTAATGTAACAAAAAAATACATTACGCTTACCCATTTTAGCGAGTACCATAAAATGGATAATCATAAACATATTTCATTTCTAATTTATACTATCACATTAGCCTACTTTTGAATAACCAAGTGAGCAAACAGAGCAGCAGCAAGTAGAAAATTTTAGAGGATCAAAGAGAAAAACATGGCTTTGTTTGATTTCCTGAAATTACCCCTTTGCTCCAATTCAAATTGAAGACCAATTTGTTCTTCAGCCACAATTGGTCAAAACCCCCTCTTATTTCCCTTAATTTTGCTACAACAATAAAAATAGATAGACAGGGCACAATCAAATTAACAAAAGATGAGAAAATGACCCTCCAACTATTTCACAAAATGAAAATTGAAAAGCGCAATCATTCGAAATAACAAATCATAAAATTAACTAACAAATAAACGCATTCATCATACATCCTATTTTTAAGCAAGCATTCCTCTCTACTCATACATCCTATCATATGCTCTATAGTAGAAAATTACAAAAAGAGGGAGAAAAACTTGCCAAAACTTTTTAGCTTGGTGTAATTTAGCTACAAAATCATTTTACTGGAGTGGATCAATCAAACGTGTGACGATTCCGACTGCCACGGTGTTCCCAGTTGCACGCAAGAATACCCTCCCGAGAGCCTTACATTTGGAGAACTCTTGCACACAAACTGCTCCATCTAGAGCCACCTAAGAAAAAAATAAAAGGAAGTAACAGTGTTAGGTGGAATTTGATTATTGTGTATATTTTCCTCGTATTATATATACTTCATCTAGATTCACCAGCCAAGAGGTGATATGAGACACTAAGACAATCTAATAGTAGGCCCAAGAGGTGATATGAGACAATACCTCTACAATTGCACTCTGCTTGGCTTTTAGAAAACGTGGTGCAGATTTAGATGCTTTTCCTGTCTTCTGATCTAGAAGTGAGATGATTTTTGCTATTCTTGCCGCCTCTTTTGCGTGATGTATATGGAACTCCACCTACAGAAACGAAAATCTTTTATTACCTAGACCTCCAAAATGTTGTATCTATGTAAATTGCACCTGCCAGTGAGGTCAACTATAAAAGGACTCAAAATTTTTTTTTAGGAAAAGAGAAACAATCTTCAGTCCAAATGAGGTCAATTGAGCCCACTTTCTACTAAGCAGCTCGGTCACTGGTTTGACCCCCTTTTTCTCTTGGATCCTCTTTTTGTAACCTAAGGTTATCAGAAAACATATATTTCCGTGTTTTTACTTGTGTTAATAAAAAAATACAAGTACTTATTTAGCACAGACCCGGGAACCAATTAAGATGGGAATGGCTACATCCAAGACCAGTATTTTCAATTCCATGCGGGCTGCCATAGGGACAGGGAAATCTGGGTGGCAGATGACCCCACCAGGCATGAGTTTACTTGGATCAATGCCTTGTAAAATAACAGCAACATTGTCTCCTGCTCTAGCAACAGCACACGCACTTAAATCCTGCTCAATTGACCGCACTGTGGCAGGTTGACACCCTGGCATAACTATAGCCTGAATAAAAGGAAACAAACAAAGGAATAATAAATAAACAAATACAAAATGAAAATTAACCAATAACCCAAAAACACATTATGACAAACAAGAGATAACTGGTCCAACAAGGCATGCTGATTTTATCATTCAGTATATACTTGTGCTGGTTGTGACCGCTTCTAGTAATGGTATTTGTATATAGAAACTGTTGATGTATAACAGAAACAAGGAAAAGTATAGGTAAAACGAAGGGGTCAAAGTTTCCAATTGTGCAAGGAAAACTCACGGCTAAAATCAAGGGTGGATCAAGGATGCTAAGCAAGCCTGGGCACACCAAATAACTGGATATACAATTAGTTCAATTTCTCAATTAAGCCCAAGCACAATGAAAATTTAGACTATAATTCTGTAGGTTTAGAAGAAAAAATTATTATATTAATAACTGTTTTTGAAATATAAGCCCAGGCACTGGCTCAGGCTTGCTTCTATTTAAATCCGCAATATGTTCAAGACTATTAACATGCTATACAACATTTTAATTAATTTGCACCTTTGAACCAGTTCTTATAGCTCCAGTTTCTAGCTTTCCACATGCTGCCACCTGTCCCATTGATTGTGTTTTGATGACATCACATATTGGCATTATCAGAGGCTTCAAGACATCTCTTGTAGGAGGTTGGAGAGAGTCTATAGCTTCCAGTAGACATTTTCCTTGATACCTGAAAAAGTAATTTATTTATTTATTTTTTTAATTGCCAAGCAGCAAGGACTTACAAGCAGTCAATAAAGCATCTGTTCATGTTAAATTATAGAAAGTAGGATTCATGGGTGCCCCTAAAAGTATCAAAATTACCATATACCCCCACCTAATGAAAAAGAGAAATCATGATTAAACCAATAAAAATTAAGAAAAAGAAGATTATGTTCCTGCACAACATGGGAAAAACAGGATAAGAAGTTTGTAAGCGCAGTACTTAAAAATAGTTTTTAAGCGCACTCAAAAAGTTTTTTTCATCCAAAAAAACCATAAATAAAATGTACAAAATTCCAGTACTTACCAGCTAGTCAGACGAGCATCGGTAGCAGATACTATCAAGTTTTGATTTTCCATAGCACTGAGTGGGACCCATGTGACAGAGGAATCCCTGAAGCCACAAGAGCGAAGGAAGACACCAAGCTGGGCCTTGATGAAGTCATATCTCTGCTTGGAGTACCCAACAGCATCCATTTTGTTGACCGCAATGATGAGCTGGTCAACACCAAAGCTCCTAACAAGTTGTGCATGCTCCTTTGTCTGCCCCACGCCGGCAATTCCTGGTACTTGGCCATCCATGCCAGCTTCAAAAGCACCTACCAAGAAGGAAAAAAAGAAAAAAGAAAAGAACCAAAAGCTTAAAACGGTTGATCAAGGTTACTATACCAGCCAATTTGTATGGTGATTGGAACCCAAATAAACATCATCATTTGACTAGGTTCTGACAGTAATTTCAGAAAAATACAGATACTAGATGAAAAACTAGTTTTGATATAATAGAAAAAACAAGTTTTGATACAATAGATGCTCAATTAAGTTCCAGTATAAAATAATCCAAGAAAACCCATAAGAAGTATCAAAACTGGAGCTGATGTTGTCCTGTACCAACTCCCCCGTACTTACAATGAATTTGCTTGGCACAGCAGGAACAGCATCAAGATCCCATAGGGAAATCCTTGGTCGAATATATTACCAAAGTAGAAATAATAACATAAGGTTTTAGGCATTAGAAACGTGTCTCTGGAATTGGTTATCGGTGACTAAGATTCAGCATCTAAGATTCTGTCCATGAGAATTGTATAACCTCAGAAAAGCAAGAATGAGAACCTTACCTGTAGATGCATCAACCACAAGAATTGCTGCATCAGCCTGTGTTGCACCAGATATCATATTTGGGACAAAATCTTTATGGCCAGGTGAATCAAGTATAACAACATGATATTTGCCCGAGTCAAAGTAGGCAACTGCCACAGTCATGGTAATGCCTCTTTCTCTCTCTTCAGCACTCTCGTCCATCGCCCAAGCATATGCAAATGACCCCTTTCCCTGCCAAGGGCAAAGAATAATACACACCAAGTTTTTGTTAATAGTAGAAAGGAGTATTTATGTATAGGTTTCTTAATTTCAGGTAAGTTTGCAGCCAAATGTAGATGTTGAAAAAGGTCACATGCTATTGCAACAATGATTATCAACTCAATGCAACCCACATGAAATTTTGTATTTCTCTTGTTTAAAAGAAGTTCCAAAGTTGCTATTCTTTTGGATATTGAAACAGTGAAGTTCACAAGTAGTTCGCACAATACATGAAAATAAATGTATAATGGTGCACAGCTGCCAACCTTTTCTTTAGCCTCCTTCTCATTTTTATGCATCTCTCTCTTTGAAATCCTTCCCAACAGATGAAGCAGTCTCCCAGACAGAGTCGATTTCCCAGAATCAACATGACCGACCTAAAAAATGTTTTTAAAATTTTTAAATCATTCAAACATAGTATTTGAAAGCAAAAGTCAACATAAAAGCCTGTTCATTTCTACACTGTCTTTTAACCTAAATGCCAATGGCATTAAATTGTTTGTTTACATGGCCAAAACACTGTCTTAAAGTAAACCATTAGCCTACCCATAACCCATCTAATCACAAAGGAAGCAGAAAATGAAGAGCTAACCACAATGGCATGACAACATGATTTCAGGGTGTAAAAAAATATAACAAAACCATAAGAACAACAAACTTACTATTGCAAGGTTTAGCTGCCTTAGTGCTTCCTTATCCTGGTCAAGTTGCATCCACTTTTCAGGCTTATACTGTTCATCTGAAACAGGTTTTGAGGCACTGGGCCGGTCCCTGTCCAAATTTATCTGGCTTACACTGGAAGCTAGGGTTTCTGATGAATACTTTGTAGACACGAAAGCATCACTCGGATTCTCCTGCAGTTTATGGTTACCGGAAAGTGTATCGAATGGTTCTGACAGTTTCTTTTCTTGTGGGAGCATGACAATTTTTTCAACATTTTGTTCTATCGATGATGAGTGCAATGTATTGCCTATCAGGAAAAAATAAGCATTGTCAAAATCAAATATAATTGCATTAATACAACATTTTCTAGAAAGGAAAAAAAATAAAATATCACCAGTATATGTAAGAAGCTAGATTGCTAAGTACAGCTCAAAGAAATTATCTCATGCCTTTTATTGCTTTAATACTATGCAAAAAAAGGTATCTCTCAGTTTGACATACAGAAATATTCCATAAAAGAGAAATTCCAACAACAATACCTCTCTCATAAGACATTCTAGCTTTTCCGTAAGAATCCGCTGAGATCGACTCCTTAGCATCAATTTTGACTGGCATTTTTCCAGGTTGAGCTTTTGCCGTTTTAGATGCCATTGGACCAGCAGCAATGTCACTGCCTGTAGAAATAACATCTTATGGTTTAGCACAAACTGAGCTCTGAAATTCCTCATTAAGAAATAAAAAAAGCAACAACTTGTCTGTAGTAACACTTCAGGAAATGAACACACCAGCTCCATTAGCTTCCTTCCCAGATTTAACAAAGGATTCTTTAAAAACACCACATATCTCACAAACAACCATGCTCTCCTCATTATCAAAGGTGCAAATCGAACAATTCCAAACAATAGGCTTCCTTGCTGTTTCTTTTGCCAATGGCAGCTTTTGCGAAGAGACTGTTCAACAATAATAAAAATAATAAAAGGGTGAGTTTGTACATCTATGTAGTTGTTTTGAAGCAAATTAAACAAATAATATAGACATGATTTCATGTTTTCAATTTAAAATTCTAGTGGCAATTTTTGACTGCATTGTTCTTATGTCATAATGTTTTCTTTTCTGTGCACAAAGATACCAGTGAAGCAATGGCAGCCAGTACTAAAGAAACTCCTAACTGTTATGACTTTTTGCTCATTGAACCCAAAGTTTGAGGTTTCCTTTCCTTCTGCTAAAATCTATAAGGAATGAATATAGAGTAAATTATTATTTTTTTTTGTGAAAAAGAGTAAAATAATTTGTAAAAACTAAATAACCTACTGTTTCCTTTTGTATCATGATTACTTCTGTGTGCACCTTTGCTTTCATCATAATCATCATAATCATCATAATGATCATCATAATCATCACCATAATAATCATCATATCCAAGTGCATGACCAACTTTGCGAGGCATTTTTTCCTACAAACAACAGATATATGTGTGACATATATACAATAACTTTTGTTCATCTTCAAATGTTACTGCAAAAGAAGCTGGTGCCGTTTAGTGTCTAAATTGCTTTATGCAAAAACTTACTCACTTCAAACTATTTTACATTCTCACATTTCAATCTAGTTCTATTTTAAGCATCCATTTTCTTTTTGCTTCTTTTATATTCCCAAAATTCTTAATTTAGCTTCTTGAGAGCATAACTAAAGTACATGATAGCAGTAAACTACCCTGTTAATACTAATGCTCATCCCTATATTTAAGGCAAACAAATATGCTCGATAGGTTCTGGTGGTTTATTCATTTTTTCAAGACTTCAAGCAATTAAAAACTGCAAGGTGAGGATATGTCTCTGATTTGATGTTTGATTTTATACAGGATAATTACAATTCATGTAGAAGGTTGGAAATTGTAGAATTTCAATAGTCGCTTCCTTTAGAATGAAGATCTAACACATATTGGATTTAGCTGTGTTCTAGAACTATATTGTGCTAAAATCACCTAGACTAATTCCCTTAAGATAATATTACCCAGTGAGCAAGCCCCGCACAATGCCTGTCCACATCATGGATCCAATAATATTACACCATCATATGTTTGTTACAACATGGCATATAATTTCCGAAGGTAATTCAATTACCTTGCACCCAGGTGCAAATCTGAACAGGTACAGTAGAGTAATGTTAGAGAGTGTTAATTAAGCACATCCAGCAAAGAAAAGGCTCGGGACAAGACAAGGTGCAACGGGCCAGGTCTGAGAAAAAAGAATAAAGAATAAAAATAGTTAGAAATATGCTTCAATGAAACGGGTGGCCAGTCCACTTTAGTTAAAAATTAATAATTAGAAACAACAAAGCAGTAATACTACTGGTATATGCCAAAAAAATTTCCTATATTTTGCACCATAAGCTCTGAAATTTGGTAATCTATGTATGTGCTAAGAGCCTAAACGTCTAAATATGCTCATTCCATCCCTTCTTTATGAGCATATTTATGTCATACTAATAAAAAAATGTTCAGCACTGGACCCAGAAGAACTAATACATTGCTTAATTGGTTTGAGCTTAAATTTGGTTGCTACAGTATATCTAGTACCTTATTACCACCATCAAATGCTACCAACAGGACAAAACGTGTGTTCTCTAGCAGTAAGTTCAAAAGGTGAGAAATATTTTGATTCCCTTTTTAACAAGCCCTTCCCTCATGTGATTTTTCACCAACCCTAACCAACCCTCCCTCTGATTCCCAATCGGACTCTGTTCATATAAGCCCTCTGGTCAACAAATCACCTATTCAGTACTTGTTTGAGTACTTGTTCCAATACCAGCACTGGCACAGGTTCACTGGTACCAGTAAACTACTCGTTAATTCAGCGATGTCTTCTCAAAATCAACAATTCACACACGCACACATTCTCGAGAGATTGTATCGAGAGAGAGGAATACAGTAATACTGATCACCAGTACCACATCTGAGCAACGTACCAGAACCTTATTCTGACATTTCCTCGAAGTCTATAGGTGAAATGCCTCCTGCGCCATCGATTCGTGAGGGAAGGGAGAGAGAGAAAGGTGAGGCTCTAAGCTGGTTATTCGCGGCGCTCAATTCGAAGGTTGAGACATGTGGATTGATCGATCGCTGTCTCGCTGGAGAGAAGAATGAATCTAGCGGGCTGAAGGTTAGCGATAACAGGAAGGTGTGATTTATTCGATTTGTTTTTGGAGATCAGATCAGATCAGATCAGATCAGAGGCTGTATCAAGTAAGCTTTCAATTTTCCATACCAGTATATAATTCCAGAAAAGAAATCACATGACACTGGGCCTTAGCCCACATAACTGATAAATACTCAAAAAAAAATTTAAT
This sequence comes from x Bolboschoenoplectus mariqueter, assembly GCA_037678475.1. Lineage (NCBI taxonomy): Eukaryota > Viridiplantae > Streptophyta > Magnoliopsida > Poales > Cyperaceae > x Bolboschoenoplectus > x Bolboschoenoplectus mariqueter. The sequence goes on along the minus strand of CM075258.1, from coordinate 1,158,969 downwards.
GTTTCTTTATATATATATATATACATATATATATATTTTTTAGTCTCGATGTTTATTTTTTAAAATATTTTTTGTGAAATTTGAATTTACGTCTATGCGTAAAGAGACAAGTTAATTACTAATTATGCTAAGCATGTCCCAAATTTGGTGCTGTCAAATAGTGCACTTCTTTTAGAACCATTTTATGAACACCTAAGACTTCATATTTTTTTTCATATCAATTTTTAATGCATACACTATCTCCATTTTCATCTATATAAATATAAAATAAAAGTTCATTACAGGAACCAATTAGTTAAAATTATTATGATATTAATAGTGATGGGGTTACATTATAAATTATAAATTATGAAGTCAAGTGACCCCACTCAATTTAACAAATTTGTCTTATAAATAAATACATTTTATTAATATGGTTCACAATAATCTTCAAAAGATATATGTATTGACCTCACTGAATATTTTTTTTTTTTACCTCCATCACTGAATATTAAGGTTGCAATAATAACTCAAATAATATGTTGTATATTACACAAGAGAATATTTATTTTCTTTGATGATGTTTTTTGGACCACTAATTTTAGGGTTCTTTTTTTTTTAATTCTAGAAGATGACACCTTTACTAATTTAAAGCAGTTTAAAATAAACATTACTAGTGAAATAATGCAAATAGTATTTATTCCTAATAACAGCTTCGTTATTTATATGCATTAAAACATGTGAATAAAGAAGAGAAAAGGTGGCCAATTTGTGCTCCACGTTATACACTAAAATTACATCAAAATTTAATTTTTATATTTTGTGTCAAAATCTTGAAACAATTAGTATTTAATTTATAAAATAAATTAAAATTTCTAACAGTTCGAATGGTCAAAAGGTAAAAAAAAAAAAAAAGGAGCTAATAACAAATCAGAAGATTAAAGAAATTTGCATCATTGGCCGCCTTATAAGTCGCTTAGCTCTTCATACGCATTCATATTTAACGATCTATGATGAAATATTAATTAGCATTTAAATTATATAAAATTTAAAATATAATGAATCTATAAATTAAAAAAATTATAAACGTTTTTCTATTTTTAATTTTTTTAATATTATTTAAAAATTTATTATCAAAATTGACAAATCAATAAGTATCAAAAAATCTTCTTCTAAAAAACATACATGTCAGACATCAATAAAACTATGCCTATAAAATCCACAAAATGTCAATTTAATTTTTTTAGAAAATGGCATTCACTCATAACACTATTCGCTATATACTCCACGTGGGTTAATAGGAGCCATACAGTGTCAAAATCAATATATATGATATCGACTCTCGAGACAGAAAAAAAAAATGAGACATAATTTTATAATCATTTTAAAACACTTTAATAGATGTAATCTATTTAATTTAATTCACTTTCGTTCGATCTATTAAAATATTTGAAAATACATAAATCATCTTTATTATTATATGTATCTATAGATGTAATCTATTTAATTTTTTTCCAACAAATCCGGTGCTTCAAATTTCAGAACCAAAACCTAAGAAATTAAAAAAAAATATTGTGAGTGAATAAAAAAAAAGTTGGTTGGCACGTAGCATGTGGCATCAGGTGCATCATTCGCATGTTTAATGATTCTGGAAAGGTACACAGTAGCAAAAAAAAGAGTGATAGTTACATACTTTAATAATATATTTTTTATTTATATTATATATATATATATTTATATATTTTTTAAAATATTTATATTTAATTTTAAAAATATTTGTATTTTTTACATTGTTAAAAGTTTAACGAATTATATTTTTATTTATGTAATAAAAATTTATATTTGAAATTTTTTATAATCATTCAAAAATAAAAAATGATAAATTAATAAATACAAACAAATCATCTATTTATCTATTTATGTATAAATAAAAATAACAAAATATGAATACACCAACAATCTCTCTAAAATAAATTGTGGTGATTTGATTGTCCAGATCTCCATATCCTTTTAATACGTGTCTCAATGCATTGGCTTTCTTTTTTTTCAAAAAAAAAAAAGAAGAAGCTGTTGATGCACATCGAAACAAAAGTACAAATATGATTGTTGCCTTGAAATGAGAGTACCTTTTTGACTTGAGAAGAACATTTTTTATTTTGGGTTTCCCCACCTTTTTTTTGTTTTTCTTTTTTCTTTCCACATATTTTTTTCTATTTTTTTGTTTTCAATTTATTCATCCGCTCATAAGCTTATTTAATGCAAATCTCGTACAAGTAATGATCCTTTAAAAATGTTAGGAAATACTTTCATAAATTTTGAGTTGGTTCGCATTGACATTTGGTAGAAAAATATTTGTGACTTTTGTATTGTTCAAATGCTTTAAAACGAATAATTTTTGTGAGTAGAATCTTCGATCTATTTAATTTATAAAATAAACGAAGTAGACAGTTTAACTAATTTGAATTGTTGAATATATTATTTACGAGACGTGTTTAATAGAATATAAATAATATTAAAATTCATACTGAAAAGTTCAGCTGTCCACTCCACCTATAATACTAGGAAGGATTGTGAATTCATCGATATCTGATTGAATGTAAATGTAGATTTTTGAGAAGCAGAAAGTTCTAAAATTTTCGATCTGCAGTCTTTATTATGTCCATTTTGGTAAAATATCTCAAAGGAGCTGAACTCCGCACTCGGATCTCCAGTACCGGTTTTAGCTGTAGCCTCTAGTTATACACATGTTGGAAAAAAAAGAGCTAATATATGAACACCGTCATTAATATTATCGTCGATACGGATTTTATTATTCAGATTAAATGAGTTATTATTATATTAGCGATTTTATTATGCAATTTATTTATACAATACTTTTATTAGACAACTTAAATTAGTAGTATTTGAGTTGAATAATAAAATATTATACAAAATAAATTACATAATAAAATCGTTAATATAAATAATAACTCATTTTATATGAAAAATAAAATCAATATCGATTATAGTATTAACGATAGTACCTCCCAAACATTTTCCAAATAAAAAAAGCACCTCTGCTGGTACTCTTCTACTTTCATCCGGATTTGGAAAAAAGAAAAAGAAAAAAATTTCCTCCGGAGTTTGTTGTCGTCATAGATGACGTCATCGTGATAGCGAAAGGATCATTTCGACGAAATCCCAAACAAACAAAAAACATTATTGCGGAAGACTCGATTCATTGGTTATAAGGAGAAAGGCATGAGCTATCGTCGTCTTAGGTTGCATGATTAATTCAGATCGCTCTGCACATCAAAATTATTTATCTAATTTACTTTTTAATTGCGACTATTTAGTAAGTTAATTGGACCGAGAAATTTGAAATAGTAGGCAATTACGGCACTGAGGATTTTGCATATTTTGTTACCAACTTAAAAAAAAAACTATCGGATGTTATTCTTACATCCCAAATTTTATACTATTTATCTGTATCTAATGTTAAGTATAAATATTTTTATAAAATATATGTTTCACAATTTAAATTCTGCATTCTTTAGTTTTAAATAAAAATGTGCAAATAAAGATATAGTTATCACTCATCTTTACAAATTTTATATAATACTCAATAATATATATTCTATTTAATTAATTAAATGTTTAATGAAATTAGCATAGCTCCTCCATATATCCTTCACTATGTAGTTTATTTTATTATTTTTTATGCCTCAAAAATTTCTTTTTCATGGAACTGGTATGGTGATTTTATTTTTTATGCAATATGGAAGCAACTTAGCTATGCTACTCTTTTGAGTTTTTCATATTTTTTTATTTCTCAGAGCTATAACTTCTCTAGGTTTATTTATGTTGATTGCAATAAGTCAATAGAAAATCTTAAATAAATTGAACATTTGGAAAATAATAAAGAAATAGCAACGTTGATATTGTTGCTTCTGTATCATGTAAAAAATTAAACCATTTCATCACTTATCTTGAAGATTTTTTTTAACCAAAAAGTTGTTAATTGTGGATAGGGAGCTAATATACGGATATCGTTATTGATACTAATTTTATTTCATGTTAATGATTTTGTTATGTAACTTATTTTGTGTGGTATTTTTATTATTTCGTTTAAGTGAGTTATTATTTATATTAGTAATATTTAAATTAAATAATAAAAATTGATGATGGATCTAATGTCTATGATTTTGGATGTCAAATCGTGCTGATGAAATTTAAAATTCAAATAACTTTTTTACCTTTAAAAAATAAAACTAATTAATGAGATACATTATATGTTTCATATACTACGCGTATATAAAGGTTTGCATTATTTCAATTTTATTTGAGTATGCATCAAAAGCTAATAAAATCAACGATTCAAATTTTGATACTTCAACTGCCTCTTTTGACGGTTATCAAAACGAAGTTCAAATCTTATAATCTTTTATATAAATATTATTGACACGATATAAAACACATCTAATGGTTTAAATTTATAGACTTAACTATAAATAATAAAATTGACATTGAATCTTTTCTCATAAAAAATAAAATAAAATAATTAATTTATATAATAAACATTTATATCCACCACAATAATAATAATAATAATAATAATAATAATAATAATATCTTATGGATATATCATTTGAATGATGAGATAGTGACAATGCTACTTAAGCACTTGTCACATGATAGACCAAAATTTTTGGGAACCGTTACAAAACTTTTCTATATGACAAATGTGCCATCAAATTATAAAATACTTGATCTAATTTTGCCTAGGACAAGTGGACAATGAGTAATGCAATTGCAAAAAAAAAAAGACCTGTCTCTTCTCTCCTCTGTTACATTATTTGTTTGTCAGAAAGCATCATTTTTTCTTTCTAGGAGAGCATTTATTCGCAATTTATAAATCAATGTGCGGCCCTTTTTCGCAGCCCACGCGCGAGGCATCGGCGTCCTCGCTCACGGGGGAAGGAGGTGCAGGTACATCCCTGCGCGTGTTTGTGCGCTCAAGGAGTTATTATTTAGGTGATTGTGGGAACTTTTATTTTCCGACGGGCGCAAGCCCCCGCCGTTAATTACCCCGGCTCTCGCCTCGGGAACCTCTGATTAATGGGCTAAACTAATTAAAAATATATGGATCAGATTTGTGGCTTTATTTCTTCCTTCCAATTTATTATAATGCATACTTTAAATAACCCAAAGGTATAACTTTGGACAATAAGACTAAAGACGTATGATCTAAAGTCAGAGAAACGTATAATTTCTCATAAATCAGAGATCGAGGATGTATAATCCTATTGATCTCACGGAGTTCGAATGTGAAGCGCACCGCCAACTCGATACTCAAAGAACCAGAGATGTTTGATCTCTAGAAAGGTTCATGTCAAAGACAAGGACGTATAATCCTAAACAGTCTATTGACCTTCCAAATCCCGAATCTGAAGCGCTATGCCAATTCGAAAACTGGGAAAATTGGAGGATCGAGAACATATAATTCTTTATCGATTTCCAAATGAGGTACATTAAACTTGAAGCGCACTTCCAATTTAATGTTCTCGAAACATGATTTGATATGATTTGGTATGTTGGTATGTTTTTACCAAGTTTTGGACTTATCTGCATATTTGGCATGTTTGGCCAAAGATTTGGACTTATTTGCATATTTGACATATTTTTGTCAAGAGTTTGGACATATTTGCATATTTGGCATATTTGGTCAAAGATTTAGACATATTTGCATATTTGACATATTTGGTCAAGAGTTTGGGCATATTTGCATATTGGACATGTTTGGTCAGAAGTTTGGGCATATTTGCATATTTGACATGTTTGGTCAGAAGTTTGGGCATATTTGCATATTTGACATGTTTGGTCAAATACTTGGGCATATATGTATTTTTGACATATTTAGTTAAATATTTGGGTATATTTGCATATTTGACATTTTTGGTCAAATATTGGGGCATATATGTATTTTTGACATATTTAGTTAAATATTTGGGTATATTTGCATATTTGACATGTTTGGTCAAATATTGGGACATATTTGTATTTTTGACATATTTGGTCAAATATTTGGGTATGTTTGCATATTTGACATGTTTGGTCAAATATTTGGACATAATTGTATTTTTGACATATTTGGTCAAATATTTGGGTATATTTACATATTTGACATGTTTGCTCAAATATTTGGACATGTTTACATTATTAACATATTTAGTTAAATATTTGAGTATATTTGCATATTTGACATGTTTTGGTCAAATATTGGACATAATTGACATATTTAAATATTTTTGATTTGTTTTATCAAAATTTAATCACTTTGAACATTTTGATTTATTTTATGACATAACTCAATCATTTTTTGAATATTTTTCTGATTTACTTCATCAAAATGTGACATAATTTGATTATTTTGAATATTTCAATTTTATTTTATTAAAATATAATGCAATTTGATCATTTTGAATATTTTGATTTGTTTTATCAAAATATAACATAATTTGATTATTTTTAATGTTTTGATTTGTTTCATCAAAGTTTAACATATTTAATCATTTTTGAATATTTTGATTTGTTTTATCATAATTTGATTATTTTGAATATTTTGATTTGCTTTATTAAAGTTTAACATATTTAATCATTTTTGAATATTTTGATTTGTTTTATCAAAATATAATATAATTTGATTATTTCTAATGTTTTGATTTGTTTTATCAAAACATGACATAATTTAATTATTTTTGAATATTTTGATTTGTTTTATCATAATTTGATTATTTTGAATATTTTGATTTGTTTTATCAAAATATAGCATGATTTGATTATTCAAAATATTTTTGATTTGTTTGTGACATATTCTAATTATCCTTGAATATTTTAATTTGTTTTATCAAAATATACATAATTTGATTATTTTGAAAATTGTTGATTTGTTTTATCATAATTTTCACTTATTTTTAAATATCCTATTTGGTATTTTGAATTTATTTTGTACATATATCATATATTTTGAATTTTCTGTTATTTATAATAATAAAAAAAAGGAAAATAAAATCAAAATTGACATTTTATAGTCTTAAAAATATTCATAAATGAAATCATGATTTTTGATATATTTTTCATAATTTTTGGGCTTGAGAAATCATTTTTATTTGGTGTTTAAAGTTTATTTTCAAAACAGATTAATATGGGCCGTCAGATTCGGGCCCATGCATCAAGATCTGAACTTATGTTCAGTTTTTAAAGCATCTTTTAAACTGGGCCGTTGGATCTCTGGCGCGCATCAAGCCTTCTCTAGGTTGTTTGAATTTCATCAAGATTCGCACTTTGAGATGCATCAATATTCGTGCTCATCCTCCCTGACACTGATCAAGGCCCTGCCGGCGTCGGATCTCCGATCATGAGGCATGGCTGGCATCGCCGGAGCGTGGGGAGTCCATCGGTGGTGGTCTCGGCGGCGGCGGCGGTCTGGATCGCCGGAGATGGGGGTAACCATTTGGTTTCGGTTGAGAAGTTGGCTGAGATAAAATTTTGAGGAATTTGAGCTGATTTTTGACAAATTAACTCGATTTCTTTGTCATATGGCATCGCCAGAGCATGTTTAACAAGTTTTTAAGATTTAATTTGAGTTTAATCCATCAATTTTGTAGCTTTGGCCATTTGGTACCAAACTGGTTTCGGGGCATTGGTACCAAATGGTATTTCATGGCTTTTCCTTACAATTTTCTTCCAATTAACCCTCCAAACAGTGTCGTTTAGCATATTTGAACATGTTTGGATGATCAATTTCATTAATTTAGATGTGTATTGTCCTTTATGCACATTGGGTCATTTCTGGTTTTATTTCCAATTTGGTTTCCTTTGATTTCATCACATTCCTCTTAAATTGCATGTTTAAGTATGTTTATTTGGGTCAATTGCATGTTTTAGAAAGGTTTTATACTAGATTTGCATGTGGATTTCATTTGTATGTAAGTTAATTTCATTTTTTTCTTTTTCTGGCATTTATTCCAGAATTAACTCAATTCTGATTTTTTACAGATCCAATTTCAGAAATTCATAGAAAATCACAGAAAATACGAAAAATGGTAAAATTTGGTGAATGAATGCATTAAGACTTATTTTGTATGCCTATGAAATTTCAAGCTAATTGAATAATCAGAAAACATGTTTTTTTTGCATTTTTACCAGACTGGACAAAAATGCCCTTTCAGATTTATTAAAAATCAAATTTGGCTTAACCTATGGATTAAAGCCTGGTTTAATTATTCTAAACCCTTTAAAACATCACATGAGTTGTCATAAAGGTGAATTAATTAAGAAATTCTGTATTTTTGAATCAAAAGAAGAAAGAACTTCTCAGTTTGACCCAAAGTTGATTTTTTTTGAAGTTTTTGAAAGATGAGATTGTAAAATTCATAACAATTCACAGAAAATTCCAAAAATTATAAAATTTATGTGGTAAGTTAGTATAAACCTAATCTACATGACTGTGAATTTTCATAAGAAATTAACAACCAGGCTGAGAGATATGGATTGATCTCTCAGCTGGACAGAAACTGGAATACACTGGATTCAAACCAGTATTGATGTATATTGCTTTTCCATTGCTCAATTATGATTTGGAGCTATCAAGCACATCAGAGAACATGAAAGAAGGAATTAAAGAGGGAAATAAAACCAATTTGCACCAAAATATCATATATTATAACAAATTGAAATACAATACACATATAAAACATGGAATTTTGTTTCTCCATGGAATTTTAACAGCATAACAACTTGTATAAAGCCATTATTGAGCTTTACACAGCCACTGCACATGTGCACAGAGCTTGAGAGAGAAAGGGGATGAACATGTGCCCATCCCCATGGAACCAGATTGGCATGTGCCAATTGGTTGGAGTATACTGTCAAATTCCATGGTGAACTCACCATGTAAGCTCCTGAGACTCAAGCTCAGCCACCAATTGAGCTCTGGAAGGAGGGAGGCACATGTCCACCTCCCCAGCCAGAGGCTAGCCATCTCACCCAACAAGGTGAGACTGGCTCCTTGGGCTCAATTGGGACTGAGCCAAGCTCAAGGCTTGGCTCCTCTATCCCTTACCTAGCTGTTCAAGACTTGATTTCTTCTCAGCTAAGCTTTCTTTTTGTGGAAATTGGGTTGAGTTTTGATTTTGGCAGAGTTTCAGCTATGTTGCTCTCTCTCTCTTTTTCTTCTTCACTGGGGGTCTATTTATAGCCCAGAGGGCATGGTTTAAGCCTCAGGCCTGAGCTGGCATCATCCCAGCCCTTGGTTTGATCAAATGGCCAGAATTGAGCCAGCCAGACCTGTGCTGGCCTGTGGCTTGTCCTTGGAAGATTCCTCCAGCTAACTGGCGCTCAGAGCTCTCCATTGAGGTGCCTACACGTGTCCATGTGCACAGGCCTGGGGAGAGAGAAGGAATCTGCTGATTTTGTCTTCTTCTTGGGCTGGAGCATCATGCCTTTCAGGTGAGGGTATATCCAGAACCTTCCTTGGCCTTGCTGGCGCTTGACATGTCACTAAGGTGCCACTGAGTGTGCCCAACGTGTCAATTTGGCTGCTTGAGTGCTGAGTTGTGCCAATTGACCACACCCAGATCAGATTGAAGTGCCAAGTGGCGCACCCGTCAATTGAGTGCTTTTCACTCCAAATTGACACTTCAGGCAGCGTCGTGGAAGCATCTCGGAGCTCCCCCAGGTGTTGGCTTAGCCTCTCGAGCTCCCAATTGCCCTGTCACCTTCAAGGTCGAGATACTTTCTCCTTCGATTTTCTCCTTGTTTACTTTACTATTTTCAATGCTGTTTGTGGCATTGAATTCCCCTTAAGGTGTAGATTAAGTCCCTAAAATGGTTTAAGCCAACTCGCGTTGTACACCTAGACTCCATTTTCGAAGCTCCAATGAGCTCTGGAGCTCGAGGAGGAAGAAAGGAGGGAGAGAGAGAGAAATTCAAAAGGTTTCTCTCGCTTGGGTTGGGTGCACGTGAACCGTGCTTTGGTGTCGGGCTTGTCAGAGGGAGGGAGCGCTTGCACCGCGCTCACCTCTCTTTCCCTTTTTTTCTTTTCGCTGGCCAAAATAACTCTGGGCGCTGGGCCCCCTTGGCAGTGAGGCTGAAGGAGAGGGGCCCAGTCGTCAGGTTTAATGAGACACGGCCCCGACGAAAAACTGAGGGTTGGGCTGTGGGCTTGGTCCTTGTGCACCAAAATGTATTGTCAGTGGTATGGTGCATGTGTACTGGGTCCACGCAAAACGCCTTTAACACTTTGTGTGTATGACAGGCGGGTCCCAAGGGCAGAAGTCGTGTTTGAGCTCCCCAGATTGCACCCAGAGTGCTGCACATCCCCCAAATTGCACCCAGAACTATCTCCAGTTCTGATTTTTGGTATTTTCTTTATTCTTTTTTCCATTTTATTTTATTCTTCATGCAAAAATCCATGAAAAATTACTGAAAAATCACAGAAAATATATTCCATGATTCTGTTATTTTAGGTAATATTTTTGGTATTTTTTGGTGTGAAATTAGGCATTAATTTCACTTAAATCATTAATTGTATATGATTAGGCATATTAATCTTATACAATTAATATTTTGGCATGATTATTCCAAAGAATCATTTTTTAATTCCAAGGGATAATATTTGGGGCATTCTTCATGAATGAAATTCATGATTTTTTGGATTTGGCATGTTTAATTATATGAAATTGTTTCTTGATTTCATATAATTAGGGTTTTGTGCATAGATTTTTTTGCACACATGTGTATATATTTTTTGAAGGGGGTTTGGTATGATTATTTCATGAAATTATTTTTTAATTTCAAGAAATAATTTTGGGATTTAATAAATCATGAGATTGGACATAATTTCATGATTTAATATTTGACATGGCTATTTCATGAAATTGTTTCTTTAATTTCAAGAAATAATTTTATGAAATTGAACATAATTTCATAATTTCAAATCTTTGATATAAAAATCACATGAAATTATATCATTAATTTTATGCAATTTAATTTGTGTATTTTTCTTGCAACTTTTAAACAGCAAACAATCAATAATAACCAGTGCCTTTTCATGCATCAGTCAAATAAGTTCCTGGCTTGACCTAATTAATTAAATATGAGGGAGCCAACTGCTGAAAAGTTTATTAAGATATTTTATTATTTTTATTATTTTTATTATTTTTATTATTTATTTATTATTATTATTATTATTATTATTATTATTATTATTATTATTATTATTATTATTATTATTGTTATTATTATTATTTTGCAAAAGATACCTTCTTTTTTCTGTGTAAGTTTGTTGATATGATGATATTCATAAGCAAGATAAATTATGCCAATGAAAAATATCATGTTTTAATTCTAGTGAAAGAATCTTCATGTTCATGATAATTGATAGAATGTTTTTGTTTGAATATTCATGCTTTTTTAGTTTCATCACTAATGGAAAATACTTAAAAATTTCAAACATTTTGAATTTAAGTATCATTGATGTATTATCGAAGGATACTCAAATTTATAAGATTTTATAGTTAGATTATATATGTCTAATATTGTACATATAATTTTAACTCATAGTTAAAATTCTTTAATAATTAAACTACAAAAGAATTCGATTATTCTAACGTGCATCCAACTTTTTTTTTTTTGCACATCCACTTAATATTTTAAAATATTGCTCAATTTTACAAATAAAATAATAGATAAACACTCAATTATCTAAATATGAAATTATATCAAATTTGAGTCAATTTAAAACTTAATTAATTATTCATCATAGAGTCATTAACATCCATTGTTAAGAGTTTTAAATTGTTTTATGGAAGGTTAGATTTTTTTTTAAAAATCAGCCGAAATACGATACACGTGTTGGTTAATTAAGAAGTTAATAATGCGTCTCAATTCAAATCGATCTAAATCTTAGTACAAATCAATGATTTTTGTTTTAAACTTAAATAGTATTACTTAAAATATCATGTGTAAAAAACTTAAATATCAAAGGCAATATTTTGTTAATTTCTTCATTTAGTATTCTCATTTGCATCTTCTATGAGAATAAATTAAGTTTGGTGGAAAGAGAAAACAACTTATGTTACATCAATATATATTCTTATTCACTTAATTAACTTAAAATTAAAATTCTACCTAATCCAAACTTCAAAGATAAGTGAGCACAAACTAAGAATCTAGAAATTAGGAAAAGTATGAGGTCAAACTTAAAAAAAAAACATATTGAAATTATTGTGTTAGAGTCTGACAGAACATCAGACAAACTTCAATTATTATCTTGATTATATTAATTATAGGTGTATTATCAAAAGATTAATGGCATATATTATCTAATAGCTCTTGGAATTCAAGCCTGGTTTTGGTCTAAGATTGTTCGTGTCTAGATCCGCCTCAAATTTTGAATCTATTTTATTAGTTTTTTGATTGATAGTCGTATTGTTGTGATGAAAATTTTACGAAATTAATATCGACAATAATAAAAAAAAACTCGAATGTGAATCAAACGGATGATATTCATGTAATTATACTTGAAAATTCAACGATTTGATGTGTCTTTTTTTTTGAGAAAAAAATGAGAATCAAGCTCTCAAATTTTAATGTTTTTATTTTTTTTAATGTTAGTTATGTTATCCGTTGTACGACTTATTTATTGACTTTTCAATTTATTGTAAAAAAAAAGATACAATTTATTGTAAAAAAGGAGTATACACTACATAAAAAACTATATATATTTCAAAATAATTATACTTTACGAGACTCGAGACACATGACAATAACATAAAATTTAAAAACTGGACGAATCCATTAAACATTTCTCAATCCCAAAAGTGGTACCAGAAAACCCTAAAAGTGGTACCAGAAAACCCTAAAAGTGGTACCAGAAAACAAATTCTCGGAAACTGAAAACAATTCATCAGCATCTAGATATGGTACATACACATAGTGAGATAGAATACAAAATATTTAGTGAGAGAAATCCGGAAAAGAATCCTATTGCCAGATATCTATATATCTATCAATCAATCAAAAGCTTCTATTATATAGAGAGCAGTGACCTCATTATTTATTTGGATTTATCAGACACAGCAAAGGAATTTAATTTAATTGATTGTGAGTTTTTTTTTTTTTTTTACTTTTTAGTTTTTAGCCTCTAAATAATAATTTAATTGATTGTTATTCGTATTTTAGATATGTTTATATTTGTTTAAGAAAATATTTATATTTAATGTTGAAAGTGTTTATATTTTGTGGTATTAGGATTAAAAAACTATACAAATTGTACTTTTACTTTTGTAATAAAAAAATTTAATTTGAATTTTTCTATAATCATTTATAAAAAAAATTGATAAATATTTTTTTATACTAATTATAAATATTTATAAATGCAATTATAAATAAATTATTTATTTAGTATAAATATTTTAATGTGTAAATAAAAAGAATAAAACTTTGAGGTGTAAAAAAAATTTTTAAATTAAATGTACACAAATCTAATTCTCATATATACCTTCTTGTGCAGGTTCGTTAAATAAATCTTCTAGAAGACTATACTAATTAATTAATTAATTAGTAAAAGAGAAATAAATGCTTGATAAGTGAGGCGTACTAGTAAACATCAACATAATATTTATTTCATAAGATATTTATTCTCATAAATATAAAATGGTCCATACCCTCTTTATTAGCTAGGTTGTTAGATGTCCAAAATTTAATTTTAAGTGTAAAGCTACCACCAATAGACACATTTGGATCTTTAAAAAAATAGTATAGAAATAACATTATTATTTGAATTACTATGCAAGAATTATAATATTATATGGTAAAAATGTTAATATGAATAGTGTGGAACAAATCTTATTTTTGTGCTATTTAAAATATTAAAAAAAAAGTTCAGATTGAGTTTTTTATGAACATTTAAATTTGAGTGACGTGATTGTCATCTTTATCTCAAAAAAATAAAATATTCAAAAAGTTATATGGATTGTAAAATGAAATAATGTTAATTTGAAAAGAGTTAATTTACTATTTCTATACAAAATATTGAATTAACAAAATGATACCAATGCAATGCTATTTTGAAAAGAAAAAAAATATTTTTAATGCATCTAAATTAGAAGAAAATATTATTTTTGAATTATTTATTTTCTCATCCAAAATATAGTCTTGTAGGTTTTGAATTTGTTTAGATAATCGCATAATTAATGCACCAAACAATAATACAACATGGCATGTTAGCATTCCTTAATTAATGTGATGCCAAAAACCCTAGTGTCATGTCTATATTTCAAAATTAAGCTAAAAATTATCTTACATATTTAATTTTGTATATTTAAGAAAAATTTAAAATTCTATAATTGATCCATTGTTTGTGCAACTGTTGATTTCATGTATATATATGTTTGGATCCATATTAATTTACAAAATGCAATTAAAAATAATAGAAGCTTATAATTAAATTACATATCCAAATTATTAACAATTCAATGATGATGAGATTATTTTTCATGCATATAAAATAATTTCGACTATTTTAGGGCCGTTCAAGTTTTAAAAGTATAGTCTAGATCTTTAAAGTTCAAATTTTGGGTCAAATTGGTTCGAAATTCGGATGAGGGTCTTTTATGGATATTTAAAGTTAAGTGATTTTGACCCTCATTTTTATCTTAAATTTTTTTTTGGGTCAAATTAGTTTTGTCATTATCACTAGTTAAAAAAAATATATGATGGAATTTTTATGTTAACATCTATAATCTCTTGGTGATATATATATACACACACACGATCAAATGTAGGTAAAAATTAGTTTGAGTTAATTTATTAATTATGAAGATGACATTAATATTAGTATTCATTCAATTAATATGTGGTACTGATTGATAATGATATTAATTAGAGTTCCGATCAATTTTATTGGTTGTATGATTGTGTCCATTTTATTTATTTTCAAATGCTACAATGGCGCTCAAATGGAGTTTAAAAAAATATTATTTTTAAATTTAATATTAAATGTCGTTTTTAATTGGTATGATTGAAAGATGTGACGACAAAAAAACCAAGAAATTTGTGATACTTTTAAGAGTCGGTTGTTTAATTTATATTATATATTTGGCTTAGTTGGATAAAGTATATGTTATATTGATTACAACAACATGACAAGGGACAATATATTGATTAAAATAATATTATAAAATTATAGACATGTCACGTATAATTTAGACTTTAGATACGTTGCATATCAAATTTTGTAATTTCAAAATTAATTATATGTCGATAAATTTGAATATATATATTTTTTTAAAATAAGGGTTATCGTTAGTCTCATTATTTATTTATCTTTAAATATTTTTTTTATAAAACTCTAATTTATATATTTTTTATAGAGAAATAAAATCTATCACCATCGTAATAATAAATTTGAATAATTAATGATTCAGTTTCTTATTGACACTTAACCATGATGAATTGATTCTGAAATTACATCAAATTTGATTATATGACTTATCTAATTAATAAAGATCACATGTATAATTTATTTTTCCAATTTTGATAATTTCATTTTGCCAAGATTATATCAAAACTTTTAGTTGCCAATACATGTATTTCCCTTGGTTCAAAAATATCTTTGTAGAATGTACACACAAACATTAAAAAAATTATTCTGACATTACAAAACACCTTCTTAATTAGACACAATAATTGAGATCATTGAATATATTTATAATTCAATAAAGTTTGTGTCATGGAATTTTCCTTCTTTTAAAAATTCAACAATATATGATATGAATTATGAGTTTTGTAATGACAAGAATCACAAATCAAATACAAGGATTATGAGAAAAAAGAGAGAGAGATAGAAAGTAATATAAATTGACCACTATATTATATATTAATAGACCATATTAATTTAATTTGGTGAAAGTATATCCGGAAATGTGGAGATAATTCTCGTCCACCATATGAATATAAATAAATAAAAATTGTGGATATGATCCAAGTCTTTTTTTTAAATAATTTTTTTTAAAAAAAATAGAGATTTAAGTCAGTTAACTTTAAATATGTTCTTCATTTTGAATTTTAATTTTTGAGGAATGATAATTACACCGCTTAACTATACTCTTTATCTACACTTCAGATGTATTTATATTTTTTTAGAAAATATTTATATCTAATAACAATATTTATACCTTGCGTTACTAGGATTAAAAATTATACAAATTGTATTTTTATTTGTGTTAACTTGAATTTTTCTATAATCATCAAGGAACAAAAAAAACGATAAATACTTTTTATACTAACTATAAATACTTATAAATTTATATATAAATAAATTATTTAGTTAGTATAAATATTTTTGATATGTAAATAAAATGATATAAAAAGTGAGATGCAAGAATGATTTTTCTTAATTTTTTAAAAATAATTCTAAATAAATATTGAAGAAAATTATCATAAGTTGTTTATTTTTTTCAGAATATGATGCACCATCTTTCTTGTAAGACAATTATACAATTTTTTCTAAAAATAACAATTATGATTTGACACATACAAAAAAAAAATTCTCAATTCCTTAGAAAAAAATATCAAATATTTTCAGCCAAGACAGACAGTTGTCCTAAGTTCTAACTACCACATTCAAAATATAATATAATATAATAAAATATAATATAATATAATATAATATAATATAATATAATATAATATAATATAATATAATATAATATAATATAATATAATATAATAAAATAAAATAAAATATAATATAATATAATATAGTATAATATAATATAATATAATATAATATAATATAATATAATATAATATAATATAATATAAGAATGAAAACTACGACCATTAATTACAACTACGACACGCCTCTTTATTTGTAAGGTTTCCACGTCGACATTTTTTTTGTGACCATTCGTGTAGAGAATGGCCATTAATTGCAAAGAAACCAATCTCATTGTTTGGAAGGTTCCAACAAAATTTTGATTTTATTTGACTATGAGTTTTTCTTTATATTCTTATTTTTTATTTAAATGTTTTTATGGAGAGATGCAAAATTGAGATTTGAAAATGAGGCTAATTACTTAATGTTAATTAGAAATAATTTATTGTTTTTATATGGATGGATATCAATTCATAAAATTAGTATGACCTAATAATTTATTGTTTTTATTAGGTCCAGTTTAAGGAAAAAATATATGAAAATAAATATATGATAAAGCTATTTTTGTAAGATACAGAGATAATTTTATCTCCTAATCATTTTTTTCTCAAACATAATCACAAAAATTAGTACAAAATATACATACTCTATTAATCACACTATCTATATAGGAATAAATTTGAATTTTTTTTTACAATAATCAGACTATAAAACCTACAAAATTACCAAAATACAATATATCACAAACAAAAATTCCGTTAAAATACTCAATTAATAATCCATGATTGTAGACTTAACAGTAAAATATTTTTATTCTCTTTCAAAAATACCCCCCCCCCCAAAAAAAAAGAAAAAAAAGAAAAAAAGCGACTCGCTACATATATGACTACACTTTACCTACACAAACAATGTGGGTTATCTTGCTCAAGAATTAATGCAAGTATGATATCTTGTGGCTCTGATTAATGATATTTGACCAATTACCAGATATGTAATAATTTCTATTTATATATAATCTTCCAAAGAATCTGCCACACATTTTCTTTATAATTTTTGTGATGTGATCTGTTCCAATAATTATGGTAAAGTGAATCAAAGTCATGTCGTATGATTTAAGCTCTTTATTACAAGAATTTTTGTTTTTCTAGCAAAATTTTTATTTCTTGTATCTTTCGTTGACTGACCTCTAAAATTTAGATGTTTAAGTCAAAATTTTAGAAATAAATAGAGGCGATTTTTTAGACTAAGACTTGACTAAAAGGCAGGAAATCATTATTTCTCTCTTTTTTAAATGATATCATTCTTTTTCTGCTCCGATTAATCAGATAAATTGAAAAATTTTGTAAGAAAATTTAATATGAGGAGGGCTCAAATGTTATCAATTTTAGTGTCTTTATTATGTCTTTATTTTTAAAATTTTAATAAGTGAAATTTGAGAATGAGAATTTCAAAATAAAACTGTTAGATTTGATCTATATTACTTTCTTTATGCATGTGTAGAAAATTATGACATTTGAACGTTATTTTATTGACATTAAGAGCTTATAAAAAATACATTAATTTGAATAATTTATAGACGTTGAATTCTTAACTTATTAATTCATAGAAAATAAAAATAATATAATATAAATTATATCTGACGGTTTAATTTTAACATTTTAATTTTAAAATTTTTATTATAAGAAAATTTAACAAACAAAAACATAATAAAAACAAACAAAATAGAGATATTTAATCCCTCTCATCTACCATTATCAATGAGCAATTAATTATCTTGGTAGTTGGTTTGTGCAACAAAGAAAAAGTAAGTATATCCATCTACACTTTCCTATAAAATGATACTTTTTTTATTCAATGACAGTAACCATGCTTTTATAATACCTTGAAAAGTAAAAGTGCTGAAATTTGTATCATTTTGTTTGTTTGTTTATTCTCTCTGTTCTTCTTTTGTCTTTTTTTTTTTTTTTCTGTTCTTTTCCTCCAAGTCTGAATTCAAAATTAGAAAAATAATAATTAATTTTCAGCCTCTCAACAGAGGATAGGAGTATAGGACCATGCCTTTAAGTATTCAGGTCTCATCAATCCCTATATTGTTGTTTTTTTTTTTTTGGAGGAGAGCTGATTTATATATATCATTGTTAATATTATTATTGGTACGGATTTTATTATATAAATTAAATAAATTATTATGTATGTTAATGATTTTATTGTACAAATTTATTTTATACGGTCATATTGTTATTCAACTTAAATAAATTATTATATATATTAGTGATATTTAAATTGAATAATAAAAATATTATATAAAATAAAATCGTTAACATATATAATAATTTATTTAATTTATATAATAAAATTTGTATTATATTAATAATAACGGTATTATTAATAATAATAATATCATGGTAACATTTTCTTGGAAAAATCATTTCCTCAGTAAATTCTTCTGATTCTCTGTTTTGATTTATCTATAACCACATACTGTTAAAAATTCAACTGACAACAAAGTATCAATTTAGACCTTGGTGGGACCCACATACAGAGATAAGTATCAGAGAGTTGGAAACAGAGGATTTGATTTTTTTTTTGTGTTCTTTCGTTGGCTATTTCCTTCTTCCTTTTTTTTTTCTTTTTGTTATTTGATAAGTCCTTGCTGAGAAACAACCATTTCTCTGTCTCTGTCTCTCTCTCTCTCTATGTCTCTCTCTCTCTCTCTCTCTCTCTCTCTCTCTACACGAGGTTCTTTTTCCTCCATCAAATAAAGCGCTTGTATGAGGAGCTCATGTAGCAGTGAGAAAGAGGAGATCTCTTCTCTCCAACAATTTTTCTCCCATGCAAAAAGGAAAAGAAGAGTAAGAAATTATGGGCTCTTTTTATTTATATATGCATCTATGAATGATTCTATTCCCTCACAACAAAAGCTCAAATCTTTGTTTGTTTGTTTGTTTTTATTCAAAAGAGAAGTATTTCTTTATGATTTTATTGTATACATATTTCTATTGTTATACTCAGCCATGAAAATACTTCCACCATTAATTCCAAGTTCTTTTTTCATTATTTCTTTATAATTCATACATGTTACCTATATTTGTATACTTATTTTAAAAGGTGAGAAGGATTTATATATTGAAATCTTTTATCCAAAAACAGGATTATGTGCTGGCAATATTGACAAGGAACTAACTATTAGTTTCTTTTTCTTTTTTTTTCTTTTTTTACTAAATATATTGTTCTCATTTAGTTATTTACCATGTATACGTTTCATTATTTCTCCTCTAATTTCATGATCTCAATATATATTAGTTCCATACCATGTTGTGATGACACTAACTCATTTCTTTTTGCTCCGCATTTTTCAGGAGGAGGAATAAAAAATAATCACCAACAAAAAAAAAAAGATAAACCAACCAGCTTTGGCATTTTGACATCAATTTTTTACTTAGAAACCCAACAAAAATTCCCTATTATTTAAATACCCTTCTTCTATCCTTCTACTATTACCATGACATCTCATTATCTTACCTCCTTCAATTGCAACCCTTCTCAAAATTCAATCCATTCTTTCTCTCAATGGCTTGGTTTCATCTTTCTCTCACCATGCCCACAATCCCTTCTAGTCTCTGTTGTAGATGCACTTTTCATTTTGACCCTCCTTGTTAGTTTCTCTCTCAAAAAGCTCCTTCCAAGCCATGCCAGAGGAAACACAGAATCAGAGAAACCCCTCTTACAAAGACCAACCAATCATGTTTTGACACGTGTCAATCTGCCCTTTTACATTGCTCTCCTGGTTTCTTCCATCCTTACAATATTTTTCTTGGTGCTCCTTGTATTCTCCATAATCTACAAATATAGTTATTTGGAAATTACCCTTGTAGCCCTCCAATTTCTGTCTTATTTGATTTCCACTGCTTTAATAAGCCATGAAAAAAAGTTTAGTGCAACCAAACACCCTGTTTCTATCCGTATTTTTTGGTTTTCCAATTTTATCCTCACTGTCCTTTTCTCCATTTCATCCACCATCAGGCTCACCTCCAGTTCATCCATTTTGCCTGATGATATCCTTATACTGGTAACACTAGTAATATCAGCCCCGTTACCATTTGTTGCGGTAATCGGTTCGACCGGTATTGTTACGTGTGAACCGGATGCAACCGAGCCTGAGGCAGAGACACGATCAAAGCCGGCCTCCAGTGTGACACTGTATGCGAGCGCTTCATTTCTGTCGCGAGTAACATGGGGATGGATGAACCCGTTGATCAAAAAAGGGTACCGGTCAGCGTTGAACCTAGACGATGTACCATCATTGGCACCAATGCATTCCGCCGAGCGAATGCAAGAGCTGTTTCGGTCCAATTGGCCCGAGGGTGCTGTCAGGTCCGACAACCCGGTCCGAAAGACTCTCTTCCAGTGCTTTTGGTCCCATTTTCTCTTCAATGCAATGCTGGCAGTAGCACGACTGGCGGTGATGTATGTGGGCCCTCTCCTGATCCAACGATTCGTGAACTATACATCAGCCGTTGGTCCGAGAGATCCAGCTCAGGGACTTTATCTAGTGTTGACGTTGTTAGCGGCAAAAGCGACCGAGGCGCTTTTGTCTCACCAGTACAATTTTCACTGTCAGAAGCTCGGCATGTTGATTAGGAATTCTCTAATTACTGCATTGTATCAGAAAGGGCTTAGATTGTCATGTGCGGCTCGACAATCGCATGGTGTCGGCATGATTGTTAACTACATGGCGGTCGACGCACAACAATTGTCTGACATGATGTTACAGATACACTACCTCTGGCTCATGCCATTGCAGGTTAGTTACTAATTGCCATAATTTTCTTAGTTTTATTTTGGAATAATTAACAAACTCTTTTTGTATTTCACCATGAAAAATTGTATGTCAAATTTGGTGCATTCACAACCACATGCAACTTACTGTTCTTTTGTTGATTGTAAATAAAAAAAATTCCAAAAAAATGAGTAAACCAAGTACAAAAACACATAAATATGGACACTTCTTTTGCAATGATTTCATCTCATTTTTTGTTGGTACCGTACTTGGTGCATATATATGCAGAACCAGCAAGTCAATAAATGAATTATTAATTAGGTGGTCTTATACTTTTCATTGAAATTTGTCCAATAAAAATGCTCCATCAATTAATGATACAGTAGTAGTACTCTTTTTCTTCTAATTTATTTCATGTCTCCTTTCATAATTTCGTTTTATATTTGCAATTATTTCTTTTATAGGTTAGTGTTGCACTTGCACTGCTCTACACCTACCTCGGCCCGTCGGTCACTTCAGCGGTATTTGGAGTCTTCGGCGTCATAATTTTCGTCCTCTTCGGCACCCGTAGAAACAACCGGTACGTACCGAATACATTCTTGTACCGATACAATGCACCGTATAACTTGCATTAATTGCATCGTCAACAAAATGAGCAAAAAAATAGTACGTCATCATTCAAAATTGTCATTTTTATTTTGGCAAATTGTGGTCAATTCTAGCTCAAATTCTTTACTGGTGAAAGAACAACTCTGTTTGTATTTTGGTACCAGTTAGTTACACAAAGAAAGATATGAAAAAAACCTGATCCTAGGTTATTTGTTCTAGTCTTCTAGATTGTTGGTGGTCCAGAGAAGAGATGTGATTGTCCTTCTGAGAAAGATCCATTTATTATATTTAGATTTAGAGTATTCCAATTTTTTGGATGTCTTAAAATTAAATTAATAATTCCCAACCATTTCTACATTTGAATATAATTTGAACTTATTAAGTATCATCTGGAACCCTTCAAACCAAATCATTTATTGTGAGGGTTGGTGTATTTAAAAAGTCTATTAACCAAAATATGCACATATTCAAAATTTGATGAAGAATAAATGTGGTAGTGGTCCTCGGAGAGGAGAGGTACAGTGGGCCCACCTTCCTTCTTTGTTTTTTTAACATAAATAAAAGCTTAGATATTACTTATTTATAGCCACAGTTCTTGACTATATGCTAATTGTAATTATTATGCTGTGTTATTTCTTTGGACATAACATGATTACATGGCTCCATTATAATATAAACTAATGTTAAAGCCAGTAATCCGCAAAATTATTAAAATTTTTTTTTAAGAAAAGGTCCACAAAATTTTCTTTTTTGTTGAAATAAATGGACTTTGCCACCTGTTTCCACTGATAGAAACAAAAAGGTGCACAAAATTAAGAGCTTAGTGATTGTTTATAGCACCCAACTATGCGACTAGCGTGCGTAAATATTTACAATTTTTACTTCTATGATGATTGTAAGTTTGTAAATATGTATGCTCCATCATCATATCCAATGGTAAAAAAAAAACAAATTAACATATCATTAAAAAACCAAGGGAAGGTGAGCTATCAAAATGCACATTATTACAAAGAAATTTAATTATAAGAATTCCAATAATTCCTTTCACATATTACTTTGTTTTATTTTACCACATTTACAAAATGGCACCATATAATTCTTGCAACTGCAAATATTGGCCAATTTTCATCAGTCTTTAGGTGAATTATATTTTGATCAGAGTTACAAATTCAGCAAGTACAGTGAATAAGTGGCAAAAAAAATACATTCTTTTTCCCTTAATTTAATAAATTTGTCTAAAGTTAAATTAACCAAGCATGATCATGTATTTGCAGGTACCAGCGAGCTCTCATGGAGATGCGTGATAAGCGCATGAAGGCGACGAACGAGATGTTGAACTACATGCGCGTGATCAAATTCCAGGCATGGGAGATGCATTTCAACCGTCGGATCAACCAATTCCGTAATGAGGAGTTCTCGTGGCTCTCAAAATTCATGATCTCCATCTCCGGCAACATTATCGCCTTATGGAGTGCGCCCGTGGTGGTTTCTGCGCTCGTGTTCGGCACTTGTGTCATCTTCGGTGTCCATCTCGATGCCGGCCTGGTATTCACCGCCACATCGTTCTTCAAGATCCTGCAAGAACCGATGCGGAATTTTCCTCAGGCTCTCATTCAAGCATCACAAGCCATGACTTCTCTTGACAGGTTAGCAATTCTTGACAAATCACCAAAGTGCTTAATTAAGCAGCAATGCTGGTTTATTATATATCTTTGCAAATAAAACAATTAATGGTATAGCTCTGAGTTCATTTTTTGTTCATAATAAATGCATTGAATTTGACTACACAGTGAAAAAAGAAGAAGAGAGCTTCAAAGATTGAAGGCACAACTTTACATTTTGATAGCGGTTCTGCTATAATTAATTTCTGGAAATTAAAATAAAATTAAAATTAAAATTCATTTTTTCTCAGCTGGAAATGACATCCGCATTAAAACTTGTAAAAGAGTTCTTTTTATTAACTAGAAATTGCTAAAGTATGTTACATTACATATCCATGAAATTAAACTGGGATGATGGTGGTACATAGGTTGGACAAATACTTGACAAGTGGCGAGTTGGAGGAGAGCGCGGTGGATAGGACCGACGAATGCGGCGAGACGGGAATAGCTGTTGAGGTGAAGAACGGTAATTTTGCGTGGGATGAAGACTCTGACGACAGTAGTACCGCAGTGCTGAAGGGGATCAACGTTGAGATCAAGCGCGGTTCGTTGGCTGCAGTCGTCGGGACGGTTGGCGCCGGCAAGTCGTCCTTCCTCAGCTGCCTTCTCGGAGAGATGCGTAAGATCACCGGCAAGGTATGGCCATGACTTGTAAATATTTATTATATTTATTCCTATCATTTTCTTAGTCTCATAATCTTGTTATTATTGTTAAGTTGATGAAAATTTGAATTTTTGGGTCTATATTATTACAAGGTAAAATGCAAAGAAAAAAAGTAAAAATTATAATTAAACAACAAAGAAAGCCAAATCTACACTAGATCTAACTTTTAAGATACCCTGGACTAAATAGGAAGGATTTAATGATTTTGGTGTGAAATTCTATTAATTTGTTTATTCATGTCTTATTTAATAGATATATTTTATATTATTTCAGATATATACCTTTTTTTTTAAAAAGTAAAATTTTGATAGCCATAAAAAAATTGATTATGTTTGGTTGATTAATTTAGAAATGCTTGATTATAAAAAAAAAACTAATAAGTGATTGATTCTTACATAAATAAATTTAAAAAATAATATATTCTAATTGACTCATTGCACCTATTTGTACCTTCCAATTTTTTTTAACGCATTGCATTTTTTTTTTGGGAGCAAATAAGATCCCTTGTTTGTATTAATCATAAAAATATTAATGACTTAATTAACTGAACTAAGATTTGGTGTTGTCAATCTGACCTAGTTGAGGTTTAATTATTTATGAATTAGGACCAAGATGTAGAGGTTAGGTCACTTTATAAAAAAAAACATTTCTTTTGTACAACCTTTATGAAAACATTAATTTATCCTGTAGCACCTTTTAATCTATTATTTTTTTTGGATTGATCTTATGAAAGTACTAATTGGGTTAGGTCACTTTATAAAAAAAGAAATATGAGTTTGAATTGGCAATTAATTTTTGTTTAAGAGATCATGCAAGATCAAGTTTTACTTTAACAATAAATTTCTCCTCTGTATAGAAAAGTAAGGGTCACACCAGAAATTAAATAAATCCTTATATTAAACAAATGCCATCTGAAATAAACATTTAAGTTTTATATATTCTAAGACATATATATTAGTGAGTAAACCAACTTAGCAACTAGTATTTAAATAACTTTTTTTTATTTAGTTTAAGAGTCTTGGTGTGTTAATCAAACTTAATTATTGGTTTCATAATTAATAATTATCTAAATATTATTTAATGTCTACAGAGATCTAACCTATCTTTAATTATTCCAGCTGAGATCTCTCATGCCAATCAATATCATATATTTATCTCATTTACTAAATAACACGTGGCCCCTGTTGCATCTTTTCTACAAGGCTCTGCTAAAGTTGGATTTATCAGTCCAAATAGTTGAATTTAATAATTAATAAATAGAGCGAATGATGTAGTAGTTAGTGACTGTGAGGGACAAATGGAACTGTGATCCTCTGCAACGCAGTATGAATACTGTACGACCCTCATCTGTCCTTTTCGCATAGTAAAATGGTCTAGCACGAATCACGAGGAGACCAGTCAATGAAGGACAGTGCTCCACGTGTTCCGAATCATCACCTAATGTTTGTTCCCTTTGAAATGATTTTGTTCGATGTACTTGATGTCTTTATCTGTCCGAACAGGAAGATGCTTTTGTACAGGATCCATGAAAGATGTCGCTTTATTGTTCATGCATGATTCCAAGATGATTTTTTTTTTTTGTGTTTTTTCTTTTATAACGTCAAAGGTAATATCAATACTACAAAAAATGTTGTTTGAAACATCGATAATTACAGAAAATTGATAATTATATAATTTAACTAAAAAACGTAGCAAATAAATACATATGATTATAAAATATAAAAATATATTATTATTGATTCCGTTATTTTTTAAGAGAATATAAATTACTATTTACTGTATAAAATATTGTATATAAATCAACCTTATCATATAGTAATAATATATTTTATTATATTATAAATTTATAATCTAGTGAAATAAATGAAAAATTAATATATATGATTTTATATTTATTAATTACATTATAAGACAATGGATTTAAACAAAATCTTTCCATATCTACTAATGAATTTTTTTCCAACCGCATATTATTTATTTATTTTATAAACTAATAAAAAAAATCTTGTCCATACACCTGCTTATCCAATACATACTGGTAAAATAAAAAAACAATAAAATAACTAAAACATAAAAACAAAATAAGTAATACAGGTTGACTGACACCATACCTACTTTGATTTTTTTTTTTATATAATTTGTGATAAATTTACCAACTCTGAGTTTTTTTGGTCCGGATTCCATGCCGTGTTGTACAGGGAATCCGATTCTATCTATCATCATGTAATAATGGAACCAGTACAAATCTACTTTAATAGAGACAAATTTGAAGACAAACCAACAAAAAAAACAAAAGAGTAGATGATAACAAAAAGAAGTAGCAGAAGAGATCCAGAAGACTGGTATAGTGGTATATTCTAATTTTCTATGCTTTTACTGAGTAGAAGACAAAAGCATCATAGTCACGTATCAGAATGAAGCTCATCAAATTCTCACTTCTCTTTCCCATGCATATTAATTTTTTATTATTAATATTATTATATATATTAATTTTATTATTCTCATTAAATAAATTATTTTGTACTTTCATGATTTTAGTATACAGTTTGTTTTTTTAATATTTTTATTATTTAATTTAAATAAATTATTATTCAGATGAGTGATATTTAAATTATATAATAAAAATATTATATAAAATAAGTTATATGATAATAAATTATTAATATAAATAATCATTCATTTAATTTGAATAGTAAAGTCCATAACGTTAAGATAATAGTATCAACAACAATATCTTTCTAATATTTTTCATTTTTTTTATTTTAACCTAGTAATATTTAGTTGCATGCATGCTCACTCATAAATGCACATTTTTTCCTGAAGGAATAACTCCAAAAAAAAACGCATTAATTCTATGAATGAATGAATAAATTTTCTCCTTGCAAATTCTTTGCATTTAGCAACTTTGACAAAAGGGGTCCATCCTCATCATCTCCAACTGTTCCATACCGTTGTACCTGTTTTTTCATTTTTCTAGAAACCAGCAATATTCGTCCTGTAGACATAAATGAAGGTGGAAAGGAAAGTAGGAAAGGAGATATAAAGAGGCCATGTATCTATCTATCTTTATATCTATCATACCATCATCATTTTTCTAGGTGTCTAATTCAAAATTCAGTCTGCTTTGATTGATGACATGACAAGACAGTGGAGTTGACATTGCCAGATCATTTGTTTCTGCAGTTTGCACTTTTCCAGACTAGGCTTCTGGTACTGTCTGGTACTGGTATCTAACAAAATTATGTGTGTCTTTTGAAGATAGGTCACATGACTGATCTCTGAATTTACTGATCAAGTCCCCCCCAAAAATTAATTTGATTACTTTTTTTGTATAAAGATGAAGACATCAAGTTTAAATTTTCCAAAAGAATATCTCATTAGGATTTTTTATCTGTAATTTTTTATATAGAAAGTATTATTTTTGTCATCTCAAAACTAATTTGACTATTGTAAAATGAAAATTTTATTACTGTACTGTTGACAAGTTTTATAATTATTGTTATCTTTTTACTTTGTATACCACCATAGCTCAACTTATATATATATATATAAATGTATCAGAGTAATTTTTCTCATAAAGAAATAAATAATATCCATGCTATTTTCGTGAATAGTTCGTTAATAATCCAGAAAATATTTGCAAAATTTGTTAAAATTGATTGATTTGTTTATTTGTTTGAATAAGTGTTTAAAATAAATAATTGGTGACTATTCAAATGGTCATCCATCCATCCTCTATCAATTTCTTGAATTGAATCAGTCCAAGTTACATTGCATTGAATTAAACTCTTCTATTATTGACATTATTCAAACGGTCATCCATCAAATGGTACATGTTGATCAACATTGTAACCAATGATTTTTTTCACAGAAGGATAGAAATTGCATCAAGTTGGAACCATTGCTCTCTTTTTTCCTACCTATCTTTTTATCCTTCTTTTATAAAATATCCAAATTGCTTTGTGGGTTTAATATAATATAAAGAAAGCAAAGACAGGGACTTCCATTTCTTAATAACATTTTAATAATATCAATATGGTATTATGGTTTATTTAATTCTTAGTACAATAAGATATTAGGTACTACTTTGTAGTAAACAAGAACAAAGAAATTGACAAAAAGAGAGAAGCCATCACAAATCATTTATGACAATTTTTTTTATTAGTCTTACTGTTTGCAATCAACATGTCGATAATTTCATTAGTAATAAGGCTTTGAATATCCTGTTGGATGAGTTATAACTTGGAAATAAATGAAAATAATATGTGAAATAATATCAGAACTTCAACAGAGTCACCATACAAAGTCTTGTTTGTTTTACCATCTATTAGCTTGTGCATTTTTGTTACTGAAATTATGTATCATCAGTAGATCTGCATTTTTGTTACTGAAATTACGTATCATCAGTAGATCTGGACCTGATGGAAACAGTATCAAAGCTTGTATACTGATCTTGGATTTTTGTATACTTCAAAACAGGTTAAGGTATGTGGCAGCATGGCCTATGTGGCGCAAACTGCATGGATTCAAAATGGCACGATAGAAGAGAATATCTTGTTCGGAAAACCAATGGATAGAGAGAGATACAAGGAAGTTATAAGAGTATGCTGTTTGGAGAAAGATCTCGAGATGATGGAGTTCAGTGACCAAACCGAAATAGGAGAAAGAGGTACACAAATGCCGGATTGATTTTTCTTTTCTTGTAAAACTTTAATATGTATTATGTAATGTACAAATGGAAAATACAGTACAGAATGACATCAATGATATGCCAATATACTATATTTTTTGGGACAGTGTATACATACCACCGCTTTCTTTCCTGTGTTTTCTCTTTGGTCCTGGTAGCATCATATGATTCTTGCCTTTGTTCCCAGTACTCTCATAATACTTGTACCAAGTTGGTTGAATATTTTCTTGGTGTTCTGAAAACGTAATATGCCTCGACTTAAGCACTGCAGTTATTAAGTACCAAGACTTTCTGTATTTTTCCAAAATTAATATGCCTCAACTTAAGTACCAAAACTTTCTGTATTTTTCAATGGGACCATGTCAGATTGTCGGTCCTTAAATAGCACCACTTGTTCATTTTCATTATTAAATGTGCAGCAGAGCCATGCTTTGGACCCATGGATGAAAGTTTGTATTGTCCAAATACAAAGTTGTTTACTAAATTTGCAAATAAACCATTTATGTGCACAACACTTTTCTTTTTCTTTTTTTACAACATTTATTGTTTCATTAAAAGGTTATACAAAATTACAACATTTATTGCTTTAATTTATAGGTATAAACCTTAGCGGCGGTCAGAAACAAAGGATTCAGTTGGCACGAGCTGTGTACCAAGATTGTGATTTGTACCTCCTTGATGATGTCTTCAGCGCCGTGGATGCTCACACTGGTTCTGAGATCTTCAAGGTACTTTTTGTTTCTTAGGCCTGGGGGTTTAGTTTCGGGCTTTCAAGAATATATAACACTAAACTGTAGATGGCAAAATTGAGGTTTTCTTTGTCTAAAACAACTAGCATTAAGTATTTCAAACCAATATCCGGTGCTGGTTGAAGACATGACTAGTCAGAAATGGTATGAGATATATTAGTATTCGGTTAATCTTCCATAAAATTGTTAAAACTAACAAGTGGATCGTAAAGTAGTCCAGTTAATTTGAAAAGGAGGAAGTAGTCCAGTTCTAGAAAAGGTGCTAGATAAATAATACTTTAGTGCTCTCCTTGTAATGTGATTTTATTTTGAGGGTTTGTTAGCATTGTACATATTTTGTTTATTTTTTCCTTGTAAATATTTTGTAAATCTTTCTTTTTGTTCATTCAAATACAGTAGGCATCTTGCCTACTTTTCAAAAATAAATAAATAAAAAGGAGGATGTAATTGATTTTGGTTACCATACCATTCATTCTCTGTCAGTTCAGCGTTTTAAGTCTTGGTCAGTATTGAATCTAATTTCCTTCACTGTCTAGCACTTTGATTTCTTTCAATGTGTGGTCTAATATGGAATTTGCAAGGAATTCATGCTTTTGAAGTTTGAACCTAATAGTATTTTATTTCATACCTATTGTTCTTTTTACAAAATATTTCTCTAGGAATGTATACGAGGTGCATTGAAGAATAAGACCATAGTTCTTGTAACCCACCAAGTGGATTTCTTGCACAATGCTGATGCCATTTTTGTAAGTACAGTACTTTTTGTTATGATCTTGTGCATTTTTATTTTTTTCTCTTTGATACAAACTGGTACAGCTTTGATTCAAAGAATAGGAAAATAGAAGGCATATGCTGCCTTTACTTAATGGCCATTATAGTATTGACATTTGGCACTGGAGTTGTACAGTATTAAGATTTCGGCCTTGATAAAATAATAAATCCTTAATTGGTTCAGTAGCTGCAGTAACTTGATTTATTTAGAGTAACCACAGCCTGAATTAAATAATACAAGCATTACTTGTACCTGAGTTTACTGGTGCTGAGATCTGATACCGAGTAGCACCACAAACACTAAAATTTCTATTTTTTTCTTTAAAAAAAATTCAGGTAATGAGGGAAGGAATGATTGTACAATCGGGGAAATACAGTGAGCTCCTCAGTCACGGCACAGACTTCGCTGTTCTTGTAGCGGCACATGATAGCTCCATGGAGCTGGTTGAACACTCTAGCAACACGGCACAAGAAATCATACCGACGTCTACCACCAATCACAGCCATGATCCATCCCCATCTCCTAAAAACAATGCAGCAAATTCCAATGGTGAAACAAAGCCCGAAGTTGCCTCTTCCAGGCTCATCAAGGAGGAGGAGAGAGAAACTGGTCATGTCAGCTTGAAGATATACAAGATGTATATCACTGAGGCTTGGGGATGGTGGGCCCCAGTAATCGTGCTAGGTACTGATTTTGTTATTTTTAACAATGCTCTTCATACATTATTCGTAACACCAAGAAATCAAAAATATTATTGACAAGGTACCTCTGGGGATTGAATTGAAGATATGCTATAATACAATGTTAGAGAAGTTGCATCAGAACTTTTGGCAAACAACTAAAATTAAGCATTTAATTTTTCTTTCCCAAATTTGCACTAGGTGTCTCTGTTTTATGGCAATGCTCCCTCATGGCCAGTGACTATTGGCTAGCATATGAGACGTCAGGCGAGAATGCAAGCTCATTCCAACCGTCAATTTTCATTGAGGTTTATGCAATTATTGCCGTGATTTCTGTTGTTTTAATTTCTCTGCGTGCAATTTTGGTTGCAATTGTGGGGCTCCAGACCGCACAGGCGTTCTTTCGGAAGATCTTGAACAGCATTTTACATGCGCCCATGTCATTCTTTGATACCACGCCATCTGGAAGGATTCTTAGCCGGGTATTGTTTTCATTTAGTCATCATATTCGTATATTCACTATTCGTACTTTCTTTTTTGAAAAAGGTTACAGGAGAGTTGATTAATTAACTGCAATATGATATTGTGATCAAGAATTTCATATATAACATGGTATTCCCTTTTGTAAACACCACAATTCTCATTAATTGAGCCCCAATCAACTCACCATCATACATTGACATAATCTAACTGTGCGACAATTCATCCTCAAATTGTTACTTGTGACCAAATTAAGCTAAATTTATGCTCCCAAGGATCAAAGAAGCTAACAAAAATTGTTTGTTTGTAATCTTGTACGTGATGCAGGTCAATCACATTCTTTATCATTTTAAATTTTGTGTTTTTTTTTCTCCTTTTTTCAGGCGTCATCTGACCAAACCAATGTGGATCTGTTCCTTCCGTTCTTCATTTGGCTCAGTGTGTCAATGTACATAACTGTCTTGAGCGTCGTCATTGTAACTTGCCAGGTTGCATGGCCATCAGTGATAGTTGTTATTCCACTATTATTCTTGAACATCTGGTACCGGGTATGATTACCATACGCTAATTAGTACTTTCATTAACATATTAATGGTAGAGTAATAAGAATGAGAATAATCCCTTCATATAATAGCCGTGATCTCTTCATATCAGATATTCTACATAGCCTACTGGGGTTTTTGTAGTTTATAATAAAAAATAAAAAGAATTAACAACAACAACACAGAAAAATGAAATGAAGTTTCCATAAACAAATATTCTTCTAACAAAATATACTTTTTTGTATCTATTTTTTTAGGGATACTATCTTGCAACATCAAGGGAATTGACAAGGCTTGAATCAATCACAAAGGCACCAGTGATCCATCACTTTTCAGAGACCATCCAAGGGGTCACCACCATCAGATGCTTCCAGAAACAAGACAGTTTCTCCAAAGAAAATGTAAACCGTGTCAACTCAAGTCTACGCATGGATTTCCACACCAACGGCGCAAATGAGTGGCTTGGATTCCGTCTAGAGTTGATCGGAAGTTTTGTTCTTTGTTTCACAGCTTTGCTCATGGTTACCTTACCAACTGGCTTTATTAAACCAGGTAGGCCCTTCTATGATTAATCTTGGAATTAAGGGTAAAAATCTCGTGAAAGATTTAAATTGATGTTTGATTGCGCAATTCAGGGTCTTTTCATTTTGTGAAAACAAGATAAGGGTCATGCCCCTAACTTATAAATTAATTGCAACCGAAGTTTGGTACAAATGCAAAAAGAAAAGCAAAAGAAAAAAAATGAGTATCGAGTCGAACATAATAGAAACAAGGAATTGATGCACAATTCAGAATTTAATGAGGGCAAGGTATACTGAATTAAGAACTAACTATAAATTGCATGCTTAAGAATAGATATAAGACTGCTTTGGATCGAATTAATATTTGTATTAAATAATTGTTTTAATGCTGCTGCAGAATGGGTTGGGCTGTCTCTCTCTTACGGTCTCTCTCTCAACTCAGTATTATTCTGGGCCATATGGGTCAGCTGCTTCATAGAGAACAGAATGGTGTCGGTTGAGAGGATAAAACAGTTCAGCAACATTCCTTCTGAGGCTGAATGGCGAATCAAAGATAGTCTTCCCTCGCCAAATTGGCCTAACAAGGGAAATATTGATATAATTGACCTAAAGGTTATTTGCAATGCTCTATTTTTCTTTTTATTTTTGCATTATCACTTTGCTGGATAAAATTTCCAGCTGTGGTTCTCTTTATAGATAGAAGAAAATGGTTAATACATAATTTGTCGAATTCGTGTGGAGGTGTGAGCACCTAATACAATCCGAGCATCAAAAGAAGCATATTTCTTTTTCCTTTTTTACTTTCTCTGGAAAAATGCAAAAGGTGTTTGCCCATGCTCACTTATTTCCTTAATCTTGGCTCTTTTTCAGGTGAGGTACCGACCAAACACTCCTTTAGTCTTAAAGGGCATCACATTAAGCATCTATGGAGGTGAGAAGATAGGAGTCGTTGGACGTACTGGCAGTGGCAAATCCACACTGATACAAGCTTTGTTTAGAATCGTGGAACCGTCGGAAGGGAGAATAATAATTGATGGAATGGACATTTGCACTTTGGGCCTTCACGATCTAAGGTCTCGATTTGGAATCATTCCTCAGGAGCCCGTGCTCTTCGAAGGGACTATTCGGAGTAACATCGATCCTCTTGAGCAATATTCAGATGATGAAATATGGCAGGTTGGTGCCGTGTTCTTAATTATATGTTTTCTTGGATGCATGAGGGCACATTTTTGGTAGATACACACTTGTTGGTTTCCACCTCAGTTGTGATTGATTTTTCTGTTCTTTTAACCGAGTCTTTGTAATTTGTGCCTCCAGCAAAGCCCCTCCCTTTAGATTCATAGAACCCAAGTAAACCCTAAACATCATTTGTGGTTGTTAAGCATTACAATTTTGATATGTCTCGGCCCTGAATAATCTTCCGTGTACTCTTGTTTACTTAACTGAAACTATTTTAACATTTAATTAGGCTCTTGAGCGGTGCCAGCTGAAGGATGTGGTTGCTTCCAAGCCTGAAAAGCTTGATTCGTTAGGTATTATATATGTTTCTTACATTAACAATCATCATAACCTGCAATTTGAAAGGTCGCATAGCCGATTTGGTTCCATATCTGATCTTGTAGAAGCTATTACCAGTACTGCCAACTGGCATGTTGCAATTACAGGTTCAACCACCAGTCTGACCAACAATAAGTCCTTTTTTTTGTGTTTAGTACATAATTGCAAGAAGAATCAATTTCAATTGCAATATGAAAACAATGAGGAATGATCAACAAAAAAATTGTTATTTGCCTGACTAACTACTTGAGGACTATCTAGATTAAGTTTATATATCTTCCGGTTTATATTAAATTTAGTTGTGGACAATGGAGAGAACTGGAGTGTGGGCCAGCGTCAGCTTATGTGTTTGGGCCGTGTCATGCTCAAGCACAGCAAGATTCTCTTCATGGATGAGGCGACAGCATCCGTTGATTCTCAAACTGATGCTGTGATTCAGAGAATTATACGTGAAGATTTCTCGTCTTGCACCATCATCAGCATCGCCCATAGGATACCCACCGTCATGGATTGCGATCGAGTCCTTGTTGTAGATGCTGGTACGCCATTTCATTTCCTCTTTCCTGTTTGCTTTTTCTCCAACTACTTAATGCCGTTACTTATAAGAAATTGTTGCCAACATGGGTTTATAATTATTGCCTAATTCTGGTTTGGTTTGTTTCTTTATTTGTGTCAACAGGACTAGCAAAGGAATTTGACTCACCATCCAATCTTATTGAACGGCAGTCACTGTTCGGAGCACTAGTCCAAGAGTATGCGCATCGCTCGTCTGATCTATAAGGCACTTTTTTAGTTACTTTTTTTGCTAAATTATGATGAAGTCTCAAGAAAGATCTTTGAGAAGAGACCCCAACAACAGAAGACAAATTTCGGCTGAAGATGAACATGGATTGAGAAGGAACACCACATTATTGGGATATTAGCTTTTTTGCCTCTTCAAGCAATATATAATGATAGAACCACAAGCTTTAGTTAAACCTAGATAACTGTCATGTGCAGTTTATGTGATATAAAGAAATCTAGTAACCACAACTGAGATGGAACATTCGGATGAAGAACAACAAAAGCCATATCTTTTGGCTCACGATTTAGCGATTATCTCTAAGTAGACTGTTTACTCTGAATGTAGTAATTGGTTTTGTAATTGTTCAAACTTCTCCATCCATTCCGGAACAGAAATTTCTTCTTTGGCTTTAACGAAATCTCGATTAAATATTCGCTTACGAATACAGAAGAATTCTGTACGAGAATAGAACGATTTTTAATTATGACATTCGCTCAACTACGTTTCATTAAAGTAGGGCTGGCAATGGATGTTTATAATTTAAAAATTCATTTGAATCTTTATGAATGAGTTTGCATATAAATTTTAAAAAAATATCTTTGATAATTTATTGGATCCGTACATAGAGCTTGAAAAATAATTATAATCTAATTAAATTAGTTTTAATGATCATCACTATTTTCTATTCTATTTAATTTTACAAAAAAATGTTTTTTTAAATCATGCTAGTTAATTAAATTAAATTATCTTAATTTATATATTTATTCATGTTAAATATATATTTTATTATTTTAAATATTTGAATAAAAAAATCTGATATATGATTCAAATCCGATCCGATATCTGTTAAAAAAATAAATACAAATTCGTATTTAGAATTCTCAAATTCTTATTGAATATGAATTTACGTATGAATCTTATAAATTTTTTATAGATTCATATATAAATAATGCTAGATTTGATCAGAATTGGATCTTTATAGATTCATATATAAATAATGCTAGATTCGATCAGAATCGGATCCAATGACAGCCCTACATTAAAGGAACTTCGATGGCAACAGGCCACTTAGAGAGGCACCACCCTGATGAAAATATACTCGAAATAGCGTGCAAAGCGTAACCCAACAGCCCGACGACCCGGGAATCCGAAACTCGATAGCAACCCTGCGACCCCATCTTTTCATGAGTCTTTACTTCAGGTCCTCAACAATCAAACTGTCAAGGGGATTTTCCTTCCGTACATAACACAATTTCTTAACGATACACAACAAAATAGAGGCAGTCGAGATATATACACAGATTCAGAAGTTAATACTTGTGTGAGTTTTAAATCCCCAACAATCCCATCACAATTTCAACATATGAAAAAAACAAATTATATACTTAAGTAGTTCAGATATCAGAAACTAACTTCATCACTAGCTGAAAATATATATTTTAGTATTTGTACTAGGCACACCAGCATAACAAAAATAAAACAAAACTCCTAGTGGAAATATTATATTTCACACCTTTTGAAGTGCTTTAGCTTATACTATACATATTTGCCCCTACTCTTATAAACAAAAGCATCTGCTACCGAACTATTAACCTAATCTAACTGCCAGAAATCAACCATCTCAGGTACTCTGATGCATCCTCCACAGGGACAGAGGGATTCTGAGCATCAGAAGAATCAGGAGATACAGCTACCCGCTTTCTTAGCAACATTTCAACCGTTACATTCTTTCTCTTTCTTCCACCTCGATCTCTTGATCGAAACTCCTCCTCGGCTTCCTCAAAGTCCCCCTGTTATCATCATGCACGAAACAATTAATAAGAGGAACAATTCATGGCTGCACGTCTGAACTATTAAAGGCCAGTAGGCCCCATCAACCTACATATTATGTGCCTCATTATGGAGGGGTGTAATTAGTGAATTTTCAGGACTAAAAGTGGATGTTTATGCTGGTATATTAGCCAGGATGTAGATTATCACAGAAGACATGCTTCTTCATTTCTTTTACATGTTATTATGTGATACACTAGCAGTTATAAAAAATGATAAAAACACTTACATGACAATACAGATGGGTAGCAGTCCTCTCATGGTTGTCCCTGACATGGCGATAAGCAAATTTTTCACCACATCCAGAGACACGGCAGGGAAAAGGCCTAGAATCTTCATGTACAGCCATCACATGTTTCTTTAGGTTCGATTTCTACACAACCATCATCAAAATCATAAACCTAATTAAGAACTAGAGTAAAACCTAATACTACAAATTTTACAGTTAAATTATTTGGGGGTAGCTGCTTACATTAGAAAATGTGGCCTTGCAATCTTCGAAGGAGCATTGGATCTCAGGCAAAGAACCAGTGCCTTCTTCATGGCTGCGTAGGTGGCGCTTGATGTTCTTCTTCAATTGATTTGTCCCACATATTTCACAAGTAATGTAGCTGTGAGATGATTTCATATGCTCTTTCAAACACCCCACATTTGAGAAATGTTTCAGACAGCCTTGTTCCATGCAGATAACCTCACAGAACTCCAGTTTTACTGCAACATCATTCGCAAATAAGTACATCCCAACTTGTATTGTCCTCAATATATACATGATTAGGGTTTTGACTTTTAGGTAAATAAGGTTGACAGTCATAGTAAACAAAAAATCTATCTACCTTACCAAAAAATAAGGGTTCATATTAAATGAGAAACATTTCCATCAGTTGCAGTTTATTATTACAGGCAGGGCAAAGTGCTCATCTTTTACTTCCAAAATCAGTTTGCTGCTCATGTTAGATATGACCCACAGTGACTTTACTGTATATTCCTTACAATTAAGCATAGCTCTAAGAAAAGGATGAAACAGACACGTAGCTAGTAAAGTACCATGTGATTTCTCATGTGTTGCAAGCTTAGAAGCATATTTGAAGGTTTTCCCACAACCGATCTCTGGGCATACAAACTCTTTCTGTTTCTTCCCATGCTCTTCATCAGGTGATTTACACTCATGGAAAAGTTTAACGTGTCTGTTCATGTTGGCCTTGATCACAAACCGACTGTTGCAACTCTCAACTGGGCAACTGAAAGTTTTTCCTTGGTGCGACATCAAATGCCTATTCAGATGGTCCTTTCTTGCATAGCTGGACTTACAGTCTTCCATAGGGCATGAAAATAGCTTCTGCATTGTCAGGTATGCATTTGTTAAATAACAATTAACAAAATCCTCATCACGAACAATCCATCCGAATAAGAAACAATTTTTAAAATGTTTCTCACAATTGATACCGATAATTCCATTATTTTCATATAGTGCTAAATATTTTTCAGACTTGCAAATTACAGTTTTTTTGCAAAAAAATAAATGAGATTTTATGTTATATTGATGGAACAAAAGAGATTTAATTATTGACAATTTCTATAGATGTTTGAAATCAACACAAGCCTAAGATTATAACAATTTGCATTACTTTACAATTGCCGATTTAAATCTCCAAAGTTGAAAGAAAATAACATCAAACCTGGTAAGAAAGGAGCGTGATACAGAGGCATAAATCTTGAAGGAGCTTCACAGGAGGTCAACCCGTCCTGCTACTGGTCCATTCAAGACATTACAACTCAATGCCTCTTCGCATTTTGGAGTTCTTTTATATGGGATCCAATGCTTCACACCCGTTGATTACATTTTTAATAAATGTAAACAAGACCTGCAAAATCTCTAAATTTAGTTTCAGATTTCTCAATAAAATTTAATTAGTTGTATTTTGTCAAGAAATTGGAATCATATTCAAAGCGCGGGGCATGGACATAAAGAAGGACAATTTAGTAATGGCATAATATCATGCATGACCCTGCAAAGGACATGTCTAGCACACATAGCCGCCTTCAAAAGAACTACAAATATACACAGATCAGGGAAGTATCTTCTAAACACCCTTCTTTTATTCGTGAATTCTGGAAATACTTCTCACTTTCCAGGTGCTCATGTAAGTTACTCCTTACACTATGTAAGATATAGGCAATTCATCAAAGGAAGAGAGAAAATGACCTCGGAGGAATGAGAGAGCATGTGTTGTTTCAGATGAGCTGGTTTCTTGAACCAAACGCCACACTCCTTGCATCTCTTCCTTTCTTCCTCCTTCATCCGCTCCTCCTTTTCTCGATCTACTTGCACTTTAGCTGCTTCTTCCTTCAAACATCAAATCTCGAGTTATATTTCCATCTTCACGAAGAAAATCAATGTAAACAGGTGTCGACGATAGAGTTAAGTACCTGATGCGCGGTCTGCATGTGAGATGCAATGAGAGATCGCTTAGATCTGGAAATTCCACAGAACTCGCAATAGTACCTCCTTATATCTACTTGTTTCTTCTCTTCTCCCTTCGCCACCTCCCTCTCCGCTTCGGCCTCAGCTGATACACCTCTATCTACCTCCGATTCCATCGAAATTTACAACGCAAACGACTCAGAAAAGATCTATGAGGAGAGAGGATGCAAGAAGGGGGGAAGAGGCGAGAACTGAGCTGACATGAAGCGGCGGCGTGATCTATAAAGAAACCCTAGAAGGCTAGAATCCAGCTTTCTTCCTTCAGTAATTGGGTTGGGCTTTTGTAATTTCGTAACGTACCTTGCGAGGGAACAATAAATGCTGGCTCAAGAAACTGTACTTCTAAGCCATATCAACGGTTTTTATGTACCGGTTTCGAATCAATTTGGGCCGGGTTCTAAATTAGCAGTGTACCTCTTTGTAGTAAAATTATTGACGCATTAGTAAAAATTCGCGTTCGGTTGTGTTGTGTTTGTATATATTTTTATTTTATATAAATATTTATAACGTATATTTAAATTTCATAATATATTCAATGATATATATATGATCGAAAATATATTATTCAAATTAAAAGTTAATATCATTCAAATAATCGAGCTGTAGATCTAACACAGTGGTAATATGCCTAACTTTTTTTACGAAGAGGCGTAGATTTTAAGTTCGGCAAAATGCATTTAAAAAGAAATAAATATTGAGATTAACGGGAGTCCTTATATAAAAAAAATGTTAAAACAACTGTAAAAATTTTTTTTTGTTTGAACAACTATAGAAACAAAATGTCCAAACGATCCCTCAATATTTATATTATTGTACTATAAAGATGTTTGTTTGTTTCTATAAATGTTAGGGGATGATTCAGACACTATAATTTCTGCAATTATTTGAACAATATTTTTTACATAATTATTTGTAGCATAATAATATAAAACTGTATTTTCTACAATTGAATGAACAATGTTTTTTTTTATAGATGTTTGTTTGTTTCCATAAATGTTAGGGGATAGTTCGGTAGTTCAGACATTATAGTTTCTGTAATTGTTTGAGCAATATTTTTTTATAATTATTTATAATATAATAATATAAATATCGAGGGATCATTTGGACATTGTAGTTGCTATAGTTGTTCAAACAGAATTTTTTTTTACAATTGTTTTAACATTTTTTTAATATAAGAACTACCGTTAATCCTAGTATTTATTTTTTTCCAAATGCATTTTACAAACATCTGTAACAAATGCACTATTCATTCAACTGTAGAAAATACAGTTTTATATTATCGTGTTACAAATAATTACTCAGCCCACTGCTCTGTCTCAACACAATCCTGAAACCCTGTTTCAAGCATGTAGGGCGAGTCATGTAAGAGATTTTTGTTTCAAAGCTGAAAAAAATGTTGTTGAAACAATTATAGAAATTACAGTGTTCAAATCATCCCCAATATTTATACAAACAAACAAACATCTGTAAGAAAAATGCATTGTTTATTCAACTATAGAAACTACAGTATAAAATACAATTTTATATTATTGTACTATAAATAATTATGAAAAAAATACTGTTCAAACAATTGTAGAAATTACAGTGTCCGAACTATCTCCCAATATTTATACAAACAAACAAACATTTATAAAAAAAGAAAAAGAAAAATTATACTGTTTATTCAACTGTAGAAACTACAGTATTTTCGGATTCCCCAACATTTATATTATTATAGATTAGCGCAGGGACGCAAATTAGTGAAGATCGGAAGAGCTGCAGTCTCCTCTAAAATTTTTGAAAACTAATTATATATATTAAAATTTTAAAATATCTTATTATAATTACATTATAGTTTGCCTTTTTAAAAAAAATTTGAGAGGTATAATTATATTAAAAATAATATTTTAATTTCTTCATTAATTTTGATCTAAATTTCGTCATTATAAATAAGTATAACGGTGTTGTTCGGACGACTACACTAGTATTTTTTTTCCCTCCAACTTCTTTAACTTTTTAATCGCTTAATTATTTCGAAATTCGAACATCAATTTCTTATCTCATTAACACTACTTTCGTTAGTTTCCTTTTGGTCGCTTTAATTTTTGTCGAGTAATTAGAATATATATTTTTTTAATCAATTATCTTTAGCTTCTATTTATGCATTAAGACGATCGAACGTAATATTGAATAAAAAGAAATTTATGTATTTTGAGACATTTTAGAGATTTATTTATAACGGCCGTACTCCAAAATTTCACAATAAAATAAATCAACGACGCCATCTTAAAATTGTGCAATATACCACAAGTTGCTTTTCATAATTTTTTAAAGTTTGTTGAAATTTTCATACCAAACTTTTCCATTCTTCAGTCAGCTGACTCTTTTTCAAAATGTAGATCTTCAAAGAAAGCGAGAAACATTAGACCAAGTCCAGAGAAGAAGAACTAAAATTCGATTTATTTAAGTTAACGAGCAATTTTTTTTCTCGATTTTTTTTATTTAAGAAAATTGATATTTAAAATTAAATAAATAAGAAAATCGGATGAGAAAATACGAATATATGAGGGACGGATTTTGAAACAACGTCTTATAACGAACAGATTTTGAAAATCTCAGGTTGAGTGACGCGTTTTTAAAATCCGTCCCCCCATAAAAAATATAAGAGACGGATTTTCAAAATTCGTCCCTTAATCAGAGGTTTTCAAAATATGTTCCCTATAGGGCGGTGTTTTAAATTCGTCCATCTATAAAGACATTTTTTATTGGGGGATAAATTTTAAAATTCTTTCCCATATTAAAATATTATTTTTTATAAAGAAAACTTAAAAATATATTTGGGAACGAATTTTAGAAATCCGTCCTTTTTATTTTTGTGATTTTTAATCCGATTTTCTTACTTATTAATTTTAAATATTAATTTTTTAAAAAATAAAAAAAAATCGGATTCTTTTTCTCCTTATATTTGGTCTTATTGCCACCGATGGTCTGAACGGCTTCATAATTTTTCTATTTTTTAACACCGAACTCTGATATTAATTTTGGCATTTAATATTTGCACACAGGAGAGATGCCTTAACTACTAAGTTTTCAACATAGGTCAACCGTCCATCTATCCATCCACCGTTTTCCAAATTCCGATCACGCGTATATTATTATATCAGAAATTCGATTCGATCCATCCGATCGAGGTAAGGTATGATCACCGCCGACGAGTTATCGAGAAGGTGCATATTTTGCTAGGTTAATTAGTTTACGATCATCTACTTCTCTCTTTCCAACATCCAGCTCCACGCACCTCCACCGCGTTCAGTGTCGTAGAGTGCATCTAATATATTGCCACGTGGACTTTAGTAAGAAGTTGTAGTAAGTTAATTGTGTGAATAATTATTCTTTCTAATATATTCCCAGAAGGCGCTCTCTTCGGAATGAAAATAAATTCTACGCTCATCTACGCTCTCTGAGTCAATCCTCAATCGGCAGTTCCAGATTCTAATTAATGTGGCAGATTTAATGTGCCACGTGGATTTCAGTAAATTTTTGTAATTTTTTCGAGTACGCTTAGTTTTACAGAATTTGTTGGAAACTTTCGCCTATAAAGAAACGAAGATCGCTTCATCCTTTTCATTCAAGCTATAATATAATAGTCTTACTCTTTCTTGCTTTTGATCCCTCCATTAAAATAATACTTCTTCCAGTTTTTCGTCCCCAATTGAATTGAATCAAGTAATGGCTGAATCGGACAAAGTTTCTTCTGAGCAATCAATGGTGAGTGCGCTCTCTGTCTCTCTCTCCGGTGCTATGATTTCTAATTTGTTTTGTCTCCATGCTCGCCTTGTTATCATCTTATTCTTTCATCTCCTTCAGATCTAATTCGAGAAATTACCTCATGATGCTTCGACTATAGTTCCAAGTTCTCTTCTTTTTTCGATTATTACTTGAATTCATGCTTGGAAACTTCTTTTAAAGTTGAAAATTTTGCAAGGATTTGAGCCAATCAAGCAGAGGGTATTCCTTTTTACAACCAAAACTGTGTAGGAAGCGCAATACAATACTTCTTAGGGATCTTCTTAATTCTTTTTGATCCATGCACTAATCTTGTTCCTCCAGTTGTCAAATTGATGTCAAGAGAGTTGAAAGGGTTTTGTTAAAATTCTACTGGCCTATCAATTTTCTTTTCCGAGGGGCAACGATCTTTTCCCCCTCTCTTGTGTAGACTGTAGACTTAAATTAGACTTTTTCTTTTTTGATTTGTGGTTGTCCTTTTTATTAGGATAAGCCCCCTTTGATCAGCATCATTGATCCTAAAAAAGTATATATCTTGGAAAGGGGGGGGGGGGTCTATGTTCACACTCATTTGGCAATTTTTCCTTAATGTTTCAATTTGTGCATGAAGGGTGAGGAGGAGAGGCTGAGGTATCTTCAGTTTGTGCATGCGGCAGCTGCTCACATGATCGTATGTGCGGCCGCTCTGTACGCATATGCGAAGGAGAGTGCGGGCCCGCTCAAGCCAGGAGTCGAGACTGTTGAGGGGACCGTTAAGACTGTCGTCGGTCCTGTCTATGACAGGTTCCACTATGCGCCCCTCCACCTCCTCAAGTTCCT
The DNA here is from genome assembly GCA_037678475.1 of x Bolboschoenoplectus mariqueter. NCBI lineage: Eukaryota > Viridiplantae > Streptophyta > Magnoliopsida > Poales > Cyperaceae > x Bolboschoenoplectus > x Bolboschoenoplectus mariqueter. Next base: position 1,114,903 of record CM075258.1, on the reverse strand, counting down.
TGATCGCAAGGTAAATTCTCTTTTGTTATTTGATTTTTGTGAAACTGAGGAAATTGATATGATGCATGAAGAAGAGGACATGGCCAATAATTTGAGAAAAGGCCAAATCTTGCTTATACTTTATGTTATATATCCTGTTTTACTGGTCTTGTAAAAAACATTGTATTAGGCATATATTTCTTGTGCTTGTAAGTTAATTTGCTTTATAAAGCCAAGTGTTGTTAATATCTTGTATATACTGGTATATCCAATTTTATGACGTTTGAGTCGATTAAAAGGAGCTGCATCTAAGAGTTGAAATTTGATTTATGTAATTTGGGTTCAAGAGATGGCAATATTAACAATCTATTTTGGTGAAATCGGTTGCAGTTAGTAAGTTAAAATGAATAGTCGGAACCGTCACATGCTGGTCTCGTGCAATTTTGGTAGAATAGAAATGTCTACCTTCAATTATTCATGAACTTAACCTTTTGCTATTCATGACAATTGTCAGGTGGGTGAGTCAGTCCAGGAGATAGAGAAGCATGTACCCAGTGTGGTGAAGGAAGCACCTAACATGGCCCGGTCGGTTGCTGAAGAGATGCACCGTGCCGGTGTGGTTGGCACAGCAGCTGGACTGGCCCGCAATGCAGTCTCACGTGTTGAGCCAGTAGCGAAGGACATCTACTTTAAGTATGAACCGGTGGCAAAGGATTTCTACACCAAGTACGAGCCTGAGGCTGAGAAACATGCTGTCGCCGCATGGCGTGCTCTTAATCGTCTCCCGCTCGTGCCCCAAGTAGCACATGTGGTCGTTCCCACTGCAGCCAATTTGTCTCACAGGTACAACCGTGCAGTTTCCACCGGTGCTGAGAAGGGGTACAAGGTTGCTGCTTTCCTGCCACTGGTACCAACCGAGAAGATTGCTAAGGTTTTTGCTGACGAGACACCAGCAGCTCCTACGGAGATGGAGCCCATCAATGTGCCCATATCTGCTCAGTGATGGCTCAACGCTCCGAACTTACCATCTGTCGGTTAGGAAGTTAGAGGGGTTAGGTTTGGGACAATATGTGTGTGTGTGTGCTTGGTTATGGTTTTCTGGTTATAAAGGAAGCAGCAACCCAAGTATAGTGACAGTTATATATATGTCTTAATATGTGTTGAAAGTGTCTTTGTTTCATGTGAATATCATGTGGTGGTTTGCTTATCATATGTTGCAAAAAATATTCTCTGTTGATTGAAAAAAACTTGAAAGGTTGAAAGGTTAGTCTTTTTCTATTTGGATCTCTTTTGTGGAGTGCAATAATGAAGCCCCCCAAAGCGATAAACTAATTATTTTTGTTGTTAGATTGATCGTAACATGGTATAAATATTTCATTAACTAGTCAAATTTCTTAGGAAACATTAAAGTTCCAACAATACATCAGATTGCTTGCTTATTGATGGTCATCATCAAGATAATCTATAAATTGGAGTAAATTTGTTATACTATGTATCCATAATGACAAAGCAAAACTATCATTTAAAGTTTGAATTATGTTAATCTCCAGAGTCATTGTTGATTCTTCAAGAATCCAAATTTAGTTGCTGTCATCATGTACCTTTTTTAACAACAACAAGTATATAAACCTCTTTCAAGGACACCTAAAACTCAGTCCTTTTTTAATACAACCAGAAGAAAAAAAATCAGATCAGAATCAGTATGGTGCTCCGTAATTGGTAATAAGTATGAAGGCTTTTTGTCTGGAAGTTTCCATTTACATTTTCTGGACCGGAAGGATTCTATGATGAATGGATGATTTTCTTTTTGTTAGTACTTGAAGGCGAAGGAATTAAATCTTCTGCATTGACTTGCGAATCTACAGTAATAAAAATGTTGGGAAATTCAAAAAATACAGTGGTTTTTATAGTTGAATAAACAGTATAATTTTTTTTAAAGATGTTTGTTTGTTTGTATAAATATTGGAGATGGAGGGGATGTTGTAATTTTTATAGTTATTTGAACAGTGTTTTTTCAATAATATAAATACCAGGGAATTTGAAAATATTATAGTTTCTACGGTTGAATAAACATTAAGGTATTTTTTTTTACTGATGTTTATTTATTTGTATAAATATTGGGGGATATTCGGACACTGTAATTTCTACAGTTATTTGACAACATTTTTTTAGTCAATTTTTTTTTTCAAATTTGATGGTATCTGACCAATTTTCTATTAAAATCAGACACCTAAAGTCCTAAACAAAACAATGGTATTTTATCTTTGGTCCAGATTTGTACTGAAACAATCTAAAGATTTCTCATGTAGAATTTTGAACCTGGTTGAGGTTCAATGCTCTTGCTCTTTCATATATCTTGTCAAATTTCCAGCAATTTATTTTTCTCATTGTACATATGATTCTATATGTGTGCATTAATTCTCAAGTGAAATTTTATAGAGGTCAACATTTCAAATCCTCAACTCAACATATCCATAAATAACGAAAACTCAAACAACAAATGAAATATAATTATATATAAATCATTCATTTATATGATCTAAATTATTGACTCTTAGATCATTATACTAAAAGAGCTTGCAATCATACCTCATAGTCCTATTTATTACTTAGTGGTACAAAAAAAATGCATGATTAGCTAACCTAAAACATATATTAGGAAACTAGCTAAGGACCCCAATCTACAATTACTTAATCATGTAATTAATTAAAGTTTAATCTCAGATAATTGTGCATATGTATTCTTTTTTTTTTTTCCGTATTATAAATGTAGGTGTTAGATTTTTCATATTTAGGGTTTGTTTGAGAAAGAGATAGAGAAAGAAAAGGGAAGAGAGAGGAGTGATCAATTTATCCGACTTCAATTTACTTGCTTCAAAAATTTAATTTTTGAATGGAAGATAAGAAAAGGAGAGGGGGCACAAAGAAAATAATAAACAAATTTTCAATAAACTTTTCTTCAATTATTACCTTATAATTTGAAAGATAAATTTTTTTCATCCCTTTCTTTCCTTCTTTTTTTTATTATAATTTGTGAAGCACTTCCTTATAATACGACACAATCAGATAAGAATGAAATAAAGTTATTCCACTCCCTTTCAAATGAAATGATGCAAGTAATGTATGAATCCAACTTGGTTATTTCCTTATTAGGTATTTATGGAGCATGTTTATTTGGTATTACAATATTATCCATAGCATGTTGGGCCCACCAGCCTTCCAAAGTCAACAAAAAAGAAAAATATAAATATAAAACAACAAACTGAGAGCAAAAGCAACTATCCTTTTTAGTTTTAAATATTTACTTTCTTAAAAAAAATAAAGAAAATTAATAAACACGAGCTCTCATTAACTCTGATATTTATTTATTTATAAATATTTTTTGTGAAATTTAAATTGACGTTTTTTTTAATAAGACGTGTTACATATGTGGTTCTTACAAGCATGATGTTTTCTCTTTACAAAAATGTAAAATCACACACTAGTGGGGTCCACTAGTCAGATAATTAAGGAAAAAAAAAATCTACATGACTTCTTCCTCTTTTAGAACAAATTATGTAGGATGTTGTTTGATGTCTGAATTTGGGACAATAATTTTCTCATCACAATCAAGAATTAACTCCAAAAACATGCGGCGAAAAACGTCGTTCTTGTCGGATTCAACACTCAAATCAGCACACAACCTCTCTTTCGCATCCGAATCCGTCGCGCTTTGTTCGATCAACCTCTGTACCGTCTCCTTCAACTCGGTAAAATCATGAATGCAAGGATGGGAATTGAATTGCGTTTGTGTTTGTGTTTGTGTTTGCTGAGATTGGAGAAATGGAGATGTGTTTGGAAGGGTGAAATTTGGACTGCTTGGATAATCTAAGACCAAAATCAAGATTTGTAAAAAGAGAATTAGGGAAAATTTTGTACAAGGAGTAACCATGTTTGTTGTTGGTGAGGTAACAGAAAAAAAATATGTGTGAATTAATTGAACAAACATTGAAGCTAGTTGTGCTATTTATATGTACAGGTAATGAGCTTATTTGTGCTGTCTATATATACAGGGACAAAACGACAAAAAGCACCGATTTAATTTCCAAGGATTTCCGTCCGGACGCAAAACGAAATTTCTAAGGAAACCATCTATGATTAGACTTTATTTAATATATTTTTTCTTTAATAAAGAAGAATATTAATTATATTTTTTTGATGAATGTCAAATTGTATCCCACGTGCGGACAAGTATCAATTGACAATTTGATTGTCCCTTAAAAAATTTAGGGGACAGTCTATGTTAGTTGTTTCCCATATACTTGAAATGAGAATCTATCAGCATGACACTTTAATTGTTAATTTGTGAGAATTTATTTTTATGGAATAACTATGAAAAATGTACAATAAAGGATATAAATATTTTATCTATCTCCTACAAAATGTATTTTTACTTTAAAGTCTTTAACTTAAAATTTTTTATAATCATTTAGTAAGAAAAGTGATAAATATTTTCTATATAAACTATAAACACTTATAAATTTATATATAAATAAATTATTTATTTAGTATAAATATTTTTGATATACAAAATAAGGAGTGTAAAATGTAAGTTGTAAGAATAATTTCTCTTTAATAATAATTTAGGATTTGATTAAATACAGTCAAAATTGAACATTTGGTCAATTTCTTTCTAATTTTCTTCAGCCGTTGGATTTGTTTCCAGGATGATCTCGACCGTTTGTTTGCCTCTGATTTTTTTAGGCCTTAATTTGTAGTTGATCCTTTTAACATTATCTCTCATTTCCATTTGAAATTACGGGCTGCCCGTTAAAATTGGAGCTGCATGAGAAGGGAAGAGATTACTTGATAATAATTATTTTGATATTTTTTAAAAATAAATTATCAAATAAATTTTAAAATTTTTTTTAAAATAGAATAAATTTTATAGGTATATTTTTAAATTTACATATTAATTGTGTTTCAAATTTTATGCAATTTAAGTATCATTGAATAATCCATTAACGACAATTAAAATTTATGCAATTTGCCACGGTTTCAAATTTAATGGTTTTTGATAGATTATTAAATGATATTTAAATTATATGAATTTTGAAATACAGTTAATTTATAAGTTCAAGAAAATATCCATATTAATATGTAGAAACTTATTTAATTAAATTAATAATTGAATTAATAATTGTAGCGATGGAGATGCTCTTATTAATTCTAGTTCATATATTGTGCATGAGAATAAACATGTTGCTATTGACAACAAAGAAATTACAATTCTTTAGGAACTTTTATTTCAAAATTACGCTGTCACAAAATTAATAGAAGCAAATCCAAAGTTGTCAAGATTTATTATAAGGGGAATAAATACTCCATGACTAGCATAAAGCTAGCGTGTTTCTAGGAGCATCGGACTACTCGATGTTTTTAACTCGAAATTCGTCAAATTGACTTCAAACGATAAATTCAAATTGCTCAATAAATTTTTTACATTAAAATCTTACAGGATACTAAAATTTTCTATTTTTTGAGTTTTTTTAACTATTTATTTCATATTTTTGAAAAATGACCTGCTTTTATATGCAAAAATTCATTATTTTTTTATTATTATTAGAGTCATCTTATAAAATCTGAAAAAATAATTAGAAAATTCTTAAAATAGAAAATTTCAATATCTTATAAGATTTTAATATGAAAAATTTATTGAAGAACTTAAATTTTTCATTTAAAAATCGATTTAAAAAATTTTTAAATTAAAAATATCAAAAAATTTCGTATTTTTAAAAACATCCTAACTTTACTTTAATGACTACCCCCCCCCCCCAAAAAAAAAAAACAAAAATCAACAAATAGTTTCTATAATAATTTAAACCGTGAAGAAATTATGTAATTCATATTTGGTTGACGCCTCTGATTTCTACGCGGAGGCAAGAGGTCCCACAAACTGACAGCTCTTGAATCATCCGCCAAAAATTAACTAATTACAGTTACCCTCCAATTGTGCGCAACCATTCAAATCTCCAATTTGCTTCTCTCTTAAATCTCCAGTACAACCCATTACCAATCATCGATTTGCTCTTTTCTATCTGTTTATGTGTTTTTTTTTTCCCCTCTCTCTCTCATTTTCCTTCCTTTTTAAACAGCCTTGGATTCACCAAGGACTGTTGCCAAAGTTAATGGAGCCTTTTCTCCATCTTTTACTTTTCTCCTCTCTTCTTATATCCGCCTCGGCTCTGACGGATGCTGAGGCAGCCGCGATTGCCCGTCGGCAGCTCCTGAGCTTACGGCTTAAAGACGGCGAATTGTCGTCTGATTATAAGTTCGACATTCAAGTCGGTGTGAAGTTTGGCAACGAGCGCCTCCGCAATGCCTACACTGCCTTACAGGTTTCAATTATTTGATCATCATAAAATTATTCAAGTTTAAAATAGAGAAAAATGATAACTACTTTTTAAACAGTTTAACCACTATATGGCCGTTGGAGTTCAAAATGCATTGTAACAAACTTGATTGAAACAAATGAAAAAGTTTTGATGGTTGAAGGGAGAACAAGTTCAAAACTCGCTCAAGGAAAATGTGTTTATGAAAATAAATCAATGATTAGGTATAAAACTTGCTCAAGGAAATGTGTACCAAATTAAAGATATATATTATATTTACTTACACATTCCAAAATCCTGATATGTATAGAAAATTCTTCTAACGCCAATAATTTCATACTTGACTGGATTGGAAAAGACAATGAGGTGAAAAATCATAGGACCATGGATTTTAAACTTTTTCTTAACATAAATTTGGGAGGAGCTTGATCCTTCATTTCATAACAAAATTGCATATAATTTACCAAGAATATATAGAGAGAAGCATCCTCATATCCATATATATCTTATCAATTGAATCCAGGCTTGGAAACATGCCATCTACTCGGATCCGAAGAACTTCACCGGCAACTGGGTGGGTCAAGATGTGTGCTCTTATTCGGGTGTCTTCTGTGCCCAGGCGCTAGATGACTCCTCTGTGACGACTGTGGCAGGTATTGATATGAATGGTGGAGACATCGCCGGGTATCTTCCACCTGAGCTGGGGCTATTGACGGACATAGCACTCTTCCATATCAATTCCAATCGTTTCTGTGGTATCATTCCCGACACCTTCTCTCGCCTCATTATCCTTCATGAGCTTGATGTCAGTAACAACCGCTTCGTCGGGCTGTTCCCCAAAGTGGTTCTCCAATTACCGGCACTCAAGTATGTTCACTATTAATTTGAGGACTGTGTTCCCTACTGACTTCATCACAATTATTTAAATTTTATTGTTTAGGACTATGTATAACTATGATCGTTTTTGTCACAGGTATCTTGATCTTCGGTACAACGATTTTGAAGGTCCGCTGCCATCAGAGCTCTTCGACAAAACCTTAGATGCAATCTTCGTCAACAACAATCGCTTCACATCAGGAATCCCTGAGAACATCGGCAACTCACCTGCCTCTATTGTTGTACTCGCAAACAATAAGCTCGGAGGATGCATTCCGAAAAGTGTAGGTCGCATGTTTTCTTTGAATGAGATTGTTCTCCTAAACAATGGCCTCAGCGGCTGCTTGCCGGCCGAACTTGGTTCCCTACACAATGTAACGGTAATCAATGTGGGCTCTAATTACATCACCGGATCACTTCCATGGAGCCTCTCCGGCTTGTCAACAGTTGAGCAGTTGGATATCTCACACAACATCTTTACCGGCTCTGTACCATCATTGATATGCCAACTTCCAAAGCTTGCAAATTTCACATTTTCCTACAACTACTTCCAATCGGAGGACCAACATTGCGTGCCAACAACAGCAAGCACCGGTGTGGTGCTTGATGACATAAGCAATTGTTTGGATGGTTCAAAGCGACCCAAACAAAGGTTGGCGTCGGATTGTAACCCGGTGGTGAGTCACCCAGTTGATTGCTACAAGGCAAAATGCGGGTGGCCTTCTAATCCATCAGTGCTGAAACCTACCCCAACACCATCTGGGCCGAAGCCTACCCCTTCACCTCAGGAGCCGAAACCCACCCCATCAGAGCCAAATCCGGTGGCACCAACGGAACCTCCGACGCAAACAACAGAAGCACCACCCAAATACACCTCACCATCTCCTGTGCCTGAACCTCGTGCACCGTGGGCATCACCATTGGAACCAACTGATCCATCACCTGCTCCTGAACCCCGTGCACCATGGGCATCTCCAGTAGAACCAACTGAACCATCGCCTTCTCCCGAACCCCGTGCACCTTGGGCATCTCCATTGGAACCAACCGAGCCATCTCCTGCTCCTGCTACCGAACCCCGTGCTCCGTGGGCATCTCCTCAGGAACCATCCGAGCCGTCTCCTGCTCCTGTCATAGAGCCCCGTGCACCTTGGTCATCTCCTGTCTCATCTGATTCTCCTGCTCCACAACCTAAACAACCAACAAATCCTCCGACAAGCCCTAAGGTGTCTCCTTCCCCTCCCCCGACAACCTCTCCGCCACCTTCTTCACCAGTTTACTCATCTCCACCGACAACCTCTTCACCCCCTTCGGTGTTTTCACCACCTCCACCGACAACTTCCTCATCGCCTCCACCAAGAACTTCCTCACCTCCTCCATCAGTATACTCACCGCCGCCTCTAGTGTTTTCACCACCTCCGCCTACTGCTTCTTCACCTCCTCCACCAGTTCACTCACCACCTCCGCCTACTGCTTCTTCACCTCCTCCACCAGTTCACTCACCGCCGCCACCAACTGTTTCCCCACCTCCTCCTCCGGTGCACTCATCACCACCTCCAAAGTTTTCACCACCGCCACCATCTGCTTCTCCACCGCCTCCACCAGCTTATTCACCACCACCTCCAAAGTTTTCACCACCGCCACCAACTACTTCTCCACCGCCTCCCCCAGTTCATTCACCACCACCTCCAAAGTTTTCGCCGCCACCGCCGCCAACTGCTTCTCCGCCACCTCCAAAGTTTTCCCCACCCCCTCCTTCCCCAGTTTACTCACCACCACCTCCTCCTTCGCCGGTTTACTCACCACCACCGCCAACTGCTTCCCCACCACCACCTAAATTTTCACCACCACCGCCAACAGCTTCCCCGCCACCACCTAAGTTTTCACCACCACCGCCGACCGCTTCCCCACCACCACCTAAGTTTTCACCACCACCGCCAACCGCTTCCCCGCCACCACCTAAATTTTCACCACCACCGCCAACTACTTCACCACCACCACCAACCGCTTCTCCACCATCACCAACCGCTTCACCGCCACCTCCAGTTAGTTCTCCACCCCCACCAAAGGATGAGCCGGATACACCAGACGCCGGCTTCCTCCCACCTGTTTCCGGTACAAGTTACGCATCACCTCCGCCTCCAATATTTAAAGGCTACTAACTGATCATATAGAGCTCATTTGTTGAACTGCACCATTTTTTTTTTTTTGAACAAAGAAGCAATGTGATAAAAACCAGTGGTTCGTACGTAATGAGGTTTCATCTTTGAGAGAGATTTAGTTTCTTTTCTTTTCCTTTAAAACTTAAGACAAACTTTGTGGTGATATTAAATATTTTAGTTTAAAGAAAAGCTTAATTGCTCATTACTGATTGTTTCATTCGATTTATTTCATCAATGAGTATATAATGTGTGGTTTTAAAATTAATTATAGAAAACAGGAAAAATAATTTTGAGTGTATCCTTGTGTATTTGATATCATCATCAATTTACTCCTTTAGTGAAGTGTCCTATATAATATATATAGAGATTAATATATGAGACAAAGCCAAAATAAGTCGCCGAATTCATAAAAAGAAATATGTTTTAATATACGATAACCCCCTCAATTTGTAATTCATCTTTGTTACACTTTATTATCATTATTCCATCCAGAAATTCAACTCCGAAGAGTTCTTGAGCAAGACCATTCTTGTGCATATAGATAAGTTTGGAAGAAAAAGCAATTCAGGGAAGGAAAAATATATGGATCCCCTAATTGCCCCTACGGATAGTAATGGTGTCGGTCGGCAACTCCCTCCTTTAACTTTTTTTAACTTTCTTTAGTTTCCTTAATTGTTTAATCTTTCTGAACACATACTTCTTAGTAGGAATTAAAAACTTTTTCTTTAACTTTATTTTATTCGCATCTTAATCCTCTGTCCGCTACTTAAGAAAACCTCTCCTTAGATTAAACCTCTTTAACTTTCACTCGCGGATTAAGACTTTCGAACATAAACTCCTTAACATAAATTAAAAGTTAATCCTCAATGTATTGCCGAACGGCGTCAATGTGCTGGAAAGGTGATTGCTTTTTTATCAACACTGCCCGAATCTTTGTTCTATGGGTTATGGGGTTTGCCCGTTGCAATTGTTTCTCTTTTATTGTTTATGCTTTATGCTTGTCACTGGTCACTGATACAGGGTTGAGATCCTCTCTAATTATATGGATTCACTTTGAGAACTGAGAAGCCTTTGCTTGTCTTCATTAAGTGTAAAAATCAGCACAGTGAAGTATTCTTTTTATTATTTCGGATGCTGCTTGAGCGAAATGAGAAAGATGCTCATTCCACATTGATTAAAAAGTTTCAAAATTTTATTATACAAGTTTCATATATTTTATATCTTTCAGTTTTCAGCACAAAGAAAAATATTTTCTTTTCAAAAATAATGATTTTTTTATTTATAACGAGTTATATTTTTTTTTAATTTTTTACAAAAAAAAAACAATTCTTGTCTCCTGAATAATAATTAAGAATTTTTTTTCATTGTTCTAAATTAAAATAACCCTATCTTCCATTTATAAAAGATGCACATGTACATGTCCATAAAACTAAGAACTGCACTAAAAAGTACTAACAAGATTTCATAAATGAATTAATTATGTTATTTCCGCCCAAATAAAAAAGAACAAAATAGAAAAAATAAAGAGAAGAAAAACAAAAAGACTCTCTTGAATATATATCCCCTGACATCTCCTTAAAAAAGAACACTTTTTTCTATTTTTAATTTTTTAATTTATTTGAAAATCTATTTTCAAAATTGTCAAATAATAATTGTCAACGGATGCCCGCCCTATAATTAAATATAAGATTAAAAAAATGTCAAATATATTATTTTCTATATCATTTATTTTTTAGAGTAACAAGTACGAAACGACAATGGCCCTTACCCGATAAATTAAGGGAATTTTTTTCTTACCCGTATTTTTATCCGCTAAACTAACAAAAAGAAAAAGAAAATTCTCATCCATACTCGTCTTATCGAATACGCTATGGATAGGTAAACCGGTAAAAAGGTACCATTGACAACCCTACTTTTATGGTTTACTTGTTTTATCTAAATAAATAAATTCTAATTAAAGTTTTATAACCACATATATTGCTTTTCCACTTCTCGGATGCATGCTTCACGCACCTAGGTGCATCCTTTGATCCCTTTTTTATGCGTGTGAAGAATTCTTCTGGCTTATAAAAAAAAAAAGAATTTTTATGAATACTGGGTACTGAGAAGCATCACACACACAGGTGCTTTGCATTGTGACTGGCACATCTAAATGTTGTAGTGATTAATTATTACTGAAATGAGATTTACACCAAGTCACCAACCGAAGATGCAACATTTTTATTGTTAGTAGTTCATTAATAATTACTGATTTGAGTCTTTATGAAATTATTACTAGATTATTGTCTACTACAAAATAAAGAGTTTGGGCCTGGAGAACATAAGCATTTTATTATGTATTTTTCAGCTAGTAATTCATGCATACAAATATCATGGAACTGGAACTGGCATGCCAGTCAAGCTGCACACTTTCAAAAAAGAATCCGAGATGAGCAACAGATATCATGGAACAAAGTTTGAATTGAAATAAATTCTTAGGTTTAACAAAGCACCTTGCTTCTTGCACCATGTTGTTAGCAACATTCAGTTCTTCATTTCCTTGCTCATTGTTTTCCATTTCTAATTTCAGAACTGACAGCACCTGATAGCTTTCTGGTTCAGCACTTTTTGAAAGGATGACAGATCTGCATTATATACAGAGAGCTGGCCGATATGGTGTATAGGTTTGAACTTCAAATTTCTCACTGCTAGTGAAGAGCATGGGTTCTCAATTTGAATTTGGGTCAGAAATTCTAAAAGAACACATTTGCAGTCCATTGCTTCTCACTTTGAATTTCAAATTTTCAATTTCCATTGCAATATAAATTGGGTTGTGCATTTCTTCCCAATGATTGACAGTCAATTGATTGCTGATGCTTGACAGTCAATCACAGCCCATTGCTGCCCGATAGTCCCACTTTATGTTGGGCTGCCCGGAATTCGATTGCTGGTCAGTCAGCTCAATTGAAATCGTTGACTGGCCCAAAAAATCAAATATAATATTACAATTCAGCACATCACATGATGCTTTATATCACTGCTCTTTGGGAATACAATGGCTGTAGATGAAATTGAAACAGAATATATTGAAGGTATTGAAATATAAATGAGTCAGATAATGTTTAGAGTATCGATATAATAATCGAAAATATTTAGCGTCCATCTTTGTTGTGTCCGCTGGAGGTTCCCGCCATGACGTGACATGTCATGACAAACCAACCAACAAATATATTTATTCAAACCTCATTATTTTTTTAATTTTATTTTTTTATTATTGTTATTTCAAAATTATAACTTTAGAAAATGAATAATCTTTTATAATTATTAAGTGTTTTCTATCGTGACAATTAGTGAAGTGAAGTGAACATTGATATATGGTTTTCACCTGCATGAAATTACCACCACATATATATTTTCTATGTTTTTATGCTTCAAATTCGTACTTTTAGAAATTTACTATGAACAGATTTTTATTTTCAAATAAAATCACTTATTTTCTCTTTCATATCACATATGCAAATGACATTTTATATTACACATTTGCTAAATTGAAATGTCCATATATAAAAACAATCAGGCATGTTAAGCTGAAAGTTTCATATTTTTATGATAAAACAAAATAAAAATATTTGTTATAAAAAAGAACATGTCATCAACTTCTAGTAGAGACGCATGTACCTGTAGTACTGTTTTTAGTATCTCATTTTCCTTCAAACTTGAAATTTATTTATACAAACCAAGCAAATATTTGTCAAAATAAATATCATTCTAGACCAAATTTTATCGTATATTTGTTCTCTAAACTTTTCATACGTTAAAACAACCAACTATGTTAAACTATCTCGTTTTATACTCGGACCATAATTTTTATATAAAACGAGATAGTTATCACTATATTTAATCATCATGTTAAACAATCAGATATACTTGTTAAACTAAAAAAAACTTATATGTTAAAATAATCAACCATTACAATATAAATTATCAAAATTCTACTATAACATCATAGAAACTTATCTTTGTTAAAACCTTTAACAAATTTTTCGTAGACATCAATACTTATCTATATTTTTTATTTTTAAACACATTTTAAATAACATATATAAAAAAACTATATTTTCAAATTTATTATTATATATTACAATATAAATATAATATGTTAAATTGAAACTTAATATGTTTATCATTAAGTTTTATTTTTTTCTAAGGCATCTTAAACATGACATATATACAAAACATAATTTAAAAATTAATATTGTCTATTATAATGTAAGTATTATGTGTTAAATTTAAACGTAATATATTATTTTTCAGATGTCCTCGAGTAGAATGTAATTTCAAGTTCATTGTTTAATTTTTTTTTTATTTTGCTAAGGTATTTTAAACATGACATATAACCAAAACATACTTCAAAATTTATTATTATTTACTACATTATAAATATTATATGTTAAAGTTAAACGTAATAATATTCTAAACGTCCTTCCGGTAATAAAAGAAATATTTTCAAGTTCAAACTTTGAATAGTTTTTAAGCAGATTTTATTTTTTTTCAAGATATTTAAAATAACACGTAAGCAAAACTATACGTCCAAATTTATTATTATATATTACAATTTAAATAACATCTGTCAAATACAAACGTGATATATTTAAACAACATATATAAGTAAATTATTCATGTGAAATGTATGATCAATTATTGGGACCATCTATTGCCAACTAATGAGTTCATATAAAGAAAATCTCTATCAAATATATCATTTGTTAGAAGCTGATGATAAATACAAAATTATATCATTTGTTAGAAACTGATGATTGATACAAAATTATATCATTTGTTAGAAGCTGATGATAGATGCAAAATTATATCATTTGTTAGAAGCTGATGATAGATACAAAATTTTATTTGACAGTTGATCAAGAGAGAGTGATTCAAAATCAATGGTGAACTTAAAAACAAAAACAGAAATCAAAAGTGAACTACACTAACATGAAATTTTAAAAGTAAGATGCTTAATATGGAGAAATTTTAGTGTAAAAATAGTGTGCTTCTAAGATGATTGAATCCCTCAGTGTTTTTAACTCAAAATCTGTCGATTGACTTCAAATAATAAATTTAAGTTGTTCAATAAATTCTTCATATTAAAATTTTATAGGATACTAAAATTTTCTATTTTTCGAGTTTTTTGACTATTTTTTTTTCCAAATTTTTAATCTCAAATATTAAATAACTTTCAATTGGAACTATATTTGTTACTAATTTCGATAATGTCGAAGTAATAAAAAGTTTATAAACATATGTAAATATATTTTGAGTTGGGCTATATAAATAATTGTTTTCCAATTAAAATACAAACGACTTTAATTATGTAATTTCATGTTCGAACGATCGATCCAAATCTCCGGATATATCAGAATTTGTATTTGTACGACATTCTAACTCTTAATTTTATTGTGAATAAAAAAATTTCATTATTTGCAAAAAGAAAGATCTCATAAAGACATTAAAATAATTTGCTAAAACTACAATAAAGTTTTTATTTTTCGGCTTGACTGAATTTAATTTAAGTTTAATTAAAAAAATAGTGAATAAACAATAATATACAAAATTTTGGCATTATTGAAATTACAAAATTTATGAAAATTTATAATTCAGTATTTTAGATTTGATCCTTGAATTTGAACGAAGTTGCTAGATCAATGAAATTAACTTAAATCAACATTATAAAAAAATTGAAAGTAAAATATAAAAATATTACATATTTTATACACATCAATTATATTTGAAAAGTACAATGAAAATCGGTTAAAAATGTATAAATATTATTGAAAATTGGCCTCTTTAACATTGATAAAAGTATGATACAAAATTGATGAAAACATTTTATTATTTTTTCCCAAGCAAACATGATGTTTATCTAGTGAGGATTAATTGGAAGCTGAATTAATTAAATGTCCTTTAATTTCAAGCATATACTTCTCAAACTTTCTTGACAAACTTTTGTTTCCAAAAAAAAAGAAAAAAAAATTATTTGACATCACAACCCAATAAGAGTGTTTATACGAGTCTAATAAAAACATAACATATTGAATCCATTTATTGACATGCCTTTCTGGACTAAAAGATCCATGCACAGTCCCTTAATTAAAAACCATAAAGTCAAATCATGAGCCTTGATCCATATCTTCAAAGCCTAAAAAGACTCTACATATTGTAAACAAATAAGCATGCATAATTTTTTTGTCCATAATACATGCCACGCCAATAATTATTATAAAATTAAAATTTTAGATAATAAAATTAATTAATTTTAAATGATAAAAAAATTATTAATTGAATAAAAGTTGGGAGGAGTGTAAACTCATTAAAATAAATTTAATTTTAATTAAATGATAAATTCAAATTACTTAATAAATTTTTTATATCTCAAAAAAATTTTATTTTTAAATTTCTTTAAATTTTTAAAATTTTTTTTTTAAATATTTGTTTAGATTTTATAAGATGGTTTAGAGTTTTAAAATAATAATAAAATAATAAATATTTGAATATTAAAATATGTTATTTTGAAATAAATATTTAAAAAACTGAAAATTGAAATTTTGATATATAAATTTTTTTTAAACAAATTAAATTTATCATTTAAAATATATAAAAAATTATAGATTTTAAATTTATTTTAATATAAATTAATTACTAATAGATATTAAATTTATTTTAATATACATTCGATGACTATCAAAATTAAATTAAAATTCAATAAGTTTTTTATACATATTATCGTTTAATTTTTTTAATATATATCATTGAGATGAATTAAAATATATCTAACAATTTATATATATGAATTAACAATATAAATAATAAATAAATATCATAAACATCAATTACCAGATCCCTCATTAATTAAACGCAAATTTCCTGAAGAAAGAACTTATTCAGCTCTAAAGCACACTGAACTTGCAAAATTTACAACACCGTACAATCCCATAAGCTCAAAAGATACAAAACATTTTTCATGACCAAATTAAGTACACATTACATACATACATGCATACATACACATACATACATACATACATACATCACATAAGCTTATAAGTGAAGATTGCCAGAAACAGAGCCCAAGCGAGGCACGGCACGATGAGGTCTCCCGACGTAGGATTCACCCGCCGGAAGAACCTGCTGCATCCAAACAAACAAACCAACATGGCCACCGTGACCGCAAGACCTAACCTAGCATCGTGAAGCCTTAACACCACCGGGCCCCATGCCAGGCCCAACAACAGGTGACCTAGATAGAAAAGGAGGTCAGTGGGCTGCCGGTGGAACCCGCCCTTGGCCCAGAAAAGCCATGCCGAGAGGCTCGTCAGAGCAGCGGTTATGATATTTCCTAGATGGAAGGCTAGAATTGAGGGTTGCCAGCTACTAGTCATGTTCGAGTCCGGTCGACCAGGGTATGTTGTGCCTGACAAGCATGCTGACGTGGCGGAAAGCACGACAGGTACAGCGAGCGCGACGACCAATGTCGGGAGGCCGCCTCTTGCCTTCACAGTCTTTCGATCTTTGCTGGCCGGCGAGACGGCCCCATCAGCAGCAGCATCGGTGGTGTCGGTAGAAGGCGGCTTCTCGACCGTCCTTTGCTTGATCCCTTCTGACGTGGCCATTTGATGGACAGAGAGAGAGAGAGAGAGAGAGAGAGAGAGAGAGAGAGAGAGAGCAAGCAGCGAAAGAGAGAGCAAGGGGAAGATGGTAGAGATAACACCGAACGTGTTATTCTATTTGTATATATGGAGAGTTTAATTTGCAATTGGTTTGGAAATGACACGTGGAATGGTGTGTGTGAAGGTGGCTTAAAGCAGGACACGTACAAAGAGAAATCTTTCCAGATAGCTCTTGGGTTTTCTTTTCTTCCGAATGAAGATATGGATGATAGTATCATGTAATATTTTTAAGATATAAAATTTAATAATCTAATAGATTTAAGTATAATAGTCATAAATTTTATAATAAAATCGACAAAGAAATAGTAAGGTATGAACCTAAATCAATTGCTAATTAATATTCTCTTAATAAAATTGATAAATTATAAAACATAACATATAAATTAGTTACCTTCTGATTATTTGAAATAAAAATTTAATCTGAAATGCAATTTTGTCCATAATATATCTGCAAAACAATATGATAGAGATAAAAAGTTCTACGAACAATTAGATATTTACTACTAGATTTAGAATTGTTCTTTTGAATAAACTTCGATTCAATCGGATATCAACACCTACACAATAGAAAGAAGTAAAAGTAATAAGAATAATATTTTTTTCTAAAAAAAAGAAGGAATTATTTTTTATTCTAAAAAGAAGAATGACATTTATTGAGCTTTATCATTAAAACTAGTCAAATACCATAATGGGATGAAAAGATATTAGAAGTTAATGTGTAAATCTTTTAAATCCTAAGAAAAACTATTCACCATATTCTCTTATAATAATTAGTGCATTATTTAGACAAACACGCAAAAGAAATGAGATAAAATTGTTGAAATTTGTAAAAGATCAAATATCTACAGTAGTTAGGAATGATGCATAAAATATATATTAAGAATTGCAAATGATTTTTTGGGACCATGGATGTCAATACTAACTAAATTCTATTGAGCATATCTTACAATTATAATTATAAATATCTAAATAGAAAACTTCCAAAATCATAAGATATTTTTAAAATATATCAGTGTCTAACTGAAATCAAATTTTTTTTACATATCTGAAAAAGGCTTGAGCATTGAAGTATAAAGAAGAACAAAAATGTTCCAAATTTGACAATCTGAAACTAATAAATAATTACAAAAGAAAGGAAAAAGGTGGAGAAACCTAATATTCTCCACCATGTTTAAGCAATTTCAATCTCTCCATATATGTGTTGTTGCATCTCTCAACTTTTAATTGTTTTAACGCTTAACAAATTGAAAATGCAACTACTACTAAATCTTATACTAATAAACAATACATAGACTGTAGCAGGTTACTTCTTAAAAAAAGGAAAGGCCACTTTCAATTTATTACTTAAGAGTAGACAAAAACATGATCATAGGTAAGGAACATATTCTAACACAATGGATGCGTTATTATTGCTGAGCACTGTAATATAATAATAACTCTTTTATTTGTAGATTGCATAATGTTAAAGAATCTCTAGAAGAGATGGAATCGAATAACCCGATCGATCATACGCTTGTAATGCATTATATGTCTCATAATAGATGTCATCATTCTACATTAATTAAAGGGAAAAATATATTTTATACATAATTAAATGTCTTACTCATATTTCAATTACTATTAATAAATGGGGCATTTTAAAAAATACCAGTGTGTGGATTCTGTGTTTAGTGATAATATGAAGTGGGGAAAGGAGTGCTAAGAAAATTATATCACTACTATAATTGAAGAGAGTAAAAATAGTACACATACATGATAGAAGCTGCAATAAAAAAGAACCGAATAAGATCTTATAAGATTATTAATCCAATTTTGTACTGTAAATAATTATACTGTTGAGCTACAGTTATAAGGATATTAAAAAAAGAGAGAATTTTTTTATTCCCCAAAGTCCATCTCCAACTATTTCATCTTAACACTTTCTTTTTTTAGCTATATTTTTATTTCTGACAAATTTTACATTTCATGATCATCTATAGACATTCTAATAATTAGATATAAATACTTTATATGATTAGATATAAACACTTCAATAATTAAATATGGACACTTTATATGATTAGATATAATCACCAATGTACATTAATATAAATATTTAGGGTATTTCACATTTGATCTTGAGGTTTGATGCTACGGCTGCAATATTGTGTCATGGCTTGTAATAATATGACCTCAATAATCAGATATATACTCATCAAATATAAACACCTTTTGTGACTAGTATAAACACTCTTTTGACTAAATATAAATACCCTCTTAGTCAGATATAAACACATCTCATGATCAGATTCGAATATCTTTTGACCAATAGTATTAACGCATTTGTAATAAGATATGAATACCTCATATAGTTAGATATAAATACTCATATGATAAGATATAAATATCTTCATACTAGAACGCCTTTGAATATATTTTTTTCCCATTTTTAGTATACTAATTAACTAACTGTTTATCATTTATAATAAAGACACTTGAAGGATAATTTTGAGAGATTTTTTTGGTCCTTATTTGGAGGATTGAGATAAATGAGAGATAAAATTTACTTACAAAAAATAATTTTTTTTCTAATTATCTTCAATTTATGTCGCTCTCAAACAAACTTCAAAAATATAGGTGATAAAATATCCCCTATCCCGTGCTCCTAATAAAAGGAGATGAGGATTTGAGACCTGAAACGTTTACCTGCCAATAGAATGATTATAGACCGTTGATGAATTGTTCTCTCTAAATCAGAACCGTACATGTATATATTTCATTAATTCACTTGCCATAGAATCTTTCCTCTCCCCACGACGCCTTGAATAGCTTAAACAGTCGGATTTAATTTTAACGATTCAAATTTAAATATAAATTTTTTCTACAATTTATTAGATCTCGACTCAACTTTTTCTATAGTAGCATCCTATGATAGAAAAATATAATCTGCCTCCAATCGTTTTAAAAAATATATCATAAAATCCCTGTCTTCCTCTATTATAAATAGTGCTTCACTGGTACAACGACTTTTATTTTATTTTCTCTTTGAGAACTTAGATTGGAAAAGGCAAGGTGTTCATTGTTCTCTTTTAGGGTTCATAAGATTTTGTTAATTTTGAGTTATTATTTTTTGATATTTTTTGGTTAGCAAATGATGTTTGCTATTTAGTTCTTCTCTCATAACGAAGATTGCTGATCCATGCATTAAATATCTTCTGGATGTGTTAGTAAATATTTTCTGGATGCGTTAAGTATCTTGTTGATCCATGATAAATTCTCTATTTTGCTATTGCTATTTTCATTTCTTCTCTTTTTTTATTTCACTTTTTTATTTTTATTTTGAGTAGAATTATGTCAATTCTATTCTTACCAGTAGATTCTGGTATTAACTGTGATTGGGTATTAATGTTTTGTATTGGCCAGGACTTGTACTGGTATTAACCTGATCACAGTAACTTGATAATATATTCTACCTTTGCATTGGTAAGTTTATACCAAATGTTGTACTGATATTTTCCAATTTGTAGATAACATATGATGCTAATCAAATAATTAGTATTCTTTTATAAGAGAGACACTTTAACAAGTGAATGCGTTTTTTTCTTTTTTGGGACAGTATCATAAATGCATATATCATTTTTAAAGTTTGTTTGTAATCAATCACCTGATGATTTAAAATATAGGTTGTAGATATATGAAATTAATGTTTCATTTAGTTCTCATTATTTAAATTTTCCATGCTTATGTCATTCATGAAATTTTATATAGTCTTCAAACTTTAGAGAGAAAATTCCTCCATTAGATAGCCTATTATAATTAGATACTTTTGGATCTTTTCTGGAAGCACACACTGGAAATTTAATAGAAAAAATTTACCATAACTATTGTTCCTTTAGAGAAAAAAAAAGAAGATAAAACTTAGAATCGGTCAGCCTTTATAGTACTTGTGCGTAAGTATGGAAATAAATATAGTTATCAACTTGATTTCATTTTTATTTATTGATAGCTTCAATTTATTGTCACTTGTTTATAACTTTATTTTGACACTGCAATGAGTGGGTATTTAATGTATTATGATGATGATGAATGCTTATTTTGTATCATTTTTTTATTTATAAATAGCACTTTATTATATAATTATGAGATAGTAGGAAGCAAAATATTATCTTGATTTTTTTTTTACATTTTATATATAACAATATTATCAAACCGACTACAACACGTGGGCACATAATTAGTATATAATAATGGGTTAGTTGCTTATGACATCTCACCTAAAGCTGATAAAAAATTCTCTCCTCTCAATTACAAGTCTCAGTCACCTAAATGAAATGACTGAGACTTGTAATTATTCCTTTTCAGAGGGAAAAAAAAACCGAGAGAATGATTTGTCGGATAAAAGTAAGGAATTTCTTATATTTTTAGTTTGGGATAATTTGATAAGTCAAATATATAATTTTGATAATCATACTGTTGAACTATATATATAATTATTGACAGTTAGCAGTTAATTTAATCATCTAATTATAGATAGAGGCGTGATAATTATACCTCTTAACTATCCTTTATTTGTACCTCATATACATTTATATTTAATTATAAAAATATTTATATCTTATATTATTAGAATTAAGAATTATATAAATTATACTTTTACTTGAATAACAAAATTTTTAGCTTAAATTTTTCTATAATCATTTAGAAAAAGAAAATTTAATAAACACTCCTTTACTGTTCACAACTGTAGCAACCCATTCAAGATTTATATAGATTATATAATGGTGTCGTATGGTTCGGCTGTTCTCTCACATGTACAGTGGTAAGATTATTCAAGATTTTTCATCAACAAAACTGATGTGGAAACATTATCGCGCATGAAAAACATGTTTCAATTATGAGCACTCATTACTGAGTGGTATATACATTCTAATAGCAAAGACATCCCAGCATGAAAAACATGTTTCCATCTCCATTGCTCTGTTGCCAATTTCCCATGGATAACATTCTCTCCTTCTTCAAGGTCATCCTTCTTTCCTTTGTCTCTCTTCTCTTCATCAAATTTTGCCTCTCCTATATCAACAGAGACAACAAGAACAAACTGCCACCAAGCCCACCGGCACTGCCTTTCATCGGTCACCTCCATCTCCTAAAACAACCACTTCACCACACGCTTACACGCATATCCAATCGTTATGGCCCAGCAACCTTCCTTCGCTTTGGCTCCCGTCGAGCCCTCATCGTCTCTTCCCGAACCCTGGTTGAACAGTGTCTCACCACACATGACTTGGCGTTCGCCAACCGACCCAAATTACCATCTATGATGTTGCCAGATATGATGGGCACATTGAATTACGGACCCCACTGGCGCAATTCCCGTCAAATTGCAAAGCAGGAGTTGCTCTCAACCCAACGGATCCAAGCTTCCTCAGATATACGGACCACAGAAGTCCGAGACATGGTGCACCAGCTATTCCAGTCTTTCAAAACAGACCAAATTTCGAATGGATCGAACCACTATGTGGAACTGGATTTAAGAGTCATATTGTTCAAGTTATTCCTAAACATGATGATGATGATGATTGCCGGAAAGCGACAACGCAGTGACAACATCGAGGACTCGGAGGATATGAAGCAGCATAGAGAAGCCATAGAGGATTGGTTTGAACTGAGCGGAGCAGCTAAAGTAGAAGACTTTTTCCCTCTTCTAAGGATGCTTGATTTGAATGGAACTTTGAAGAAAATGAGGCACGCAACCGATGTGAACGTAGCCATGGTGCAGAAGTGGATCGAAGAACACAGACGAGGAGGAGTTGGGAAGCGGAACACGATGATCGGGCGTATGCTAGAGTTGCAACAGGAGAATCCTGATAATTATAGTGATTTCATTATCCGAAATATTTGTATAGTAAGTGTCTGGCAGCACTACTTTGAAAAACCATTTTTAGTCTATTTATGAAGTTCAATGCTGTTCTCTTTCAGAACTAAAAAATTTGCAATATAACCTCTTTTATTTCGGAGGTAGTACATAAGCAGTAAGTTAGGAGACAGAAATAGGAAGGAAATATGAGAATAGAAGCGCTAGAGATATCAGCTTGACCTGAATCAAATGGAATTTAAAATATATATAAACAATAGGTTTTAGCATCAAGCCAACTAGAGGGCACAGTTATTCTTTAATCTCTACTCTTTCTTTTATTAACATTACTTTTATTTTTACTGTTGTTAACCTGTTATGAAGAACTTGGTGTTAGGAGGGGCCGATACTGCCACAACATCGTTGGAATGGACAATGGCTAATCTACTCAACAACCCAGAGATACTTGCTAAAGCGGCAGCTGAGATTGACGCACACGTGGGAAACCAAAGACTGGTACAAGAGTCAGACATGGCCAATCTTCCATTTCTCCAGTGTATACTCAAGGAGTCTCTCCGAATTCACCCCATCGCCCCGTTTCTAGCCCCTCACGAGTCACGTGAAGAAGTCACTGTTGGAGGTTTCAACATTCCGAAAGGAACTATGCTCATAGTTAATGTTTATCAAATCCAAAGGGACCCAGAAAATTGGGATGAGCCTACAAAATTCAAGCCGGAGAGGTTTGAAAAAGAAGATGTGGAGGGGAAGTTGATGATACCTTTTGGCATGGGGAGAAGGAAGTGCCCGGGAGACATGTTTGCGATGCACGAAATGGATCTTGCATTGGGAACCCTGATTCAATGTTTTGATTGGAAAAGTGTTGGAGATGAACCTGTGAACTTGGCTGAGGGCCGCCTCGGGTTGACCCTTCCTATGTCCGCTCCACTACAATTGCTGTACCAACCACGTTTAGCCATGATGGAAGTCCTTTCCAAACTGTAGTAAATATATATGGTATTCACTCATCATTCCAGCTTTTTGGTTCCCCTGCAAGTAATATTGGAGCAGCATGCTATATATGGCTAAGTATTGTGAGAAGCTGTTTGTATAGTTTAGAAAGCGTCCAAATAAACCATGATGGTGGAGACGTTTTATAACTTGTGCTTTATATTTTGGGAGATGCAAGTTTTAAACCACGCTGGTAGATAATTTTATTTATGTAAAAGTAATACTTGTCTTAATGTATTTTTGTTATCCTAATATCCTTCAAAATCCATACAAACAACTTTTGTTAACTGGTTTTCTTGGGAATATTCACCAAGCACAAGCATAAAGATATTACAAAATTTGGCAACAAAAATCAGGTGTCTATCGTTTACAAGCCATAAAAAAAGAAGCCGGAGATACAAGATAAATTGTACAACAGTATACAAAAGCGATAACAAGCATACATATATTGTGCTACTTAATTATACAACCACTAGCAGTGCATAAATTATATCAAACAATAGATGGAACTGTGGTAGCTAATCAAAGACGATATGCTAGAATCAGAAGAGACTACAGAAAATTCTCTATGCTCTGAAAGGTACAATTTCGCCAATTTCAAATCCCACACATTAATTCTAGGATGATTTATTTTTCATATTCACTCCCCCCCCCCCCCCCCCCCCCCCCCGAATCAATAGCACTAACAATAACAAGACATCTTTCAAGAAAAAAAAAATGCAAACTATCCATCTAAAAAAGTGTAATATATCATTGGATAGCTAACTCCTCGCCCGTCCAAAGAGAAAAAAAGAAATTCAATTCAAACAAAAAACACAACCAATTGACAATACTATTTTATTGGTCTGTCATATGCTGCTATATTTTGAGGTTCACACTCTGGACTAAAAAGCCTAACTAACAATGCTGAAGTGGCACTAAGAGAAACTGCACCAGTTGAGGCCCACCTCAAACTTCGCGGTATTGTTATTCTTGGACCTACCCAAGGTAAAAAAAGAGATATCAACAAATAATTATTTGAAACTTCAGTATCAGGTCAACAAAATATTGTCAACAGCACTATAGAGGAACAGGAACCATTTCAGACTAAGCAGGAAAAAGTTCAGATCTATAAGCTGTGTGTACACTTTTGCTATTCCAGCTCTTATTCTATATTTTGTAATTTCTTTTCTTTCGGCTGTGGATTTGTTTGCACAATGCTTAATTGAGAGGTACAGTTTGAGAAATCAAAGGATATGATCTGTCAGGTTGTGGGATGCTCATTTTTCAGATAATTTCAGGTTGCAGCTTGATCAACAGAGGTTGAACAGGACCTGTTCCTGTCAGGTTTTACTGGTTGAATTATCAAAACAAATTTGATTTGGTTTGGATTCAGGTTCGAGTAGGGGCAAACTTCAGATCAGATTTTGGCAGATCTTCTCTATTTCATGGAACTATTATAAAATCTTAATTCAACATAGTTATGTTTCGTAAAAGATAGAGCAACTTATTGTTAGATAATCCTGAAAATTGCAAATGTGCAATTAAGATTCATCAGTGGAACTAAGCATCAATCTCAATCCAATTCCTTCATCGTCAACCCAAGATTATTCAATTGTGCCTCAATTGACCATCAATTAACTCTCACCACCCCTATTTTCCCTCAATTAGGAAAAACACGCACCAGAATCTAATTGATCTCGCTTCAGACACACACAAGCTTACAAGGAGATAATCACATAAAGAAAGAAAAAAGGGAAGAAGATCAGAGATCCGAACAAAAGGCGAGAGAGAGATACCATAGTGGAGCCTACATAGAGCCCAGAAGGAGAGAGCTCCGCCGAAGGAGAAGATGGCGGCGGTCTGGCGCATGAGGCGGGAGCAGGGCTTGGCCTCCGCTCGCATCAGCTCCCCATCCGACCATCCCAACTGCTTCCTCAACGCCATCTCTCTCTCTCTCTCTCTCTCTCTCTCTCTCTCGATTTTCTTTGCTGAGCGTAGATGGAAGAGAGACGAGACGACGAGGCTGTGACAGCAAGGGTTTGGGTTTAGACGAGGAGAGAGCTTGCGGGTTGTCTGACAGGTGGGTCCCACAGAGTAATAAACTATGTAGTGGTTCCCACCAGTCAGTTACTTTTAGCAGGGTCGAGGTCAGGGAATGTGCAACAGAGAACATGATTTCCTATGGGCCTGAGTTGGATCGGTTTTTATTTCGGACTTGATTCCAACCCAATCGGTATCTGGCTTGACTAGGCCTTTTGTTAGATTAGAAGCGTTGTTGGGTTTATAACTGTGACGGGTCCAAAAATATCGGACTTGCAGAAATCCAATGCGGTTCGATTGTTTCAAGTTTCAAATGTTACAAATTTTGAGATTAATTCCAGCCGGACTTATCAAAAACATGTGATGTGCAAAAATTATATCTTCTCTGTGCTTTGATAATGCACCTGTATATTCACATTAGTTAAATATATTTTTAAAAAAATTTAACTGTCAAAAATTGTCAAAAAAGCAATTGTCAAGTGATCTCTCATCTATTATTAATCCATCATGGTTAAGAGAAATTACTCTTAACATTTTCCTTCTTACATCCAGATAAAGAAAAATAATAAATAAATGAATTCACTATAAATGATGAAATTTCATGTGTACATTTCACTAAGTAAAATAAAAACTTAACATATATCCTTCACAGATTAAACAAATTTTTCCACCAATACAAAAAAATGAAAATATCTCCCATGCTCCTCACCTTTTATTTTTCTACAAGCACCCATGATACATGCCCTGTTCTTAGCTGTATGATGATGAAAAATTCTCTCCAAAGAAGAAGAAGAAAAGCTGTATGTTGCATGAAATCAGATTCGATTTCTCGATCTCTCTAATCTTCTTCTTTCTTAGCGGCGGCACCGGGTAATGGCGGAGCAACCACGCGAATAGGGGTTAGCACGGCCCCCGGGACGGCAATTGTAGTAGGAAGCGCCGCGATAACTACACGGCACGCTGTCGCGGCGTAATGCACCGTAGCTGATGTAACGGGAGTTTGCGAGCACACGCCGAGTGTGTTCCTCATAGCTCAAATTGAACTCGTCTGAGCTCCAATTCAGATCCAGATCTAACCTCTCTGTGTTGGATTGGAGGGTGTGTGCCAAGACTGGGAAGGAGGTGAACAGAGAGGAGAACAAGATCAGAAGGAGCGGGAGGAGGGAGCAACTTCTCGCCATTGTTGTATAATTTCTGGTTTGGAGAGGAGGTGGTGGAGAGAGGATTGTTCTCTTTGTGCAGGTGTGGTGTTTGATATAATGCCTAACAGAGAAATCGAAGTTTGGAGTGTGAAGCAACAACTATCCTTTGCTGTCTGTCTGACTCTATGGTATTGGTATCCTATCTGCTTATTAATATTATTAGTTCAGATTTAAAATTTTAAATCATTTACGAGGAGTTTAAATTTGAGAGAACGCGGTTTAGCGGCTTTGGCCTATATCTATATCTTCTGTTTGGTTGTATTCTACAATTATAATTGCACCAGCATTTGTTAGTTAATAATACTTAATATTAGGTAACTGTTGGTGTAACTATTGTTGTGGCATTTCATTTGTTTTATTGATCCTATCAGAAACTTTGATGTTTCAAATAGAAGAAACATAATTAAAATGCCTTTTGAAGTATTATTAATATTTTCCTTCAAACCTATTTAATGTCTATTTTTTTAGCTCTAATTGCATTATTTATCTGTATATTTTTATTTAAGTGATAAAGTGATATTAATGTAGTTACATAATTCGCATAAATTATCAATTAAAATGAATAACAATATTAACATATATGTCATCATTAACTAAGTAAAATTAACATTTATATTTATTTGACCATAAATATCAAGACGACATGGATTCTAATATGAAATTTCTTTTAACTTTTTACCTAGTGATATAATAAAGCCAATTTGATACCGATTGAATTCTTCTAAATAGAAAAATTGAAAAATTTAATGAGAAGCGGTGGTACTTTAATGACTATATATATATATAATTTTATATTTTTTATGGACGAAAAAGTAAGTTCTATGAAATTTGCATGCAATTGGATCAAGAAAACAGAGGAAATACTCAAAAAAAGTAGATCGATAACCCTGCGCAGATGCGCCAAGTGACAGCTGTTATGTGGGTCCCACTTAAAAACAGAGAGAAGGCGGTTCCGCGTCCCGGAGCTGGTTGGAATTTGGATACTTCAATACTTGGACTGATCCCCACTGCCAGCTAAACTCCATTCATTTCATTACAGGATCTTTTGCTTTACTATCTGTGCTTCCATCTGTGGTGCTTTTGTCTGAACCCAATACATAGAAGTGGGGACCAGATTACAGAGAGAGGTAGAGACGAGAGCGGTAGATCCCGTTGTTTGGGGAAGAGCACAAAATTTCAAAAAGAGCCGAAGAGGTTTCTAGTAGTAGTAGTAGTAGAAAAATGCTTTGTGGGGGCTACGGTGCCTGTTCTTGCGGCACCTGCATGTTCTCGGATCAGATGGAGTTATTAAACTAGTATGAAAATGTACTAGGTGGTTTTCAGGAGCAGAACACATTTTATGCATCATTTATTTTGTTCAATAAATTTCTACCACTTAAACTTGTACAAAGTAAAGGTAAGAATAAAAGGTTAAAAAGTAAAAGTATGATCTGTAGTGGAATGATGATTGATTAACTGTATTATTTATTTACACTTCAAATAATTTAAACTATTTAACTCATTTTGTAATTTAAAATTTACAATATATATATTTTAAAAAATATTTATATTTTATATTAAATGTAGTATTTAAGCTGCAATAATAATTTCTCTAATTTTAATATCTTATTATCCTTTCTGCAGAAATTTAAACCACCAAATGAAGCCAAACGAAATTAATGATGATAGAGAATCTGTGCATCTCAATGATTCACAAAATCCACCTCATTATATTTTTATATTTCTTTGCGTCACAAGTCACAACCTTCAAAGGAGGAAGCCAGGAAGGGGATACAAAAAAATGTACTAATGACAAATTGACAACAAAATAAAATCTAGCCGCCGTTTTTAGGGCACTATTTTGAAATTTGCAATAAATGGACAAAATGATATGAACCTTCAGATAACAACAATACTTTATTTAAAGTTTGCATTCCAACATATTTCATTACCTTGACATCACCACCACTACAGGAGGTGGAATGTACAAAAAGAAAATGGTAATTTCAATTAATAACAACAAAGGAGCCTTTGCTGTTTTACATTTTCAACTAAAAGATGATAAGGCAATTACATAAAATGCAAAAAAAAAAAATATATATATTATGAAATACCAGAAACAATACATTAGATGGTGTCTCAAATAAGAAAGATAAAAAGCAAAACCTCAAGATAACACAGAAGCAGAAAAAAAGAAAAAAAGAAAAATTATCTTTCAATTTTGCTTAGAAAATCTTCCAGAGGTGGCAACTCCTTTACTATCTGGCTCCAATCAGGCATCCCCTAAATAGTTCAAAGATTTCATGTCAGATTATAGAACGATAGCAGTCAGATCTGACTAGTTTGCTCTAATCTCCAAATCAGGCTTAACTTCTAATAATAAAAAATTCAATGATAAAAAAGGTTCTTGGATGTGTTACATAAGAAAAGAGAAGATGTACCTTGCCGGATCTTCTAACACGGCCATCAAGCCGCAAAATGATATATACATCTTCTCCTGGTTTAACACCTTCTGACTTCTGCTGATCCTTTATCCACCTTAAACCAATTAAAATTATACAAAATAAGAACTATATAGTTCACTCAAAAAAAAAAAGAACTATATAGATGTCAACTTAGATAATTAGCATAACAACCATCTGATCACTGCACATAAAACCGCATTTTAAAAAATTAACAAAAGTAAACCAAGGGAAAAGAAAAACCTTTCCCATTCTTCAGGAGAAACAACCTCGGCCTTGAATCTAATCTCGGCTCTTAATTTTGACTTAGCTACTATAGACTCAGTTCTCTTCTCAAATTCCTCCTATTAAAATTTCAAACCACAATGTGTAAAAATTAAAAGAATACTTAGTATATTAAATATTGGTTGTTTCTATTGAGGTTGAAGAATTAATCCACTATTAGCACAGACAAAAGGTAAAATATAGCACCAACAATAGCAGCATTTCTTTTTTAATCCTATAATGTTTCAACCAAAAATAGAACCTAATTCCTATATGTACCTCAATTAAATCCAAAAGAACATCAAGGAAAAGATAACAGCCTATGGTCGAGCTATATTTGATTAGGCTTCAAGCATATAGTAGGATGAAAATTTTTTAAGCAGCACATTCCGGTCAAAGCTGAATTACTTCAGTCAAACCCGGTTGAATGAATTGTAGCAGCAATTCCAGAAAAGGCTAGTAAGGTACTTGAGTATGGCAAAGTACCACAATACCTGGTATTTCATTTGAGCACCGATGCTAAAATTACCATCAAGCCAGATCCCATCACAAACCTCACTCAAAACCAAACAAGTACCAGTATACATCTAACTCTTATGTTATTCAATATGGGAGATATTAATCCTTTTATTTGAACATACCCCTGCAGAAGCAATGGGTGTCGCTGGCGCCGGACGAGGATCCTCCTTTTTACTGAAGATTAAATCTTTGTAAGAACCAAAAATAAGTGGCACCAAAATGACTCCTCTTTCGACAAGTTCTTTTCTGTACCTCTCAGCACTCTTCAGTGCTGCAGATACTGACCTCTTTTTACCTGCCAAAATAACCTAAAATACTTTCTCAATCCAATATTTTCCAACATTTTAAATAGTGGATATCAATATTCCATATATATCTTACAAAATCCAATACCACATGGTACATTATGAACCAGCTGGTACTGTCCCCATACTAAAATTCCAGCAGTTACACTGAGATTAAGATTTTTATACCCATACATGGCCTGTCACCTTAATTAAAAGTAAGGTATATGACTGTCTGGTTCCACCTCCACCAACATGCAATTAAACACAACAAAGTTTAAACCTCATCACTAGTGCACTAAAGCCTAAATTTTCCTCAATTAACCTCATTTCTCTACTAAGAGCCAAAAGAAAAAAAAACCAAAAAGTGCTATACCAGTTGTTGTCTGTCAAATTGTGTCCCCTTAAAACACATCATCAAATAGTCTCTTAATTTGAGAGATCAGAGGGTAATAGATACTAACTGGCCTGGCTGTATCTCTAAGTTCAATTAGTTGGATCATGCGGTTGGTGGAGAGACGAAGAGGCAATCGAGAGAGTGTCTCGTCACGAGTTATTTGAGCAAGTTGCTCCTCCTCCTTTTTGTTGTCCCAGAAAAACAGTGCCACGAGCACAACTATGCCTGCACACATGCTGATCCAAAATTTCCATCAGATATTCCCAACACCAGAATAACTATTGCTAAGGTAGATTGGTCATATGATAAAGAACTTTTTTCAGAAAACAAATTAAAATCCAGTTCTTCCTTGAATTATGTTACTAGTTACCTATTCAGGAATTTCAGTTTCACTTGAGCCTCAATTGACAGACAAAATTTTCAATTGTCTGACAACTTGGCCAATTCATCTTAATTTTGCCACAATCATCACTCAACCTTGCAAATACATACAAAATATTCTAGTGCAAATAAAAAGAAAACTGGAAATTTGACAGACCTATACCTTTACAGTATAATGTTACACTACACAGACACCTCACAATTCATACTGGTACAAAACCAAGTGCAATAATTCAGGAGATGAGAATATTACCTCCAATGTTGATACCAGCGTTACCAGCTGTTTCCAACAGATCTGGTGCACCATCCCCACCTTGTAGTGCACGAATAAGCCTTGGTATGGTGAACAGCATGGAGATACCAGCTGCAGAGGTAAATGCCACATAAAAGAATCTCCTGACACCGCGAAATGGTGATCGAACCTCTCCTATCATCTTCAGATCTCTCCTAAAGCTGTAGCCTATCTCCTTGCTGCCACGCCTTGCCTAAATATTGCCAAAACGGACACCACAGTAAACCAACAATTCCGTAATTCGATTTTGGACTGAAATACAAGTGACGCTGTAAAGTATTAATTTTATTATGTTACATTCCAACAAAAGGAGGTCCTTTTTTAATGTAATTTGAATCCACAAAATTCTGATAAAATGGTTAAAGAGGACAACAAGGGACTTATCATCATACTACAATTCCAATTCTGTTGCAGGCATGAGGATAACCAGAGTCAATTGATGCCTCGCATTTATGCTTGACTGAGGTGAAATCGGGTTGCATAGAAACATAGTTCCAAATAAATGACTAATTGAGGTATGAAAGTGTTATCGGATGCTTCACAATTAAAAAATCACCAGCACTATTGATGATCAGTAGCACATTTAGGTCTTAACTGAGACTTAATAGAGGGTTAGGTTGAAATTCAATCGCACAATTGTGCATTACTAGTGCTAAAGGTATTAAAATACAATTATAAAAGAGTCATGAAGCAAATGAAAACCTCATCTCGCAGCTCCCTGAATTCTAGGGAAGCTCTGAACGAGGTCAAATCAGGATCATTTAGGATTATGCTGAACTTGAGATCGTAATCCCGCAAAGCTATCCTCAAACAGTCTGCTGCCTCCTTGCTTTCTCCTCTGTCTCAACAATAAATAAATAATAAGAAACAGTACGTAAAACAAAGGTAATTAATCAAAAGATGTTAATGGAAATTAGATTGATTTGGGAATATCTGAAAAGAACTTGTAATAAATTGCATAAGTGAGGGTTCACTGAAGCTAAAAAAGTAGAAACCATTTTTTTTAATAAACAAATGACTTCACAGATAAAATTTGGGGAGAATCATAGTTGGGAAATTTGAGGTTTGATTGTAACATCAGGGCACCGGCATAATACTAGTCAACCTAATGCAGGCTTAAGTTAAAACATTTGACAGAAACGATTATAAAAGGAAAAAACGAAACAAACCTAAAAGCATGGCAACAGGCTTTGTTATAGTATGCGGCTTGGGCTTCAATAGGATTTGGATCTAAAGTAAGCGCCATTTCAAATTTCTCGAGAGCTTCCTTTACCTATAATTTTGCAACATAAATCGACATTTACGTCTGAAGGGCACTATACCAGTTTTCAGGATTTTAGAGCATAAAGCCTGTACTAACCTCTTGTTCATTTCAGGATAACAGGTACTTAAACCCCTATCAGGGATCAAAATAGGCATTTATTTGCTTTCAGATTATTCTTTCTTTCTCCTAGATACAGGTTTCTTAGGCTGGACATGGTATGATTGCTTAATACTTTGTGTTTTCAGAAAGAGAAGACAAATTAGAAAAGAAATAGAAGAAAACTAAATCCGTGTACTGAACTGGTAACTGCAAGAATTGATTGCCATACCAGTACATCCTATCAATAGATACCATCATGAATTCACATATAAACCCCAATCAATCTAAAACAAATGGTAAGAACTGTACCGTATCAGTACAGGTACTGAGGTGGTACACTAACATTCCCTGACCAGGACAAGAGAATGCTACTAACCTTCCGTTTCGAGAAGAGATCAAGCCCTGTGTTTACACAGGATTCAGCGGTCAATACTGTTGGCGGCGCCTCCTTGGAAGAGGAAAAGGAGACGATCAACTGGAGACGAGGCAACTTTTGGGGGATATGATGATGTTTTCCGATGTAGAAGCATCTCTTGCGGATGGAATGAGAGAGGAGGCCAGGAGGATGGAGAGGAGAGGATGAGGCAGCCATCGCCATGGGAGAAGAGAGAAGAAGAAAGGATGAAGAAGCGAATGGCTCGTAATCTCTCAAGCGTTATCTCAAAAAAAAAATTAATAATAATAAAAGACGAGGTAAGGTAATTCGTGATTGTTATACTCTTACTGGGGCCCACTTGACAGAGATGGAAATTCATCTCCATTTTTAGAAGTCCTGTCCTCTCCCGTCCCTAATTTTCCCACGGCATTACATATTTACATTTGTGTCCTTACCACTTATTTTGTTTTCAATTAACGCCCTTAACTATTTAGAGGAGTGATAATTGTACCTCTTAACTGCACTCTAGATATATTTATATTTCTTTCAGAAAATATTTAAATCTAATGATAAAAGTATTTATACCTTACATTATTAAAATTAAAAGTTATGCAAATTGTATTTATATTTGTGCAATAAAATTTTAAACTATAATTTTTTTATAATCATCTAGGAAAAAAGTAATAAATATTTTCTATACTAACCATAAATACTTACAAATTCATATATGAATAAATTATCTATTTAATATAAACAAGTTTGGTATGCAGATAAAAAGTACAAAATATGGGGGTGCAAGGATAATTTCTCAACTCATTTTATTTTGGCCCTTTATTCAATTGAAGAATTAACAATTTAAATGAGAGAAGAATTAGAATTAATCTAATTGGATAGTTCTAAGGACTATTTGAACCAGTAATGTTGAATAATTAATTTGTTTGAACTAAATGAAATAATTTAGGGACTAAAAAATGAACTCTCTCTTTCTTTTAATCCTCAGAGAAAATGTATGATTGTAGTCATGCCAATATTTTGCATCCAATAAGATGCAAATCATAATAACCATTTCATAAAAGACATCTCTCAATGAAGAGAAAATTTAAATTTAAGTTGATAAACTTTTTCAAAGAAAATTCATAAGTTCTAATTAAACTTCAAGAAAAAAGAATGTACTTAATTATTTGGATTAGCAACTTCAATCATCATGACGTAATAACAAAAGCACAACATGATTTCACATTCTTTAACAAAAAAGAAAATAAAGAAAAATTTAAACCATTGTTTGTATACTCTATTTGAAAGCGTGCCAGAAAGTATGAAATACCAACAAATAACCTGAAATTTAACAATAGACCATCTAATTAAGTAAAGTGCAATTTCTAAAAACTTAATTAATTCAGGTGAAACCTTGACCTAAACCTAACCATATCTGTAGCAATCCTTCCTCCTCCTCCTCTCGGTAAAAATCCGCCAGGCCGGCCCTCATCTGCCGTCCCATACACAATCCTCAGTATCTCTGCAGGGGTACGTCTATAAGCCACCGAATTGGCATCGGCAGATAGAACGTTGCTGCTGGTTCTTCTCTCAGCTCCGGAGCTCCTTTCGACTAAAATACCTTCATCCTTGTCCCCACAAGAGGCAAGCTGGTTCCTTAGACGTGAAATGTGCGTCGTGAAGTCGGAAACGGTTAGGTTCTTGTAAGGCGGGACGATGTCGTCAGCCTGTTGGTAAAGAAGTGTCCGGATTACTGCATCTTGACCTGATTCAACTGCCAGTAGGCCTGCTAATAACTGCAAAAGAAATTGTTAATTTAACAAAATAATATCTGGATACTAATGTTATATTATACTAGCTAGGTTATTTTTTTTAAATTGCAACAACAAGAAGACTATATATGGTTATATATCTGTTGGATTGAATCATTTGATGGAATAGTTTATTGACTTGTTGTGCTCTGGTCGTCACACATCTTTAATTTCATCTAACATTTTATGATATATGAATAGTCTATTTTATGCAAATTTGTAATCATTATGCAACAATGAAAAACTAATTTTATAGTGGCAAAATGCTGAAAAAAATAATATCTTTCTGAGGCCTATATTTCATATATTCTGGAGGCATTAATGTAAGGAAAAAGTATCTGTTTCTGTAATAAAATGTCATATATTTAGAACTTTTGCTTTTTTCCTTCTAAGGTATTAATTGATTTGCGAAAACTTACTCCTTTTGATACATAGCCATTGATGTTTGGGCTTGCACCAACATAGCCTACTAAACCTACGTAAGGAATTATGTAGGATGCAATTAGGTAGTTGATTGTGCTGTGGTATGGATCAAACGGAGGATCCAGATTGTATCCGAAGGCTTTGTCCATTATTTTCGCAAAAATGCGACCTCTGAGATCAATCAGAGGTCTCGGGAATCCACCAACGGTTGATTTTATGGCCCTGGAAACAAAAAATTATGTTGAAACTATAAGAAATAGAAAACTGAGAACTGTCGAATTTTGAAATGAAGATGATCTATCTACCCATTATTTGTCCTTGATATGTCATGGTTAATTACTATATCTCAGAGAGAAAAATTAACATTTTTTAGTTTTAAAAAGACAATATAAGAACTTAATTTTTGGTATAAAGCAGCAATTTGAGACAATATCTTGTTTTATCATCCAACAAGCACACTTTTAGTTTTGATGCTCTGAACCACCAAATTTGGAGAATATATATATTTTTTTAAAGGTTTTCATTTAAGCCAGCCCTTAAAATAAAACTTTGTACAAGAAGTAGAACATATTTAATATTGTTTTTACCTAAGGTGACCAACTTCTTGGTATCCAAACTCTGCTATAATCTCCCTTGTAAAATTGTCAAGCTTGGCAGTTCGAGCGCCTAACGGTGCGGGCCCACCACCTGCCAATCTAGGCTCTATGGTATCTAAACCGTAACCTAATGCTCCGTTAAGAAACCATTCTGTCTCCAAATACTCCAAATTCAGTGCAAATTGGAGTAGTTCGACATCCGTAGGATGAATAGGTCGGCCAAGCACCGGTAAATGGGGATTGCAATGGAAAAAGAATGCATTGCAGGGGTGATTTTGGAAAATCAAAACAGATACTAGAAAGAAGGTAATGAGATGATGAGGAAAGATAAGTAAGATTCTCATATTAGTTCTGATTCTGGTAATTAACCTATTGTCTCAATTGTGTGAGAGTCTATATATGGTTTAAGTATTATATGATGTAGTTTAAGAGAGAAAATTTGGTAGCTATTGTCAATTGTATGAGTGTCTATGGTTTTAAGTATGATATAGTTTGAGAGAGAGATAAATTTAAAGGACCATCACACACCAAAGAGGTGTGTAATAGTTTAAAAGCATGGCTGGTTGGGGGTAAGAAGAGAATGAAAATGAGATGAAGGGGTAAATTTGTGCTAGGATTTTTTGTGTCAGGTGTAGATACACACTATTTTTATTTTTATGTGTTCTTCATCTAAATTATAGTAACATGATTCATGAATAATTTATAATTTATTTGTTTTTAGTCCAACACCTTCTGAGTGAATAGACACAAATTCATGATTCGACAGTAATTATCTGATTTTTTTTTCTGAATTTTTTTTTCAAACTATTCATGATTTTTTTAAGAATTATATCCAAATTATTCATAGATTTTGTTCTCTATTTTAAAAATTCAAAATTTTGATATATTTATGTATAATAAAAAAAACAAACTATTTTCGGATTATATCCAAATGATAAATTTTAAACTTGCAGGATTATTTTTGAATTTGAAATTGAAATTTGTCATTGTACACAGGTACATATACTTACGCTTGGTTGCTTTAACAAAAGTATAATGGAAAATTATATATGTTATCAAAATTGGACGCAATAAATATCTAATGTTGACAAGAAAAATAATTTGACACAAGATATTTTAACATTTTATTGGACCACAGTTTTTATTTACTCCAGCAATATTTGAACAATAGAGCATTTGTTTAGAATTAGTTAGTAAAACAATCTCTCAATATTTGTATATGTCAGAATTCACATTCGCTACCATAGTTTTCTATGACAGCCTGCTGTCATTGAGTCAATGACAAATAAGACTCACAATTAATAATTAAAAATCTTCTTATAAGTTAAATCTAAGCCGTTATGATGAAACGGATCATTATGATTTTATAGTAGCAAACTGTCATAATGTTATAATGGCAACAGATATGGACCGTGTGATTCATATGGGGTCAAGTTTAACTTATGATTTGTGTACTCACTGGAAATTCAAATCAAACCACATTATTTGGTTGATTATATTTACTCACACCTCTCATATGAACTATCCAATATAGTAACGTACATGCGCATTGCAAATAACATACACATTAACATACCTCTCATATGAACTATCCAATATAGTAACATACGCATTGCAAATAACATACACATTATGATTTGTGTCTCTCTAATGCATTACATATGATATGAATCAATCTACAATGTCAGTGATTTAGAGCATGAAATTTGCACAGCTCATGCTCTTTGCAAGAAAATGATCAGACTGTAACAGTGGGTTTCACTCATGAAGTATGATTCTTTTATTTAGAAATGAGAAATATAACTCTTCAAGTATATATATAATTATGTTATAAATTTTTATAGATTGTTACCAAATGTGTCAACTGAAACAAAGTAACATAAGATATAGAAGAGAAATATGTTATTTGTAGTTTAAATGATGACCTGAAAGTGTGCAGAATATGAAATGTTTTTTTAAACAGAGATTATTTGAATATAAGAAATTTGATGTCATGTTGGTTAATTAATTACACATGCGCATTGAAGCTTACTAAGATGTTTGAGGAAACAAAACTTATATTGGAGCAGATAATTTGATTGCAACAAATTTTGTTGTATTCATTGACTTATGAAATGAAATGAGTAGGTATATTGCAAAGTTAGAAGTATAATTATTATATTGTAACAAGTATTTTCAACCATATTTAGAGAAGTTTCCATATTGATATTTGTAGGTACTAATTTTCAATACAAATTCTCTACTACATTTTGTTGCATCTGCTAAGTATCCTATGAATCGGACCATCATTTATGAACACCGGTGTTATCATACTATGGTCGTAAAGAATATCAAATAGAGGCTTCGATGCTGGATTTCCCTCATTTCGCGGACTCAACATATTTGTGATGAAATTCGAAGCCGCTTCATTTGTTAGTTTAGGATAGTACTTAATTGTTCGGTTGTATGCAACAATATTTCCAACATAATGTGCGAGTGCTTTATTGAGATCACCCGAGTCTTTCTCATGAGTGAAAATGATAGGTTCGTGTAGAAGATATGACTAGTAAAGTTAAACATTTTTGAAAGAGAGTTTTCTTGAATACAGTTAGCGGTAAGTAATAGGCGTATATAGGCCAGGTAATTTATAATTTTCTTTAATGGTTTGAGCTTTTAAATGAAACAACAACTTCAATACCAACTCAAAATGATCAACTGTGAAAGTTTTCCTATGAATTAAAGTTTTCAAACAAAACACCTGTTAGTTTTATATAATTTGGAAATAAATCATCTAATTTTCTTCTAGATGTTAACCATTGGGCTAAAATTTTGTTTCAATTCATTAATTCATATTAGTAGCAAGACCAATGCACAAGTATATATCACGATTTTAATTTTCAACACAGTGTAACCCTGCTTGATTTTCCAAATAATAGTATTTGAACATACTAGTTGCCTGAAAAACAAGTACATTACACCCTTAAGAAGAGTACTAATCAATATTATTAGAGAGAGCTCTTAAAAATCATGAAATGGCATCACAGTGTGTTTAAACGAGAATAGTAGTAGTACTAAATCAGTTGGTTACAATTTGACGTTTAGCAGCCTCAACGGTGTTCTTGAGCAACATGGCAACGGTCATCGGACCAACCCCACCAGGGACAGGTGTCAGGTATCCAGCCACCTTGCTTGCCTCATCAAAATCCACATCCCCCACTAGCCTGTAGCCCCTTTTCTTGCTTGGATCATCTACAGCATTCATCCCTACGTCAATCACCGCTGCACCTGGCTTTATCCAATCTCCTTTGATCTACGATACAAAGAAAGCAAAAGGGATATCATATAAAATTGCCAATAAGTTGCATCAAAAAAAAAAAAGAAATCGCCAATAAGATCAAGAATTTTCTGTTCTGGATTAAGACTGTAGGTCTGACAGCCATTCTCAATGGAGTTCATGTACTTTTATACAATTATTATAGGTCAAAATATTGTTGCAAATTCTCACTCTATCCTAAACTCTTTGTGTACTTGTTGCATCTTTTCAACCATTTTCAATAAATGCAGAGTATACTTAATCAATTTTACATGAACCATAAAAAAGAAATATACATATAACTAAATCTGATGTACCATAAAAGCTCGACCAGCAGCAGCTATAATTATGTCAGCCTCACGTACAATGCTTTCAATATTTTGTGTATGTGAATGAACTATGGTCACAGTTGCATCAGCTTTCAGCAGAAGCAAAGAGACTGGTAAGCCCACTATGTTGCTTCGTCCAACAACAACCGCTCTCTTTCCCTTGAGGGTTACGCCACTTTGTGCTAAAAGCTCAAGACAACCCTTCAGAAAGGAAACAATTCAAAACCATGTTATGAATTTGCTAGAAAAAAAGGGCTTACAAAATTTAATGACCCTCTAACATTTGTTCTCTATGTGAAAATAAACTTCCAAGGTCGATTAATAAGCATGAGGTTTGTACAAATGAAAATTTGTAACGGTGAAGAGAATCAAGGGCGGGACCTTGCAGTATAGAACCAGAATCTTTACAGCTTATACTAATATAGCTTCTAATTTTGAACTTCATAAATAGCACAAAAGCCGCAACATTTCCAAAACCCAACTAAAAGTTTTATTTTCTATAGGAAA
This sequence comes from x Bolboschoenoplectus mariqueter, assembly GCA_037678475.1. Taxonomy (NCBI): domain Eukaryota; kingdom Viridiplantae; phylum Streptophyta; class Magnoliopsida; order Poales; family Cyperaceae; genus x Bolboschoenoplectus; species x Bolboschoenoplectus mariqueter. Next base: position 1,074,481 of record CM075258.1, on the reverse strand, counting down.
ACTTAGTTCAGCAGAAAAATAATCAGAGCAAGATGCTGAATTTACAGAACAAAATACAATAATACCTTTGGGGTGCAAGGGACAAAGAGGGGTTCTCTCCCTTTCATGGCGAGTTTTCCAATATTCAATGGATGAAATCCATCCACATCTTTTTCTATGCTTATTTCTCCCAATACTCTTTCCTCATTTATATGCTTTGGCAATGGCAGCTGAATCAATATTCCTGATTTGATTAAACAAAAGAAGAAAAAAGGATAACATTGTGTCAGTTTTTGAGCCCAGTGAAGAGCTTTGAACTGAGCTTCTCTTGGGACTTGGATATTTAAGGTCCCATTCAAAGAGCGTGACAGAATATGAATAAGATTAGCATTCAACGCAGTGCAAAACTCACAAGGCTTATGTCAGGTTCCTATTACTTTACTGAGAATCACAACTAACAATGGATTCATTGTATGCTTTAGACCGTGCCGTTAAACAAAAGAAAACTACAGAAAAATACTAATCTTTTCTGTTAACATTTTAAACCCTCTAAATTTAAATGAACCAGGAAACAATAAAGAAACTAGACTAAGACACATAAAAGCAACCTGACTAATGCTAGAGACTCATTGGAGCAAACAAATGCAATAATTAAAGATCAGAACAGTGCCAGCCAGCACCATCCCAATCAGGTACAGTATCAGGACTTCATGTGTATAGCAGTGCAGTACAAGAGTTCATCCCAATATGTGGATGTACACCAATTACCATACCACCAAATATTGGCATTATTGCAGCCGGTAAATATCAGATGGATTCAGATAATATATATGCAAACAACACAGCAATTGTGAATACTTTGGGAGGCATTGGCCGGCATTAATTATACCATGTGTGTTCAGGTCAATACCAGTACGACAAAAAAAAAATGAAAAACTTCAAACCTACCATGAACTTCAGGGTTGGCATTGAGCTGGCGGACCTGATCCACGAGTTCCGATTCTGAGATGGACTCGGGGAAGTCTACGTCAATGGAGCGAATGCCTGCCTCAGCACAAGCCTTCCTCTTAGTTGAGACATAGGTTTGAGAATCTTTATCAGTACCAACTATCACCACTGCCAGCCCTGGCACCTATCAACAAGCAAATTATTATACCAAATTACCAGCAAAGAAATAAATGCGATCTTTCATAATAAACCTTGAAATCCTTCTAGTCATAAAACAATTTCTTGTTTATTAATAACTGTCTTATTAGTCAACAGGAATACGACCTCCATCTTGGAATAAAAAAGGGAGATCTCAGATAGGACTTGTGCCAATCCACTGCAATTTTCTGGATGGAGCGGATCAGAATAATCTTAGCTTTTGAGGCTCTCAGAGTGCTTGACCTAATCACCTGAGCTTTTTAATAAATAGGGATTTCTATCTAATGCCAGAAATTGTAATCTCATTTGTCATTCTGTCTTGTCAAACTACTCTAATTTTGTAATAGGGAAGTAACGATCGTCTACTTTCCTCTAAAACGGTGTTCTATTAAACCCATGGTACGATCTTCTATCTCCATCTCTGATGGAGGCATCAGTGTTTACCAGAATAGTATCGATTTTTAGAATATACTAAGTTTTATCTGAGTGACGCCATCAGATAGGCGAAGAGGCGGCCAAAGAGAGAGGGAAAGAGAGAGATCGTACCAAATTGTGGACGGAGGAAAGCGATTTGACCTCAGTAGCAATGCCATCGCGGATCGATTTAGCGATAGCTTTCCCATCTATGATCTTCGCCATGGCTGATCTCTGGGACTGGAATGAATAGCGAATACCTCTCTGAGCAACAGAGGCAGAGTGGTTAGCCGAACTGGAGAGCAGAGTAGGTATCGATAAATGAGGAATTTTTTTATAAATAACCAAAAATCAAACTTATCTGCGTTAGTAACCAAACAAATAAACTTATTATTACCGATACCCAAATAAAGCGATACTATTACTCAGCTTATTCTTTCAATTTTTCTCCAAGTTTTTCAGAATTTTTTCTTATGGGTCTCACATTTCAGTAACACAAAAGTCAAAAGCGCAAGCAATTTGAAGATTTAAATTTCTAGACAAAAAGGTTTGATTGTAAGTTACGTTAGATTTTATGATGTAAAGGCGGAATAAAAATTTTAAAATCTACAAGAATATCAAAGGATCTACAAGGAAATGATACATAAATACAGTTGTTGATATCGTCATCGATACAGACTTAATTATACACATTAAATAAGTTATTAAACATATTAATAATTTTATTATGTAAATTTATTTTGTACAATATTGTCATTATATAATTTAAATGAATTATTATGCATATTAATGATTTTATTATGTAAATATATTTTGTATAGTATTATCATTATGCAACATAAATGAGTTATTATGCATATTAATAGTATTTAAGTTAAATAATAGAAAATATTGTATATAATAAAACTATTAACATGTATAATAACTTATTTAATATATATAATAAAACTTGACGGTATCAATAATAGCATCTCCATAACATTTTTCCTTGAATCAAACTAAATTCATAAAATACAAACAATTTGTATCTTTATTTCGCTGAAGTCGAGTGATTTACACTAATGCGGTTGCCTTTCCTTCGCAGCGTAAACCACTCGTTCCACTCTTGCACCATAAAATCCAACATAACTCACAATCATGCTTTTTTGTATAGAGATTCAAATTTTCAAAGGGTGCAAATAATACTTGTGCTCTTAACTCCCATTTCGCTGAAATGTAGACCCGATTTTTATAAATTAAGGACGAAAGTACTACTTGCGCCCTTTGAAAATTTCACAAAATTAGATCTTTAAATTCAGAGATTCAAATCTTTAAAGGGCACAAGTATTACTTTCTCTCTTGACTTATGGCCGGACCATAACTTATCTACACACTATCTATTATCAAATTTATTTTCATCAATGGCCTAATAAGAATGAAATTATTGTTCACGCTCTTCAAAATTATTAAAAGATTATATTTTATATAAATTGTATATAAAAAAATAATTTCAAATGATAAAAATACTATTTACTTCCTTTAAAATTAGACTAAAATGTGAAAACACTATTCACACTCTTAAAAAGAATATATCTTTTTTATATGTTACTACATAATATAATATATCTATAAAATATTTACATCCTTAATATTTTTTTAAATAATTTTAAAGGCGAAAATATTATTCTTCTACAAATATATTAAAAAATAATTTTTTTTATAATTTTAAAGAGTGTAAACAGTAATTTCGTCTTTTGTAGGTTCTTGTGAAAATAAGTTTAGCAATAGACCATTAATACAGATAAGTTGGTGAGTCTAGTTATTTATGAAAAAATTTCATAGATGAGGTTAAGAACTCAAAAAGGGTTAAATATATGTGGATTGCGGATGAGGTTATTAACAAGGATGTCGGATCTAACCGGGTCGGGATCCAAATGCAAGAGAGAATTGATTTGGTGCAGATATTGGATTTAGGATTTGATTTTTATATAAAAGTTTCTATTAATCTCAATATTTATTATTCTTTAAATGGGAGCTAATATACAGATTCAAAATAAATACCGATTTTATTATTCATATAATATGAGTTATTATTTAAATTAATGATATTATTATGCAATTTATTTGTACAGTATTTTTGTTATTTATCCTAAGTGAGTTATCATTCATATTATGATATTTTAGTTAAATAATAAAAATACTGTTAAAAATAAATTACATAATAAAGTAATTAATATGAATAATAACTTACGTAATATAATAATAACTCATGTAACATGAATAATAAAATCAGTATCGATTTTGATCTCGCAAACACTTTCCTTTTGAAATAATTTTTGTAAGACTTAAACCTATTTTTTTTTTTTTTTTTGCCGTAGAGAGATGAGATCTATCACTTGATTTAGGATTTAGGATTTGTGATCTTTCTATTTCTTTATTTATGGACATTTTCTTTTAATATTTTTCTTTGCTTTTTTGAGAGGTGAAATCACAACAAGACAATTTTGATACAAGCTGACAAATAGAGCATTTTAATGGTCTGAATCTGATCTTATCCGCCACGAAGAACGAACAAGAGATTGTTTTCCAAAATAAAACATAGAAAATGAAGGAGAATGATATTCCATTAATGAAATTAAAATTGTGTAAAATTTGTAATGATTTAAATTTGATATTTTTTTATGGAATACCAGGTTATATTGAAATTACATAAAATTTGAAACATAATTAATTTATAAATAAAAAAATATTTTTTTAATATTTTTCTATTTTTAAGAACTTTTAGAGATTTTTCGAATTTATTTGAAAATTCATTTATCAAGAGCGACAAGTTAATCATTGTCAAGAAATCTCATCCTTTGTTAAAAATGAAAAAAAAATATAGATATGTTGTGTATTATTTTTTATATAATTTAAATATTATTTGATATTTTATTAAATATCATTAAAGTAAAATTTAAATAAATTTTTATCATTTATTATGTATATGATATGTATAAAATATAAATATAAAATATGTATAAAATATAAAATATAAATATAATATGTATAAAATATAAAATATAAATATACATGTTGTATTAATGTTAGCATCAAGTTGTTGGTAGCAATTCTTTTGATATCGTCTGGTTTGCGTCAAAATTCATGCATAATTTGATCCGCTCTTTATTACACAAACAAAAATTGACCATTTATATCTTTTTTTGCTTTACCACTTCATCTTTTATTCTCTAAACAAATATATACATTTCTTTACACGAATCTTAATACAATAAGCTCAGTGTTAATGTTAGTACACATATAAATTCATAAAATATAGATTACATTATATTTATTTGATTCAAAAAATATAAATTAATTTTTATGACCGTTAAAGTCGTTAAAATAACTAATAGTCAATGTATTTTCACAAGAAAGAAAAAATATTTTTGTGTAGACGTGTTATCACTAGTGGGATAATCCAAAATAATGTGTGCATCATGCGGTTGTAACTAGTGATCTATAAATATGTCGTGTCTTGTCTGTACGTATCAGCCGGACATATCGTACCGTACAAATGGTTTTTATGCTGAAATCTGCAAAAATAGAATTGATAACTACTTAGTTTTCTTATGCTAAAATGGTTTTTATTTGTAAAAAAATGTAAACAATAATAGAGTTATCAATTTCTTCAAAAAATAATGTTTCTAATAAAATCTGCAAAAATAGAATTGATGAAATATCTATCAAGATATTGACCTAAAAATATCAAACGAATAACTAAATACAAGTTCGCAAATTGTGAAAGTGGCTTAATATTCTTTGATGGATATTTCATAAAAAGGTACCAAAAAAGTGCATTTTCTATACACCTTTTTTTTTTCTTTTTTTGTAAAAGTTAACTAGCTCAACCAATAAAGGTATATACCGAAAGATTACGTACTTTTTTATATAAAAAAATGAAGATCAAGCCTTCAAATTTTATTAATAAAAAATAACATCAGCGGTGTTATTTATAAATATAAAAGAAAGAAGAAGAGAAGAAAAAAATGTACGCACATTATATATATATACAATATTCATATAGATACATTTATGAAAAGGAAATTCATTTCCGAATAGATATTTTATTCGAGTATAAAATGAAATTACAAATAGTGCTATTGAAGATGACATGTTAATTGTTAATCAAGGAAAGGAAAAATGAACAAAATATATTTAATGGTAATTCATGAGTAATTAATTCACTCATCAAATGATGTTTGTGTCTAAATATATTGAAAATATTTGTTGGTCCTTGAGAAAGTGGATATAATCAAAATTAAAACAAGATTAAAATTAAAGAAAGACAAACTCAATTTTTACTAAGAAAAATATATTTGACAAGATTAAAATATTAAAGATGCTAAAACAAAATTCAAGAAAACTTAATGCTACTTTGTGGAACAAATCCCAAAATATCTAAAATTTTCATATGATAATTTCAATAGTTTCAAAAATATTCAGGTGGATATTCTTATTTTTTTTTTTAAACTAACACCTAGAAATGTTGAAACATATAAACCACTTATTTTGAAAGATATTTATACGAGAGACCAATAAAAAAATAACAAAATTTTCCCTGGAAATATGGAAAGAGGGAACATCGACATGTATCGCCACTTTCACTATCATGAAAGAATAAAGATGCTAAAAAAATTATTAATTGTATATAGCCAAATATCAAAATTTATTATATATTTATGGCCAATTTCACTAGTAGTGTTTGTTGTAAAATGTTGCTTCTCAAAAGACGATCAAAACAATAAAAAATAAATGCTCATATTTTATTCTATATTTTTTTATTCTCATCAACTACTACTATATTTTATCTCGAATGATCGTGGTCCTTTCAATGATGGAGAAATAACATTTGGGGATATATATGTAAAAAGGTACCACATTTTGCACCATATCTATCTACCTTAGTTAGGGATGGCGATATGGCTCATGACCCAACAAATTCTTTTGGATCCGTCTGACTTGACAACTGACCCGTTCGATCCGGATAGTGACTGAGCAGGATTGGGCCGGGTCATTCTCCAGACCTGATAAAGTACGAGTATATGGTCCAGACCTGTTCGTCCGGTCCGAAATATCAATAACATGCATGTTATTTCTATTATGTATAATATATATAATATCATTGAATTTTGAATTATTATTCATTATATATATTCTCAAATTTCACATAGTATTAATAATGTCACTTAAATCATATATAGCATTTAATTATGCTATAAATAGATAAATAGATATATGAAATATTTAATTGAAGCCAATATTCATAAACATAAACCATAATTTTGGTCTAACAATTTTGATTATTTAGTTCATATAATCATATTAACAATTATAACTTCATCACAAAATAAAAATTGTTATAAGTGGATAAATGAATATATGAAATATTTGATTGAACCATTAATATTTTGTTGGGAGTTCTGATACTAATATTTATAAACATAAATTATATTTTTTAGTCTAACAATTTAGAAATTTTGATTGTTTGGTTTATATTGAAAATTAGAATTTCATCACAATGGCATGGATCATGCAAGACGGGCCTAAGGTTTTGAGGAACAAGTCAGGTTCCGAGTTTGGCTTTAACCCGGCCCTACCCGGCCCATTGTCATCCCTAACCTTAGTATATATATGTAAAACTAGAGTGTTCCTAAGAGCATCAAGCTCTTTAGTATTTTTAACTCAAATTTTACCGAATCAATTTTAAACGATAAATTCAAGTTACTTAATAAATTTCTTATATCAAAAATCTTATAGAATATCAAAATTTTTAATTTTTAAAGTTTTCTAACTATCTTTTTCAGATTTTTAAAGATAACTCGAAATAATAATAAAAATAATAAAATAATAAGAATATGTAATTTTAAAAAATCCGAAAGAAATAGTTGGTAAACTTAAAAAATAAAAAATTTTGTTATTCTACAAGATTATAATATAAATAATTTATTCAACAATTTAAATTTATCATTTAAAATTATTTCAATAAATTTTAAGTCCAAAATACCGAAAATTTTGATATTCCTAAAAACACCTTAGCTTTATTCTATACATACGTATAAGTATAAGAAAAATTAATTATGACGGAATAAAAATCCAAGTGGCCTTGTAACCGTAAAAGTGGATGCTCTTTTTCTTTTTTTTCTTTTTTCTTTTATCTTTTTTTCTTTTTATTGTTGCGATCCTTGCGGAGATGCTGATTTGGAATGAATGAGAGTAGCATATTATATAATATTTTAGTGTACAAATCCTGAATGGTGTTATGAACAGAGCGCTACAGAGGTACAAACAGTGATTCAATTTTGTTCTTCCATCTGCGTTAAGATTCGTGCCGTATTTTTAATTTAGGATCCGAGCCGTTCATTTTTCTTCAATTGGTAACTTCTCGCTTTATCTGGAAGCTTCTCCCCCTTTGTATCTTCGATCTGAAGCATTGTTCCTTTTGTAACTGGAGCTGATATACTCGTTTATTAATATTAACATCCATATAAATTTAATTATACATATTAAATAAATTATTATGTATATTAATGATTTTATTTATGCAAATTCATTTTGTACAGTATTATTATTATATAACTTAAATGAATTATAATGTATATTAATGACTTTATTATGTAAATTCATTTTATACAATATTGTCATTATGCAACTTAAATGAATTATTATGTATATTAATGATATTCAAGTTAAATAATATAAATATTATACATAATAAAATCATTAATATATATAATAACTCATTTAATGTATATAAATAAATCCGTATCGATGACGGTATCAATAATAGTATCTTCATAATATTTTCTTTTGTAATTTCCTTCTGCTTTTTTTTTAGCAGTAAAAGTGCAGGGCCTTTGTGATGATCAATTAATGTCTCTCTTAATATAATCTCTGATATATATGATTAAGTGTATGAGAGGAGAGCTCAGATACAGTCATCGATACAGACTTAATTATATATATTAATGAGTTAATATATATATATTAATGATTTTATTATACAAATTCATTTTATATAGTATTATTATTATGCAACTTAAATGGATTATTATACATATTAATGATTTTATTATGTATATTAGTAGTATTTAAGTAAATAATAAAAGTATTATACATAATAAAATTATTACTATGCATAATTACTCATTTAATGTTTATAATAAAGTCCTTATCGACGTCGATATTAATACCGATACCTCCGTAACATTTTTCAAAATTGAAATTTATTGCAAATATGCAATTACGGATTAAGCCTGAGTCAATATCTAGTTACATGTAATATTGACTGATTATTGGCCGTGACATTTTGGGAATGTACAAACTTAATTATTTCCAATTAGGCTAATTAATACCATAATTTGACTTACCTTTGTTTATCAAAATATTTGCGTTGCTCATATATATACTAGTAGTTATGTTTTACTCGCTAATATAGGATAGTATCTTTATATAATTCAGTGTAAAATATACTTAAATTTTTTTTTTCATTTATTAATATTATTGTGTTTGATAAAACTTATAATTAAAATTTTCATAGAGAAATTTAATTTTGATTATTTAAATATGATAAATTAATCTATCATATATTTGGTCTTTATTTAAAATAATTGATATCTTGTTGCATATGGATTGACCATCAAATCACATTAGTAATATTAATATATTTTGAACACGTAGGAATGAAATTTGATATTTCTTGGAAAAATGTAGGAAATATTACTCGGTGTCAAATGCATAAATTGGGGGACAAATTGACCACTAAATCTTAATTAGTTATTGGCTCGATGTAATACATTGATGAAACAATTTTCTAGGCAAATTAAACACCTACAACCGTTGTTTGTTCCTTTATAATAATTAATTAATTATCTAATAAACTACTCTTTTTTTAGATTTATATCCTCTGTTGCGCTGCATCGTACAGTCTAATATATTATTCATCTGATTGTATCAAAATTCGTGCAAAATAAATTTAAAAAAAAATAATTCACCCGTTTAATTCACCCGTTTATATAACACAATACTACCCAACAAAAAATCAAAATCCACTCCAAATATAAGAAACAAAAGAGGATTTTTTTGAAACAAAAAAAGGGTTTTTTTTTTGTTCAATTATTCTCGTTTTTAGCAAATAAGCTCAGAGTTTGACCATACATTCTTTATTTGTACTTTATTCCACCTGTTAATATTTAATACAGAAGAAAATATAAAATTTTCCTAATTTGGTTTTTTATTTTGTGAAACTATCAATACAGAGTAATTATCTAATATACTCCCACACCTATGTGTAAACACATTTTTTTTAATAACGGTGATAACTGTATTTTTAATTCACACTCTTATTTACATCTCAAATATATTCATATATTTTTTTAAAATATTTATATTTAATAATAATAAATATTTATACCTTAACAAATATTTTATTACGATTAAAAATTTTGAAATATATATTTTAAGCAAGTCGACATATAATTTCTAACTTAAATTTTAAAATATATATTTTTAAAAAATATTTATACCTTAAATTGGATATAAATAAGAGATGCAACATTTGAGATAAATAATTTATTTCTCTTTTTTTAATATATCATAGTTTAATGTAGATTTTATCTAGACTCAGTACACCGTACATATATTCTTTTGCCACTAATTTACGATATGACACAACATACTTTTTAATTTTTACATACGAATATACGATACAACTCGATATATTATATATCGTGCTCTATAAATTATAAAAGATAAGTTTTAGTTCTTCTACCACTTTTTTCAATATTCATGTTCAAACATTTTGATCCATTTTTAATAAGTGTACTATCATTTCAAAACATACATATCAAAGTAGATATATCTGTTGAAATTTTAATAACAATGATTCTGAAAAATTATATCAAAATTAGAATATGCAAATATCATTTTAAAAGTTTCAAATTATTAGTACCTGAAAATCTGAAAATAAAAAAAATTAACATTTCAAATAGTTCATTCTTTTTCAAAACAATAATAATAATAATAATAATAATAATAATAATAATAATAATAATAATAATAATAATAATAATAATAATAATAATAATAATAATAATAATAATAATAATAATAATAATAATAATAATAATAATAATAATAATAATAATAATAATAATAATAATAAAAGTAAAAGCAAATACGGTACTCCTGGTGCAATTTGCGGAGATGGATAGCGAAACTCTATTTGCAATTCCAAGTGACAATGACATTCTTTAAAGCAAACAATAAAATAATATTAAACATGCACGATGTTATAAAGGAATCAAACCATAACCCCAATAAAGCGCATCTTGCAAAATTTGCATTTCCAACAAATGCAAAAAGGTTTTATTTGAATCCCGAGTTTTCGAGATCATCACAAAATTATAAAAAAATATTTTGTAAGATGATTTTAGAAATTTAGTAAACTGTTTTATTAAATTTAAGGATTATGTATTTTTTTTTGAAAAGATTTTTTTAATCTGATTGAATCGTCCAATTTTAATTCAGATGCTACAACTAATATTGAAGATTTTCAAAATGGGAGATGATATACAAATGTTATAATTAATATTAACTTTATTATTCAAATTAAATGAATTATTATTTATATTAATGTTTTTATTATGCGATTTATTCACACAGTACTTTTGTTATCAATTGAAATAATTTATTATTTATATTAGTGACATTTATCAAAAATAAATTGCATAATAAAATAATTAATATTAATATTAATAATAAAGTCCAAACAAATTTCTTTAAAATATGATTACTGTCCTTTATGAGAAGGGAAAAAAAAATACATCCAAGTCCCACATCTAGTAACATTTCAAAATGGAAAATTAAGAAAATTGAAATTGTTCATCTTCTCGCCATAAGTAAAGAGAAATTAAAACCCCTAGATTGACAAAAAAAATTACATCAACACTCAAATGTCATCAACTCATGACAGAAAACTCACCAAAAAGAGTGCTATTTACAAAAATCAAAACAAAACAAAATATCTAATTTACTTATACGATGTCATCAATGTGCTTGTAAATTGCACTTCAAGCACAGTAGTAATTAATTACGACCAAAGATTCCAGCAGCTTCTTTTTTTTTTTTTTTAAACTTTGTAAACTAACTAAATTTGTTTCAGTGATATGCAATTGATTTTGGCATTGAAAATACAAGTAATTGGTATACTTATATTGTTGCATACACTGAAACAATGCGTTACATGACGACACAAGCGTTCGCATTTTCTTCGCTAAACATATAATAAGACCCGCCACCTGCTGGCACAGTCGTCACCACCGCCGGCGGAGAGAAGCAACCTCCGTTGTAGCCAGTCCCTGCAGGTGGGGCCACTTCAGTTGGATTATGATGATACGAACCACCGAAACTTGTACTTGGTTGTACCACACTATAATTTACAACATAGGATGGTATGTGTGGAACAGTACTACCAGGGTAACCGATTGAATCCAGGTGTCCTCCAGGACCAGCACCGGCACCGGCACCAACAAAACCATGACTCACAATGGCGTTAACCGGCATCTCATGTGCGGTTAATTCGGTGCCTTCACCACCACCACCATTACTACCACTATTCATATTACCGTTATTGTTGTTGTTGTTGTTGTTGCTGCTGCTATTGTTGTTTTTCTTCTTCTTTTTCTTTTTCTTGCCGCCCGTACCAGGTCCAGTACCTACTTGGATGATCTGTGGCGGTGGATTAGGAGTAAAAGTGGGATTTTGGATGATAGTAACAGCACCGCCTTCGGGTTTCTCTTTCTGATCATTCTCTTTATCTTGATCGGGTTTCTCAGAGTGCTCCTCAGGTGACGACTCATCATCTGAACTAGCTTGGGGCTGTTCTGAATTCTCATTTTGTTTCTGAGGCTCGGTTGGGTTGTTGTTGTTGTTGTTGTTGTTTTTCTTCTTCTTCTTCTTGCTCTTCTTGCCACCGCCGCCACTTGGCGGATTTTGATTGACCGGCTCCGGCCAGACTTCCGCATGTTTTCCAGTTTTATTGAGCTTTTTTACAAGGTTGTTAGGATCTACACTGCCAATCACAGTAACTTTTTGTTGCTGCATATCTACTGTGATATGGTAAACACCTATAGAAGAAGATTTCAAAGATTGGATTTTTGAGGGGGAATTAGTAAATTTTTTCAAGAAACCAGAGCCTAATAGATACCAAAATGAGACAAATTCAAAATTTAAAATGTACTTAATCAAATAAAACAGACTGTGCTGGACCGATAACTTCTTTTTTTCTTTAATTCTAGATCATATAATTTTCAGGACTATACTATTAAATTGAACAAACATAGGTTACAAAGACTACAATTAACCAGAGTCAAAAATAAAAAAAATATATAAAAAAAAGGTTCCATAAGGGTTTCTTGTAATGCAAATGCATCATTCAAACAAATTTCCAAAAATACAAATGACTTTTAAAGATGCCAAATGGTGGGATATTGCATTTTTCCCCTTTACTTTATTTGCAAGAGGTTCCAAATGGTAAAGGAACAAAAGGACAAAATAAAACCTATTGGTTAATTCGTTTATGATAAAGAGATATATATGGTTTCCAAGCATGGATGCACTGATGACTAAACCAAATTATTTAGTTAGGTAAGGCTCATGACATATATTCCATAACCATAAGCATCTTTTATCTTCTAAACACATATATAAAAGTAAGAGAACTTAGAACATTTAAAGAATCCAATAGGCAGAATTTTAGCTGAATTATAAATAAATACAAGAGAATAAAAGATGATGGGACAATTTAAAGCTTCAAAACTTTTACAGTTAACTACCTATAATTTCCCATTTCTAAATCAGCACCTTAACCTGAAATTCATTACTTAGCCTTAATAACACAACAATTATTAATTGGTCCTTAAATGAAGGAGGTGAATGCAAACTAGAACTAGCATTTGATTTTGAAAGGCTTGATTTGTGCTTAGTAAAACATTTGGATTCATTAATTAAAGACCTTAATGCCAAATTTTTGTCATCTCTTGTCAATTAAACAAAAATTACAAGCTTGACCATGTAATTTGTACTTCTTTATAAAAAAAGTTATATTGAGAAAAAAGAAAATTCAATGGAGAGAATGAAGAAAACACCCAATAGTAAATTAATTCTATTAATTAGGAACTAATTTGAACTTCCTCTTTATAGTATTTATTATATGCTACCTTCTATGAATGAACTATAAATTTAACACAATGATGATAAAATATCGTCTCTCTAGACATAGATTTAAATTCCCTAAAAAATATTTGAAAAAAATAAATATCGAAATTACTAAAAGCTATTATTTAAAAAAAATATATATATATATATATATGCTACCTTCTATGCTTTGAAGAACCTTCTTCACTTTCCTCTTGCAACCTTCACAATGGATTGACACCTTCAAAGCTGAGGTCTACAAACAACAAAGATCAAAAGAAAACAATATTAGGAAAATTCAGTGAACCCATCTCTTAAACACCTCTCAAAGAGATTGTTCAAAACTAAAAGATACAATTAATTATAAACCATTACGGACTATAAGGTAACAGATACTTGAAAGAGAGAGAGAGAGAGAGAGGAAGAGGTGAGAACCTGGTATTTCAGTGGTTCTGGGCCTTGTTCAAGAGATGCCATGAGAGAGAGAGAGAGAGAGAGAGTGATGAAGCAGAGAAGAGGAAAGAGCGCTCTAGATTATAAGATTGTAATTTTGGCTACTGTTCGAGTACACTAGAGACTAGAGAGATATATATAGAGAGAGAGAGGGGGGATGGGGGGGGCTGTTTCAGGAAAAGAAAAAAAAAAAAGAGTAAGAGAGAGAGAGAGGCGGTGTCTAGTACATGAGGATTTGACATCGTGGAGGTGAAGATACGCAAATTTATTCTCGTTGGATTTTCTTGGAAGTCTTGTAAGAAATCTCAATTTACAATATGATCCTTGAAGAAATAACAAATTTGTTTGTTCTCTTGGTAGATTGCTTTTTGAATGCTATACTGTACTGGTTTTTTCGGTGGTTTCAATAAATTCTCCACAGTACCACTGTGACAGTTTTTTTGGGTTGTTAGGATCCTCTCTCATGATGAATTAAAGGGTGAGAATATGTTGATAATTATTTAATTTAATAATGTTAATGATGAATTTTTAAATAATAACTAAAAAAATTTAAAAATAGAAAAAAATTATAAATATATTTTAAAATTTATATATTGATTGTGTTTCAAATTTCATACAATTTAAATATTATTTGATATTCTATAAAAAACTATCAAACTTACATGATATTTATATACAACGGTCTATATTTAACTTGTGTTTGATGGAATATTAATCGGCACTTAAGCTGCATGAAATTTAAAACACAATCAATTTATAAGTTAAAGAATATGCTTATAAATTTTTTTGCTATTTTTAAATTTTTTTGAAATTATTTGAAAATTTATTGTTAAAATTATCAAATTAATAGTTGTCGAAATATCCCCTCCCTTAATTAAAAAAGAAAAGAAATCTGTTCATCTCTCTATTCTGAGTTAAGAACTGCTGATATCATGTAATTAATAAATAACAACAAAGCAATTAATTTGCTTTATTCTTTCAGATTATGTCAATTGCCATAAACCAATGAAATGTTCAAAGAAGCAAATTATAAATAAATTTACATACCATAAAAAAATCCAGCATTATGCATATGATCTAAATTTTTCTACATATCATAACTATTTAATATAATGAGATTTGATATATATTTCACTATAAATCAAATGATTTAAAATTACGTACAATTAATTGTTATACTATCTATGTATGTAATAAGTAATAACATATCTGTAAATTATTTTGTAATTTTTATATTATTTGAATTATTTTTAAGAAAAGTCATTATTAAGATTAACAAAATAACCATTGTCAAGTGATCTTAAACATAAAATCATCTTTATTTGGTATATGACATTGAGTACTTAACCGAATAAATTCATGTGTTTTTTTAATAAATCCAAATTGATGTTATATTTTAAACATACAATCTTTCACGCTAAGATAGAAAAATTGACTCAGATCAATTGTTGCTAGATTTGATTCTCATTAATCATCTTTCTCCATATGACAGATGAATCTAGTACAAAATGAATGTAACTCAAAAAATTGTTCCAAATTCATGTTAGATTCTCTATGTACTTTTTTCTTCCGATAAAGACAACTAAGAATTTTTATCTTTATGAAAGATAATAACATGTTTCTCATTTTTTTTCTTTTTTGTTTTTTGACAAAAGTGATACAAAAGTATTCCTCATCATTCCAAAAAAAAGATATATTGAGGTACAAGATTATGAATTTAACCTCTCATTGGCAAGTAAAATAAAATTAAAGTAGAGCAAATTTTAAATCATTCTAAAATAATGACGTTTGATGGTAGTAAAATAAGTAAGTGAAATAGTAACGGTAAAAAATATTAAAACTATGAAATTTAGTAATTTAATTTACTCCACTTTAAACCACCTCCGTTTGATACATTAAGCGTCTTAAAACACTCAAATCATTTACTTCATTTGCCAAATGGAGAGTAAAATTCTAAAAATGATGAATTTTGGTATTCTACAAGATTTGGATATGAAGAATTTATTCAGCTACTTAAATTGAAATTTTGAACACGAAAATTTAAATTTTAAATCGTTAGTATTTCGGCCAAAATACTAACAATAGCACATTAGAACATTTGAGTTATGAGCAACGAAGGGCTTCATGCTCATAGTTGCACGTTAGTTTTATTATATATATATAAAGAGAGAGAGTAAAGCTAGAGTGAGCTTAAACTCACTAAATAGTTTAATGAACTTAGCTAAAAAATCTATCAAATTGACTTCAAATAATAAATTCAACTTACTCAATAAATTATTTATATCAAAATCTTATAGAATACAAAAATTTTCTATTTTTAGATTTTCTTAAGTATTTATTTCAGATTTTTTTTCAAAATAACCTATTCTAATATTCTAATATTCATTATTTTATTATTATTATGGGAGCATATTAAAAATATCTGAAAAAAATAATTAGAAAACTCTATAAATGAAAAATTTTGGTATTTTATAGGTTTGATATGAAGAATTTATTGAGTAACTTGGATTTGTTATTTAAAGCCGTTTCGATAGATTTTTGAGTTAAACTCACCCTGTATCCTTATATATGTATCATACAATGTAGACCCTCAAAATCCAACAAAACCAAAATAAAATCCCACCATAAAACTCAAACAATAGACAAAAGAAACAGCACTTGTTCTGTTGTAGAATTTGGAGCCTCAATTTGAAATCACAGTAAAATTACCAAAAAGTCCTCCAAACTATCAAAATTCCGAAACTCTCAACAGTACTAACACTAGTAAGCTTCACTGGTTTCTGGTATCACTGTATTACTTAGCCAATCTCATTGACACATCATCAACCTCAATTGTAAAATCAGTTTTTATCCTAATTGTCTCAGAATAAGTATATATATAATATCTATCCTAACCAATCAATAAGACCAATATTATATATCCAGGACTTTGTAATTATCAATAATTCTTTGGTGGGTTGTCATGGTTAAGAAAGAAGTTTGTTATCAGTATCCTATCCTTTTCATTTATGATTGAAAAATTTGGACAATATTACATAGTGTTTATTGATAAAATTTTAATCAATTCTACTCTTTGCTGTATCATTCTCTTTGAACAGCTCATTGCTGCCTAAATCATTGATTAAACTTCACAATCCGAACCGATAATGGACAACGGATACTGTACGCACGGTGCATGTCGCTCTTTAACTGATACTAATAATTCATTTAAACTTTTAGCCTAAGTAGGTATAAAGCCTAATTATCATTATAGACTCATACATTAAGGTACCAGAAAGAAAAATCCAACAACAACAAAATTACTTATCTCGAATTAATCAAGCATTCATAGCTAGGCAACAAAAGGCAAAGGGAATAATCGAGATCATGCTTATATATATAGATGCATGATCATGTCCATCATCTCCTTTTATCTTTATATCTTACTTCTATGAAAGGAGCTGAACGAAAAGAAGTCTCTTCCTGTTCAATTTGCACGAAAAAGTTTATCTTTTATAAATAAAAATAACTAATGATCTTTCTAAAAAGAAAAATGAAAAAGGAAGTAACTGATGGATCCTTTTTTAAAATCGGTTGCTTTTGACATATCCGTGCTACAATTCAACTAATTACATGTATATAAGACATCAATTACCAAGGGACCAACATTCCTTTAAACAATGCAACTCGGCCTTTGGTTCACAACTTCCCATGGTACAAAAGCTCTTCTACAGTATAATGAGCAGGAATTAAATTCCCCCTTTACTAGACACTACTTCATGCATTCTCAGGGAAAATCAATCCTCGCTCAACCTTTTACAATTTCAGTAATGATTAATTATTTTTCTGACAAAAATGAAAATGATTAATTATTTTCAAGAGATAGTTTTGCAATTTAACCAATAAACTAATAATTAGCTGAACTTGCTTATGGATAATATAAGGACAAACAAATTTGAGACTCATTCTATAAAAGTAGGAAGGCTTAGACACTTATATTGTAATTAATTCAATATAATATTAAATCATTACCTTCAATGGGTGATTACTGATCATTAAGGTAAAGTAACACATTGTCAAATGGACATTAGTATTCCATTATAAATTGTTTCCAAATAATTGATTTCACAAAGCAACTGCTACATCATAACATCTAGAGTTTAAATCTCATTCCTAAAATATTCCAAAGCAATTCTAAGGTTACGGAGTTCTGAAACAGCAGAAATGTTACTACAATTTGCATCAGAAAATCAAGTACCACACATAACAAATGAAAATAAAAACAGCGAGGGATCGATAAAGAGTCTGACATGCATATCTCATGATCTCCAAAATAACTAACAACAACCTCTTCACGACATGACACGTTCGACTCTGATAACGAAACCATCAAAACACTTACAAAAGAAGAATTAATATAGGACAGTACTCGATCTATCGCCTAGTAATAAATAATCTGTCCAATTTTCTTGATATAGGCATGCAAGTTCTTGATCACCTGATGGTGCAACCGATCGTGCTCTTCCCATTCCATAGGATCAGGATAATCCCATTTCATGAGTTTGACAGTCTCAAGGTACTCACTCCGGAACAGTTCCACTCCTGATTCCTCCTGGTCCTGGCTTGGCTCTTCCGGATCATCTTTGATGGCATTCATGTTGAAAATGTGCCATATATATTAGTGCAATTAATCTAATTAATTAAGCAGATAGCTGATCTCAATGATCAGAACATTCTGGTAAATGTACTTAGCATAAGAAATGGCACTATCTTTGTCTGATATGGTACTGAAATAATTATTTGAGGAAGGCATGCAACCTTGATTTTTTCCCTCATATTTACACATAATTAACCTCAAATAAAAGCATAAAATTATTTACATAAAAAAACAAATATTTCCACTTAGATTTATTTGCTTTAATTAAATGGAAGACAAGAACAGGGTTTAACACTTATATATACAAATGAATGATTAAAACTTAATTTAGAAGGGGGGGGGGGGGGGGGGGGGGAGAGAGAGAGATTGAAAGAGTACATACTTCAAACAGGTACAAAGTGAGATTCTGTAAACTGGGAGAATTCTGTAAGAAGCAAGCAAGCAAGTTACTGATCTTGCTACATTTCCATTTTCCTATATCTAAACTCTTCAAGTTGTTAAAATTTATCCAGTAGGGGATATTCTTCTCCACATTTTCCTTCACATTACAAAACAAATGTTAAATTCAAAATCAATCTAGAAGCATCATATGAAGAAATTGTATCTATAGACCATATTTACCTATACAAACACCTAATTTGATAGTTCCTAATTAAATTTATTTTCTATTGGTGATTTAACCAACAACATGATCTTGTAAGGTGACAAACCACACGTGGTATCCCAGTCTTTTTTTTTTGTTTTCTGGAATATATATATATAGCTATTAATCCTACTATCCTAGTATATATAAAACAACTAGATTGTACTTGTACAAGTTGAATATTTATGCTAAGAACAATTTTGATAAAACATATTGTGAATTCATTTCCATCAATTTTGATAAAACTTTCTTTGATTTCTGCATGCACCTAATTAAGAAGCAATTCATTTCCATCACATGAACATCACTGTAGTGCCAAATATAAATATATGAGAAAAACTTATGTATTGATTTTATAAATAGAGAGAAGAATCGCAGTGTACCTTGGCCTCAGGAGACCACAAATCAAGCATCAGAGTTGAAACATTTGAAAGACCTCCAAGAACGTTCAGATCACCATCTAATTCGACCATATCGAATCTGATCCCCGCATTTTCTAGGGAAGTAGCATTCTCTAGTGAAATGCTTGTGCTTTGAAACAAATTGTCAATTCTCAAAGAAACAAGACAGAGACAACGAATCTGCATCGGGTTTAATTGATTGCAATCCTGCAGATCTAAGATCTTTAACACTTTCGAGGAAATCTTGGAGAAACTAAAATCAGAATAGCTTAGATACAAGCTTTCAAGGACAGGACAGCCCGAGAAAAGCATCTCTCCGAAATCATCATTAAGATCTATGGAGCTCATCACTAAAACTTTTAGAGAAGGTAGGTTTATTGATCTTGGTGTAACGGGACTTATCTAATCAGTGTAGAGAGACAGATTGAGTTCTTCTAGGCGTGCACAAGAGAAAACTAAGCCGGGCACATCCAACACATTCTCTCTATTAGTTAAGGCATTAATAACCCGAGGCGATAGTAGCGCTACCCGATCGAACCACTCCATAGAAGCTTCAGAATAGTTGCTTTTTGCAATTTTCCATTCATAATTAAACACATCCAGGGGTACTGAAGGCTCTCTATGTTCCAGCACCCCATTCACAAACTGCTCGAACTCGATCTCGTACAACGTTCATTCTGAATAATCGCTTTTATCATGACAGTTTGTCAGGAATTCCTTAAGATCAAATTTTAGAACTGGCACAGATGCCCAAATATCTCTCCATCTTTTGGCCAAGACACAAGTTCTCACTGCATCTCTTGTACTTAAGAAGGAGAGCATGTGTTAGAACATCATTTGGCAGTGAACTTATTCTGTCAATGGATACAATGTTTCTCCTACCATTTCTTTTGGTTTTCTTCATCTTCTTCAGAGTACTTGCTGAAACAAGTCACTTGCACCAGTCCTGTTTTCAATTACACAAAATTAATAAGCTTTTAAATTAATACCATGAACAGAGTTATGAATTTAAACTTTTAAAGAATTTAAACCTAGAAGAAAAATGTTTCTACTCCATCCAAGAAAATTTGATCAACGAGGAAGGGTAGAGCGATGCATGTACTCTGGGTATATATTTTTTTTTTTGAGATAAAAGATGAGAGTAAAAAATACTTAATTTTAAATATTCATAAAGTATCCACATTCGTGTTACAAATATGCATTCTCTAATCTTCCACACAAAGAACATTATCTTTGTCACTAAATTAAAAATTGATTCTCACTCTGGATACTTTTTATTTGAAGTTCAATTAATCATGGTTGAGACATATTTATGTTCAGATTAATTCACGCATATTTTTTAAATAGGAACAATAATTACACCTTTTAACTACACATCTTATTTGCATCCTAGATATATTTATATTTTTTTCAAAAAGTATATTTATATCTAATGTTAAAGACTCTATTTTTACTTAAGCAACAAAATTTTTAACTTGAATTTTCTATAATAATTTAGAAAAAAAATTGATAAATATTTTCTATACTAATTATAAACACTTACAAATTCATATATGAATAAATTATCTATTTTGTATAAATATTTTCAATGTGCAAATAAGGGGTGCAAAATGTGTGGTGCAAGAATGATTTTTCTTTCTTAAATTGAATTTATTCATATATGATTGGCAATTGAGGTATATATGTCTAGACTTAGTTATCCATGATTATAGTTCAATGGCTTAGATTATACTCTATTCATCCATATTGATAATTTACTTGGCTAGGTTTATTATTTCACAATTGTTGGGTCATGCATAGATATATCAAAATTGAGGCAAATTATCAAATTTTATATATAGTTTACACATAAACGACATATTAAAACTTTACGATTCTATTATTTCAATCCAAATCGACGGATTGAGATGAACAAATCAGATCAATTAGATTTGAAATTTTAGGAATCTTTTTTAGACGAATCAAATCTAATTAATTAGATTTGAAATTTTAGAAATCTCTTTTAGATGAATCAAATATATTTGTTTTAATCTAATGACTCAAATTAAAATAATAGGACCCTATAAACACATCTCTAACAAGTAGGAAGATGACTTCTCAATTAAAAGGAAGAAGATTTCGACAAAAATTGCTATTACCATAATATGAGATCAAATAGTTCATACTTTTGTATCACAAATTATCATCAACATTAAACATTCCTAAAAGAGGGGATCATGTAATAGATTATGACTTTACCATTAATTCTATCAATTCTAACAAGATTTGGATCTTATTTCAGCTTGAAAGTTCATACTTCGGTTGTTTTCTCCTCCTTTTTTTGTCATTCCATGTGTCATTATTCCATCTTGAATATTATTTATGCATACATTTTTCAGGAAGATTGTTTACTTTTTACATTTATTTGTAAAAATGACATGAAATAGGAACAAATTTGTCTGTCAAATTGTTATAATTGAAAATAAATGTTGTTGTAGTTCAATTTTAAACATTTTATTAGTATGTGGTTGTATTTATATATGAAAATATGTCTGTAGCTAGGTTCATATGTGGTATATATGAAAATATGTTGGACCTAATTTCAATCACCAATTTGATACAATTCACTTGTTATATTATTAACTCAAGGTATGACCCCTTTTCTTTTTTTTCTCTCTTCAATTAATTGGCAAAGTGCGTCAAGGGAAGATTGCCTCAGTGCCAAATCAACAGAGTTCATGCGAACCAAACAAAAACAGAGCATAATAATGGCTTAAATTTCATCGCATATGTAATAGAACAATACATGCATTTGATAATTGTCGAAAAGCTCTCTACAATTTCATTACAGAGGTCATACACCTCTCTGTTCAGACAAAATTGCATGTCTAAACAATCTCTATTGTACTTGAAAAAGAGAGCTTTCAATGAGAAGAACATAATCAATAATTTAAATTTAATTTTCTATAATACTTGGAAAAGATATTCCTCTGTGACACATTGTATTTAGCCCATTTGTGGATTTGTTATTCTCAGACACATTTTGTATGGTTAACTGAAATTGGACCTGTGATCCAATGACGCTGATTGCATCCAACACGCATATATACCCACAAAATACAAAGGATTTAATCTATATTCCATAAAAGTGGTTGAGTTTTAAATTTTTTTGATCATATCATTTTGCATTTAATATTGATCGTTCAATTTATTTCTTCATTTTTATTTAATAGTTCATATATCATTTTTTTTTCTTTTCATTTAAAAGTATGATTTTCGTGTGTAAGATGTTATGTGATTTTTTAAAATGATGCAATTCTTTTATATTCCTATATATATATTCCTATATGGAAGCTTTTGTGCAACTAATTGTGGTATCTTAATTATACATAACATTATATTTTTAAGAGAAATATTTATTTTTAAATTTGTCACATATAAATTTATGGTTATAAATTATTTTATTTAAAATGTTTTTTTTCAATAAATAAATTTTCAAGATATAAAAAAAATAGCCCTAGTTCTAAACATAAGAAAAACTTTTCCAAAATAAAATCTAATGTCAAAAGGCAAAGCCATGAATTCATGATCCGATATGTTAAGGGAAAACACCTCTTAATTAATCCCTTCAAAGAGATCAAATGAGAAAAGAAACGCTGAATTGTGCTCCTAGCATCAATCCTTGGTATTATTATTATTACAAAGAAAGGTGCAAGAGAGCATCCATTCCAAAGGGAAGAAATGCAAGTGCGTAAAGGAATTTTCTAAAACAGGTCAATCATTATCAAAATTTTGCACAATAGTCCTTCAAGGTTCTAAGAACCAGGACAAGTATCAGGTCGTTTGGCTTGCAAAAGCAATAGGAATGTAATCATGTATGATTAGAGAATACTAATATCAAATAAGTGATTTAGATCCAGAATTCACATTTCAACCATCAAATATTTCATGTTTTATGAAACCCTGAAACGTTTATGAAATGATACTTGTAGAACAGAGTATTTACTGCCCGGGGGCAAACCCTAATTCGCCCAACTCAAGCCCAATAATTAGTAATGTTTGTATCATGATCAAACATGAAAATATCCAAAATTGTAAACACCATTTGGCATCATTCCACTTTAAATTCAACAGCTACAATTAGCTGATATAATTCCAACTGTTACTAAATGGCAAATACCAGTAACTGTAATTGTAACAACCTTACCATCATTGTACATACTTTTCGCATTCGAGTTCCACACTATCACTATGTTACAGCTCTCAGAAAAGAGACCGATTACTTGCACTAAAAGGGGCTTCAACACATCGACAAAATCGAAGCATAATACAAGAAAACATAAAGAAACATTCTGGTTCTTTTTTTTTCTTTACAACAACTTTTTTAGCTTGCTGGGACAACGAATCAGAAATTCTCCTTGTGGAAATCAAATCTTGTGCTCGTTTTGTGGGTGAAATCCTGGGACAATTGCTTCAGCTGCTTCACCAAAATTTGGTCCCCACAATAGAAAACCCCTGAAATGAAACAATTTTCCGATTAAGTATTGAAATGAAACAATACAGTACCTTTAGCAATACAGATAGACATTATTGAGAGGATTTTATAATAATTGACACTTAAATTTTGACTTTTTTAGACAACTCTTGAGTAAAATTAGAGGATGCACAAATTTTCCAGGATATAGAGGGGACAGGATGGGGGTAGAGAGAGAAAGAGATACTTACCAACGCGCTCGTCAGGGTGCTTTACTGCTACGTGCTTGAAGACATTGCGCCAGTTGGGTCGGGCGAAGTGGGTCTTCACATGGGTCCCAGAGACAATATCAACCCCTTTCTTGGCATGATGGAGCTCTTGAAGCATCACTATCAGGGCCGACCGTGCATCCCCTTCCTGGTACACGCTTGAGCAATGGTTGTGCAATTCTATCACCCCGTCCCTGTTATCAATTACAAATGCAAAATCATTAAGTAGGTATGCACAGATGCAACATGTACAAGCCAGACCTAAAGATGCCTCAAGGAACACATTTTCTTTTTGGCATTTTTATATTTAATTATGTCTTTCTTTTTATGTTTAGAGTAAGATCTTCTGATTGAACATATCATATTCTGGTCTTGTGCTCGCTCAAATTCTCAGGAAAGAAAACAAAACTAAACAAATTAATAATAAAATTATCAAGGGGAAAAAAGCAACTGGTACCTATCTTTTTCAGCCACCTCATTCATAATTCCCCTGAACCAATCAAACGAGCCCTCTTCTCTTGTAACCCAATAGAAATAAGCTCTCTTTGTCATGAAAGGTTTTTTGTGACCATGGGATCCAGCAGCACTGCCAGACCCCTCACCGCCTTTTTGAGTATGATTTAGCACATCCTTGACTATGCTTATCAATGGTGTGGCACCAATTCCAAGTCCAATTAGAAGTAAGACATCGTACTCACGATAATCTTGCGCCGGTGCACCATATGGTCCATCTATCAAGAGCTTAGGGAACCTATGATAACCAAAATAGTCATAAATTAGATTAAAGATTATACAGAAAGGTACTTTACAGAATAAATTTTGCAATAAATAATAATAATAGTACAACTGCCATAATACTAAACACCAAAGCTAATGATAACAATAATCTCAAATTCAGTACTTGGTTCCACGCATGATTCATACAGATCTTACATCAGATCTAACTGGTACTATACCAACTGAGATAAAAAGAAGATATGCACCTCTGATTGCACTCTCCTTTGGTAAAGTCTGCTCGTAGTAGACCGCTCTCATTATTGCTGGGTGGCTTGCATGCCTGTTTCATTAAAACCCCAATTTAGTCAGCAGCATTCATGAGTTATTTATGTAATTCCCTTTTTAATTATAAAAACCGAACCATATATTCATCAGGCTCATACATTTTAAAACCCTCCTAAAAGCTAGATCTCAATTTTACTACTGTTATCTTATCCTCGTTAAGTTTTTAGCCTACTGAATACATGCAATATTCTTGTATAGTTCCAGAGAGAAGTGTGTATATTTGTTCAAGCCTCAATTTCACCTAAAACTAAATAGCAAACTGAACTCAACGAATTATAAACATTGAGAGAAGATGCAGCACAGCAAAAATTGTTGCTAATAAAATCATGAAGTCATTGAAGGAAACATGTCCCAAGGACCAAAATTAAAATGGGTTAATGTGTGAATTATATAATTACCTCTGAAAAGACAGTTCGAAGGCGTGAGGTCCAGTCTCCTCTTGTGCGAATATGTACACTAAGATAATCATCTCCTGGAGCAGAGGTAATAGAGAAAGGATGCCTGAAAGGAGGACAGATAATACCAACTTAATACCAGTTAGCATGTATAAGAACATGTAATAATAGAGGTTTTCATGAATTTTAGTCGAAATTTGTAATGATGCGAGTAAAGCCCCATATTAATTTGTCGTTCTCACAATTGACATCTAATGTGCAGTAAGATATTTTCAGATAACATCAAAAACAACATATTGGTTTGGTAGAATGGTATGTCCAGTTAATTACAAAGTTCACTAAGTATTCTATTTCTAGCTCTACCTCTAATTCGTTAATGGTTTATAATTTAGGGTTTAGGGGCTTTAAGAAAGAAAAAAAGGACAAATAAAATTTAATCTACATAACATTCAACAATAAGGTATAACAATCACCATTCATATGGTGAGACAGCCTTGCAGTTGATGAAGATGTATTGGCCGCTTCGGTATCTGAAACCATGTGGTTTTGACATGAAAAGTGCCAGCACATTTCCCGGATACACAGCCACCTGTGAATCCAACAAAATTGGAGCATTATAGTGAATGTCAATACAGAATTTATTCACCTGGGAGGTAAACCAAAAGATTCTGATTTGACTGATTTTTAGTTTCTCTTTTCTCTTTCTTTCTTTTTCTTTTTGGTTTTGTCTGTGCTTAATTGGACAAAATGACATAAAATTGAGGTTGATATTGAGCTGATGTGATATTTAAGTGGAGAAACATAATTAAGGACTTGCTGCAAAAACTGATTGTTAGTTGAGCAGTAACGGGCTCAATTTAGGGCCTTATTTAAGAGCTATTCTTTGTGCTTTGCACACTTAGATTATGGAATATAAAATGACAGTTTTACCTCAATTAAACAAGAACAAAAACCAAAAAATGAACTAAAAAACGCAAGTTAGAAATGACTATATGAGCATACCCTTTGAATTTTTACAGCATCATGACTCCTAAAGGCTCGTATAATGCGCTCAGAAGCATACAGTAGAACAGGAACAGCAAGGTACATCCATGTCTGAGGCCAATTAGAATTATATTAGTTAACATAAAAAAATTTATCATTCTGCTTTACTGTACAGGATGAAACCAGTAATGCATGTGTTAAGCAACAGCTTAATAAATTCCATGTTTGATCTTTTTTTTTCCTTCATGTTTCTTGCTATATTAGTGCACTATAATACTAATGTCTTTGTCATAATATCATGTACTGCTACCAAGCCATGACCAGTACAGGTTGCACAATGGAAATTAAAACCCAAGATTTTTTTTCTTTTTTAAAAGAACAACATACTGATTTCTTGTACCACGTCTTGGTCAAGTAGAGGCAATACCCATGCACCACGAGCAATACATAAACCACGACAAATAAGTGATGCGTGAACCAAAAGGCATTAAAACCCGTGCACTTCCTCAGAGGATTCTTTGGGCTTAATCTGTTACGACGGAACCAGGGCTGTGCCAGAGTATATGCAAGTATCATAATAACCAACATGACAACGCCAGTCCATCCTTCAGTTCCCTTCACAAACCACCAGTAGTTGGGTGGCCGTTTTTCTCCAAAGAAACGTTTCATTGGCTCATAGGCAGCATTGCTGGCATGGAGTAGCCTTGGAAAGTCACATGTCAGGTGGGCGCCCACATGCAGAAGCACACCAACACCCACACCGGCAGCTACTACCTATTGCAAGACAGAAAGTTGTATGTGATGTGGATATTGAGAATCAAAGAAAATTAACTCAGGACAGATCTAGATTCAAGGATTATTCTCACATCAGTGGACCTGAATTTGATTTAAAACTTGGTAAAACCAGTGATGTAGTGCACAAATCCAAAACATCTTCAGCAAAAATAGGCTAATTACCAAACTTACCTTATGAAAATTGGTGTTGTCATTAAATGGTACAACCGCTCCAAGCTTGGTCTTTGATCGAATCCAAGTCACGGTATTTCTACACACCGGTAGCAGTATGAGTGCCATGTTAAATTTCAGAGTCTCAGCTGCCCCTTTTGCCGTGGTGACACAATACCCCATGACATGAAAAACAGCACGTTGTCTATACTGCATAAATTTCCACGCAAAAAGGCCAATACATATACAGATCCACAAGGTCATGACCCACATGCGCTTCCAGTTATCTTCTAAGAAATAAGAGAGACTGGTTCTTAAGCGCTCAAACAGGCTTGTGTCTTTAGCTGGTACAAGCTTCTGGCTTAGAAGTCGGCTCAGTTTTGAGCTTTGGGTCTGGGTGTTGCTTGGTTCAACCGAGCTCGCTGGTTGCAGCAACAATGTCTCCAAATTATCCACCTGCATAATCAAAAGGTAAAAAAAAAAATTCATGAAATATCAAGCAGCACCAAGGTAAAGCCCCAGAAACCTTCCCTAGTAAAATTTCATATAGATAAAATCATCAAATATGACAAAAAAGATCCAGAAGTCAAATTTGTATAGCAGATCCTAACACTTTTAAATTATGTATACAATAGGTGTAGTAAATTAATTTAAAATAGCAGAATGATTATTTAGGTTTGCTTTCTATTTACATTACGTAGAGGTACACTGAAGTGACTTATTGCAAGGTTTTTGGTATCTCAAGTAGTCCCACATTCTGGTTGGTTTATACAAATGCGGGACCATATAAGACAGTTAAAAAATCTGGTCCAGAAATCATGGGTCGAGGCAAATTTCATTCTATTGCAAAATTTAAGTATATGGAACTAAGGTATTTTTAAAAACTAAAATTTATTTCTTTAAAATTGAGACAAGCATATCTTGAGAAAATAATAACAAAAGTCAAAAATCCGATACCTCAATATAACCTAAACCATCAGAGTCTAGTTCCTCCATGATAAGAGCCGTGTATTCCTCAGCTCTCTCTTTGATTTTAGATAGCTTGTTGGCCGAGGCACTCAATGTGATGATCTGAAAGTAAATTAGCCCTTCTTAAAATCTCATCACAGGGGACTCAGTAGCAATTTGTTTCTGTAGGGGTACCATATTTACCAAACAATATTCACTGCTGTTCATCCAAATCTTTTTGTTTATTTCTAATTTCCATGGTGTTAATTGTTAACTGCAAGACTAGGAGCAAGTTAAAAAGCTGATCATGACCAAAAGGTTTCATAACAATTTCCGGCTAATTAATGCAAATTTAATTAGATTGAGATCAATTGCAAAATAGCCAGGACTTGGAGGCTTGCAATTGGAGGTGTTGCACAGCTTAGGTGACGGTAATATACGACTTTTATCAGTTGCAACTGGAATGCTTCGTGTTCACAAATATACTTTTACAACTATGACTTACTTCTTTGACCTCTTCTTCTGTGATCCGGCCATCAGCATTCTTGTCAACCCTGAATAAAATTAGTTCAAAACAATATAACAATAACTCAAATCAAATAATGATCCAATTTACAATACCAGTATGTTCATCTCAGTACTGGGCTATAGACAATCAATTGGATTCAGTGCTGGAAGGACCAGCCTTTTGTTGGTTTTGCACTTTATTCTTTTTCCGAAGCACAACTCGTACTATGAGAAAGCAATCCAGACATGATTATTAATGATTTTCACTGTTGTACCGCAACAGCATCTGACCTAACTTTTAGACATGATCAAGAGCTGAACCAATCACAATGCTTTTGGCTGGTGGAGGATCAAATACTCGAAATCTACAGATATTATAGTCGGTATTTACATGTCAAAGAAAGTTCGAAGACGGTTATCAAATCCCTGGTCAGTCAATTGCTCCCAGAATTCTCTCAATTCGTCTTTGGTTAGCACCTGTTTTGTTATCCCTCTCCTTCTAGCCAATGCATCAAACATCTGTACGGCAAACTCATCTGAACCCTCCATCCCTACAATCACATAACAAAACAAAACAATGCAGAAGGCATATTCAGAATAAAGACTTACCTCCATCTTTTCATAAGCGTGTAACGCAATTTAAGCCATTATTGGCATGTAGAACAGCGGATGGTCATGATGGGTATCAAGTGAACCAAGATGACAAGACTTAATTAACCCAAACTGGAAATTCAACTGAAGCAAGAGAGAAAGGTAAAAACAATAAATAAACTCAACCATTTTCTACAGGGACTCGAGCAACAAAAAAAAAAAGCTAAGTAAAACCCAGAAAAAACCCAAATAAATTTGTGTGTTGAAAGCACATGTCACATGAAGGAAGCCACTAATTGGCACCTCTACCATGTCAGTCACTGCCCACTGTCAAGTACTTCTATGGAAAGCAAAACTCAGACCTTATACTGGGTCGGTTTCAGTGAATGATAATTTTGCTTACCAATGCATTTTCCAAAGCGACTTCTGATAAGCACTCCATCAACTGCAAGAGTTTCAAACCGTTTTTCAACAACTGGCCAACTGTCCGTAACATACTTTGTCGCAAGCTGTAGCCCCCTCAGTGCCCCTGCCGCTGCACTCTTGGTCCTGTCAAGACGACGCTGCGGCTTTGATGGTGGGCCCCCTGTATGATGCTTGCTCGCCCCCAGGCGTAACCCGTTAGTTACCCGCTTCAGTTTGGAGGCCAACTTCCCTCCTCGTACTGACTGTGAACTGAGATCCATACCATCATCTCCGGCTCCTCTAATGTCCTGCATTTAAATGATTAGGCTTGCTGATACTAGGAGAGAGCAAAAATTACCACTTCAGCCGCTACATGGTGTTGCTGGGCTTGATTAGTGGTGTCAGTATTGCAAAAGAGTAAATTATGCATTACTAAGTATAATCCATCCTCAATTGACCAATAATCTGCTCCAGGCCAAAATCATTGTTATCTTTTTCTTTCAAATAAGCTTTTGAGTGATCTTGCAAAGAAATCTCAATTTAAATGCACTATGTCTCAACTTGACCTCAAATTAGTTATTAATACTTCAATTTTATGTTCTTACAAAACCTCTTGTTCCCCACTTGAACAGATGAACACACAAAAAGCTGACAAAAAAGCAAAATCACGGAAAAGAATAGTCAAAAGCAATTGAGTTTAGAAGACTAGCGAGCAAATGCATGCACGAACCATAGAGAAGTCTGATATGCAGATTCTCAGTATATGTTAGAATCTGAGGTCTCTTAACTTGAAGATTACCTGTATTTCCACAGTGTCATCACGAACATCCAGTGTGATTTCCACCACCTCTTCCTCGCTGAATCGAGCAGTCTTTTTGCCTCTCATGCCTGATTCCTCCGATGCAGTGCTTAAATACCCACTACTTGAGACTACACTTGAAGTCTCATGATCTATGCCCTTTTGTAAGCTCTTTTCATCCTCAGCCTTGCTATCCGCCATTTTAGTTGTTCAAGTTGTTCTAAATTGAGGAGGAAAAGCAATTAGAATCAAGGATTCGTGGCTGTTAAACCTCAATTACACAATGACCATTTACTGACGGTTTCAGTTAAATAGAGGTTTTAGTACAATTGATGATTAACTGGAACCCAAATGTAGTGCTGAGCTGGTACAGATATTTACAGTGTTGAAATAGCATCAAGCATTGCACTATAGTTTAGTTATAATTTGTCATGTACTAAGGAGTGGTTGTTACACAGTGTTTTGATGGCCTTGAGATTCATTCATGCAATTTCCGAAGTTTTGTTGAGAACTTCAAGTGTTAATGTTAGTTTTATAACAGATAAGTATCCGACTATATTCCAAATATACCAATGACATGCATGAAAGAAACCCATAAAAGAAACACATTTGTACAAAAGAAAAACAAATTATGAAAAATCAAACTATAAGAAATAAGCAGAGGACAGAAGGACAACAGCATGGTCCACACTATAATGTTTAAACAAACTAATGTAAATGATAGAGACCCCATACCAAACGCATGCTTTTAATGACAGCACTCAGCATATTAGACAAAAGATTTCAGTAGGAAAGCACATGCATAGAATACTAAGCTGTACAAATAAAACTAACAAAATTAAAAAAAAATTGAGTAAAACAATATTACAAAATTAAAAGACCACCCTCTAATCAACAATTTCATTGAAAGCAAAATAAAAGCTTAAAAAAAAAGAAAAGAAAAAAAAGGCTATCATAAAGCAGCACCTTAAATTCTCTGATTTGCAGCTAACCAGAGAAAAAAAAAACATATTTTGCCGTCAATCACTCAGCTCAGATTACTTAAACAACAATAGAGCTATCAGGTTTTCAATGCAGCGAAAAATCTGAAGAAGAATTGTTATTTAGACCTACAATTTGGATGCTGCTAGATTAATTTAATGTGAAACCAATTCAGGCTCTCTATTGAAAAAATCATGTGGCTTGGGGTGCTTATTTATTAAAAATTGTAAGTTTGGAGGTTTAGTTGTAAAAATCTTTAACAAGAGAAAAATAATTAGCTCACAATATCACTCTTTTCTGCTAATAATTCTTCATTGAAATAGAATTGTCATGACAAAGTTCAAAACTTTTTATGGGAAATGAGAGAGAAATAAAGAAACGTATACATCTGTAAGTTACCCTCTTCAGAGAAAAAAAAAACAAAAAGAAAAAGAACAAAAGAAAGAAAAAGGAACAGTTAGAGGAAAGGTTTTGAGACAAAATTTGGTTCTTTTGGTTACAAATTAGAGAGAATTATGGGAAGAAAGCTCAAACTTTAATACTTGAAAAGAGAAAAAAAAAGAAAAGAAACAATCAACAAAAGAAAAAGAATTATACCTTAAAAAGTAAAAGGTGGCTAGTTCAATATTTCCATTACCACCCAAAATTCCTAATGCATTATACCCAACAATTACTAGAAATACAACAGAACAACTGAGCAAATTAAATTAAATTCAATTCAAAATACACCAAAGAAAAGGAGATTTTACCTAAAGCTTAAAGATTGAAGCTTGAACAGTGATAATGTACTGCTTGCTTGCTTGCTCACATGGAGATAGAGAGAGAGAGAGAGAGAGAGAAGCTCCAACTTCAGAATGAGAAAGATAACTACTAATTGAAGAGGGAAGAGAACTACACAAAAAAAAGCGAAATTATTACAACAAATGGGCCTAATCTCCCTTCCTCTAACTTAAAAAGGGTGTTAGACAGGCTCACACACATTTGCATATATGTACTAAAATTTATACATAATTAATTATTACTGGTCCCTACGACCTTAGTTGTAAATTGCAATTGGGTTTGAGTTGAGTTGACAAAAACTGTAACAGCGTGTAATTATTCAGAAAGTGGGCCCCAGAACCAAACAGGGACGGATCGGGTCAAGACAAATCGGATCGAAAGAAATACAACCCGACCCGGTTATCGGTAATGTAATAATGTAGAGGTGAGAATATAATTTGGGGACTAGTTAATCTGCTGTTAATTAAAATTTATTTATCTTTTGGTGGGTTGCGTAATGTAAATGATATGATTATTATAAAATTTTATCATTTAAAGAAATGTCGTTGACAAATTGAGCTTCTTCTTCCTCTTCTTCTTTTTCTTCTTCAAGGCACGCATGCAGTGCACATGGAAAAATTAGCATGTGAAAATGTAGAAAAATTCTCCTCCAATTTTTGTGTGAGAGCTTTGGATCCTGAACAAAACGAATTTAAGAATCAAGAGAAATCTTTGTGTTGACATGTTGCATCATCACATTTTTAGCTAAATTATATATGACTGTTTTATGCATTACAGTAATGAAGCTTGATTAGTGGATTGTTATATACACTATTACAAAAAAAATGTATATATATGTACTAGTTATATATGTGGGAACTGATATATATATATATATATATACCGTCATCAATAATATCGCCGATACAGACTTTGTCATTCAGATTAAGAATTATTATTTATATTAATGATTTTTATTATACAACACAATTATTTATATAGTACTTTTATTATTTAATTTGAATGATTTATTATTCAAATTAGTAGTATTTAAATTAAATAATGAAATTTTAATATGAATAATAAACTATTTTATATGAATAATTAAATATATATGGATGACAAAGGTATCAGCCATGATATCTTTCAAATATTTCTTATATATAAATGTGTAGATACCTGTAGAAGATATGATTCATCTTTTTTTCATGTTGATGTATTCTATATAGTGTTTTGGAAACATTTGCTACAGTCATTAAAAAGTAAAAAAGTATACGGATAAAATTTCAGGATCAAACACCTTTTAAAATATAGATCATTAGATATTTGATATAGTGATTGATATCCAAATCCCACTCACTCTACAATATAGCACCTCTAATTCTAAACAGTTTTTCTACTCTTCATGTACAGATCAATTTTATGTTAGAAAAAAAATCAAAATAAATTATAAAACAAAAAATATTTGTGAGAATTTATAAAACAAAAAAAAATCTTACTCTGAGAATGCAGCATCTTCAGGAAAGGCTGTATTTTAGGAGTGCAGTATGTTGTGAATTTTTCTTTTTTAAGAAGATCGTTTTACGAGTTTTCTGAATTGATATTAAACGTTTTCTACGAACAATTCTATCAAAAGTATATATTGTCTGAAATAATTCTACGTTTTTTACGTTTTGAACAATTCTATCAAAAGTACGAACAATTCTATGTTTTTTACGATATTTCACTAACAATTTTCTGAAATTTTGAAATTTTTTTTATATATTGTCTGAAATTATTTTTTTTATTTTCCAATTTTGACTGTACTTTATAAAGAATGCAAAAATTATTAAAATGATTAAATTTTAAAAATAAATATTTTTAATAAATCATATTAATTAATAATGTATACATATATATAGAAATGGATTTATTTTAAATTTTGTAATTTCAACTTAAAAGTACCGTACAAATAAAAAAGTATAATTCACTTAAGTTGAATAATAAAAGTACTATACAAATAAGTTGCATAATAAAATTGTTAATATAAATAACAACTCATTTAATCTGAATAATAAAGTCGGTATCAATTTTAATATCTGTATATTAGCTAATCTATATATAGTCCATGCAGGCAAAAAAAAATTAATAGAGGAATAATATGTTGTTTGGAAAATTAAAAAAAAAACAATTCAAATTTCATCTAGAATAACTTATATAATCCCTTCACTTTAGTAAAATTTGAATACTTGACCTCCATCTTTTATTAAAAAAAAAATCGATTAGTACAAAGTTAATTCTTTTTTTCTTTTTCAAAACATATATTAAACTTTATATATTGAAAAAGTGAACCATGAATAAACAGATAAACTTGAAAATAAACAAAATATGTATATATATGTATATATATATATATATATATAATGAACCATTTACTAGATAACATATAGACGAAATTTTTTAGCCATAGTTAGCCCCCTCTTTGTTATAACTATATAAAACTCTTTTGTAATAATTATATGAAATTAGACAGTCTTCTATTATATTGTTGGATACAACAAATCTCTCTCAATTTTGGTTCTGATAGGCTATAATCATTCTTTCAAAAATTAAAAAAAAAAATCGGCTACTATTATATTGTTGGATCAATTTGTCTTTTCTGTTCAAGATTTATTGGTCTAATATGAAAGCAAATGCAAAGTCATCTACGTTAAAAAAAAATGCAAATATAATATATATATATATATATATATATATATTTATAGTTGTGAAACAAATCAAAACAAAACAAAAATATCTCTGATGCAAAAGCTTGTTCCCTGAAAGTCTGAAATGTCAGTACAGTTGTGGGGTCAATATGAAAGCATCTCAGATAAACTGTGGATTCTGGTCCTTTGAAAAAGAAAACCAGAAAAGAAGGTTTAGTTGTCCAATATTTATCATCTTTTTTAAGAAATGATGAAATGAAGGTAGTGTTTTCCAATTTTCAATGATTAATGACACTGTATATATGTAATTTATCATGTAATTATATATGACTGAAATTTATAATTATGATATGAAGGGATCTAAAAGGTATGGTTTGAAACTATATGAGTGAATTTATCATGTAATTTTAGGCATACTGACATTAAATTTTTCAGAATTTGAAAATTTTAATTTTAAATTTATTTTTTTAATACTATAATAGACACAAAAAATAATATAAAAAAAGAAATGCTTTGGACCAGAAAAAAAAATGTAGAACTGCTTAGATAGCAGTTGAGGCGTTAGATTAATAAATGCTACTTAATCTTATATTTAATAACAATTAGGTCTAAAATTGACATGTAATCGGCATCATTGTCACAAATAAATTAACTTTTAACTGAATCTACCTAATTGGCACTATCATATATCTATGCACATTTTTTATTTCATACAGGACTGTGACATTAGCAAAGTCTCAAAAACCAAAAAAAATTCACAAATTAAAGCATTGAGTCTCTGTGACTAGAATTCTCAGATAACTAACAGACAAAGAAAGTTAATATATAGAAAGGGATTTAATAACAACCAAACTTGGTGTATATCACAAAAACCAACATCTGAGTTTATTTAAGTAAATTATTATAAAATAGATTATATTTTATTATTTTTTTGTCATTTAGGTAAACAGTATATTTTGTCCAATTAATATATTAGAGTGAATTAAACTTCAAGTGTCAAAATAATAAACAAGTAAACTTTAAGGATCATTTGTGAAATTCAATCTAATTTGATCAAAATAAACTTTAAAGAGCAAGGAAGATTTGTTTAATTCACTCTAATATGAATTGTAAAGAATGATATTTTCATTTCTATTATCAATTTTGATGAATTTTGATGAATTTTGATATTAATTTATTTTCAAAATTATCAAATTAAATAAGTCAATTATCAATATATTTTTGCTCAAATTCAGAAAATTTGTAAATTTAAAGTATTATATAAACATTGATTCTCAATAATCAATCATATCCGGACAAGTTGTTATCATGCACAACAAAGATGAAAAAGAAAAAAAGCAAAAAAAAAAAAAAAAGCAAAAGCAAATGCATGATTTAACTTGACAAAAGTTGTTAGCATGTTGTAATCATTTATGACACCTATCCCAATTAGCACGTGCAACATCCTTTTGGATAAAAAATAATAAAAAGCATTGCTTAGGGTTAGGAAGATAAGAAGATTACATTACATGGAAATAGGTTTTTATTTTGTAGTAAAAATTATTGATAATAACAAAAATAATTTGTACTCATCTACACCCAAATGGGTTTGTGATTCCTCAGGAAAATTGAAGCATATTTTATAATTCTAAAAATTGAAGTATAATTTTATGATATATATATATATATATATATATATATATATATATATATATATATATATATATATATATATATTGAAAAATAATTTTCCAGAGGGGCAAATGTCTCCCCTTTACCACAAGGTGGTACCACCTATATGAGTACTATGTATGTCATGACAGTGATTAAACACATCAAATTGAATAATACAAATATATTAATATATCTTTGAGTTGAGTTGAATTGAATTGAGCAAGTTAACTCTATTATTTTCAAGCGCAAATTAATGTAGATTT
Source organism: x Bolboschoenoplectus mariqueter (assembly GCA_037678475.1). NCBI lineage: Eukaryota > Viridiplantae > Streptophyta > Magnoliopsida > Poales > Cyperaceae > x Bolboschoenoplectus > x Bolboschoenoplectus mariqueter. The sequence goes on along the minus strand of CM075258.1, from coordinate 1,036,895 downwards.
GAACTAACAAAAAATCTAATGGAGCAAGTTTGGCACTGTTTTTAACTTTTCTTTTCGTTTTTTTATTTTTTGACAGAGTTTCAGAAATTAGAGAAATATGCCTATCCCTCATATTTTACATTTTTTATATATATATCAAAAATATTTGTACTAAATCGTTAATTTATTTATATATGAATTTATAAATATTTACATTTAGTATAAAAATATTTATCACTTTTTCTTTTATGAATAATTATAGAAATATTTAAGTTAAAAAATTTAGTGTATAAATAAAAATATATTTTGTAAAATTTATAGTACTAATAACAATATAAAGTACAATTATTTTTGTATTAAATATAAATATTTAAAAAAATATATAAATATACTTAAAGTATAAATAAAAAGTACGGTTATATTTCTTTAGAAATTAAAGTACAATGAGTTGTAATCAACATCATTTTTAAATATTACAAATGGGTAATCATTTGTTGTCCGGTCTTATCAAACATGTTATCTTAATTAGTATAAGGACATTAATTATCTAGCTCTTTAATTAATTGGATATGCCACAAACAATCAATCATTTATATATATATATACATGCATGCCCAGAAAACAAATATATATATTTTTCTTTTAGAAACATGCCAGGTGCTGGATTTTTTTCGCATCAAATTACTTAAAATTTTGTCCTTTATTTCATGCTAAAAAAATAATTATATCTGTAGTATATTTTAATAAAATTTTATTTTAAATAAATAAGGGTTTAACCCATAACTAAAATATGTTGATCTTGACGAATAGCGTATATAATTGTATGGTGATTGAACTAATTAACAATGATCACGTTGGTTGGTGATACTCAATTTAAATCTATCAATTTTTTAGTTGTGTTGTTATTAATTAATTATTTTTGCATTGGAATCTTTGTTGTATTAGTTGAGCATGGTAATTGGTAATGCAATTGTTTTAAAATCATTTAAAAGTTTGAATTTACGTCGTCTATATAGAAAGGGGTTGATAATTAATTACTATCAGTACTAACCTTAAAATGTACTAATTATTTCTTTTAAAAAAGTAAACAATATTTTGGACGTTTATTTATGTGTAAACACATATAATGTTCGTCAACACACCTAACTAACTTAAAGGAGTTCATGCATATAAAATAAAATGCCATGCACATATTAAAAAAAATGAAAATCTAGAAGAAGATTGAAGATTGTGGCACCATGTGGCTAGTTAGCTATTAGAAAAGGGATAATTCATAATTACACAAATTGGATTGAAAATTTGGACATGGTGCAATGCACTTTTGACAAACGAAAGGGTTTTTAGGGTTTATTTAGGGTTTTGGTGGCATGCACCCAATTCTATGTTTTATAATTTATACCTAATTCATTAGTTACTTGACCCCTACTCTTCCTCTTGGTTAGAACAATTGGTACGCATCTTTTCTAAAGAATAACAAGGAAACAGGTACACTTTTTTGTTTATTATTAAAAGGAGATAGGTTATAGGTTTATGCACTATACATTTGATGGCAAGGTACAATGAACAAAACTTTTATGAAATTTTGAAGTTCTTAAAATATTTTTTAGGAGCGACTCGGGGAGCTAACTGTCCCCTCCTATAAAAATCCTCTGAAAATTTCTCTCAATTTTCTTTATTATATATGTAATAGGATTGAATATATCTCCTGCAAAAATCTCATGAAAATATCCTCTATTTTTTTTATTATATATATAATAAGTTTGAGTATGTTTAACATTCAGTATGATTATCACAACTAACAGATATGAGCACTATGAACGGACTGAAGATCATTTTTGTCAATGACGAACACCTTACTTACACTCTTTCAATCATGTGTGTTCATATCTAATTTTCAAGTGTGTTCATATTTTTTATAGTAAAGTGTTCATATTTTTTAATGTTAAATGTTCATATTTCCAACCCAATAGTGTTTGTACATGTCAAGTGTGTTACACTACTACATACCGTAACACATTGTTACGGATCGTAACACAATATTTTGGGCCACAATGTTAAGCTCCAAGATCAAATACGAAATACACTTAGTGTTCATATTAATACACATGAGTGTTCATATTTAGTCACATGTGTTCATATTTAATTATTGGAATGTTTACATGATCATGAAATGCAAAAATTTGTCACAAATATAAATATAGCTAAAAAAAATATAGAGACGAGATAGTTACATGATCATTTTAGGGGAAACTCTGGAGGATCAAAAGATCTTTTCTATTTTTTTAAATTAAAAGAAGATGATCACTTCAAGAGGCAATGTTTTTTGTGAGCGTGCATAAAAAATAATTGATTACATATTGTGATTTTAATTTTCTATTTAAATTTTATATATAGTTATGTTATTAATGAATTAAAAATGTATATAATTGAAAGCACAAAATATATATTAAAAAGGGAGCTGATATACAAATATCATCGTTGATATCATTGTCAATACCAACTTTATTATTCGGATTAAATAAATTATTATTCATGTTAACGGTTTTATTATGTAATTTATTTGCACAATTTTTTTTATTATTCAACTTAAATGAGTTATTATTCATATTAGTGGTATTATAATTGAATAATAAAGTATTGCATAAAATAAATTACATAATAAAATCATTAATATAAATAATAACTCATTTTATATAAATAATAAAATCAGTATCGATTACGGTGATATCTTTCAAATATTTTCCTATTAAAAAAATGAACCCTTAATTTGCATATGAATTACATGCCAATGTAATGTAAAAGGATACATACACAAATAGTAGACAACTTTGGAAGATTTAATGCTGTCGGACAACTTTTGACTTTTCAAAATTTGTACACCTGGCATGTCTCATCATCTTTTCTTTTCTTTAAAAAAAACGTGATTAATTAGTTAAATTTGGGCCCACTAATTAAATTTATTAGTAGCTGATATTGAAAAAATATAATCCAACTGAAATTCGGGGAGTTGATATATAAGTAACAACGCATAGTCAAAATAATTTAATTAAAAAGGCCATGCATGTGCTAGGGTTTCTTCCATAGTTGGAAGAGATGTTGTTAATTTATTTATTTTTTGGTAATTTGTTAATTCTAAAGCTCAAAGTTCTAGGTGCTCTATGATTTGAATCCTCTTTATTTTATTTTATTTTTCCTTGGGAGGGGTTGACCACTGATTTATATGAAATATATATATATGAACTCAAGTTTGTACTTTATAAAAATAAAAACATTTTTATAAAAATACAGGATGCTTCAACAAGTCGTTGAGAAAATAGATTTTTAAAGAGGTTCCGGAGATGCTGTTATTATAAATCTATGGCAGCCGACTGTTATAAATATATATTAGTTTGATTGAATTTTATTGTGCAAGATTAAGTTTATAGAAGGTGATTTTTATTTTTATTTTTTTATGGGTCACACCTATTATTAAGATTATGACAGTTCGCTATCAAATTTTGCCAGTATGAGTTTTAGATATAGTAAATGAAATGAGGAGGCAAGCAAAAAAAATTTAGTTGCTTATTGTATTGTTTCATTTCACAGTATATATGTATTTATAAAATTTACAGACCAGATACAACATCTTGAATGAAATAAGATCACTTTTTTTCTTTTATGTTTTTTTTAAATAAGAGATTTCATAAATTCTATCATTGTTCTTTTAAAATGTTCTTTGCAAAATTAAATATGTATTTGTTTTATAGAAGGAGGTGAAATTCATTATCATATGTGTTGGATTTATATTCATGTCTTCTTCTAAGATATTACATGTGACCCAACAACATCAAAAATTTTAATTATAAATTTTAACATTGTTTATTTACTAAGAAATTATTTGTGTACTGGCTAAATGGGATGGTTCAAGCTTGCTTATTTCATATGCCAGAATTGAAATATCACATATGCCAGATTTTGTTGCATTGTTTCTCTGCGCATCTAATGATAAATTCTATTTTAGATCTAATTTCTACATAGACCATGATAGGATATACAATTTGTGCAGTACTGCAGTGTACACATATAGTGCCTTACTACTGCCTCATGGAAACGAGAAAGCAACCAGAAAGCCAGAAAACTAACACGTTGCATGTATTTTTCTTCTTCTTTTAAACATGCAGAGAGAAGTAGAGAAGAAACACAACTCATGTCTTTGACGTCAAGCATGTGTTATCCTGTATAACATTGAAAAAAATACTGAATATCTGTGTGTACTGGTACTTTTATCTTACTGAAAATCTGTGTGCTGATCTGCTGGCATGGCTTGCTTGCTTCCTTCCAATCTGCTTATATATGTAGCATTTACCTTCTCTTCCAACAATGGCTGGCTTTAAATCGAGGGATGGCTCCACCTTGCAAGTAGTAGTTGCATGTCACAAATTAAAATTACCTATCTTCATCAAAAAGAAAAAAGTTTTTTTTTTTTTAACCAGAGCTATTAATATTTGATGATAATGAAATAAGTTTATGAAGTAGTGAGAATAAGAAATATTAAAAATTATAAAAATTTAGTGATTTGATTTTTACTCTATTTTTATAAATATTTTTTATAAAAATTCACCTTAAATCACTTCCGTTTTATATATTAAAATAATTTAAAATATTTAAATTATCTTACTCATCATGCAAGAGGTATCTTTTTTTTATCACAAATTCACAATCAAACGAGAATACAGGATGTCCTGTATTATTATATACTCTCAGAATTAGCGAAGCACATGGAGCACAGTGCAAATTTCCAGTTAATAATTGTCGCATTTGTCTGACCATCATTCCTAAGTTACAGTTTTTTACAGGAAAATAAAGTTAGGAGTATAATTACCAATTTGCCATTTGCCATTGGTCAACTAGCATATTCAATCTCCAATATTATACTATTATTATTAATTATTAATTAGGTATTTTGATAGGTGGGTAATTTATATTTATACTCTTCTTTTGAGTTCGGAAAATTCATTATTTTTATAAATAACGTAAATGACCCTATTAAAGTATAAAGAGAGGATTCTCTAACTAGTAAGTTGATAATCTTAATAATAAATTTTTAAATAATTAAAAAAAATTTTAAATAGAAAATTTATAAATATATTCCTCGACTTATAGATGGATGGATTGTGTTTTAAAATTCGTGTCATTTAAGTAGTATTTCATCAAAGATTATTAAATATAAACCGTTATAAATATTATATAATTTTGATATTCTTTGATTAAAAATTAAATGATATTTGAATTGTATGAAATTTAAAACACAGTCAATTTATAAGTTTAAGACTATGTTTATAAATTATTTTCTATTTTTAATATTATTTGAAAATTCGTTATCAAAATTGTCAAATTAAATAGTTATCAAGAAATCCCCACCTAAAGTATAATGCAGTGATTTTTAAATATATTGAATTTTAAAATTTTGGGTTCTAATTAGAGATTTATTATCTATCTTATGAAATACTAATTTAAAAGAGTCATTCTAATATCATTTCTTTCAGTAAAAACCTAGTGTATTATACATAAATAATAGTAGTCTGGATTAATTATATATGAATTTGAAAAAGAAGAACCAATATATGGAATATCGAAGGAGCGGTGTGTACTTACTATTTACTATTTTTTTCTATAAAATTAGTGTATATAATTATGCCTTCTTATTTGATTGTTTGTTAATTTAAAAATGATAAAGTAGTGGCGCGATGGATGAATTATTTTATACAATTAATTATGCAACCTTCTTTTGTGGAACTACAATTATAATACTAAAACATGTAATAATCCGATAACATAAAAATTATTTTTCTTGGTCGTAAAAAAATAGAATATTGATATTCAATAACTAATTATACATGTTTTATGATTTCACATATGTTGTCATAGACTAAAAATAAGCTATCATTATTATATTGGTGGTGGCTGGTGTCACTTAACATGCCAATGTGCTTTAATAAAGCATTTGTGCTAGTAATCCTACTTTCTACTCCACAAAGAAGGAGGCAAAAGAAAACCTTAATTTTTGCAAAAGTGCAAAACAGTCCGAGTTTCCAAGGATAAAGATGCCAAGGGCCCCGTTTGGAACCTGGTTTTTACAAACCGCGGTTTTAACCAGCCACTAACTAGTGAAGGTAGGTGGCTCGAACTTGGAACCTGGTTTTTACAAACCGCGGTTTTAACCAGCCACTAACTAGTGAAGGTAGGTGGCTCGAATTTGGAACCTGGTTTTCACAAACCGCGGTTTTAACCAGCCACTAACTAGTGAAGGTAGGTGGCTCCAAATTGAAAATTGCCAGAGGAATTAGGTACAGACTCCAGTGCACATGGTGGGACCGCTCCCGCACAGACAGCGAATTAGGTGGTGACACGTGGCATGCGATGGAGAAATTGACGCTCTCTCAACGACTCTATTCCGAAACTATTGAAGACTAGACTGGATTGATATTTTGGTCAATAGATATGAATTATGTATAGTATTAAAATATAGTTAGTGGGAATTTAAGTTTAGTAAAAAAAAAATTGGTGAATTTAATTTAAAATTTCTCGAATTGATTTTAATTTTTAAATTTAAATTGTTTAATAAATTTTTCATATTAAAATTTTATAGGATATTAAAAAAATTATTTTTATAATTTTCTGACTATTTATTTCATATTTTTAAAAATAGTCTATTTTCATAAACAAATATTTTTTTATTTTTTTATTATTTTTAAAGTTATCTTAGAAAATCTAAAAAAATAGTTAGAAAATTCTAAAAATAGAAAATTTCGGTATCGCATAATATTTTGATATGAAGAATTTATTGAACAACTTGAATTTTATCGTTTGAAGTCGTTTCGATAATTTTTTGAGTTAAACTCACCCTACCTTTACTCATTATACTGTTTATATATTTTTATTTTAACAACTGTTTGATCGGCTATTACAATTGTCCAAAAAAAGAAAAAAAAAACTGATGCGTTTGAATTTGAATGGGGATGAGAATAATGCTAATATAAATTAGCTACTATTTCAAATTATTATTCTGTATTTAGGTAGATAAATATTTATTTAGAATCTTTAAATTAACAAGCTAAATCTTGCTATTTAACTAACCCAATAAAAAAAAACTAAATTAGCGACTATTCCATTAACTCATTTATTCATCCAAACGCACAAATTTTTTTTTCTTGCTCAAAATCTTTTTTTTTCTAAATTATAATCAATGCTAAAAAAAATATGCTGTTCCTACCAAAAAAAAAAAACCATAAGGTATGAGACTAGGAGCCCAAATTGGCAATTTGTGTCCTATAAATCTATGATATATGACTTAGCGTATTTTTCATAATATTTTTCTGGACCAAACATGATATTTTGTTTTCTTATGAAACTGTGAATAATTTTTTTCTGTAAGTGGGCCCACATGACCATGGACAAGATTGGGCTGTGTTAGTACAAGGTATCATCATTAATTTTAAGATAACTCATGGCAGGTTGAAATTGGATGGTGATTTTTGTGAATATTTAAAATTAGAGGATTTGACCTCATTTTATTTTACCAAAATTTAAAACAATTTATTAAAAATTTGGATGAAAATTTTTGGTAAATAGAAACAATTTTTTTTTCTATTCCAACTGTTTTTGGACACAACTAACTATGAAAAATATAATAGAACGGAAGATGCTATTGTCTCTTAAAAAATTTTCTGACATATATATTTATATTTTTTCAAGAATTCCTTCATAACAGGTGTGATGTTTAATTTTTTTTTTATAAAGGTTAATCAGCAAGTACCTATTTCAATACTATCAGAAATGATGACTTAATTTTAACGGGCCGTTCGAAAATATATTGAAGATTATATTTTAATTCATATTAAAAAATTTATATTCGATAGTTTTAATCCGTATATGAAAACTAAAGAAACTTAATCCGGAGGGGGCTTCCTCAAGGAGCTGATAAATGATTAAAGTTCGGACAAAATAAGACTAAATGAGGGGTTTTTAATCCGCACTAAGAAACACGTATTCAAAAGAATTAAATAACTAAGAAATTTAAAAGAGACTTAAAGAGATTAAAGGAGGGAACGTCGAGGGGCACCAACAGGATCTGCCAAGCCTTAATTAAAATAAAATGTAACATTGAATGCTATATAAAACTACTTCGTTATCTTTTTCACTAGAGTGGAATGACACTTTTTTGATGCAAGATCAGTAATTATTTTAACTTGGTCTTTTTATTTTTTATTAATTGTGCTCTATCTTATATCTGCAAATATGTCCTATACAACTATATTTCTTTTTTGTAATATTTTTTTGGTGTTTTCATGTATATTTCTGCTCTATTTGTTTTTTGGTATTGTGGATTGATATTTTTACTATTTTATCTCATGTTTGATGTTTTTTGGTAATTTTTTTTTATTTAACAACCCATCTACAAGTACTACCTCAAAATTTATAAGTACTAATTTTAAGAATGTAATGTTAGCAATTATAAAATATCAATTTTGAAAATTAATTTTGTTTCACGTCATCAAACATAAAATTGCAAGAAAAATTATTCTAAATTTGATATGAAGAATATAACATGACAAATAAATTCCTTTTTTGCAACTGTTCGAAACTAGGAAATTGGATGATCTATGTAGCAAAATAGGCAAATATTCTTAGATTTCATGTCCAAGTTATGTGGTGGAAACAAAATACTTATCATCTGCCAATAATCACATATTGATTGTAGCAAATCAAAAGAATTATTTTTGTGAAAGGTGTCTTTTATTCCGGGGCTTGCATCGAAGATAACTATTTTCAGATTTGTTGCTTTATATTTTCTCAGTTTCACCAAAAAGGAAAAGAAAATTCTTTTTCGAAATTACAGAAGCCTTCAAGTTGCTTCCATTAGAGATTTAAAAATTTTCAAAATTGGGATTAAATACCGAGTTGATTTGATATATGTGGGCCCTCTCCACTAATAGTTTGTAGGTTTTGTTTGAGAATTTAGATCTATTATGAGTTTCGACAGTTATATGATTACCATTTATTGTTGATTATGTGAATAATTGCTTTTAGAAAATTGGGGCAATACTGGTAAGGCGGATAGAAATAAAAAAAAAAAGTTGGTCGGTGTTGTTTTATGATTTTACAAACGTGCTTAATATTATTTTCTTATCTTAATTCTAATTTTAATTTGTGGATATGTATTGCGGTCTGAACAGTTACAAAATTTTGCTTTAATTGAATAGTTGTTTATTAATTTGCAAGCATCTTACTATGTTAGCATGTCTGAATCTGTGTAATTATATGGAAGAAATTCAATTTTTCTGAAATTGCCAAAAATGTATGATTAAAGTTATTACAATAAAAATAAAGACTCGATTTTGATTTAGTATATAAAATAGCCTGAGATGCGTAAAATCCAAGACATGGGATTATAAATTAATAAATAAGAACTTAATGGGCCGTTTGTTTGCTTCCTCAATTTATTTTGTTATAGATTAAGTTTTTGATGAAGATCAAACATATACCTTTGAAAGTTATATGAATTTGTTGTTCTTATTAAATAACATATAGAATGTTGCTATTTCAAAATTGTATAAATATGTTGCATCGTCAAGCATGTACCTTGAAAGGTTGTATGAATTAATTAGTTGTTCTTATAAACAGATAGATTATTACTATTTCAAGTTTATTTTAATTATTTTAATTTGTCTCGGCTTTTCTTTGATTTTTTTTTCTATGAACATTGCTAAATATGCACAGAATGATATGTTAATGAGAATTGACACAATGAACGGACTAGTTTCGTATCAAGTTAAATTACCTCGAGGTTAAATTTACCAAATTATGTTTCCATTCAGGTGCGAATATTCAACCATGCTTCAGTTGCAATGGAACAAGTACAGGCCCAAGGATATATGAATTTTCATTTCCAGAATTCAAAATTTCCAAATTACAGAGAAAAAAGAAGCAATCCAATAGATGGCCTGACATTTAATTCTAATTACAGGATTAAGAAATAAAATACAGTTAACTTTAATTTTACTTATCAAATACTTGACATATGATTGGTTATGAACATAGGCCCAACATTACAATGTTCCAATAATTGGTTACTCAAAAAGAAATTAATTGAAAGAGGATTTCTGCGGGATTTGGAGTCACCGCCTCCTACAGTCCTACCGCAAATTCAACAAATATTCTTCTGTGCGGTAAGAGAGGGATCAAGATACATTTTTCGTAATGACGATAACCCCTACAACCAAAGACAGGAGAATAGATATGAAGCCGTCTCTAGACAAGGCACATTCCTTGAGACTTAAAGGGCTGTTTACCCGACCAAGGACCTGCTCAAATTGCAGCTTTGTCTCTTCAAGCGAGCCCGAATTATCTATCACTATATCGGCCTTGTCCCGTTTCAAATCAAGCGGCATTTGAGCTTCTATGCGATTCCTCGCTTGTTCCTCTGAAATTCCATCTCGTGCAATTAGCCGCTGGATTTGGGTTTCTGGGTCAACCCATACCACTATGACAGGTTGGGTCCAGAGATTCATTTTTGTCTCGAATAGCAAAGGGATGTCTAGTATGATGACCTTGCATCCCTTTAACCATAGTTTGAACACCTCCCAGAGAATACCGCTTGAGATATGTGGGGCCAAGAGGCTGCATTGTTTTAAAGATAGTACAAGCATTTAAACACTAAATCATGAACAAAATACCTGGTTTCAGCAAATTAGTCTTTACTTTCTACAGGAAAGTATACACTGAGGCTAATCTGACTCGAGATTAAAGAACTCAAAGTTTAACCTAGGTTTGCTACGATGGCGTCAGCACTTCATTGACCAGTGGAGAATAATTATAGTAGTCCAAGTTTTTGTTCTCCAAAACATCATTTCATGTTATCAGGCATTGAATTTGGCTGCTAGTCAAACCATATCATGACCACAGGTCCGATCTGCAGATTCATTTCCCCTCATATTTTGGAAGCAATAAGACTATAATTTTAGGGCCTTTTAAAAACAGTTTTACACCTTCAAACGTTACACAGGCTGATATGCATAATAAAGATAGTGAACATGTGTGTGATCACTGATACTCCAAACAATAATAAATATATACTAGTATTATTTCCTTGAAGTGGTACGAGTCATAACGACAGTAAGTTATGTTGAATTAAATTCCTGATAAATAGGCTAAAAAGACTATGCTAGACTGGTATGCAGGTATCGCATCTACCAAATGAACTCTTGATGTACAGAATAAATTCAAAATTGTTGACATAAATAGAGGCCGCCGACAATTATGGCATTGGCCTATCAACCTAGACAACATATGCTGAGAACTGAAGAAAAAATTAAGAATTTCACATATGAACTACCGATTGAGAAGCTGACGTTTTTCTGGATTAGAGAAGACAATCTGGCCAAGACGAGCCCGGTCGATTTCTCCACTTGCAAGAAGGACATCATCTCCAAATTCTTTTCTGATCTTCTTCCAACCGCCCGTACCTTTCATAACCACATTCTGCAGTTATAAGAGAAGTATTACAGATCTTTAGCTCACAGTAGTTAACGGAAAATGGGGTGGAAAGTACTGCACTTTGGTTTCTTTGGATTCTCTCTTTAGCTTGCTTTGAATTTGTATAGTTCTTCCAAAGATCAAGCTAAACTAAGGTTGAGATAAAGTACGTTGAAGGATAGAACATAAAAGAAGATATTGGAGGCTAATTAGGTTCGACTAAATCTTGATTGGTACGGTCCGGAGGCCTATTTCAGTGTTTCACAGTGATGGTACTGCATCAACCTTGTCTGAAAATTTTCTATTGATTTTATTTTATTCTTTTACAAAAAAGGAGGAGCAATCTAAGTCCACAGTATGGCATGTATCTGGAAAAACAAACGGAAAAGAGAAAGCGATGGACGTAAATTTGCAAAAATTATCCCATATCAAGAAAGAATCACATACACGAGCTACTACGTCGGCATCAACGACAGGAATGCCACGCGATTTGAAGAGGCCAGAGATGGTGCTCTTCCCGGAGGAGATCCCTCCAGTAAGCCCTATGACCCTCATTATCTAAGAAAAGACAGCTTGATATCGGTTCCTCCAAAATAGAAACTGAAGCCAACAACAGAAACAAAGCACCTTATATGTCAGTGCAATCAAAAGATTACTAAGCCGCCGAGTTTCTTCATTTTTTAATTGGCACCAGTGTAAGTCATTTAATCAATTCAAATTGGACCAGTACAGCACCTATTTTGACATATTCTAAATCATACCAACTTTAAACTTTCCGATACGTTGAAGCACAAGAAGAATTAATCTCCAGATCAACTTGACTGAATTATGGTTTCCAACAGTAATTACAGATTAAATCCTATGTCTTCCTGCCAAACTGGAGCAAGTTCCCTACCAAATTCAAGTCAATTAAGTAAGTCTCGAAGCTCAAACTAAATCTTAAGAAACTCCATAGTAAACCTAAACTTGAAACTAAATAAGGTTCATCTGGTAATTTCATTCAACAACGATACACTTTCCATCACTAGGAATGGGGTGGGGGAGATCATGAATCATACCAAATTTGTCACACACAGAGATCGATCGATCGAGGGAGATTGAGAGGAGAGGGGAGAGGGGGTCCTTCGGAGGTCGGGTGAGGATCTGAGGGGTCTATGGATTCGCTTTTTGTTTTGCGTTGCGTTGCGTTGCGTAGGATAGAGGTTGGTAGGAGAGCGGGATCGATCGAGAGACGCACAGAAAGAGAGGAGTAAGAGCATGGACATCTCCAATTGGCTTGCTTTTCTGAGTGACGAACTGAAATTTTTGTAATTTTAAGAATAAAAAATAATTACTAATTTAATAATCTTACTAAAACATCATATATATATATATATATATATATATAGTTGTAATTTATTTTAAAAATGATATGAGAGTATTTTCATTTTTGAAATTATTTAAGAGTTAAGATTGTTTTTTTATTAATTAAAAATTATCATGTCAACAAATTAATAATTGTAGGGATAGAGATGTTTTAAAATTAATATGTAGAAAATTGCTTAATTTAAATTAGTAATTGAATTACCAATTACAAAGATGAAGATGCTCTAAGAAGAGTGCGAGCAGATTCAATTTACTAACACTGATCTTATGTTGCGTTGTATGACATACGAATGATGAATTATAAGGACTTTTTTGGAGTTTTGTTTTGCACGAATCTTAATACGATCAGATGAATAATATATTGTGCTACGCGGTTTGTCGCAACAGAGAATATGAATTTCTAACACCATAGATAGTAAAAAAATTTCTAATATTTTTCCTCACTTTACAATAAATTTTACATTTTTTTCCACGCATTTAAATATTTTTTAATGAAAAACAAAATTCATAAAAAATATTACTAAATATGACGTATTATATATATCACATCACGTCATATATTAATGTATCATAATATAACACGATATATTTAAACACAACGTATTTTCATTCTATTATTTTTAATTACATCATAACATATCATAACATATGATAATTTTTCGCCAAACATCACACCACATACTTTTTATTCACTTGAGTAGCGACCTTTTCCATTATTCATTGACTAATCCAGTTATGCGTATAAGTCATAGTTTTCCGGAAAAGAGCGTAATAACGTGTTGTGCCTGTATTTTTTATTTATGTACTTTCATACATTTTGTAAAATTAACTGTTTTGTGGTTTTGGAAGATGAAAATATTATTTTCACCTCTTTTAGACTATGAAAATGAATTTTAATGATAAATCTCTGTTTAATAAATAGAATAAAAGTGATTTGAGTACTTTAAGATATTTTAATATACAAAATGGAGATAATCTAAAATAGAATAAATTAAAATATTTACATAAATGCAATAAAATTAAATCATTAAATTTTATAACTTTAATATTTTTTATTCTCATTATTCATCTATTTATTTCATTACCATTATATATTAATATTTTAAAATAATTTAATATTTATTCTGTTTTAATTTTATTTTTATTATTTCATTTTACTTCACTCATACAATAAAATGGAAGAGGAGAGCGTAAATTTTATTTGTTGATCAAGATTCATGACCGTAAATGGACACCTCCAGTCAAATCATTCGCACAAATAACGAAGCTCTCGGATCGACCCATTCGAAATCGCGCCAAAATCCAAAATCCCCTTGCCAGAATTTCAAGACTACGTCGTCGACGGGAGGGTTTGGCTCCTCGCTAAAATAGAGCAGGTATCTCTCTCTCTCTCTCTCTCTCTCTTTCTCGATGTCGATCTCGATTTCTGATTGCCTGGTGCTAGCTAATTTGATCGGTTAGCTTCTTCAAGGAGTTGTTTTTTTTGTCTCTTTCTTTATTTTGGTTCATTAATTGCTCGAATTGGTTAGGTTTTTCAAATTCCGACCTTCAGCTCCCGATTTAGCAGCCGAATGGATCTATATAATCTCATTTTAACCCTCAGTTCTGATTGAAATTATAGAATTAACAAGGTAAAATAATCGAGTAAAAAGGTTGCTAATATGCATGTTATTGAATTAATGATCACCTTTGTATTTTTGTTGTGTTTTTAGTTTGTACGAACCGAATAAATTCACATCGATTGTCAAATCGGATGTAGCAGGGAGCAATGACGCATGATTCGTGTCCTGATCAGACCCTAGCAGAGTTACTGGAGATGGGATTTGAATTCAACCAAGTCACAGAGGCTATTGAATCTGTGGGCCCACACCGAGATAATGTTCTAGAGCTCTTGTTAAATCCTTCTCCTGACATCCCCAAACGAAGTCAAAATAGATCCGCATCCAGCCTGAAGCAGCCAAGCATCAAGGATCATATTTCGAGATTTGGTGGTAGGAAGAGAAAAACTTGTAGTGCAAGTGTTTGTCGAATTGCCTCAGAGAGAGAAACTACCACTGCACAAACAGAGGCACAGTACTGTGAACACGATAATGAAACTAGCCATCATATTTCCAATTCTGGTGATAGTGAGAAGAAACCGTGTGGTCCTTGTCCAAGTTCTATGGAGAGAGAATCCATTTCGAAGGAAGCATCAAAAAGTTTTGAAGACATGGACTACAAACTAAATGGTCATACATCCAGTCTTGGTGATTGTGATAAGAAACCTGGTGTTGGTTCAGACATTTGTGGAAGCACTGCACAAAAAGAACCCCTTACAGAAGAAGCATCATATGATTGCAAAACTGAAAACAGAATTGAAGCCATTTTGCAAAAGCATTTTGGATTTGGTTCTTTGAAAGGTTTCCAGAAGGAAGCTTTGGACACATGGTCAAGTAACAAAGACTGCCTTGTCCTTGCGGCAACTGGATCTGGTACATATCTTTTTCTTCAGTTGAGAGTGATTCTTTTCCCCCATTTTGTCCTTCAGACCAGGAATTTTCATTAGTAACTCTAACATTTAACTAGAACAGAAATTTACATTTACAAACCTAAGAAAACTGATGAAATTGCAGGAATAAGTCCTTTATCAACACTTTACTTTTGCCTCAATTGACTGTGAATAGGTGCAATCAAGCCCCAGTTTCTTAGTTTCTCCCAATTTTGCATCATTGAGTCATGATTGCAATTAAGAACAGAAAGACTGTAAAAGAAATACAGATGAGAAGATGGATTATTATGGTCTGGTAGATATGCTATGATGTCTGTTTCATGCTGGTACCAAAACTGGTATGAGAATTACTTAAATTGATTGAAGTCTTTGGCAAATACCAAGATTTTTTATTTGATATGTATGGGAAAGGTCTTACACTATATTAAATTTTATTTATGCAGGGAAATCTCTATGCTTTCAGATACCGGCGTTGTTGACTGACAAGGTTGTGGTAGTTATATCTCCTTTGATAAGCTTGATGCATGATCAGTGTTTAAAGTTGGCTAGACATGGTATTGCAGCTTGTTTCCTTGGGTCAGGTCAACCTGATACTCAAGTTGAGAAGAAGGCCATGCAAGGTGCATACAAGATTGTTTATGTTTGTCCAGAGACAGTTATAAGGTACATAATTTGATCCAAGATTTAATGCCAGTACTATACTAGATAAAAATGTTTCAGTCCAATTAAACCCTAGTTGAGCTTGATTACAAGTTAATGAACCCTTGAGAGTGGAATTAGTCCTCAATTTAACCTCATGTTTCATTGAACCTGGATGTAGAATGATGCCTCAGGTTGACCAATTTGACCTCAATTAACGTGTAGCTTAACAAAACCTCATTTAGAAAACAATTTAACCCATGCCTCAATTAACCCTCTGTTATGCAAGTAAGCTTCAACTTAACCCGATGCTGCTTAAATAAGCCCTTTATTTGGTAAGAAGTCTCTAAATAAATAACAAAGAACCACACAATCAAGTTGACTGAATAATGAAAGGAAAGAGGCACTGAAGGAAAATGCTCGTTCCTATTGGTAGCTTACAGCTGGTATAACATAATAACACTAAGGTCCGAAAATAAATATAAGTCTCTTTTGCTTGACTCTTGGGTGTATAAATAAATATTTCATGTAGGCTTTTGGATCCTCTTAAGAGGCTTGCTGAGAATCCAGGAATTGCCCTTTTTGCTATAGATGAAGCTCACTGTGTATCCAAATGGGGTCATGATTTCAGACCAGATTATAGGTACGTTCCTTCGCTTCACCCACAAGAGGTAATATCTTACAAAGTATGTCCATGCGCACACATTCTAGGTAAAATGATGTTATTGTAATTTTGATACTTATTGTTCTCTTTTGTAAACACAAAAGATGCATCAGTTACTTTAGTTTATTTCCATTTTGTGCCAAGATTGTACTTTATTTTATTCATCTTTGTTTAGTTATATATTAGCTTATCTATGTTAACAGGAAGTTGTCTATACTAAGAGGAAATTTCAACACATCTAGTTTAAGTTTTTTGGAGTTTGACATTCCGATAATGGCGTTAACTGCCACAGCTACAATTCCAGTTCGAGAAGATATTCTCAAGTCATTGAAAATGCCTTGTGGTTCAAAGCTTATATTGACTTCCTTTTTTCGGCCAAATCTTCGATTTTTGGTGAGTTTTGGTTAATATTGTTTCCTTTTGATCATGAGTTAGTATAACTATAAATTAACTTACCAGATTTCAGCGACATCTCAGTTCAGTTTAATAGTGAGGATTGACATAATTTTTCAAATTCTGGATCAGCTGAGGTCTACTTAGGTTAAATAAGGATTATTTGCTTACATGAGGACCGAAGGCTTTCTCGAGTATTTGTCAATCGATACTACATTTGAGTTTTTAACCTTGCACTTAACTATTGCTTATATTAGGTAAAACACAGCCGCACTAACTCCGCATCATACAAAACTGATTTTGCCAAACTGATACAGACATATACCACATCAAGAGATGTAGGTAAAAGTTCTGAAAATTACAAAACTTTCCTAGCTTATTCTGAGAGCTCTGAGCCTGAGACTTCTTATGAGGGTGAATCCTTTGATGATGAAGAAAAATGTCCACTAGAGGAAAATAGTGCTAGCCAGAATAGTTATAGCAATACTTCAGCAGTTGAGAAAGATAACCCAGAAGAGGAGCTGGATTTACATCTTGATGTCGACGACTTTGATGGTACCAGATTAAAAGTTCTCTTGGTTTTGGTCATGACTTGATTTACATTTAGTCTCAGTTATAACCAGAAAAAAATAATAGATAGATGATCGGTACTGACTGGTACGACTAAGATACTGTGTAGTACATATGGTTCTGTAAAGTTGTTGCAACTTGCAAGTGAATAATTATTAACATAAAAAGTTGGTCTTTTGAGATATAGGAATCCATACCACAGCATGAGATACAGGAATCCACAACCCTACTTTTTTTTTGTCCCATAACCATGTCTTTTCTCTGATCTAACTTCTGACAGTTATCCCTATTGCAGTTCCATGTGGTGAATTTCTTGACATACCTCCCTTAGGAAGAGACTCAGAAGCATCTAGTTCTTCAGCCAATTTAGAGGTGGGCCCTACTATTATATATGTACCCACAAGAAAAGAGACAGTTAAGTTGGCTGAATTTCTTTCTCGTTCAGGTGTCAGAGCTGCAGCATATCATGCAAAGGTATAATTTCTGCAAAAAAGAAAAACTAAGTGTAACCAAGCTTGCATTCTTGACGTTACCAGTTTCCAGAGTGACTATACCAGACTTCTTATAGTAATTGACTGACCAATATTTTGGTTAAGGTTGATGTTTCTTTTTTCATTATTCTTCTTGCTCATGGCAATTTAAGAGCTTAAGTTTATGCTCTCATATTGGTATCTATCTGCCATAATTTCAAGTTACCAGAAAAAATTGCAACGTTGCCTATTAGTATATGACGCCTGCCAGCTTGTTGGTACTATACTTTTTGGTGAAAACTACTATTAAATTGTGAGACCCGCCAGCTTGTTACCAGAAAAATTGGAACATTGCCTATTTTGGGGGGTAGGTACTTTGTGCTGGGTAATGCTAGTTTCATGGGTGTTAGGCTATCCTGTGATTGCTATGGTCATTGTCTATTCTGCAGCTGCCAAAAGCACATCTAAGGCGTGTTCACCAAGAATTCCACCATGATGAATTACAGGTGAGTTATGCTTTTTTGGCTTATGTCTTACAAGTTTTGAGCTCTGAACTTGGAGTAAAGACAAAGTAACTAAATTTCTTCCAACACTGATTCTATATTGTCTACTTTTTAGAGAAAACAGTGTCTGTATTTCTTTATGCTACTTGTATCACTATTTTGCGGTACTTGCAAACAAAAGACAAAAAATCAGATTGCTATCCATAAATTAAGTGACCTTTTTAGATGCAATTTTACAAAAGCACTCAGAAGTTATTCTTTTTCATTCTTAACTAATATTTTATAACTTACATTTGAGATGATGTCTATCAAGTTGTGTTTTGCCAGATTTCCTATTTAAGACATATAACTGGAGCTTGGTTGTGCTTCTTAGGTCGTGGTAGCAACGATAGCATTTGGAATGGGCATTGACAAGTCAAATGTCAGAAGAATCATTCACTATGGTTGGCCTCAGGTGTACATTTGCTCCTTTTTGCATTACAATGCTTACGTGTATTTATCATATCTTGGGGTTGTGGATCTAGCATTTTTTTCTTTTTTAAGGTTTAGTTTATTTTTATTAGTATTAGTGTACACTCTTCAATAGGGTAATTCTCAGCTTATACAATTCATATTGTTTGAGAATTTATTGCTATTGGGTTTTGGTTTAATCTAGAGCTTAGAGGCATATTACCAAGAAGCAGGTCGTGCCGGGAGAGATGGCAAGTTGTCTGATTGTAGTAAGTAATTCTGTTTACCATCCTTTTCAATTTTCTTATATCTATAGGTTCTTCATGCATAGAACTGTTTACAAAGATCAGATTTTTCTCGGTATAATAAGGTACTTTTTCTGCAGTGGACTTTTCCTCTTTCAGTCATGCATACAAAATTAATATTACTTCGCAATACCATTTGAGCGCTCTTCTGTGTTGTTTGTAAATTGAGTCTGGGGCAATTAAATGTTGCAGCTTTATTTGTCAACTTATTGCGAGCACCTACACTTCTTCCCAGCAAAAGGAATGAAGAGCAGACGAAGCAAGCATATAGGATGCTGTCTGACTGCTATCGGTATGTTTCAAAATTTTCTCTTAACCCCAATTTAACCTAAGTAACCCTGCCTTCTAAAGTCCAACTCAATTTACCTAAACTAAGCCTAGATCAATTTGACCCATATTACCGTGTCTGTAGTCGGGGGGGGGGGGGGGGTATAATCACCAATCAAGGCATATTTTAGCCCACATTTTGTCTCACAACCTTATGATGTATAATTACCTTAGTTTGAACTGTCCTCGTTTTGTAAACATATGAACTTCTACTTAACCTCAATTATACAATTTGGCACTAAACAACGAAAGATGGTACCAAAAGGGTAAGAAAATGAAGGACACTGACAAGCGAATAAAATATTGGACGTGCTGCTTCAGAATGGAACAAGTATAGGGCACTTCGAAGTGCTCCTTCTATTAAGCTTCTATGTTGGGGTTAGCACTTAATGAAACTTGATTGGTCAGTTAACCTAAGTTCAACCTTGATCGAGCAATTATCCCATAATTCGGCTCCTGTTTACTTTCATGCAACCAAACACTAACAATATATGCAGAAAAGTACCAATTCAGATCTCCCATTTACGGTACCAAAATATAAGGCAAACTTTGCTTGCTAAGATACATATATGTTAATACTTGATTTGCAGTTATGGAATGAGCATGGCTACCTGTCGGGCCAAAATCCTAGTGAAGTATTTTGGGGAGGAGTTTGGTCCCAACGAATGCCATTTGTATTTTCCTCCTTTTGCCCTAGCTCTTTTTTTCCCTTTCTTTTGTTCAAAGAATGTCATTTCTCAACCTGTTGCCCTTGCTCCTTTTTTTACCTTTCTTTTGACTTGGAGATGCCAAAGGATGAAGGTCCTGGATAATTCCAAATATTTAATTAGTTATTTAGCTGAGAATGGGCAAAACAGGGTCTAGATTACTTTCAGTTATATTTTTTGTCCTCTGGGAAGGGGGCAGGGGTTGTTCTGGAAATTGGCAGATGGACGTGGTGATAATTAGTGATGTTTACATTTATATATGATTCTTTTATGTTAACAAGGGTACACAGAAACTTGTGATTGTCCATCTCATTCTGTTAATTCTCTCCCTATTGCATAGGTGTGACGTCTGTGAAAAGGGACCTCCAGAAATGCAAAACCTCACAGAGGAGGCGCTTGCTTTCTTGCGAGAACTGAAGGTTGTTGATTATTCTATTTTTTACTTGTCCAATTTTAAATGCACCTTTTCAAGTTTTTCTGTCTGGAGAGAGCTAGATCAAATCTTTTTCCTGGGAATGAAATACTGTACCAGATCAAGACACGGCCTATCTTTTGTTTATAGCCTTCTTAAGACAAAACAGTAATGAGCAGATCTGTTAACAATATCAATACAGAAAGCACTATTTTCTTTTTCTTTTTCTTTTTTTAAGTTGGGAGGAACTTGATGCTAAGCAATGATTAAGGCATAATCCCTAGCTTAAACCTCAGTCACACATCAATAAGCTGAAAACAGATGGAAAGTTTATTCTTGATTAAGAAATTTGAGAAAAATAATTTTTAGGTTATCTTTAATATATAAACTATTTTTCAGGGTTATATGGGGGATGATTTTCAGAGGCCAAACTTTAAGATGATTGTTGTCCAACTCAGAGAGAAGGTTTGAGTAACTTCAATCTTTTTAGTACTACAAAACATGTATTATAATTTCAGTCGAAATTTTCATGCAGCTATACCAGACTTGGCAAGCTATATATACCTCCCAAAACATATTTTAACCATCAAATAGATTCATTTACTTCACCCGAACATGAGCAATACAATCAGAAAAAGAAAGAAAAAGAAAAAGAAAAAACTAAATTTTCTTTGTTTTCAATATCCCTTAGTACAGGTTGATAGGTTTCTTTTGTAAGATTGGCTCCTGTTTGAACCTTACCAAGAGGATGTAAATTGTTACTTGAACCATCCTCAACCATTGTACTTTATGTGCTGAGTTGACAGGTTACGCCCGTTCAGGTTGGGTTGAGAACTCTTTGGGTTTAAATTGCCTTCCAACCAATCATGGCATTTCTATATGCCATACACTAGCAAATAGCAAAAGTTCCTAATTGACATTTACGTCCAGCGAAATAAATGCTGTCTTTATTTGGATTTAGTTATATAAATATGCAGGTAAATTTAATCAAATTTGGTTGAATTGGACAAAGTTGAGCCTGATTGGTGTTTCAGTGAGGTTTGTTTGGGCCAAATTGGTGAGCAACTGAACATTTTGTTAATTGGTATTCCAGCATATTAAACCTCAGGCAAGTGCCAGTATGTAGCGGTCACAATGAAATCTGAGACAACTATTATAGGTTCTTCAGGAAAAAAGAAGAAAAGAACTAGCATTTGCCCCATTTCTATGTTAGAATGTATATCAACTTGTGCCTTTTTTTCAGTACCAAAAGTTTGCAACAAGTGACAAAATATGGTGGCAAGGCCTTTCGCGGATATTAGAGCACAAAGGGTACATTCGAGAAGGAGATCCATTTGTAAGCCATCAAATTATTCCTCTAGGGAGTATTAGTTTATAGTTTTTTATGCATTTTTTTTTGTTCTCAATATCTTATTCATGGAATTTTCAAGTGTTAGAATTAATTGTCAACCTTTTCCAGCGTCGTGTTTTGATGCGTTTCCCAGAGATAACTAATGCTGGCTTGAGGTTCCTTCAAACAACAGACACAAACAACCAAGATCAGACTCTTTGCACATATCCTGAGGCAGACATGCTTGTGTGTGGTACAACCAGTCATCCCAAGCCATATTCCACATTTGGCGAGTGGGGCCGAGGCTGGGCTGACCCAGAGGTGCGACAGCAGAGGCTGCTCGACATAAGAAAAGGCAAGAATCACCATCAAAATGGAAAACGAACACAGAAGAGAAAACGAAATCAGAAACAAAGTTTTTGGAATCGCCGGCATCATGACACAAGCACAGTTCGAGGGAGGTTAGCTGAAAAGCTCACCAAGCATAAGAGATGAAAGATGATTGTTTCTCCATCAGAAAAGGTGAGAATTGCAATTTAAATGGGAAGTGACCACAAAATGAAACCAAATCAGAAATAAAATGTTTTTGGATTGCTACCACCAAGACACACGAAGGGAGGCTGGGTGGCTAGCTGAAAAGTTTACCAAGAGATACAGGATGAACTAGAATCATGTGTTTTTTTTTTTTTTTTTTTGCCCTTTGAATGAGATTGGGATTAAACTTCTTTTAGGTAGGACACTTAAGCTCGCATAGTTTTATCGAAAAGTCCGAAGTCATGGATCATCTCTTTTTTGTCTTAATTTTTCATTCTTCCTGGTCAAAGATATTTAGACTCGAGGTCGTTCCTGTACAATGAGAGATTAATTGATTAGGTAATGCAATTGTATGTGTGATGGCCCAAAACAGATATTGTAGCAAAAATGCTTGAAATTAGCTTTAGGAATGTGCATGGCTCAGGTCTTTCGTCGATACAATCTAATCTAGAGAGACAAATTTATGTCTGAACTGATCGTCTCTCATCATCAAATTGACAAATTCTAAATTTAGCCTCTATGTCCAGGTTAATTGACAAAAGAATTCAAAATTTGCATGTTTTATTAGTGCGCCCAAGAGCCCTTTTCTCATAATGTTGTCACCTCCGCAATTTTTGATATTTTTCTTCAGGTTGTTAACGTTTGCACTCGTAGCAAGCATGTCTTGGATCTCAGCAGTCAGCTCATGGGTCAAAGAGATGGTTCTCAAAGAGAAAGAGAGGTCTTAATTAAACAAATATATAACTATAATTGAATAAATTCAATAGCAGCAACACTTCCAAACATCTGTTTCCTTACAATTGAAGACAGACACGTGCAAATGCACAAAATCATCATTTCCTATATATCCTGATTTGACATGTATCAGTAGAGAAATCTTTATCACAAATGGGGAGCCAAAATTCTCTCTATAAATATGCCTCAATGTTAAAATTCTCACCTTTGCTTAACTTATTGCCGCTAATCCAATTGGACCGTCCTCCTCAGCACTGGGTACTGCATGATTTGCTGGGTTGCGGGTTCTAGCTGAGAAATGAGGGAACAAAAGTATCTTAGGAATTAGCTATTGGTACGAGGTAGCAGTTAACACAAGTATATATCAGTTTAAGCTTGAGGTTAACTATTGCATCACTTAACTTTCTAACACCCAAAAAAAAGAAAAAGCAGCACTCAAACTTTCTAACACCCAAAATGAATATTATTCTCAACCACAAGGCCACATTGCTCAGAATACCTTTGCATTATCAATCAGTTGAATCAAATGATTTTGGGTTTCAAAGGTTACTGCTAAATCGAAGACTAAGAACAGACCTAATCAATCCCTGGCCCTTCAGACATGCATGGAAGAAAAGCTCTGCACCCCCCACCTCCCCCCCCCCCCCCCCCCCCAAAAAAAAAAAAAACCCACAAAATACACACAAAGATAGCAGAGCTCACAAAATTTAACCCCATATAAAGGACCTCTACTAGGTACAAATCCTGACCTGGAAGGATTCTGGCGAAGTTAGCAAAAGGCCAAAAAAGACAAATCCCACGCCCCCCCTCCACAAAAAAAAATAATAATAGTAAGTAATAAATAATTGTGGAACTGTAAGCATAACAGTGACCCATTGAACCTGGTTAATTGAAAACTTGATGACTCAGACCCAAACAAGCAGAAACCCTGAGGGGAATGCCAAAGAGCAAAGTAGCACTGACCAAACAATCACTAGTATATATCACATAAACACAAGTTTGACCTGTTTGTTTTCTACCTCAAAAGTGCTGGATCTCAGATCAACACCAGTAAGAACTAGCGGCATCTAAAACAAATATATAAAAACATAGATGTAACCTGTGACATTGGTGATGAGATTGGTAGTTTTTTGGGCAGCAAGAGCCTTCAACTGGTTGCCTGTGGCCAGCATGAGGAGGCTACGCATGTGTTGTCTCTGATCTTTCGGGCTCATTGTTTTGCTCAGAGCATCTTCAAAGGCAACTAAATCCTCTTGCTTTATGTGTGGAAGGGACATCAGAACCTACAATAACAACAATATCAAGAAATATCAATCCTATTTCCAAATATTATGTTAACATTTTTTCCTTTTTCCAAATAGTCTCTTCAGATATGGAATTAAGTGTGTTGATTTGCCAACAAAAAGGAAAACCATCCCTCACAAAGCTCGGAAAACAATGAAAAAAATTATAATGATTGGTGTTATGAGGTACCTGTTGAGGTGTAGGGTCCCGATCCGACAGATAAACATATATTTCACGGCAGAGGCCCACAAGTTCAGCACTTATAATGGCATTGGACTCCAAAGCTAGCCCTTGAATAATGGCAGAGAAAAGGTCCTTGGTGACAAACTGTCTCAGCTCGGTATTGTTTGTGGCAATGGAAAGGAGAACAAGGGCCCCGCATAATGGGACAATTTTAGTCACAGCGTCTGCATCTGTCCAGTTGAGGACTTCAATTGTTATTCTTAGTACAGGGATAGCTTGTGTTTTGTGCAACAACAGAAATCTGCACGTAGAGAAACATTATTTTTATTTGTGAATTGTTTGCAATGGATATTTTCTATTTGAATGTATCCGTTGCATATTTTTGGGAACGAAAGGGAGTCTAATCCAAGTCCACACCTATTTATGGTTCGTTTAGTCCTCAAACAGATGCTGCACCCATACCATGAAATCTACGTACATTAAAAGAAAAACAGAAAATGTGAAAGGTGGCCAGTCAGCATTACCCAACAAGAGAGGTCGAAGCAAAAGATTCCAAATTTCTAAGAGCTGACTGATCCCCCCGATTTGTACCCAATTGCTCCAATGATGGGAGCCCAGGATTTAGCCCTGGAGATGCTATGGCTGAGAGAACCGAGCAAACTTCACGTGTCAAATCACGAAGCAGCTTCTCTTCCATTACCTCCACCTTAAGCTCCAACCCTGAAGTATACAAGTTCAATTTACCCCCTTCATAAATGCAAATTGTTGACTATATCCCAAATTTAGCTCACCAACTGTATGCAATCCAACCCATTTTCACCTCAGCTAAATCCTCAATTGGACATCATGCAAATTATACCCCAGCTAAACTGAATCTAGCCTCAGTTGACCATTTTGTTAGCACTCCAAAAGACAAAGGGAGAAAACATATATTAGACAAGTGACCAAAAACATTCAAATTTCCAACCAAGTATATCCAGTGTCTTACTCCTGAATTGTCTATTAAGTGACCAAAAACGTTCAAATTTCCAACCAAGTATATCCAGCAACTTACTCCTGAATTGTCTATTAAGCCTCAGTTCACCTATTTGTCATGATTTATCACCAAGCAAATGGAAAAGTGAGGCTTAATACATAATTCAGAGTTAAGCAATTTCACGCTATTATCCAACAATGGAACTTTTAAGAAATAGAGTTTTAATCTGTCAAGTTGGTTGTTACAAAGTATAAACTATATTCCCATGTAATAATCATTAACAATGCATAAAACTCTGTACTTAATCCACTCTTTCCTCGGCAAACCCTATCATAGTTCAATTATGCCTCAATCCTTAATTTAACTTCACTGTAATAAAACACCACAAAAAGCAAAAAGAGAGAGAGAGAAAATAAGAAACTAAAATTGTCCGCGTTATAGCCTTACCTGCAAGATTGCCAAGGTTATCAGGTAATTTTGCCCTGCCCTCCCGCAAAAGACCAGTCCATGAAAAAACAAGTGCCTCATGGCAATGCAACAACAAAGGATGAAGCAGACTCACAACACAGACCTCCCACAAATCAACTGGACAATTCTTGACCACTGGAACAAGCACCAAATGGATGAGTTGGCGCATGTGCCGAAACTCCATTGCTTGGATGTTTTCCATCAGTGCAACTGCGAGAGAGGAAACCTCAATAGACCGGTAGAATGGCTCTCCTATTGTGGCCGATATACCAATTACATTGTACCTGAAGATACACATTAATTTGATAAAGGGTACAATCATATAAAAACCACGATTATGACAACTGCTAGAGCAAAACATGACCAAAAACCCAAAAAGGGAAAGACAAACAAACAAACCCTATCAAAAAGAAAAAACCGATATGGCTGCTTGCAACAAAAAAAAAATAGGGGATTGAATTGACAGTGAGAAAGACTTACCCACTGTCACGGGTGCCCTTCAACCAATTTCTAATTTCATTCTCCTTTGACTCTGCTTCAGCATGCATATCTCCATCTGACGAAGAACCAGCCTGGCTTCTACCAGTGTTTATTTTAAGAGTAGTCTCTCCAAGTAGGCTCGCTTGTTCCACTGAGCTCATACTCTTAGCCGCTTTGATCTCTGCATTTAGGTTTTGAGCTACTGGTTCTAACCAAAGGGCATGTATAGCTCGTATCAACTGCAGCAAAAGATTCCCATTCTAAGCTCTGCTCTTCAAAATCACTAAGTTCTAGTCAAGAATTATAACTCTTCCTCTTTCACCCTCTTTCTCTCTTCTCCAAAATCATTTGCAAGCACAAGAAGTATCTGTCAAGAGTGAGACCCCCCCCCCCCTCCAATCAAACAAAAACACATGAACCTCTTTGTATTTACTTGGGGTTATGTTTATTTGTTCTTTTGTGTGCATAGAATAACAAAGATAGATAGACATGAGTGAGCTAGAGAGAGGAGAAAGATTACTTTTAAGAGAGGAGGAAGCATCCAGGGAAGATGAGGCGACATAGGATGCATGCTTTTAGGGACTCCAACAGAGGCAGGTTTTCTGATCCCACTTCTTTTGAGAGCCTTCTCAAAAAAAGTCACAGTGTGGTAGATCGACCACATGAACTGTGAGTCAGAACAAAGGCGTACCAGGCAGAACTGGTCTGACAGGTATGCACTCTGCCACTCTGGTGGGGTCCACATCTTGCTCAGTGGTTCCAGCAACCATGCTAAAACCTCCTGTTGCTGCTGAACCCTAAATAAAGACCGAGAAAGGCATAGATCAGGCCAAGAATCTTTTTGAACCCAAAGCCCAACCAAAATATTTATAATCTGTTCTTTTAAATTCTCTGCTTTATTGGGTTTAAAGAAAGTATGTAACTTGCATTTATTGTTCTTTTGGAAACAACTGCTATTTTTTTTTTTTTTTGAATGGTTCTGATTCAAGTTTTAGGATGGTGCTATTTGCTGAAAGCAAAACAAAAGAAGAAAAAAAAAAAGATTGAAAGTATAAAATACAGACCCGCCAGAAGAGGCCATTACAAGAAATGCTTCACAAAGGAGGTTGTGCTCCCCTCGTAGAAGTCGCCCCTCCCCTTGTAGATACCCCATTGTATCTGCTATTGCCTGTTAGTTTCATTGTCGTTTATTTAGACCGTCAAGAATTCAACAATCTGTCCAAAAGTTGCACAATTACTAACCTTCATATGAGGGAGGAGGCTCTTGTCGGCTGCCTTAGAGATGCGAATGAAGGAGGTGCATATTTGCAACCGTGCAAGCCGAGCTCCATTTGAGGAAGGGTCCTTTTATAGGCAAGATCTTATTACTTTTTTTGTAGAAAAGATGTAAGATAATTGACATATACAGATATCTTGACCATCTTTAAGATACAGATCTAGTCTGTTCTTGATACTGGTGAGTTTACAAGGGTAAAATGGGAAGGTTAATTACTAAAAAGTAAAGGCAAATCAACAGAAAAGGCTCTTGCTTCTCTAGTACTTGCAATTTGAAATTCTCATTTAAACTGTACATTCTTAAACTCCAAACAGGTCACAGAAAGTTGGCCGAAACAAACCAAGAGAGTTGACTGGCAAGACAAGTACAGATGAGAGTTCTCTTTTCCAGTTTATTTTGGTGCTACTCTCAGGACACTTACATTCAGGGAGATGGGGATGCAGGTTAGCAATTCAAAAAGCTTGTTGATAACACTGGCAACAGAGTCAGGGAAGTACTTCAAATAGGGGCCAAACGAGTCTAAATAGTGTCCCAAAATCTCTGCAAGAGCTGGTTCTGTCCACTTTATCGAGAGGAGCTGCTGAAGTATACCTGAATTTTGACATTAAAAGTGTTTATTAGGCCTTTCTTCTTTCTCCAAAAGCTATCCTCTGAAAAATCATTTCTGTCTGCTGGAAGGAACTCCTAAAAGTTATTGTTTCCTACTTCCCATTTATTTACAATATTACATCAACCAAAACTCTGTTACACTTGAGTGCCATTTACATATCCTTTTGTTATTGTTTTGCTTTTAAGGCAATATAATTGAAATGGGCATAGATGAGAATTTTTCTATTTTGTTTCCATTTCGACACCTTACCAGAAATTTTGATAATTGCCCACTACACACTAATTGTAACTAGTTTAGTGTGATTGTTTAGTTGTTTGTTTTTCTTGTCATTTAATTGATTACTAAACTCCATTGATTCATGTTGTGAGCTCAACCACAGCTCAAAAATCAACTCATGGCAAATAAAATTGAGAAATCAAACTAGAACTGATGCCAGCATCATACTGCTATAGTTCAAGTAGCATATAAGATCCAATTAAAATTCCTTAATAAAATAAGTACTGCAGTACTAGAATAAAATAAGTACTGCAGTACTAGTATAGAAATTTCTACTGCTAAAACAATAATCTTGGCAGCAGCATCGTGAAAGAAAATCAACCTTCAAAAATAGAACGCAACTGAAATTTGGCTTGCTCGTTGCTATTTATTATTGATTCCATCGAGGCATCAAAAACTGCACTAAGAACAGCCTCTAGCCCTAGCTGTGTGCTCTCCACAACTGCAATCTCCTGCATAAATTTGTTTAACCAAATATTAACAAATCCAGAGTGTAATAAAAAGTTGATTTTCTCTCTTGTCCCCTACCTATCAGTACCAACGCAAGGCAGTCCCCAAAACCCACGAAGTGTCAAGCAATTTGAAGTAAACAAATAAACCAGTGATGTACAAGGTACCACCTGTGGTTAATAGAAAAAACACAGAACCTAGTTCCTAGCATGATTTTCTCACAGAGAGATAATGGTTGGAATTAAGGGTGCAATATCAAATGAAACCAAAAGTAAGAGGAGAGACTGAATATGCTCAAGAAGTCCAAAAGAGGTACAATGTTGTTTAACTAACCTGAGCTGAGGTTGGTAATTGAGAGGTATTCCCCAAAATGGTACAAATTTTTTGTGCAACTCTAGTTGCAGCTATTAGCGGCTTTTGAGAAGAGATGAGCTTTATAACGTCCAACTGCATGTAATGTATTAGACATCAGTTGCAAAACTAGTCATAATTAGCAGCAAGTCTCACTCTAACAAACTTAAAAGCACATGATATCTCCGCTTGGAAAAGGAGAAGCATCTGAACTTTGCAAAGAAAAATGAGACGAAATGTACATGCAGGTACTTATTTTCTTTTTTTCTTTTTTTGAACAGTGGCCTTCTTTACAGGGGCGAGACCTGGCATTGTTAAATTTCCCTTTATCCCCCATCTCCCGTGAATCCCTTATTCAAATTTCTTCCCAGTAAACATCCCACATCTTGCACCCCTTGCTTCTTGCAGTATTTACCACTTTTGTATATGAGATGCTTATTTTGCAAGGTTATGCTTGGGACTTGATGAAACTTATTTTGCAAGGTTATTTTGCAAGGTTATCATAAATAGGAACTTTGATGAAACTTGTGCAAAAAATATAGAATATATAAAATTAAATGCTTCCTGGAGGGTATTTGAGCTAAATCTAAATTTTAGATGTGTAAACTGCACAGGATCTTTCTGCAGATAAGTAACAAAAGTTACCAGTCTGGAGCGATACTGGCCAAAGTCACCTTTACCCTCAAGCTCATCAGACCATAGTTCCAGCACGTCTCCTGAGACCGAACTTTTCTTGATCATCCTTTGAAGAGAGATATCCAGAATAACTGAGCAAATCTCATCAGTAATGAATGCTGAGGTCCCTTTTCGGTACTTCTCTGCTGAAGAAGAAGATGAAGGATTATCTCCAGAAGATTGTGCCACAGATTTTGCTTTAGCTGGTTGTCTCAGCAATGCCTGAATAAATACCAAAAAGGGCCTAGCCAGTTACTTCAATACAAACATTTAAAAGGAAAATCAACTTTATGAATACAGAATATTACTGGTCCACTGATTCCTAAAACACTGGATTTATAAAATTCCAGTTGATTGCCCCGACATTGTTCAAAAAACAAGCAGTTGAGCTGGTGTACATAGGAGTTGCATGCACAAAGGCATATTAAAACACTGGTGCAGGAAGAAACCATGATACATACCAGCCAAAAGAGCAAGGACTGAAAGTGAAGGCTAATCCTGTAGTGTTGATAATACTCCAGCATCTGATTTCATAAGAAATAAATAAGAGTCCAGTAAAATAACCAAACAAATGATACTTCAAAATAACAGAGTAAATGAAGAGCCATTGCAGTCAACCATAACAGAGTAAATAACCAAGCATCCCTCTTCTAATTTATATAGAAAACCCAGTAATAAAAGAGTGATAGATTGGAACTGTTAAGAAAACATGAGATAAGTAGGCATAAGGAATACTTTACGTATTTAAGGGCAGATATAACTTTTTTCTTAAAAAATGAAGGGTTAATATGATGTATCTAATGCTCTGTAGCCTTCTAATTATGGGATTAAGGTTAACTTAAGAGCAAACATGGCATTGTTCTCCAATTAACAGATAAACAAACTTAAAAGCACATACCTGTTGGAGAAATTGAGAAGTCATAATCGCATCCCCAATTATGCACTGCATATTGGAAGAGCCCAAAGCCACCATGCTCTCCAATATACACTCGGCAAACTCATACTCACTCTCTTCAATTGCACTGGGGTTAGACCTAGATTTGTTCAGAAAATCACTTGAAACACTCATCAGTATCTGGAAAGCGGAGTTCATCGCTGAATCAAACTCTAGTGCTGTCGCATCAACAGGTCTTTTCCTGAAATTTCAGAGAGATCGTGCTAACAGATATACAATAAGCAGAAAATAATTTGAATTGCACTAAATCTGAAAACAGAAGGTTTAAGCTCAGCCTCAGCTGATCCTCAGCCATGTCACTGAAGTTGAATGAGCCTCAATGTCATGATTTTAAACTATAGTACCATCAATTTACCATTCAATTATGCAATTGTATCCCAAACAAACCAACAATTACAAGAAAGGAATGGTCTCATCAACCAATTAATTCCCTTCAAATATGAATTTTCTATGAGGTCAAATTAATAAGCCAATAACTTGAGAGTACATATAAGTACCAAACTAGGTTTGTCTACAAATAACCTTTCTAAAAACAAATGAAGACGCAATATAGATACACATTCTGAAAATGTTTTTGCAAACTTAGAAAAAAAAAATAAAAGACAAAGTACCTCTGGCAGATAAATTTAAAGAATTCACATGCATGAAGCCGGAACTCGTTGTACGGAAGCAAGGATGAGCACCTATTACATATAAATTGTACATCAATTAAAAAATACTTGGTCAAAACTGAAAAGACATGTTGGAATATTGTTGCCAACAACTACAGCACAAGGTACTGCAGCATAGCTGTAGTGGTGTAAAATACAAGTAATGTACCAGGAATCAGTAAAAATTAAGCAAACCTCTTTAGCAGTGTCAATCAAGTACAAATTGACTAAAGAGATCAAATGATTTACAAGAAAGTTGAGTTCTAAATAAGGTCAATTAGAACTATGGCATCAAAGCCCAAATTGAGTGAAGTGAGTCAAAAAAAAAAAGTAACAGAAAAGATAATCTAGGCGATCACATCAGTCAAAAGCAGTTTGGTACCCATGAATGAGGCCAAATCTTGCAAGATCAGGGACCGGCGCCCACTCTGCATAGGCATTCACAGCATTCAAAGCAGCTGTAACTGTTGATGCGTGTTGTTTCGCCAACTCAAATTTCTGATTAGCATGTTCAGTCATAGCAGATACAAAATGCTTCTCTAGCAACTGAAAGCAAAACAATAAAGTTGCCTTCAAGATTTCTGAAATCAACGTGCTGTTTTATCAAATATACAACCCTACATTCCATGTGGACACAACAATATGAGATCACACGGTCATTTGGTTTACTAATTCTTTGCTTGATTTAGGGAATGAATATTAGGATGTCAGGCCAATTTAGTCATCTTTTTGTTTATTATAAGTTAATTTTAGTAATTAGGTTCAATTGCGAATATGAGACATGTTGGGAGTTACAATTAATACACCAAAATAAGGGCTTAATTTGGTGAAAAAAAAATCATTTATCCAACCAAAAAATGATTCCTAGTATAGACGAGAGGAAGACAATAAAGAACTAACAGAGTATAGGAGAGGCAATATCTCAGACAATGACTCTGTCAGGCCACGTAAGAGCTCCCTTCTCCTATCCCCTGTCACACAAAATGACAAAAATTCAGGTGACAACAGTAGGGTAAAGCCCAAAACTGGTAAACAACAGTTCACAATCTTAAGATACATTTGTGTTTACTGTATTCCTTGTATGTTCTATTTTATTCAGATCTGATAGCAATATATTCAAATATGCTATGAATGAGATATATTATACAAAAGACCAGTATCTAACAAGTTTATAACACAAATAACAATGTAATGCAATAAAATTGCATATCCATGCTAAATGGCATGCTACTGAAATGGTATACAGGAGAGGTGAGATACCTTCCAGATCCTCGTTATGAACTGTAATGTCCTCAGGAAGCCATCTCAAAATCATCGTAACAAGCTCAGCCTTAACACACAGAAAAATAAAATTAAAGAGTTTAAGCAAAAGACGAGAAGACACATCTATTATACCGAGAATATAGTTTGCTGCTCCATAGAAAAGATTGTCATCCATTTCAAATATAGTATTTGCCAAATTTATGATTGTGATGCCAGTTATACCCTATCAAATGCCCTGAGTTCCCTTGGGAAACAATACACAATTTTCGCGTATAGTATATTCCAGATTTACTTTTCTAGTCCTGCATATTTGTAAAGCATCATCAGGTTTCTTCAAATAGAAGATTAAAAAACACTTACATAAGTTTTTCAGTCAACACAGCACCTTTCCAATCAAACACAAAGATGAGCACAAAAAGAGACAAAAACAAGAAAAGACTCATAATTGGTCAAAAAGACAACAGTACCCCAACAGTTGATACACTCCCTCCATAAGAGTATGGTTTACTTTAAAGAAAACAATACTAACGCCCTCACAAAGTGAAAATAATTATGGTAGAGAGATAACCTCAGTAGGACCTTTGTTTGACAAAGAGACAACAGAAGGGAAAAACTCACTCCAAATGGTTATTCCTTCCCTCCTTACTACCTGAAAAACAAGAGTGTGTAAATGACAAAATGAAATACATCGGAACAAAACAATTAGTGCTGCAGTCAATGATGAGGTTAGATGTGAACAAAACAAGTATTGCTTCATTCTTACTTGAAGCCAAATTAATGTTAGACATGCATAAACTCATAAAAAATAGAAGCATGATTCTATAAAACGATACCAGAAGAAATAGAAACATGGTAACTAGTCCAACATTCTACCAATATCAGACCAGTCAGGTCCAGCAGAAGATGTAAGAACAAATTTTGGGAGATCAGCCAAAATTATAACACCTTTTGAAGTAGATGAAACAGAAATACAGACAAGAAATTAAGACAAAAAAGAGACGGGAAATTACCTCAGCAACTAAAGCTGCAGTTTGACTCTTCAAGGCCCATTCCTCGGTTGAACCCACCACTTCTGTAATTAAATTAACAGTGTAATTTGCAAACTCTCTCCTTTCAGGAGGGCTAAATTCTTCCCACCTAAATCTCACCAGATGCTGTCAAAAAAACAAAAAAGATCAATTAGTAGTTATTGAGCTACTTTGAGGAAATGAAAGTAACTAGTGATAAAAGAATTGTTTTAAAAAGTATTCCTTGCTTTTCTGACTATCAATACTACTTAGGATTTATAGCTTAAAACTCAACCAAAGCATGGGCTAAAAGTTCATTTGTAATCAATAAACTATAAGAAAAAAGAATGAAACCTGCAACATTTTGAACCCATGAAGCCGAATTTCAGAAGACCAATTGTTGCGAACCAAAATAAGGGATGTGCTCGCTAAAGCACGTATATCTCCACTCTTGACCTATAATTTGCCAAACCAATAAGAATTAAATACTGAAAAAAATAGAAAAGGGAAACAAAGTATAATTTCATAGCTAAAATTCCTACTGTAATATACAAATGAGATATAATAAGATAAATGATAAAAAAAATATATATATAGCTCGCAATAACACAAGGAAAAAAAAGACAATAACACAAAAGTGGAGAATATGACAGGATCATTGTATTTTGCACAGAAGATTTTACATACTTCAAATCTGCTTTATTAATCAAAACATAGTTCATATTGCTAATTTTGCAAAATTATTAAAGGACCTGTACTGATGCTACTAGTTCACAACCTAAAAAGAACCAATTATTGATATCTCATTACATTTTCTTAACAATTTTCATGCGGTACTAAGAATAAACAAAGGAGATCAGTAACACAGAAAAAAGAAATGAACTAAATTAATATGTCTTACTAAATTGTATAATTAGCTTTGATACACTTACTCAAAAGTTGGGAACAACTAAGTACCTTTTAGAGCGTAATCATAAAAATTTGATAAAATAACAAGCAATATCCAAACAAATTCAACAAAATCCCCTGAAAAGGGAAAGGAATCGGAATCGGAAGAGCGTCAGATTTTATCAGCAACACAGAGAAGGGGATTATCCATAATTAAACCTCGCAATGCCAACCCCTGATCCCCTCTTAGATTAGCATCTACTGATCAATCACTCACACGCACTAACAAACTACCACTTACAGATTCTAAGTAGGAGACAGCGGTTTTGCGTGCATCAGGCGGGGAACTCCAGTCGAACGCAGCGGCGATCGCGGCCGCCACATTGGCCGCCGCGGCGGTGGCGGTGGTAGGGTCCTCCATGGACAGATGATCCTAGAACTTCTCTGGTGCGCAGTGCTTAGGGGTTAGGGTTACCTTAACGCTTGTCGCATTGATCTCGACCTAGGTTCAGTAAGTGATACCAACTAGGCTCAGTAGAGGAGCAGGATTGGGAATGTAAGCGTCAAATTTTGGAATGTAAGCGTCAAATTCTAATCTGTTTTGGGATTTTTCAGTAGCGGAGAGATGGGACTGAGGAAGGAAGGAAGGAAAGGTATGGGTTTTGCGAGAAGATTTGAGAAATCTTTTTTGCGTTTTGCCTTTTTCTTCGAGATTAGAATCTGAGAATTCTTTTTTAATTAGCGCTTATCGGTTACTCTTTTCTCTCTTATTTCTTCTTTCGGCTTCTTTTTCTTTCCTTTTTCTCGCTCGCTCTTTTGTAGGGTTTTGATATTTTGAGTGATATTTCTACAATTTACAGGTATTTTGCGATGTCTTTTTGAATTATTAAAGGAGACAAGAGTGGGGTCAAGAACGACAGAGAGTGGGGAACAAGAAAATTGATGCAGGGGTAGAAAAACAGAAGCTGCTGGAAAAGGTACTACTGGCGGTGCTCTTGTTTCACAAGAGCTTTTCAATTTTTCACTTCTCTTTCCCCTCATTTTCAACCTTAATTTTCTGGGAAAAAAAAGGTCATAGTTACATTTTTTTTATCCTTATTTTTTATTTGCATCGTAAATATTTAAAATTATTTAACATAATTTTTAATTAAAATTTTTAGAAAATATTTATACTTAACATTGAATATAAATAAAAAAATGCAGAATTTAAGACATAAAAATAACTTCTTTTATGGAAAAGAAATAATTGGATTGACCGGTTTCGAAGTTGCAACTGCTTAATAATTGAAAATTTTAATCCAGTAACTGATAACTATTAATCGGGCTCAAGTACAGACAGAGGAAGGCTAACATGATCAACATTTTGTTAGTTGTATGTTGTGACAATTATCTCGGGCGACTTGAAAATGTTTTTTTTCAAAATATGGAGATGGAGAGTTAGTTTATAATTGAAGTAAAGATATGCACACAAGTAACGGTATCTATTTCTTTCATGTACATAATCAAATGCGCTTGCAAATTCAATTCTTCGTGTATCCTTCGATTCAGTAAAGCTGAAAGTGGTTCTAGTTATAAACGAAGCAGATTCGGAACAAATAGATAGTGTTAAAATCATATTTGTATGCGTAATTTAGGAGGTGAATAAGGATGTGAATACGTAATGGATATTAAAATTTAAAATTAAATCCACCTTAAAAGTATACAAATACAAATCAAATATTTAATGGATATGAATTCGATTACGAATATGAAATGAAAATTAGTAAGTATTATTAATA
Organism: x Bolboschoenoplectus mariqueter; assembly: GCA_037678475.1. Lineage (NCBI taxonomy): Eukaryota > Viridiplantae > Streptophyta > Magnoliopsida > Poales > Cyperaceae > x Bolboschoenoplectus > x Bolboschoenoplectus mariqueter. Next base: position 999,940 of record CM075258.1, on the reverse strand, counting down.
AAAAAATACAAACATAATGAAAACAAGTATATAAAATAATAAAAGAAATATTCAAATAAACAAAAATGACAAAAAATGTATATTTTTGTTAATGTTTATAACAAATAATATTATATATAAAATATGAGAATATTTCAACATAAATGAAAAGGAGAAAATTAGAAATTGAGACATACAAATAGAAACTCTTACAATTTGATATTGTCCTGCAAAAACAAAAACTTGTAGCATCTTTTTTTTATTTCGGATTTGAATAATCAAGATATTCGTATTATTTGACAATTCAAAATCAAATATATATCCATATAATTTTTATGAACATGGATAATTTATTTATTCATACAGATACCAATAGAGATAGATGCAGAAAAATTTCCAATGGGGATAATAATATATATTCGTAGATCATATACGTAATTTTAGATTTTTATCTATTAATTTTAGAAAAAACGGAGATCATAATGAGTAATTTTTATCAAAAGTACGGGTCAAAAATTGAATTATCTTCATAATTTATGTTAAAATTAGAAAAATTACAATATAATTAGTTTAATTTTGAAAATAAATGGGGGCTCAATTGCCACCATTATAAATGAATTCCTGCACTCCTAGAATAGTATATTTACGAATAATATTCGGATACCGACGCAGACGAAACAGATTCATATCCAATCCGTTTGCACCCTAGGTGGTTCTCATACAATGCTGAGTAATGAGAAACTGAAAGTTTTCTTCAAAACCTCAGAAAATATATTCTGCCACAAGTTACAACTCGTCTCTCTTTTCTTAGCCATGCACCATATGAAGGCCCTTTCGTAAGCTTTTTAATTTAGTAAAAATATCCTTACATTACCACAAGAAAAAAATATCCCTACATCACCTCAAGAATGTCACTAGAAAGAAAAAACACAAAATCATATAATTGTACAACAAATGAAATAAATCACAACAGCCTTATTTTATGATTTGAAGTTTCAGTCAGTCGTTTATTTATCAAATGTGGCATCATTGCAGATCATATTCCGTAAAAATGGTTGATCATACCTAGAATAATTTTTGAGGGAGCACATTCACTTTAAAGTTCATGAAATTGCTCAACTTTAACAGCCCATTCTAAGTTTCTGACAGCAGTGCAAAATTAACAAAACATCTCAAAATTATAAGTAACATTTAAACTCAGACCCCTACAAAAATACCCAACACAAGTTTCCTCTTAACAAAGCACCAATTAAAAAAAAAGAGAGAAAATGAAGAAGAAAACCAAAAATAAAAAAGCAGAGTCTAATAGCCTCCTTTGAGGTCGTTGACGACGTCATAGGGGATGGGAGTGACGGTCTCCAAGGTTGCACCCTCGACCATGAAGCCAGGCTTTGGTCCCTCGGGCTGACGCTTGGTGGAGATGATCTCACCTCTGGCTTTCGCCGCCGCCTTCAGCTCATCGTTCTTCTTCTTCCTTAATTTAAATTCTTCGTTACACCTTGATGGCTGCACGTGCTCAACTCTCACGTGGATCCTCTTCCTTATGATCCTGTTCCCCACCTATTTCAACAATTGAAATAAGTTAATTTTCAAGTAAGTTTCGCTTTATTTGTTGAAGAATTTTGAATGATTGGACAATATTTATGGCTAACTAAGAAGTCATTGTATGATATGATAAACAAGCTATGAATACATAAAACACCATGATGATAATGAGAAGACTGATGGAACACACTTGTAAACTCAAAAATGTTCATACAGCATATATTATGTTTTTCTTGAAATAATTCACAGCTTGTAAGAAAATTACAACTAATTTAAAATAAGTTGCTAACTACCACTTCAAATGAAGGTATAACAACAACAGACTCCGTCATAATTCAGTATATAAAAGAGAGAATTAAGTACATTATTCTTCTTAAACAATTACCATTATAAACTTTATAGTTACATAATCCATTATTTACCGCAAGCTCTGTGTCATATTCCGAAAATAATGAAGTTAACTGTGAATTAATGTTGCATTCTTGCTAAAAAGGCATCCACTTAAATTCGAAGGTAAATTCAGCTTGGAAACACCTATAGACATTCACTGAAATATATACTTACAACCGAAATGTAATAATTGGGAGAATAACCATCCCATTTCTAAAGAACCAGATCTGTCAACCTATCGTCATCCAATCAATAGCACCAAATGTAACTAAAACACCACCTGGCGTACAAAACTACAAGATCGCCAACGATAATGATAAAAGATGTTAGAGAAAAAGAGAGAGAGAGAGAGAGAGAGAGGGGAAGCGACGATACCTGCTTGTTGATCTCAACGCCGATAGCGCGCTTGGTTACGTTCCAGACGCGACCGGTGCGTCCATGGTAGAACTTATGAGGCATGCCCTTGTGCACGGCGCCATTGACCTTGACGTCGACGTAATCGCCGATCTTGTAGGTGCGGAGATAGGTGGTGAGCGCGATGTAACCCTTCTTCCTGAAAGGACGAGAGAAGAGATCCCTCGTGCGCGACCTGAGACCGTGTCCAGCTGGCATGGTTCCCTTCTTTTGGCTAGGTCTTCTACCTCTCTTCGCCTCTCCCTCTCCCTCCCTCTCACACTGGCTGCGGCTAGGGTTTGAAGCGTGAAGGCTGGGGTTTGGAGCGAGTAGTAGTATTTATGTTAGCGAGGATTTGTGAAATGACAATATTGCCCCCAGTTTCTTTTTGCAATTTTGTTGGTGATGAGAGAGGGCCTTTCTCTACTGGACCTTAATTCCAATTTCGTTCTTTTCTATTTTTTTATATAAGATGGGTAATGAAATGGGTTTGCTATCTCCGACTATAGACATTTTATTAGCATGATTTGTGGCATTAGGTGATTTTATCAATTTCATCCCTTTGGGCCTAATTAGTTGGATCGTATGTTGAAGCCCGATGTTCTATAATAGCACACTTTTCATTTTCTGTTACACGTTCAAAGATATACGTTTTAATTTAGATTTCTTAACTACAATATTTCAAAATATTCGAATGTAAATATCAGAAGGCACTTTAACACTCACGACACATGCTGGATGAGACCTTTAAATTGTTGAAGTGAGGTTTTACAAATGGATGAGGATCTTTTGACGAATAAATTATTTTGACAAACATGATAACGCTTTCTCAAATCATATCAAAACAATCTTTAAATATGAAGAAAGTTTAGATGTGTTAAAACAAACACTTTCTCAAAAAGTTTACAAACGGACGGGATCTTTTGACAAACATGATAATACTTTCTCAAATCATGTCAAAATAATCTTTAAAAAAGTTTAGATATGTTTAATTTTCTTATAGATAGGTTGTGTATTAATTTTTATATAATTTTAAAATTATTTAATATTTTATCAAATATCGTTAAATCTGAATCATTATAAATTTCATGACATATGATGAATGATGAAACTCACATAAATTTTCACCATTTTTCATATTTATGATAAATATAAAATATATATTACATTTAACTGTTGGATTTTAAAAAATATAAATTATTTGTTTTGATTGTCAAGGTTGTCTAACAACTAATAATTGTGAAACTAATTAGTTATCAATGGATACTCAGCCTTCACGAAATCGGATTGCTCAAATGCATGTCATTGGTTTTATGTGTACTTCAGTATATGTCTTTCTTGAAGAGGCATGACATATCAGTCAATCGTGCGAATTTTTGGCAAAATTAAATTTGCTGCCAAACTCAAAATAGATTTCATAGCGAACTTCAAATTCAATCAATTCAATTTGTTCAATCACACCAAGTGTTATCTTTTTCAAAAGAAGAAAACCCTTTCACGGCTCTTTGGTTTCAAAAAAAAATTGAAAAACAAAGAGCCAAAACATTTACAACCAAGCATGCACCACCCAATCCACAAAATAACTTACAAATACTCAAGACTGTAAAAAAAAAGGAGGAAAATGTTAGCACCTAAAGAGTCCACCACACTCAAATCATACCAATTGAAGTTGATATTCTGTACACCATTTCTCAAAGCATCAACAAACAGAAATTCTTCTTCTGTGCTGTGGCAATGAATTTCTTACGGTAGGATTGTTACTAGAGAGAGAGACCCTTCTTGCTCCCTGATCCACAGATTTACTCTTCAAAATTGATGTGAAGGGACCCGTAACACCTAGAGACTGAGATCCTGAGAAATTCATATTCCTTTTGTTTCCATACTTTGAATTTTTCAATTTCTTACTTGATTCTCCAGTTGCAGTTTGTCTCTGCTTGCTAGAAACTGTTGGTGCCATGAAACGAGGCTTCATTTTGGGGCCAAGTTTTTTCAAAATTTGTTCAGTATTTTGTGTGATCTCCGTGAATTCTACTTGTTCCAGAACCAGCAGACTTCTTGAGGACTCATCTGCATATTGTTCCTGATTTTTCTCTTTGATAAGAATTTCAGCCTTTTCTATTTGCATTTTCAAATTTTGTAGCTCCTTCTCAGCCTCTTTGATCATGTGGTCTAGCTCTGCAATGCGCTTCTGCCTTATCTTTTTTGTTTCCTACAAAACTTACAGAAAAGATTAAAAGAGAATACATGAACATGCAAGTCTTATGTAATGTTGTTAACAACATCGGCCTGATAAGATATTGAAAATCATGAAAAACAAAAGAATTTTCTGGCAAAGAAATGGAGAGCTTGAGGATTAAATAATCAACTACCTCTGAGAGTTCTCTGTTCGATTCAATGGATCTAACTCGTTTTGCGAAGGTCAACGTACAAATTGTCTCCAGTAAATCATCCTCACTTGGACTTGTGTGCACAATCATCACAACCCTTGAACCCTCCCCTAATATCCATTAATGAAAATTTCAGACTGATTGTAGAAATTAATTCCAGCTTCGGTAATCTTCTAAGATATGGAACCCTTAAGTGCAAACCCAAAGTAGACAATTTTTATTGATGACACAAACCTGATGTGACAATTTTTATTTCCTAATTAAGATAGCTTACCAAGAGAGTCACTCAGAATTTGTGTGAGTTTGGTGTTCCTGAAATACAGAAAACCAAAAAGTTCGTCAGGATTGATTTTTCTTCATGTTAGCAATTAAATTAAAATAAAAAAAATCCAATGCAAACATACAAGCTCTATATGAAGATAACATGTGTATTATAGACAAAGAAAATGTCTGCACCCTTCAACTTTTAAATAACATCAATGTATGATATAGAATGGTAGACTTCTATGCTGCAATTTTATGTTGTCAGTGGCACAACATTGTATCAAGGGTATAGTTCTCATTTGCACCATGAAATTAGGACCTTAGGCTACTCCAATTTAATTATAAAAAGTATCATGTTTCATCATTTCAAAATTTAATTTGAAACAAAGGGATGCCTGTAGGGGACGTGATGCTTCTTGTGTTTTAATGCAGCTATGACATCGCCAAGTGCAGAGAGAGAAAGGTTGATGGATTTCCCTTCATCCAGAGTGTGACCCATTGCACCTGTTTTAAGCAACCTCTCACTCCCTCCCAGATCTACCAGCCATATCTTGCTTACAACTTTTCCCTTTTCACCATCTCGTATTATAATTCTAGTCAAGCTGCATGTACAAAACTAGAACAAATAAAACTGAAGTTACCAACCTAGGTAATTCAGGGCAGATAATTTGATACAGGGTCAGTAACAAGAGGATGGTCGAGTTTTCCCAGATTGTCAGAAGCCGAATTTAGAATAACAAACAATTTAGTTCTCAATTCAACCTCAATTCACACCTAAAAATCAATTGCATATACTGCCCAAGGATTCAGCTAACTGGCTAACCCTTGTGCTATTTAGTGGGTTGGTTTACCAATGTGAAATTATGCTCTGATTAAGCCTCAATTGTCACTTATGCCCCCCTAATTGTGTCTTATGGTGAATATTTGCATTTAGGATATTTCTGTAGACCCAGTTGTACACTCAATAAAGACAAAATTAAGATCCAATGTTGAAACAGCTTCAATTTCTATGCTTGAAAGAGTAGACATGAAGAATGTAAACAAGGGTAAAGAACACCCACCAATGAGATCTACTCGAGGTTTCATTGACATTAGTCCAAGAGGTGGCACGGGCCCGCCTTCCCTTGTTGTATAAATGGTTTGTTTGCTTGAAGTTCATTATTTCAACTTCAGTTAAGCCCTCAATTTCTACTGTGCCATTATTTCTTGCCATAATGCTTATATTGCTTCAAAAATAAGGAAAAAACATTAAGAGTGAAAAGTAATAAAATTATCAAGATGTTTTTTGAAGGTTAGATCCTTGAATGGTCATTTTGACTGAACAAATTCTAACATGGGTTATCCTGCTATCCAGCATCATATATTGGTTGGTACTGGAACTAACAAATATGATATTAAGTTGGCAGGGTGGCAATTAAGCATTGGCCCTCGTCTCTGTGGAGAAACTAAATACAAATGATATACAATTTTTTCTAAGTTACTAACGAATTCAAGCATACATTATTGAATTGTGAATTGATTGGTACAAAAAAACAGAGGTATTTACCATGTTCCCTAAAAATGATTTTACCTCTTAGATGCTGGATCCATTCTTAGAGGATGCTGCTTCGGGGCCAACAAATCCTTCAAACTGCCCATGTAAACTTCTACCATGCTCATAGTCAATGTGTAATTTTCGCATTTTTCCTGGGAAATCTCACGGAATAGCTCTTCCACTGCCCGGAGTACAATTCCAGGGTTTCCTCGAACACCTTCCTAGAACCAGAGTGTAGGAGAGACAGATAGATTCACAAATTAATTGTTTTACTGATTTCTTTTGAAAATGACAAACAGTAATGTTTTGAGGAATTTGTAAAGGGACAAAAAAAAGCTTACAAAAAAGTATGTTTAATAACTGAAATGAACAGAGACTAACCATTGTATAAGTTTTTCCTGTGCCGGTCTGGCCGTATGCAAGAACGCATACATTCTGTCCATCAAAGGCTGATTTTATTATCGGCTCTACCTCCTTGTATACATCCTCTAAAAAGATTCAAAAGTGAAAAGAGAGAACAACAGAGTTAGATTGCTTGATTTTGAGTAAACTGTTTAGATTTTCATTAAAGGAAGCAAAGAGAAACTGCATTACAGGAGATAAACAAAGATGGCAGCAACCAGTAACTGCATATAACTTACAATAAGTGTATATTATGTACTAAGAAGCATTTGTGCCAACAGGTACAAAAAGTCCGAAGAAAGATTGTGAAGTTAAATAAAAAAGTGTACCTTGTGTGGAGTTTTGATCGAATGCACGATCAACAATGAATTCTTTCTTGCTTCCAAGAGATTTTATTTTAATCTTATCCGTCTCAACTGAAATTGGGAAAATATTTCTCCAAGTTTCTACTGAGTTAAAAGGTCGAATTCGGCAAAACACCCTTATACTTCCTGAAATTTCAGAAAAAAAAATTAGCAGAGAAAAACATTTTCTACAGCTAGTCCCAAACCTCCAAAAATTTGGAACTTGTTAGGTGCCCTCAACTTTAGTGATTGTTTTAATGGTGCAATGGTTCTGATTTAACAATTTAAGCACTCAGTTCTGCAACTACTACTAAATAAAAATTCAGCACTCTGTTTTGTGCATGTGTCAATTAAGCTTCCACCTGTGTTCAACAAAAACAAATTGGCTTTTTGGAAAATCCTAGTTACAAGAGGAAGAAGAAATATTTGTGGTTAACCAGATAGGTTGTAGTCTGTGTGGTGTTGTGGTTATTAAGGTCAGCTCCAATTATGAAATATACGAAAACAAGAAAAGCAATTTAGAGGCCAACAGTCTGAAATAAATAGACTATTTCAAATGTATATGCCTCCTGGCAAGTAAATAAAGCTGCATGAATGCAACTCCCAGACTAATTCCATAGAAGAAGAGAATATAAAGAAAGAAAAAATGATTTATTTTAGTAATACCTTTGATGTCTAATAACTTGTCAAGAGCCGCTCTTCTTTTTGTATCCAGAAACTGATACCTTGAACGCAATTCCATAATATCCTCTAACAAATAAACAAAGGACATGCAAATTTTAGACTAAAAATCCCAATTACTACTATAGCTAACAGAAATAGGAAGAAAAAAGAAAAAAAAAAGGGACTTGCCTTCTTCTGCCATCCTGTCAACAGAAGCTTCTGCCATTAAACTAGCCGAACAACAGAGAACCCCCAAAAATGCAAAAGAAGAGAAAAAGAAAAAGGAAGAAATGTTATGGTTCTATTATTTTTTCTGAGATTGACTTGTTACTTGAACAAGAAGAGATATTCTGAAAAAGAAATAAGGTGTGCCCACTAAATGTGAGTGAGAATTTTGTTTCTTTTTTAACTCAAATGTTGTCCAACATATGCCTAGGGCTCTATTAGCACCTTCCAATTTCTATTTGAACAAATACTTTTTCATGACATGGCAAAAGTTGTGATGAATGTTCATGATGTGATGTCTAAAGTGACATTTGATGGAAGTTTGGTGGGGGATCTGTCTTGTGGAAAACTTACTAGAAAATATTTTTCTTAGTGTGTAAATGCAAAATTGCAAGTATACTTTTGCATAGTAGCCCAAAGTTTCTTGTCCAGCACACCTTAGACCTTTTTTGGTAGCTTCTACATCAAGTTGAGAATATGTGAAAACAATCATGGCAGAAGGAAACTAAGAAAGTGATTCATTAGCTGTAGGCTGTAGAGAATCAGACTTTTAAATAATGAAGTTATAGCTAAAAGTTTTATCCCAGTTTTGCCCCTCACTAGTTATTTCTTGGGCACATGTGCATTAGATCTTAGATCTAATGTTTATCCTTTACACACCAACCTGTAGAGAAATCTTAATAGCCCAGAAAAAAACAAAGATTTTTTTTTTCATTTTGCAAATATGTCCACACAAATTTCTATATCTCAACACAAGAACAAAAACCTATACCAAGGATGGATCCATATATAGGCAAGCTCAGGCCGGTGTTTATTCTTAATTTTCAAAATCAATAATAATTATATATATATTTTTTTAGAATTGATAAATTAAGTATAAAATGTTAAACGTGTCTAGACTTAAATAGTTAACACTAAAATAAAATTCTTTATTATTAAATTTGTGTCTAGACTTATCGGACTCTCTGAATCTGTTACTGACAGCAACCACATTTGTCAATTGTCATCACTTATATCAGCATTTGGAAAAAATCATGAGTGCCTCTTGACATATTCATTGAATTTGGCACGAACAAGCAAAGAGCCAATTAAGGAAAAAAAATCAGAACATGATCTTGAAGATATCCAACAGAGGAAAGTCTTTGTGCTTTTACAAAGATAACCTTGTAATTTTTGTTATCTTGATAAGCAATGCAACCCCCGCTCGTCTTGTCTTCTTTTTTTTTTTTCTCTTTTGGAAATTAGTTTCATCCTTAGCAGTTTCAATGTACTCAATCAGTTCAATGGAGAATCCTTTTTCTAATTAACCCTGGTACACTAACAAAAGTTTTGAAATTCTCTCCTCAAGCTATTGGAAAGAAGAAAATGCCTGAAATTGATCAAAGCTCTAGATGTTACATTTCTGATCATTTCTTAAATCGTTACTTGACTAGGTTGCTGTATGATACAATTGATATCATTTCGTACTAGAGATTTCTTTAAAATTTGTTATTCACCCGTGAAAAAGAAAGAATTTGTTTGAGAAAAGAATGATCAAAGGCATCGCAATGCATAAACGGAGAAGTTAAGTTCGCAGTTTCTAGGAGAAAGAAAAGAAACAATCTGGAAAGAGTATACCTAGAGAACAAGAAATGATTGCACTCGGATGCAGAGTAGTGCTGAGGCCAGAGAGGAGGTGCAAAAGAAGCTTCTTCTATTCTTCCGATTGAGCCTCTACAGATGGAAAAGCTGATCCATCCTCCTTTTGCGACGAAATCGCCAGAGATTCGAAGGGTTTTGGTTTGGGATTCCAAGATTGTGAGGATGGAGGTGGAGGGGATGAGGGGGAGAAGAGGTAGAAACAGACCTCAAAAGAAAGAAAGCCAAATGGGATGGCAGTTGGAGAAAACACAATTGACAGTGCAGGGGCGTTATTTTGGGACAAAAATTGAATGGAGAAAATAATCTTTTACTTCTGTTTTGTATTTTTTATTTATATATTAAAAAATATTTATATTAAATAAATAATTTATTTACTCTAAATCTATAAATATTTATAATTAGGATAAAATATTTATTATTTTTTTAAATGATTATAAAAAAATAATTATAAAATTTGTTTTATAAATAAAAATACAACTCGAATAATTTAATTTTAATAATATAATATAAAAATATAAATATTTTTATTTTTAAATATAAATAAATTTGAAAAAATATAAATATATTTATCGGAGCAGATAAAAAAACATAATTAAGAAATATACTTATAAAAAAAATAAGAAAAGGACAAACTTGAGGAAATGTTTGGGGACGCCAATGAGCAACACAGGTGTTTCTAGAAGTTTGCCGGCTTAAGGGCCATGTGAAATTATAGTTTGATCCCAAGCAAAACAAAATTTGTACACAAATTATCTGGAAAGATAAAAAAAGGTGCAGTAAATGTGCAAAATAAAACAACACCATTATTCAATTTCATCATTATATTTAGATTATACTGGTGTAGAAAAAAAACTGATATTTACTTGACTAAAACAAAACATCACTAAGCGATTAATTGAATAATTGTTATGTGATGAACTGATTAAATCTTGATTCTGACGTTCATATTAATATATAGACATTCATAATTCAAGCAATCATAAATTATATATCTACTTTTGAAAAGAATATATATTTTTATCTAAGGAAAAAATAAAATAAAATATCAAAAAGCGTTTTAAAGGCATTCTAATGAAATTTCATCTACTTTAGTCAAAATTGATTAAAAATGTGTTTAAGAATGATCAGAAGCGTTTTAAAGATATTCTAATGAAATTTTAGACATAATATATGTCATATTTTTAGATTAGCTCCCAAAAAAATATTAATATTTGAAAATTTTATCTAACAAATTATGTATGAATTTTGATGATATTACAATTACAAATGATGCCAAATTTGATTAAAAACATGTTTAAAAATGATCAGAAGCATTTTAATATAATTTTAGTATAATGTAGATCGTATTTCTTTAGGTTAGCTCTCAAAAAATATATAAATATTAAATAAATATATCAAACAGTTTAAGTGTGAATTTTGGTGATATTTCAATCAGAATGCTGCCAAATTCGTTTAAATATATTTTGATGCAATTTGAGGTGACATATATTGGTATAAACCTGCAATTAAAAGAAAATTTTAATTTAAAATCTGGAAAAAAATAAATCATTGAATCAAGACAAGTCTGGAAATTGTTGCCGTGCGATCGAGTTGCGACTAGCCAAAAGACATATCTGTTCAGAGTTGATCATTTATCTGTTTCTAAGGTTCAACACCCCAAATCTGTCTCGTATCCACTCCGATAGCACAGTCATAGAGAGGATGATGTCTATTTCGAAAGAAGAGAAGCCGAGCACCTAATTTTCTCCACCAAGTGTGGTAGGAGTTTTTTTACAGAGAGTAGGTATGTTGTTTCTCTGGAATTAGAAACAAGAAAAAGAAAAACTTTGTATAATCAAGGAGATTAAGAAGATAATGATGGTTCAAAAACGTTTTGAATGCATTTTAATATAATTTGAGGTGAAATATAGGTAATAATTCATTAATTTAGCTCAAAAAACATATAGAACAATAAATAAACATACCTAACAGCTTATTTGTAAATTTTGATGATATTTTTAATAAGAAATGAGGCCAAATTGATTAAAAACTTGTATAAACAAGTTCAAAAGAATTTTAGATACATTTTAATGCAATTTATTGTGAAATATAGCTCATAACTCATTAATTTAGCTCCAAAAATATATAGAAATAACAAATAAACACATCTAATAGTTTATATGTGAATTTTGATGATATTTAAAGCAGAAATTAGATCAAATAGATTTAAAACGTGTCTAAACATATTCAAAAGGGTTTTTAAATACATTTTACTACAATTTGAAGTGAAATATAGGTCATAACTCATTAATTTAGCTCCAACGACACATATAAACAGTAAATAAATATATCCAACAACTTATGTGTGAATTTTGATGATATTTCAATTAGAAATGAGGTCAAATTGATTAAAAATGTGTTTTAACATGTTCAAAAGCATTTTAAATGCAATTTAAGGTGAAATATAGATCGTAACTCATTAATTTAGCTCCAAAAACATATAAAAGTAATAAATAAACATATCTAGCTTATGTGTGAATTTTGAAGAACATTCAACAAAAAAGGGGTCAAATTGATTAAAAACGAGTATAAACATGTTCAAAACAGTTTTAAATATAATTTGAGCAGAAATATAGGTCATAACTTAATTTCACACCAAAAACACATACAAAACCATAACTAAACATATCCATCACTGTTTGCTGTTTAAAAGTTGCCAGAAAAATACACAAATTAAATTGCATGAAATTAATGATATAATTTCATGTGATTTTTATACCAAAGATTTGAAATTATGAAATTATGTTCAATTTCATAAAATTATTTCTTGAAATTAAAGAAACAATTTCATGAAATAGCCATGTCAAATATTAAATCATGAAATTATGTCCAATCTCATGATTTATTAAATCCCAAAATTATTTCTTGAAATTAAAAAAATAATTTCATGAAATAATCATACCAAACCCCCTTCAAAAAATATATACACATGTGTGCAAAAAAAATATATGCACAAAACCCTAATTATATGAAATCAAGAAACAATTTCATATAATTAAACATGCCAAATCCAAAAATCATGAATTTCATTCATGAAAAATGCCCCAAATATTATCCCTTGGAATTAAAAAATGATTCTTTGGGATAATCATGCCAAAATATTAATTGTATAAGATTAATATGCCTAATCATATACAATTAATGATTTAAGTGAAATTAATGCCTAATTTCACACCCAAAAATACCAAAAATATTACCCAAAATAACAGAATCATGGAATATATTTTCTGTGATTTTTCAGTAATTTTTCATGGATTTTTGCATGAAGAATAAAATAAAATGGAAAAAGGAATAAAGAAAATACCAAAAATCAGAACTGGAGATAGTTCTGGGTGCAATTTGGGGGATGTGCAACACTCTGGGTGCAATCTGGGGAGCTCAAACACGACTTCTGCCCTTGGGACCCGCCTGTCATACACACAAAGTGTTAAAGGCGCTTTGCGTGGACCCAGTACACATGCACCATACCACTGACAGTACGTTTTGGTGCACAAGGACCAAGCCCACAGCCCAACCCTCAGTTTTTCGCTGGGGCTGTGTCTCATTAAACCTGACGACTGGGCCCCTCTCCTTCAGTCTCACTGCCAAGGGGGCCCAGCGCCCAGAGTTATTTTGGCCAGCGAAAAGAAAAGAAGGGAAAGAGAGGTGAGCGCGGTGCAAGCGCTCCCTCCCTCTGACAAGCCCGAAACCAAAGCACGGTTCACGTGCACCCAACCCAAGCGAGAGAAACCTTTTGAATTTCTCTCTCTCTCCCTCCTTTCTTCCTCCTCGAGCTCCAGAGCTCAGTGGAGCTTCGAAAATGGAGTCTAGGTGTACAATGCGAGTTGGCTTAAACCATTCTAGGGACTTAATCTACATCCTAAGGGGAGTTCAATGCCACAAACAGCATTGAAAATAGTAAAGTAAACAAAGAGAAAATCGAAGGAGAAAGTACCTCGACCTTGAAGGTGACAGAGCAATTGGGAGCTCTAGAAGCCAAGCCAACACCTGGAGAAGCTTCAAGACACCTCCACGACGCTGCCTGAAGTGCCAATTTGGGGTGAAAAGCACTCAATTGGCAGGTGCACCACTTGGCACCTCGGTCTGATTTGGATATGGTCAGTTGGCACAACTCAGCACTCAAGCAGCCAAATTGACACGTTGGGCACACTCAGTGGCACCTTGGTGACATGTCAAGCGCCAGCAAGGCCAAGGAATATTCGGGATATGCTCACACCCGAAAGGCATGACACACTGACCCAAGGAAGAAGACAAAGCCAACGGCTCCTTCTCTCTCCCCAGGCCTGTGTCAGGGACACATGTAGGCACCTCAATGGAGAGCTCTGAGCGCCAGTTAGCTGGAGGAATCTTCCAAGGACAAGCCTCAGGCCAGCACAGGCCTGGCTGGCTCAATCCTGGCCACTTGATCAAACCAAGGGCTGGGATGATGCCAGCTCAGCCCTGAGGCTTAAACCATGCCCTCTGGGCTATAAATAGACCCCCAGTGAAGAAGAAAGAAGAAGAGAGAGAGCAACATAGCTGAAACTCTGCCAAAATCAAAACTCCACCCAATTTTCACAAAAAGAAAGCTTAGCTGAGAAGAGATCAAGCTCTGAATAGCTAGGTAAGGGATAGAAGAGTCAAGCCTTGAGCTTGGCTCAGTCCCAATTGAGCTCAAGGAGCCAGTCTCACCTTGCTGGGTGAGATGGCTAGCCTCTGGCTGGGGAGGTGCACATGTGCCTCCCTCCTTCCAGAGCTCAATTGGTGGCTGAGCTTGAGTCTCAGGAACTCACATGGTGAGTTCACCATGGATTTTGGCAGCATACTCCAACCAATTGGCACATGCCAATCTGGTTTCATGGGGATGGGCACATGTTCATCCCCTTTCTCTCTCAAGCCCTGTGCACATGTGCAGTGGCTATATAAAGCTCAATAATGGCTTTATACAAGCTGTTATGCTGTCAAAATTCCATGGAAAAACAAAATTCCATGTTTTATATGTGTATTGTATTTCAATTTTTTATGATATATGATATTCTGGTGCAAATTGGTTTTATTTTCCTTTTAGTTCTTTTCCTTCATGTTCTCTGATGTGCTTAATAGCTCAAGTTCATAATTGAGCAATGGAAAAGCAATAAACATCAATACTGGGTTGAGTCCAGTGAATTCCAGTTTCTGGCCAGCTGAGAGATCAATCCATATCTCTCAGCCTGGTTGTTAATTTCTTATGAAATTTCACAGTCATGTAGATTAGGTTTATACCAACTTACCATATAAATTTTATAATTTTTGGAATTTTCTGTGAATTGTTATGAATTTTACAATCTCATCTGTCAAAAACTCCAAAAAGGTCAACTTTGGGTCAAACTGAGAAGTTCATTCTTCTTTTGATTCAAAAATCCAAGATTCCTTGATTAATTCACCTTTATGACACCTCATGTGATGTTTTAAAGGATTTAGAATAATTAAACCAGGCTTTAATCCATAGGTTAAGCCAAATTTGATTTTTAATAAAGCTGAAAGGGCATTTCTGTCCAGTCTGCTAAAAATACAATAATCATACTTTCTTTTCACTCAATTAACTTAAAATTTCATGGGCATCTAGAACAAGTCTTAATGCACTCACTCATCAAAATTTACCATTTTTGGTATTTTCTGTGATTTCCTGTGAATTTTTGAAATTGGGTCTGTCAAAATTGAAATTGAGTTGGCTCTGGACCATTACCAGAAAAGTGCAAAAATGAAATTAACTCGTGTTCAAGTGAAATTCATGTGTGAAATTGATATAAAACCTTTCTAAAACATGTAATTGACCCAAATGAATATAATCAAACATGCAATTTGAGAAGAATGTGATGAAATCAAAAGGAAACCAAATTGAAAATAAAACCAGAAATGACCCAATGTGCATAAAGGACAATGCACATCTAAATTGATGAAATTGATCATCCAAACATGTTCAAACATACTAAACGACACTGTTTGGAAGGTTAATTGAAAGAAAATTGCAAAGGAAAGCTATGAAATACCATTTGGTACCAAAGCCCCGAAACCAGTTTGGTACCAAATGGCCAAAGTTGCAAAATTGATGGATTAAACTCAAATTAAGCCTCAAAATCTTGATAAACATGTTCTGACGATGCTATATGACAAAGGAATCGAGTCAATTTGCCAAAAACCAGCTCAAATCCCTCAAAATCTCATCTCAGCCAACTTCCCAACCGAAACCAAGTGGCTACCCCCATCTCCGGCGATCCAGGCCGCCGTCGCCGCCGAGACCACCACCGATGGACTCCCCACTCTCTGGCGATGCCAGCCATGACTTCTGATCGGAGATCCGACGCCGGCAGGGCCTCGATCAGTGTCGGAGAGGATGAGCACGAATATTGATGCATCTCAAAGTGCGAATCTTGATGAAATTCAAACAGCCCATAGAAGGCTTGATGCGCGCCAGAGATCCAACGGCCCAGTTTAAAAGATGCTTTAAAAACTGAACTTAAGTTCAGATCTTGATGCATGGGCCCAAATCTGACGGCCCATATTAATCTGTTTTGAAAATAAACTTTAAACACCAAATAAAAATGATTTCTCAAGCCCATAAATTATGAAAAATATATCAAAAATCATGATTTCATTTATGAATATTTTTAAGACTATAAAATGTCAATTTTGATTTTATTTTATTTCTTTTTTTTTATATTATAAATAAAAGAAAATTCAAGACATATCATATATGTATAAAATAAATTCAAAATATCAAAATATTTTTAAAATAAATGGAAATTATGTCATATGAAAATGCTCAAAACAAATGAATTCTTTTTGATAAAATAAATCAAAATATTCAAAATAGTCAAATTATATTATATTTTGATAAAATAAATAAAGATATTCAAAATAATCAAATGATATTATATTTTGATAAAAATAAATAAAAATACTCAAAATAATCAAATTATGTTATATTTTGATAAAACAAATCAAAATATTCAAAATAGTTAAATTATGTCATGTTTTGGTAAAACAAATAAAAATATTCAAAATAATCACATTATGTTATATTTTGATAAAACAAATCAAAATATTCAAAAATGATTGAATTATGCTATATTTTGATAAAATAAATAAAAAAAAATATATTCAAAAATGATTAAAATATGTTATATGTTGATAAAACAAATCAAAATATTCAAAGATAATCAAATCATGTTATATTTTGATAAAAAAAAAATAATAAAAATATTCAAAATAATCAAATGATATTATAATCAAATCATGTTATCTTTTGATATAATAAATCAAAAATATTAAAGAATGATTGAATTATGTTATATTTTGATAAAATAAATTGGAATATTCAAGATAATCAAAATTATGTTATATTTTGATAAAACAAATCAAAATATTCAAAGATGATTGAATCATGTTATGAAACAAATAAAAATGTTCAAAATAATTAAACCTTGTTATATTTTGATAAAACAAATCAAAATATTTAAATATGCAAATATACCCAAATATTTGACCAAATATGTCAAAAATACAAATATGTCCAAATATTTGACCAAACATGTCAAACATGCAAATATACCCAAACATTTGACCAAACATGTCAAATATGCAAATATGTCCAAATATTTGACCAAATATGTCAAACATGCAAATAAACCCAAACATTTGACCAAACATGTCAAAAATACAAATATGTCCAAATATTTGACCAAACATGTCAAACATGCAAATATACCCAAACATTTGACCAAACATGTCAAAAATACAAATATGACCAAACTTTTGACCAAACATGTTAAATATGCAAATAAACCCAAACATTTGACCAAACATGTCAAATATGCAAATACACCCAAATTTCTGGCCAAACATGCCAAATATACAAATATGTCCAAACTCTTGATAAAATAGGTCAAATATGCAAATATGTCCAAATCTCTGGTCAAATATGCCAAATATGCAGATAAGTCCAAAACTTGGTAAAAACATACCAACATATCAAATCATATCAAATCATGTTTCAAGAACATTAAACTGGCAGTGCGCTTCAGGTTTAATGTACCTCATTTTGGAAATCGATAAAGAATTATATGTTCCCGATCCTCCAATTTTCCCAGGTTTCGAATTGGCATAGCGCTTCAGATTCGGGACTTGGAAGGTCAATAGACTGTTTAGGATTATACGTCCTTGTCTTTGACATGAACCTTTTTAGAGATCAAACATCTCTGGTTCTTTGAGTATCGAGTTGGCAGTGCGCTTCACATTCGAACTCCGTGAGATCAATAGGATTATACATCCTCGATCTCTGATTTATGAGAAATTATACGTTTCTCTGACTTTAGATCATACGTCTTTAGTCTTATTATCCAAAGTTATACCTTTGGGTTATTTTAAATATGCATTATAATAAATTGGAAGGAAGAAATAAAGCCACAAATCTGATCCATATATTTTGATTAGTTTAGCCCATTAATCAGAGGTTCCCGAGGCGAGAGCCGGGGTAATTAACGGCGGGGGCTTGCGCCCGTCGGAAAATAAAAGTTCCCACAATCACCTAAATAATAAGTCCTTGAGCGCACAAACACGCGCAGGGATGTACCTGCACCTTCTTCCCCCGTGAGCGAGGACGCCGATGCCTCGCGCGTGGGCCGCGAAAAAGGGCCGCACAGGTTCTGGCACGCCCGGTGGGACATATCTTTCTCCTCTCATCCCTTGGGCTAAAATAATTAAATATATGGATCAAATAAAAAAAAATATATATATATATTTTGCATGAAATATGGCTAATTGATTTGTGGAGTCTATATTTTTCAGGAAATGATGTCTGGCGTTAATTCTCCGTTTGCGATCGCCGTCCCCGTCTCTCTCAACGAGGCGGGCCACATGGTGTTCTCGTTTGGGGACTTTCCCCAAATGATCGTTCTTCCTCCTACTTCACCATCACCGACACCAACTCTGGTCAAGGATGAGGACCATGAAGTCTCCTTCAGGATCACCCAGAAGGGGATCGACAACAAAATCATGGCGCTTCCTCCCAAACCTCAGCGCCCCAGGAGACACCGTTCTGAGAAGAAAGTCTCCCCGACCCTCTCCACACCGGTGGCCCCAAAGGTCACCAAGAAACGGGCTCTCCAAGCCTACCAGGATGAGCTGGTGGCTGAGCCAAATCTCCCTGTCTCCAATCCCTTCACATCCCTAAGGATTGTGAAAAGGAACTCTCCAACCGCTCGTATCCGGAGCGTTTGGGAGGTTCCACAACCAAAACCTCGCCTAAACCAGAACTTCTCGACCGAGTCGGGAAAACCCTTAGGCCTCAAACAGGCCGACCTTGGTAAATCTCTATACGAGACTCACCAAGCCATTAAGGCGCGTAAACAACAGCGTCGAAACAAACTCCAAGCCTCTGCCTCTCAGGCCCAAGGGAGACAGGTTCATTTCCCCCGGGAATCGGGGAACCGCCCATATGAACGGGCACCAGGGACCAAACAAACATGGATCCCAAAATCTCGTTTGACCCAAACAAGTCAGACACCATCCACCTATATAAAGGTGGCTAAGCCCAAAACACGGGCTACGGTCAAAACCACCGCTCTCTCAAAAAATATTGAGGGTGAAAACGTGTTTAATAGGCTGGGGTCAAAGATAAAACCCCAAGCCTCAAGCACGACCGTGTTTGACAGGCTAGGGCCAAAACTAAACCCTAAGCCATTAAAGTCAAGCAAAGGACTGGTTATCACTGTTCCTGATCAGGCCCGAAAGAAAAGGCGGGTCTCTCGTCTGGCACCCTATGCTGATGACGAAGAAGAACACTTCACAGTCTATACTGTGGGGGCGTATGACGAAAGCTCCTCTGACGATCAAGAAGAACGTCACGCCACATATATGGCTGACGATGAAGAAGTGGGCCCATCCCATGACCCACCACCTGGTCGAGATGTCGAGAATGCTCATGCGGCCAGGACCAGAGCCAGGACCAAAAGAGGGCAAAAAGGGGGCCCTCCAACTGACGACGAATCAGCCCACAATGAGGCAGAAATGGAAGACACCGGTGGCTCCGCGAATGACTTCGTCGCCCAACTAAAACGACAGTTGTCTATACGAGAACGAGAAATGGAGGAGTATAGACAGAAAAATGAGCAAGAAATGGGAGAGCTCAGAAAGCAAAATCAAGAGGCTTTAAGCCTGATCAAGTCCTTAAGTGACTTCCTGACCAAAAAGGGGATCACAAATGAAAGAGTGGAAGATGAAGGACCCTCCAAACATACGGGACCTCAACCATCGCAACATCCAAGCTTCAGAGACCCCGACGGTCACAAAGAAAACCTCCCATGTGGAGGAGAGAGCTCTCGAGTCAATATTGCTCGGGGCTCCAACACTCGTATATATACCAACGAGAATCAAGGATTGACTAAGAAAGAGATCCAAGAGATAATTAGTCAACAACTTCAAATAGCGGGCGCAGGATTTACCGTCTCACCCTTGAAACGAACGGGGAGGCCGTACCCAGCCGATTACGACGCTATACCTTACCCAAAGGGGTATATAGTCCCGAAGTTTAAATCCTTCTCGGGAGAGGGTGTAAAAGACACAAACCCAGATCAACACTTGGCCCATTTCATGGCTTCGTGTGGGAATACAGGGAGCAATGATGCCTTGTTGCTGCGTCAATTCCCGCAAAGTCTAACGGGTCCTGCCTTTGAATGGTACTACTCATTAGAAAATGGGAGTATTAAAACGTGGGATGATATGACCGATGCATTCAGGGCAAAGTTCGCGGTCATGACTGACAAAATCAGCATTGCGGACTTGGCCAATACCAGGCCCCAGAAGAATGAAAAAGTTCTGGAGTACATTAGTCGCTGGCGAAACCTCAGCATCAGGTGTGATCGCCCAATAACCCAAAGGGAGGCGGTCGAACTAATACTCAGGAACGTTGACAACTGGATGACACCATTCTTAGGGATAGCCAAGATTACGACATATCAGGATTTGATAAACTGTGTGTCTAGGCTTGAAAATGCACCTCCAAATTCATGGCCCAACTACTCGGGTCAGAGATTCCAAAGAGGAGGGAAAGCCGAGGCCAAGGTAGTCAGTACAAGCAAGTCCGGCGGCAAAAACGCGGCCGCTAATGTCAACACTGTAAACAATGGTGGCTCGTCAAATAAAAATGACGGCGGCAGCAGTGCAAAACCCGTATATGGAAGCGGGCAGCCTCTTAAAAGTCTGGAGGAATTGAAGGGCAAGCCTTATTCATTCAAAAGGGATAAAGTCGCGCGACTCTTCAAAGATGCCTTGAAGGACGGGCTCCAATTACCTAAATGCAAACGGCCCGCCGACATGGAGAAATCCAGTGACCCGAACTACTGTCCATATCACAGAGTGCTTGGGCACCCCATAGAAGATTGTTGGGTGTTCAAAGACTGGATAGAAAGGAGGTACAAGAATGGCGAGATAACTCTGGCTGATAGTATCCTCCAAACGCCAGCCCCGCATGAGCAGGTGAACGCGGTCTCTCATATAGAGATCAATATTGAGGATTCTTCGACCGAACCTTGGAGTATCCACCTGTCCCGGAAAGCAAAGAAACTCCTCAAATCCATTCAGAAAGAACCAGGTATTTTGTGGAAGAATGATGTAACTCCCACTATCCCTGAACCACCAAGAAAATCGGTGGCCTTCTACAAGAAAGCGAACAAAAATGGCAGCCGCAAACGGGACAAGAAGCCAGTAAAGCCAAAGGAGTATCCGGAAAAGTCAGAACTCCAGAAGTACATTGATGCGCTCGAAGAATACGAACAAGGTCAACCGATACCGGCCATGCTTCGAGACTTCATTCCTAAACGAATTCTCAACAAATTAATGGGTATAGTCGATGAAGACGAAACCACAGATGAAGGAGATGAGTTCTGGGATGAAGAATGCTGTGTCATCACCCACGTAGAAACTCATGAGGTGAGTGAGTCAGAAGACTCTGATACTCTCCCTTGTCGGGAGGAGCTTTATCTCAACGAGTTTCTCGGGCAAGTTCATCATTTTATGAATGGTAGCAAAAAGACAACCAGCATAGACTCAAAGTCGACAATTCGGAAATTCAAACCCGAAGGCATAAAAGGGCTAGTGGAAGACATGCCCTGTCGAATGAGAAAAGAATGCGAGAAGGGACCTGAAATGAATGCGTTCCTTAGAGTTGGATTTACCCGAGACGAGGGAAACTCATCTTCGGGGCGCCCGAAAGAGGACATGGTGATCATAGTTTCTCATGGGCATCAATCCAGAAATGAGGCGTTTCGGCCGGGTCAAGCCCGAAGGAAACCTCCCAATGTCTTTTTAGTAAACATAGATGACAAAGAGATGTTGGAAAGCATAGCATGTCAAGATTGCGGCCACGAAGAAAGGCTGACGATTGAAACCACAAGTGAGGAAAGAGGTGGCGAGTCTCAGGCCGTTTCTACTCAAGCCAGGAATTTCTCCGTTGTAAACCCAAGGAGAGGGTCAATAAACCCTGAATCAAGGGAAGAGGGTAGGCCCGTCGACGGCCGAAAACGCTCTTTTAAAATAGAGAACAGGGAGGAAGGGCAATCAAATCCTCACAAATACACCCGTTCCGCGCCTAACCAAAAAGAATGGTGCCATGCAATACATCATAATAGCGATTCTGAAGAAGACGCACACTTTCCCGGGAGTCTATTTTATCCCAAAGAAGGTAATGAGGCCACTACCTCTGAAAAGGAAAAGACAGAATGTCAGGTCG
The DNA here is from genome assembly GCA_037678475.1 of x Bolboschoenoplectus mariqueter. Taxonomy (NCBI): domain Eukaryota; kingdom Viridiplantae; phylum Streptophyta; class Magnoliopsida; order Poales; family Cyperaceae; genus x Bolboschoenoplectus; species x Bolboschoenoplectus mariqueter. The sequence goes on along the minus strand of CM075258.1, from coordinate 977,389 downwards.
TTCTGCGTTCGGGCACCTACATCCCTGAACGTCAACCTCCAAAGGAGTCTGACCGAAATGTCGCGAAGACCAAAAGTACAAGCAAAGAACCAGAAAATGGCCTACCCACCCGTGAAAAGTCAAAACTCACGGTAGGAGATTACAATGTGCTGGCGCATCTCCGTAAGATCCCAGCCTTGCTTAGTGTCTTTGATGCATTGATGATGTCGAAGGATACGCGCGACATATTAATATACGCGCTCCAAAATCCTGAGCAATTCCAGGCCTACTTTGCTGAAAAGCAATCACATGAGACGGCATACGTCAACAGCCGTTCAACGGGCATCCATTTCACTGATGAAGACCTTTTGACTGGCACCGCCGATCACAACCGGCCGTTGTATGTAACTGGCGACTGTGAGGGGCAAAGATTGAATCGCATTTTGGTCGATTCGGGGTCATCGATAAACATTATGCCCTTGAGGATCCTGAAAACCCTAATGTTGGATACCAAACCATTGTCGAATGAGAAAGTGACCATTCATGGGTTCAATCAACATTCGCAGAAAGCCATGGGTGCGGTGACCCTAACACTCCAATTCGGGGGCCTGATAACCTCGACCAAATTTTATGTCATTGACGCCGATACGTCATACAAGGCCTTACTCGGTCGCCCTTGGCTGCATGAAAACCGGGTGGTACCATCAACTCTTCACCAATGCATGAAATACATGAAAGACGGAAGGCAAAAAAGGATAAATGGGGACATTAAGCCGTTCGGGGTCCATGAAATTGGCCTTAGCGACGCCCGTTATTTCTTAACGCAGGAGGAGAAGGATCAGCATAAAGCGCTGATGGAGTCTCTAAGCTCCGTCTTACAAGGAAATGGCTTGGAAATGCAAACAAGCCAAACCAAATCCACGCCCAATCTGGTGTCATCTCATGATAAAAAGGCACCAACTTTGAGTAATAAACCCATTTATGGGTTGTCCTCTGATGAAGAGGAAGACAAGAAGGAACGAGTGTATGGTGTCACTCCCTTATTTGGCGCCTCTTCTGATGAAGAAGATGAGAAGATCTCGACGCGCCGGGTTATCCCGCTATACGGGGCCTCAACAGACGATGAGTCAGAAGAGGAAGCTCCTATAGATGGAGAGGTGTATGAATCGGAAAGTGGATCAGAAGAAGAAATCCTATTTCACGTCAAACCGACATACAACTTCGAAACTGACGAGAGCCATGAATCGTCTTTAAGGGTTGAAAAGGTACCCGAAAGACATTACAAGGACCTTTCTCCCAGAGAAATGAACCAAATCCAGAAGTTGCGGACGTTTGTTGTTCCTTCTAAGGTCGAACGCTTGCCAGGGAAGACGGTCACTCATAGACCAATCAGATTCTACAAAATCGATGCAATCAATCCTGGTGATAACGCCCTGATCCACGAGTGGAGTGGCTTATTGTCAGAAGACTCCGATGACGGGGAAGTCAATATCGAGGCGTCCCGATATTTCGGGAAGAATCAGGGCCAACTGATGGAAAAGGCCCGGTGTCCTCAAACCATATCAAAATCCAAGATGTATTACTTTGAAAGACTATGGAATGGCTCAACTAATACGGTCAGGGGCCTTGATGACAAGATCAAATACACCCGCGGTTTGGGATACAACTTTGAGTCAGAAGAAGACGGGGATCCCGACGAACGGTGTCGAAGTTTCTTCAAGAACCGCAGAGTTACCTGTTATATGGTATCTGAGGAGCCAGAAGAAGAAGACTTCATCCTGGTGGCTAAAAACGCACCAAAGGAGTTGGAAGACGGCGCGCCAAACACCATTGACGAGTTGGTGGAAGTTAACCTCGGGACAGATGAAGACCCCAGGCCAACCTTCATAAGCGCATCCCTTCCTCAAGAGAAACGGGAACCCCTGAGGGCCTTGCTCCAAGAATATGTTGATTGTTTCGCATGGAGCTATGAAGAAATGCCAGGATTGGATCCCAAAGTTGCGGTCCACAAACTCAAAATTGACCCGAGTATAAAGCCGGTCAAACAAGCACCACGACGAATGAGAATAGAACTCGAGGAAAAAGTCGTGGTCGAAACCAAGAAGCTTATCGATGCAGGCTTCGTACGGGAAGAAGAAACTCCCGATTGGGTGGCTAGCATCGTTCCCGTAAAGAAGAAGAACGGGCAAATACGCATATGCGTCGACTTTCGGGACCTGAATAAAGCTTGTCCCAAAGATGACTTTCCTTTACCGGTGACGGAAATCATCATCGACCATACCTCGTCCTATGAGGTATTCTCTTTTATGGATGGGTACGCGGGGTATAACCAAATCAAAATGGATGAAGAAGACCAGAAGCATACGGCCTTCCGCACTCCGATGGGTATTTATTGTTACAAGGTTATGCCTTTTGGCCTCAAAAATGCCGGAGCCACATACCAGCGAGCCATGACGAAAATATTCGACGACCTAATTCATAAGATTGTCGAATGCTACGTGGACGATTTGGTCGTAAAGGCGACGTCCTATGACGAGCATCTCATAAATCTCAAGGTCGTGTTTGACCGTCTGAGGCAACATGCGCTGAAGCTAAACCCGTTAAAGTGCGCCTTTATGGTTTCGTCGGGGAAATTTCTTGGGTTTGTTATTCGACACCGGGGAATAGAAATAGACCCGGGTAAAATCAAGGCAATACAAGAATTGCCGCCACCCAGAAACCTTAAGGAGCTTCGCTCGCTTCAAGGCCGCTTGGCATACATTAGGCGATTCATAGCCAATCTATCGGGTAGGATACAACCTTTCACCCGATTGACCAAGAAGGATGTCCCGTTTAAATGGGACGAAGCCTGCCAACAAGCCCTAAATGACATCAAGGGCTACCTCCTCAAACCACCAGTGCTAGCAGCTCCAATACCAGGAAAAGAGCTGATATTGTATACGACGGCCTTGGATGGATCTCTCGGGGCCTTGTTAGCACAAGAAAATGAACAAGGGAAAGAAAACGCCCTCTATTATTTGAGCCGCATGCTGGTAGGGGCGGAATACGCCTATACACCGATTGAAAAGCATTGCCTGGCATTGGTGTTCGCTGTGAAGAAGTTGCGACACTACATGATAGCCCACAAGGTCATCCTCATCTCAAAGATTGACCCCTTAAAATATCTCATGACGAGACCCATGCTTACAGGCAGGTTGGCAAGATGGGCCATAATCCTGACCGAGTTTGATATAACTTTCGCGCCACAAAAGGCCATAAAGGGGCAAGCGATGGCTGATTTCCTAGCGGCCCATCCAATATCCGACGATTCTCCTCTGGCATGCGAATTTCCAGATGAAGAAGTCTTTCATATCAAAGATGAAACCCCAAGTTGGGAAATGTACTTTGATGGGGCATCATCAATACGGCCCACCGCGGGCCCAAACATCCCGCAAATACGGGCCGGGATAGGCTTAGTCTTCGTAACACCGGAAGGAGGAATCATGCGTCATGCCTTAGCATTGACCGAGCCTTGTACAAATAATGAGGCTGAATATGAAGCGCTCATAGCCGGGTTAGAGCTTGCGCTGAATATGGGGATTAGAAAACTCCATGTGTTTGGTGACTCCCAATTGATAATAAATCAAATCACCGGAGCATACAAGGTACTAAAACCAGAGTTGGTGAAGTATCACGCTAGGGTTTTGGAATTAATAGATGAAATTCCCGAAATCCTATTCAAGAAAATCTCGAGAGCCACAAACGGCAAAGCTGATGCACTCGCTCGGGTGGCTAAAGAATTAGGCGAACCTGACGACGGAAATGTGCAAATTGTTGTCAAAAATCGACGACCCCTGTCCTCATGCTTCACGGGGACCAAAGATAAAATCCAGGTGGCTATGGCCGAAGAAATGGAAAGTGACCTGGAAGATGTCATGGTGACTCAGCCGAATGACGATTGGCGCCAACCTTTCGTTGAATACTTCAAATACGGGGTTCTCCCGAATGAGAAATCAGCGCGAGAGCAACTCAAGAAGAGAGCGCTTCGCTACGCCTACGTCAATGACACCTTATACAGGCGATCATACGACCAAATGTGGCTTCGCTGTGTGTCAAACTCAGAAGTCCACCAAATCATGAAGGAAGTTCATTCGGGTTTATGCGGAGCACATCAGCCGGGACCCAAAATGCGACTTAAGATAAAGCGCATGGGCTATTATTGGCCCACCATGGCACGCGATTGTATCGAGCATGCCAAGAAGTGTCACATGTGCCAAATACATGGCACATTCATACATCAACACCCAAATCCGCTTCACCCGACTGTATCATCCTGGCCGTTCGATGCATGGGGTACCGATGTAGTCGGGCCCATTGACCCACCTTCCTCCAAGGGTCATAAGTTTATCTTGGCTGCGACCGATTACTTCACCAAGTGGGCCGAGGCAGTCCCGCTTAGGGAAGTGAAGGCAATCGATGTCGTGAATTTCTTCAAAACCCATATCCTATACCGATTTGGGACCCCGAGGAGAATCATTTCTGATAACGGGGCCGCGTTCAAAAGTGCTAAAGTATACGCACTTGCGGAAAAGTTCAAGATTGATTGGAAATATTCTTCCATATACAATCCCAGAGCAAATGGTTTAGCAGAGGCCTTCAATAAGACCTTGATAAAAATCATGAAAAGGACGTTGAAAGGAAATCAGCGCGACTGGCATGAAAGGCTACAAGAAGCGCTTTGGGCATATCGAACCACATGTCGAACCCCCACTCAAGCGACACCATATTCCCTGGTGTTTGGTGTCGAAGCTGTCCTGCCGCTTGAGGTGGAACTCCCGTCCTTAAGGGTGGCGCTCCAGAACGAAATGTCGTTAGATGAGCAGAAGCACCTCAGGCTCGATGAACTCGACGCTATGGATGAAAGGCGAATCATAGCCCAACAAAACTTGGAAATATACCAAGCGAAGATGGCACGGGCCTACGACAAAATGGCCCGCTCAAGAACTTTTCGTCAAGGGGAATTAGTACTCGTTCTCCGAAGGCCCATAATTGGCCGGCATGTCGGCCCAAAGTTTTCACCCAATTGGGAAGGCCCATATGTGGTTGAGAAGGTGTTTGATGGAGGGGCATACCAACTCATAGATCATAAAGGCGAAAGACCATTACCTCCTATAAACGGGCGGTATCTTAAGAAATACCATGCATAATACACCAAAAAGAAAGGTGGCTAAACCCATACACCAAGAAGAAAGGTGGCTAAACCCATACACCAAGAAGAAAGGTGGCCAAACTCAAACACCAAGAAGAAAGGTGGCTAAACTCATACGCCCAAAAGAAAGGTGGCTTAAAGTCCCGGGGTAAAAGGTATTTATCCATGTCCCGCCGGGTGCAAATCGGCCTTGTTGCCTTGAGCCGTTAATCAAGGGACGTGGATGGTGTCCACTGAAGAAATACCTCAAACAAAGCCGTCCCATCGGGCATAAATCGGCCTTGTCGCCTTGGGCCGTTAATCAAGGGACGTGGATGGTGTCCACTGAAGAAATACCATAAACCAAAATGTCCCCTCCGGGCATAAATCGGCCTTGTTGCCTTGAGCCGTTAATCAAGGAACACATGTGGTGGCTAACACAAAAGCTACCAAAACCTCTGACAGGCCAAAAAGAAAGGTTTTGTCCACATCGCCGGATGAAGTCGGCGCCCGAACTTTGGAGCCACTAAAGCGGGGAAATGGTTTTGGTATTTGTGCCTCCAATACAATTACCACTGTGTTTGCCCATTTGATACAGAATAAATATGAAAATGAGCAGCGTTACGATTTGTCGCTTTAAACAAATCATTGCTGAATAAAACATTGCCTTATTAATTAATAGTAAGGCAGAGTATTGAAGGCATAAATAAAAAGCCCTATAATGAATGAAACCTTCTTATCCTTATGATAAGCTTGGATAATTTATCAGGGCGAAATCCCCCTCCAAATACATAAATAAGTATGCGTGGAGAATGAGTGAAATGTGAGGATTCCACACTTAATAATGAGTGGAGAGAATAGAAAGGATCCACATTAAAAAATGGTTTTGCCAATTTGTACCATAAACAATTGACACTGGTATGTTCATCTGACCAGTCATAAAGAGATGAACAGGCTTTTTATCTTGTGCCTAACAAAATAACAAAATACCAAAATGCCGATAATAATATAAATCTTCCCAAAACATATACTCAATCCATGCATTATACAAAATACAATAACAAACCTAAGCTCCTCAAAAATAAATAACTAAAACCATGTCCAAAACAAACAAAATGCCAAAAATACAAACAAATGCCACCCTAAAGGCTAGGATAGCGACTACGCAGCTGGGCCAAGAACCCGTCGATCCGGGTAAACAAAGAACAGGCGGCGGTAAAGTGACGCTCCTCGTCAGCCACTAGGTCGTCTACGCTAGCTCGGGCGGCCTCATAATCATATGAGTAGTCACGAAGAGTGGAGAAGGCGGTGTCTACCAAACCCTCCATGCCCTTGATCTCACTCCTGAGTGACTGGGTCTGATCAGCTAGGTGGCTAGAAGCCCTGTAATCAGCCCCAGAAGCTAGCATACCTGCACTGAAAGCCAGGTGACATGTAAGCTGATCCTGGAGACCCCTGAGGCGGTGACGAAGTGAGAATAACTCCGACTCGGCACGAGACACCGATGTCGCGAGAGTCGAGAGAGTCTTTCGTCTCTCCCCGAAAGCCCAGGCCAAACGCTCGCGGGTTATACAAGACAAATGCTCTTGACAAGGGGCGATCAAGTCGTCAATCACCCCCTGGAAATCAGGAAAGTTCCCGGAAACAGGGACCAAATCCAAAACGCGAAGGTCCAATGAACGGTGGGCTCGAGTAGAGTTGCTAAGGGAACATAGCTTCTCCAACAGATGCCGCATCTCCGATACAGAAGGACCTACAAACCAAATCAATGTCATCACATGCAATATAAACATGAAATCCAAAGTGAGGGATATAAGAGCACGTACCATCGGGAGAAATGTCACCCGAGAGTCTCTCCTCCTCAGGGTCCGCCTCGAAGCCTTCTTCGGGAACGACGTTGAATCCCGCATCGAGCTCAACCTCTGGCTCTGCCTCAATCTCTTCGTCAGGCTCCTCTTCAATATTGTCGTTGTATCTGACATCAAACCTATCACCGAACTCTGTGCCGGTCGCCTCGGCAATGACAAAATCTTCAGGGTCTGAATTAAAAACAAGAATAAGATCCCCGAAGGGAGAAATGAAGAGAGTAAGGTATTGTGAGATGGTGAAATGACAATGGAATTATACCTGAGTCACTAATCATGATAGGCTCCTGAAGGACAGCCAAATCTTCCGCTTCCCTCAACGGAGAAACTCTCGCAGGTGAAGCAAATTCTCCGCCGAGAGCTGGTGCTAATGGACTCCCAGCGTCCCCTTTTGTTTCAAAGAAAAGTGAAATAAGCAAGGGAAATTATGTGAAGGACATTTAGTAGAATATTCTGAAAGAAAAATCATACCTACGACCGCCTCGTCCCGACACTTGGGCTCAACACCCTCACTGTACACGGAGTATACTCTCTCATGACGAGGTTGTTCCCTATCATGTTGTATGTGCCAGTGTGATCAGGGCCTTGGGGTGTCCAATCTGCTGGGTCTTTCATGAGAGGTGGAAAATGACCCGGCGAATATAAAGGCATAGGACCCTGAAAGGAAGCCATAATATCCTGCGAAAAACACAAAATAAAAGATGATAAGCCTATGAAGTAATATAAATCTTTGCAAAAGGAAAAGAGGAAAATCCGGCAGCATCTCCCCTGTACCGGGGGCAATCCTGATTTTCAAGGGAGCAACGAGGCATGTGCCCAGTGCTTTAATAAGAGAAAGGACATGTGCCCAATCTCATTTTTTTTAGAAAGCAAAATAACCAGCCAATAAAACGAGAGACAGGGAGGCACATGTGCACCAATCCCTAACTTGAAGAACAGGGACACACCCTTGTTTCCTCAAGGCTCTTAAAAAAAAAGAAAGGAAAGACATTGGCACCAGAACAGGCCTCTCGGCCAGCAAAGCCTCATGACCAGTTCTGGTGGGTGGCTCTTTGTTTGCTGTTTAAAAGTTGCCAGAAAAATACACAAATTAAATTGCATGAAATTAATGATATAATTTCATGTGATTTTTATACCAAAGATTTGAAATTATGAAATTATGTTCAATTTCATAAAATTATTTCTTGAAATTAAAGAAACAATTTCATGAAATAGCCATGTCAAATATTAAATCATGAAATTATGTCCAATCTCATGATTTATTAAATCCCAAAATTATTTCTTGAAATTAAAAAAATAATTTCATGAAATAATCATACCAAACCCCCTTCAAAAAATATATACACATGTGTGCAAAAAAAATATATGCACAAAACCCTAATTATATGAAATCAAGAAACAATTTCATATAATTAAACATGCCAAATCCAAAAATCATGAATTTCATTCATGAAAAATGCCCCAAATATTATCCCTTGGAATTAAAAAATGATTCTTTGGGATAATCATGCCAAAATATTAATTGTATAAGATTAATATGCCTAATCATATACAATTAATGATTTAAGTGAAATTAATGCCTAATTTCACACCCAAAAATACCAAAAATATTACCCAAAATAACAGAATCATGGAATATATTTTCTGTGATTTTTCAGTAATTTTTCATGGATTTTTGCATGAAGAATAAAATAAAATGGAAAAAGGAATAAAGAAAATACCAAAAATCAGAACTGGAGATAGTTCTGGGTGCAATTTGGGGGATGTGCAACACTCTGGGTGCAATCTGGGGAGCTCAAACACGACTTCTGCCCTTGGGACCCGCCTGTCATACACACAAAGTGTTAAAGGCGCTTTGCGTGGACCCAGTACACATGCACCATACCACTGACAGTACGTTTTGGTGCACAAGGACCAAGCCCACAGCCCAACCCTTAGTTTTTCGCTGGGGCTGTGTCTCATTAAACCTGACGACTGGGCCCCTCTCCTTCAGTCTCACTGCCAAGGGGGCCCAGCGCCCAGAGTTATTTTGGCCAGCGAAAAGAAAAGAAGGGAAAGAGAGGTGAGCGCGGTGCAAGCGCTCCCTCCCTCTGACAAGCCCGAAACCAAAGCACGGTTCACGTGCACCCAACCCAAGCGAGAGAAACCTTTTGAATTTCTCTCTCTCTCCCTCCTTTCTTTCTCCTCGAGCTCCAGAGCTCAGTGGAGCTTCGAAAATGGAGTCTAGGTGTACAATGCGAGTTGGCTTAAACCATTCTAGGGACTTAATCTACATCCTAAGGGGAGTTCAATGCCACAAACAGCATTGAAAATAGTAAAGTAAACAAAGAGAAAATCGAAGGAGAAAGTACCTCGACCTTGAAGGTGACAGAGCAATTGGGAGCTCTAGAAGCCAAGCCAACACCTGGAGAAGCTTCAAGACACCTCCACGACGCTGCCTGAAGTGCCAATTTGGGGTGAAAAGCACTCAATTGGCAGGTGCACCACTTGGCACCTCGGTCTGATTTGGATATGGTCAGTTGGCACAACTCAGCACTCAAGCAGCCAAATTGACACGTTGGGCACACTCAGTGGCACCTTGGTGACATGTCAAGCGCCAGCAAGGCCAAGGAATATTCGGGATATGCTCACACCCGAAAGGCATGACACACTGACCCAAGGAAGAAGACAAAGCCAACGGCTCCTTCTCTCTCCCCAGGCCTGTGTCAGGGACACATGTAGGCACCTCAATGGAGAGCTCTGAGCGCCAGTTAGCTGGAGGAATCTTCCAAGGACAAGCCTCAGGCCAGCACAGGCCTGGCTGGCTCAATCCTGGCCACTTGATCAAACCAAGGGCTGGGATGATGCCAGCTCAGCCCTGAGGCTTAAACCATGCCCTCTGGGCTATAAATAGACCCCCAGTGAAGAAGAAAGAAGAAGAGAGAGAGCAACATAGCTGAAACTCTGCCAAAATCAAAACTCCACCCAATTTTCACAAAAAGAAAGCTTAGCTGAGAAGAGATCAAGCTCTGAATAGCTAGGTAAGGGATAGAAGAGTCAAGCCTTGAGCTTGGCTCAGTCCCAATTGAGCTCAAGGAGCCAGTCTCACCTTGCTGGGTGAGATGGCTAGCCTCTGGCTGGGGAGGTGCACATGTGCCTCCCTCCTTCCAGAGCTCAATTGGTGGCTGAGCTTGAGTCTCAGGAACTCACATGGTGAGTTCACCATGGATTTTGGCAGCATACTCCAACCAATTGGCACATGCCAATCTGGTTTCATGGGGATGGGCACATGTTCATCCCCTTTCTCTCTCAAGCCCTGTGCACATGTGCAGTGGCTATATAAAGCTCAATAATGGCTTTATACAAGCTGTTATGCTGTCAAAATTCCATGGAAAAACAAAATTCCATGTTTTATATGTGTATTGTATTTCAATTTTTTATGATATATGATATTCTGGTGCAAATTGGTTTTATTTTCCTTTTAGTTCTTTTCCTTCATGTTCTCTGATGTGCTTAATAGCTCAAGTTCATAATTGAGCAATGGAAAAGCAATAAACATCAATACTGGGTTGAGTCCAGTGAATTCCAGTTTCTGGCCAGCTGAGAGATCAATCCATATCTCTCAGCCTGGTTGTTAATTTCTTATGAAATTTCACAGTCATGTAGATTAGGTTTATACCAACTTACCATATAAATTTTATAATTTTTGGAATTTTCTGTGAATTGTTATGAATTTTACAATCTCATCTGTCAAAAACTCCAAAAAGGTCAACTTTGGGTCAAACTGAGAAGTTCATTCTTCTTTTGATTCAAAAATCCAAGATTCCTTGATTAATTCACCTTTATGACACCTCATGTGATGTTTTAAAGGATTTAGAATAATTAAACCAGGCTTTAATCCATAGGTTAAGCCAAATTTGATTTTTAATAAAGCTGAAAGGGCATTTCTGTCCAGTCTGCTAAAAATACAATAATCATACTTTCTTTTCACTCAATTAACTTAAAATTTCATGGGCATCTAGAACAAGTCTTAATGCACTCACTCATCAAAATTTACCATTTTTGGTATTTTCTGTGATTTCCTGTGAATTTTTGAAATTGGGTCTGTCAAAATTGAAATTGAGTTGGCTCTGGACCATTACCAGAAAAGTGCAAAAATGAAATTAACTCGTGTTCAAGTGAAATTCATGTGTGAAATTGATATAAAACCTTTCTAAAACATGTAATTGACCCAAATGAATATAATCAAACATGCAATTTGAGAAGAATGTGATGAAATCAAAAGGAAACCAAATTGAAAATAAAACCAGAAATGACCCAATGTGCATAAAGGACAATGCACATCTAAATTGATGAAATTGATCATCCAAACATGTTCAAACATACTAAACGACACTGTTTGGAAGGTTAATTGAAAGAAAATTGCAAAGGAAAGCTATGAAATACCATTTGGTACCAAAGCCCCGAAACCAGTTTGGTACCAAATGGCCAAAGTTGCAAAATTGATGGATTAAACTCAAATTAAGCCTCAAAATCTTGATAAACATGTTCTGACGATGCTATATGACAAAGGAATCGAGTCAATTTGCCAAAAACCAGCTCAAATCCCTCAAAATCTCATCTCAGCCAACTTCCCAACCGAAACCAAGTGGCTACCCCCATCTCCGGCGATCCAGGCCGCCGTCGCCGCCGAGACCACCACCGATGGACTCCCCACTCTCTGGCGATGCCAGCCATGACTTCTGATCGGAGATCCGACGCCGGCAGGGCCTCGATCAGTGTCGGAGAGGATGAGCACGAATATTGATGCATCTCAAAGTGCGAATCTTGATGAAATTCAAACAGCCCATAGAAGGCTTGATGCGCGCCAGAGATCCAACGGCCCAGTTTAAAAGATGCTTTAAAAACTGAACTTAAGTTCAGATCTTGATGCATGGGCCCAAATCTGACGGCCCATATTAATCTGTTTTGAAAATAAACTTTAAACACCAAATAAAAATGATTTCTCAAGCCCATAAATTATGAAAAATATATCAAAAATCATGATTTCATTTATGAATATTTTTAAGACTATAAAATGTCAATTTTGATTTTATTTTATTTCTTTTTTTTTATATTATAAATAAAAGAAAATTCAAGACATATCATATATGTATAAAATAAATTCAAAATATCAAAATATTTTTAAAATAAATGGAAATTATGTCATATGAAAATGCTCAAAACAAATGAATTCTTTTTGATAAAATAAATCAAAATATTCAAAATAGTCAAATTATATTATATTTTGATAAAATAAATAAAGATATTCAAAATAATCAAATGATATTATATTTTGATAAAAATAAATAAAAATACTCAAAATAATCAAATTATGTTATATTTTGATAAAACAAATCAAAATATTCAAAATAGTTAAATTATGTCATGTTTTGGTAAAACAAATAAAAATATTCAAAATAATCACATTATGTTATATTTTGATAAAACAAATCAAAATATTCAAAAATGATTGAATTATGCTATATTTTGATAAAATAAATAAAAAAAAATATATTCAAAAATGATTAAAATATGTTATATGTTGATAAAACAAATCAAAATATTCAAAGATAATCAAATCATGTTATATTTTGATAAAAAAAAAAATAATAAAAATATTCAAAATAATCAAATGATATTATAATCAAATCATGTTATCTTTTGATATAATAAATCAAAAATATTAAAGAATGATTGAATTATGTTATATTTTGATAAAATAAATTGGAATATTCAAGATAATCAAAATTATGTTATATTTTGATAAAACAAATCAAAATATTCAAAGATGATTGAATCATGTTATGAAACAAATAAAAATGTTCAAAATAATTAAACCTTGTTATATTTTGATAAAACAAATCAAAATATTTAAATATGCAAATATACCCAAATATTTGACCAAATATGTCAAAAATACAAATATGTCCAAATATTTGACCAAACATGTCAAACATGCAAATATACCCAAACATTTGACCAAACATGTCAAATATGCAAATATGTCCAAATATTTGACCAAATATGTCAAACATGCAAATAAACCCAAACATTTGACCAAACATGTCAAAAATACAAATATGTCCAAATATTTGACCAAACATGTCAAACATGCAAATATACCCAAACATTTGACCAAACATGTCAAAAATACAAATATGACCAAACTTTTGACCAAACATGTTAAATATGCAAATAAACCCAAACATTTGACCAAACATGTCAAATATGCAAATACACCCAAATTTCTGGCCAAACATGCCAAATATACAAATATGTCCAAACTCTTGATAAAATAGGTCAAATATGCAAATATGTCCAAATCTCTGGTCAAATATGCCAAATATGCAGATAAGTCCAAAACTTGGTAAAAACATACCAACATATCAAATCATATCAAATCATGTTTCAAGAACATTAAACTGGCAGTGCGCTTCAGGTTTAATGTACCTCATTTTGGAAATCGATAAAGAATTATATGTTCCCGATCCTCCAATTTTCCCAGGTTTCGAATTGGCATAGCGCTTCAGATTCGGGACTTGGAAGGTCAATAGACTGTTTAGGATTATACGTCCTTGTCTTTGACATGAACCTTTTTAGAGATCAAACATCTCTGGTTCTTTGAGTATCGAGTTGGCAGTGCGCTTCACATTCGAACTCCGTGAGATCAATAGGATTATACATCCTCGATCTCTGATTTATGAGAAATTATACGTTTCTCTGACTTTAGATCATACGTCTTTAGTCTTATTATCCAAAGTTATACCTTTGGGTTATTTTAAATATGCATTATAATAAATTGGAAGGAAGAAATAAAGCCACAAATCTGATCCATATATTTTGATTAGTTTAGCCCATTAATCAGAGGTTCCCGAGGCGAGAGCCGGGGTAATTAACGGCGGGGGCTTGCGCCCGTCGGAAAATAAAAGTTCCCACAATCACCTAAATAATAAGTCCTTGAGCGCACAAACACGCGCAGGGATGTACCTGCACCTTCTTCCCCCGTGAGCGAGGACGCCGATGCCTCGCGCGTGGGCCGCGAAAAAGGGCCGCACAATCACCGTATGTGTGAATTTTGATGATATTTCAATTGGAAATGAGGCCAAATTGTTTAAAAACGTTCACAAATATATTAAAAAACGTTTGAAATGTGTTTCAATGCAATTTGAGATGAAATATAGGTCAAAAGTCATTAATTTAGCTCCAAAAATATATAGAAGCAATAAATAAACGTATCCATGAGCTTATGTGTGAATTTTGACGATATTTCAATAAGAAATGAGGCTAAATTGATTAAAAATATGTATAAACATGTTGAAAATCGTTTTAAATGGATTTCAATGCAATTTGGGGTGGCATATATGTCATAATTTATTAATTTAGATTCAAAAATACATATAAACCACAAAAAACCATATCCATCAATATATGGGTGAATTTTAACGATATTTGAATAGAACATGAGGCCAAATTGTTTAAAAAAGTGTTAAACAAATTCAAAAGTGTTTCAAATGCATTTTGATACAATTTGAGGTGAAATATAGTTCAAAATTCATTAATTTAGATCCAATAACATATATAGATAATACAGACATAGCTAACAGCTTGTATGTAAATTTTTATGATATTTCAATCAGAAATAAGGCCAAATTTATTAAAAACGTATATAAAATATGTTCAAAACCGTTTTAAATGCATTTTAAAGCAATTTGAGGTGAAATATAAGTCAAAACCCATTTATTTAGCTCCAAAAACACATATAAACCATAAATAACCATATTCATCAACATATGGGAGAATTTTAATGATATTTCAATAGAAAATGAGGCCGAAGTATTTAAAAAAGTGTTTAAACATCTTCAAAAGCCTTTCAAATGCATTTTGATACATTTTGAGGGGAAATATTGGTCAAAACTCATTAATTTAGCCCGAAAAACATATCTAAACAATACATAGACATATCTAACAGCTTATTTGAAATTTTTTATGATATTTCAATCAGAAATGAGGCCAAATTTATTAAAAATGTGTATAAATATGTTCAAAACCGTTTTAAATGCATTTTAATGCAATTTGAGTTGAAAATCAGAACACATTTATTTAGCTCCAAAAACACATATAAACCATAAATAACCATATATCCATCAACACATGTGTGAATTTTGCAGATATTTCAATAGAAAATGAGGCTAAAATGTTTAAAAACGTGTTTAAACATTTTCAAAAGCGTTTTGAATGCATTTCAATGCAATTTGATGAAAAATATAGGTCAAAACTCATTAATTTACCTCGAAAAATATATAGAAATAATAAATAAACACATCTAACAAATATGTAAATTTTGATGATATTTCAATCAGAAATGAGGCCGAATTGATTAAAAACTTGTAAACATGTTCAAAACCGTTTTAAATGCATTTTAATGCAATTTGAGGTTTAATATAGGTTATCACTCATTAATTTAGCTCCAAAAAAATGTAAAATAATAAATAAACATATCTTACCGCTAATGTGTAATTTTTGATGATATTGCAATAGAAAATGAGGTCAAATTGATAAAAAAAAAACGTGTATAAACATATTCAAAAGCGTTTTAAATACATTTTAATGTAATTTGAGGTGAAATATAGGTCAAAACTCATTAATTTAGCTCCGAAAATATATGGAAACAATAAATAAATGTATCCATCAGCTTATGTGTGAGTTTTGAAGATATTTCAATAAGAAATGAGGCCAAATTGATTAAAAATGTGTATAAACATGTTCAAAACCGTTTTAAATGGATTTTAATGTAATTTGAGGTGAAATATTGGTCATAACTCTTTAATTTAACTCAAAAAACATATAGAACCAACAAATAAATGCACATAACAGCTAATGCAGGAATTTTGATGATATTTCAATAGAAAATGAGGCCAAATTGTTTAAAATGGTGTATAAACAGGTTCAAAAGCATTTTAAGTACATTTCAATGCAATTTGAGGTGAATATAGGTCATCACTCATTAATTTAGCACAATAAATATATAGAAACAATAAATAAACATATCTAACAGCTTATGTGTGAATTATTATTATATTTCTATCAGAAATGAGGTCAAATTAATTAAAAACGTTTAGAAACATATGTTCAAAACCATTTTAAATGCATTTTAATGTAATTTGAGGTGAAATATAGGTCATAACTCATTAATTTAGCTCCAAAAACATATAGAAATAATAAATAAACATATTTTACCAGTAATGTGAGATTTTTGATGATATTTCAATATGAAATGAGGCCAAATTGATTAAAAAGGTGTATAAACATATTCAAAACCGTTTTAAGTGAATTTTAATGCAATTCGAGGTGAAAGATAAATCATAACTTATTAATATAACGCCAAAAACACATATAAAATCATAAATAAACATATCCATCAGCTTATGTGTGAATGTTGATGTTATTTCAATAGAAAATGAGGCCAAATTATTTTAAAACATGTATAAACATGTTCAAAAGCATTTTGAATGCATTTTAATGCAATTTGACATGAAATATAGGGCCAAACTAATTAAATCAGCCCCAAAAAGATGTAAAATAATAAATAAACATATCTTACCACTACTATGTGAATTTTCATGATATTTCGATATAAAAAGAGGCTAAATTGTTTAAAAACGTTTTTAAATATTTTCAAAATCTTTTTGAATGCATTTTAATGCAATTTGAGGTGAAATACATAGTTCAAAACTCATTAATTTTGCTGCAAAAATTTATAGAAACAACAAATAAACATATCCATGCGCAATTTATTAAAAATGAGGCCAAATTTATTAAACCATAAATAACCATATCCATCAACATATGTGTGAATTTTGATTATATTTCAATAGAAAATGAGGCCGAATTGTTTAAAAAAGTGTTTGAACATGTTGAAAAGTGTTTGAAATGCATTTTATACAATTTGAGGTGAAATATTGGTCAAAACTCATTAATTTAGCCCCAAAAACATATCTAAAGAATACATAGACATATCTAACAGCTTATATGTAAATTTTTATGATATTACAATCAGAAATGAGGCCCAACAGATTAAAAATCGTATAAACTTGTTCAAAACCGTTTTAAACGCATTTTAATACAATTTGAGGTGAATATAGGTCAGAACACATTTATTTAGCTCCAACACATATAAACCAAAAATAACCATAACCATCAACACATGGTTGAATTTTGTTCATATTTGAATAGACAATGAGGGCGAATTGTTTAAAAAAGTGTTTAAACATGTTCAAAAGCATTTCAAATGCATTTTATACAATTTCAGGTGAAGTATTGGTCAAAACTCATTAATTAAGCTCCAAAAAGATGTCAAATAATAAATAAACATATCTTACCGCTAATGTGTGAATTTTGATGATATTTCAATAGAAAACGAAGCAAAATTGTTTAAAAACGTTTTTAAATATTTTCAAAAGCGTTTTGAATGCATTTTAATGCAATTTGAGGTGAAATATAGGTCAAAACTCATTAATTTTGCTGCAAAAATTTATACAAACAACAAATAAATGTATCCATGAGCTCATGTGTGAATTTTGAACATATTTCAATCAGAAATGAGGCCAAATTTATTAAAAACGTGTATAAATTTGTTCAAAACAGTTTTAGATGCATTTTAATGCAATTTGAGATAAAATATAGATCAGAACTCATTTATTTAGCTCCAAAAACACATATAAACCATAAATAACAATATCCATCAACATATGTGTGAATTTTGATGATATTCCAGTAGAAAATGAGGCTAAATTGCTTTAAAACGTTTTTAAATATTTTCAAAAGCGTTTTGAATGCATTTTAATACAATTTGAGGTGAAATATAGGTTAAAACTCATTAATTTAGCACCAAAAACACATATAAACCATAAATAACCATATCCATCAACATATGTGTGAATTTTGATGATATTCCAATAGAAAATGAGGCTAAATTGTTTAAAAACGTTTTTAAATATTTTCAAAAGCGTTTTGAATGTATTTTAATACAATTTGAGGTGAAATATAAGTCAAAACTCATTAATTTAGCTCCAAAAATATATAGAAACAACAAATAAACGTATCCATCATCTTATGTGTGAATTTTGAAGATATTTCAATCAGAATGTGCGGCCCTTTTTCGCGGCCCACGCGCGAGGCATCGGCGTCCTCGCTCACGGGGGAAGAAGGTGCAGGTACATCCCTGCGCGTGTTTGTGCGCTCAAGGACTTATTATTTAGGTGATTGTGGGAACTTTTATTTTCCGACGGGCGCGAGCCCCCGCCGTTAATTACCCCGGCTCTCGCCTCGGGAACCTCTGATTAATGGGCTAAACTAATCAAAATATGTGGATCAGATTTGTGGCTTTATTTCTTCCTTCCCATTTATTATAATGCATACTTGAAATAACCCAAAGGTATAACTTTGGATAATAAGACTAAAGACGTATGATCTAAAGTCAGAGAAACGTATAATTTCTCATAAATCAGAGATCGAGGATGTATAATCCTATTGATCTCACGGAGTTCGAATGTGAAGCGCACTGCCAACTCGATACTCAAAGAACCAGAGATGTTTGATCTCTAAAAAGGTTCATGTCAAAGACAAGGACGTATAATCCTAAACAGTCTATTGACCTTCCAAGTCCCGAATCTGAAGCGCTATGCCAATTCGAAACCTAGGAGAATTGGAGGATCGGGAACATATAATTCTTTATCGATTTCCAAAATGAGGTACATTAAACCTGAAGCGCACTGCCAATTTAATGTTCTCGAAACATGATTTGATATGATTTGGTATGTTGGTATGTTTTCACCAAGTTTTGGACTTATCTGCATATTTGGCATATTTGGCCAGAGATTTGGACATATTTGCATATCTGACCTATTTTATCAAGAGTTTGGACATATTTGTATATTTGGCATGTTTGGCCAGAAATTTGGGTGTATTTGTATATTTGACATATTTGACATGTTTGGTCAAATGTTTGAGTTTATTTGCATGTTTGACATATTTGGTCAAATATTTGGACACATTTGTATTTTTTGACATATTTGGTCAAATATTTGGGTATATTTGCATATTTGACATATTTGGTCAAAGATTGAGACGTATTTGCCTATGTGACATGTTTGGTCAAAGATTTGGGCATGTTTGTATTTTTGACATATTTGGTCAAATATTTGGGTATATTTGCATATTTGACATGTTTGGTCAAATATTTGGACATATTTGACATATTTAAATATTTTGTTTTGTTTTATCAAAATATAATGAAGTTTAATTATTTTGAACATTTTGATTTGTTTTATGACATGATTCAATCATTTTTGAATATTTTTGATTTATTTTATCAAAATATGGCATAATTTGATTATTTTGAATATTTCAATTTGTTTTGTCAAAATATAATGTAATTTAATTATTTTGAATATTTTGATTTGTTTTATCAAAATATGACATAATTTGATTATTTTGAAAATTGCTGATTTGTTTTATCATAATTTTCACTTATTTTTAAATATCCTATTTGGTATTTTGAATTTATTTTATACATATATCATATATCTTGAATTTTCTTTTATTTATAATATAAAAAAGAAAATAAAATAAAATCAAAATTGACATTTTATAGTCTTAAAAATATTCATAAATGAAATCATGATTTTTGATATATTTTTCATAATTTATGGGCTTGAGAAATCATTTTTATTTGGTGTTCAAAGTTTATTTTCAAAACAGATTAATATGGGCCGTCAGATTTGGGCCCATGCATCAAGATCTGAACTTAAGTTCAGTTTTTAAAGCATCTTTTAAACTGGGCCGTTGGATCTCTGGCGCGCATCAAGCCTTCTCTAGGCTGTTTGAATTTCATCAAGATTCGCATTTTGAGATGCATCAATATTCGTGCTCATCCTCCCCGACACTGATCGAGGCCCTGCCGGCGTCGGATCTCCGATCAGGAGGCATGGCTGGCATCGCCGGAGCGTGGGGAGTCCATCGGCGGTGGTCTCGGCGGCGGCGGCGGCCTGGATCGCCGGAAATGGGGGTAACCACCTGGTTTCGGTTGGGAAGTTGGCTGAGATGAGATTTTGAGGGATTTGAGCTGATTTTTGACAAATTGACTCGATTCCTTTATCATATAGCATCGTCAGAACATGTTTATCAAGATTTTGAGGCTTAATTTGAGTTTAATCCATCAATTTTGCAACTTTGGCCATTTGGTACCAAACTGGTTTCGGGGCTTTGGTACCAAATGGTATTTCATAGCTTTCCTTTGCAATTTTCTTTCAATTAACCTTCCAAACAGTGTCGTTTAGTATGTTTGAACATGTTTGGATGATCAATTTCATCAATTTAGATGTGCATTGTCCTTTATGCACATTGGGTCATTTCTGGTTTTATTTTCAATTTGGTTTCCTTTTGATTTCATCACATTCTTCTCAAATTGCATGTTTGATTATGTTCATTTGGGTCAATTACATGTTTTAGAAAGGTTTTATATCAATTTCACACATGAATTTCACTTGAACACGAGTTAATTTCATTTTTGCACTTTTCTGGTAATGGTCCAGAGCCAACTCAATTTCAATTTTGACAGACCCAATTTCAAAAATTCACAGAAAATCACAGAAAATCCCAAAAATGGTAAAATTTGATGAGTGAGTGCATTAAGACTTGTTCTAGATGCCCATGAAATTTTAAGTTAATTGAGTGAAAAAAAAGTATGATTATTGTATTTTTAGCAGACTGGACAGAAATGCCCTTTCAGCTTTATTAAAACCAAATTTGGCTTAACCTATGGATTAAAGCCTGGTTTAATTATTCTAAATCCTTTTAAAACATCACATGAGGTGTCATAAAGGTGAATTAATCAAGGAATCTTGGATTTTTGAATCAAAAGAAGAATGAACTTCTCAGTTTGACCCAAAGTTGACCTTTTTGGAGTTTTTGACAGATGAGATTGTAAAATTCATAACAATTCACAGAAAATTCCAAAAATTATAAAATTTATATGGTAAGTTGGTATAAACCTAATCTACATGACTGTGAAATTTCATAAGAAATTAACAACCAGGCTGAGAGATATGGATTGATCTCTCAGCTGGCCAGAAACAGGAGTTCACTGGACTCAAACCAGTATTGATGTTTATTGCTTTTCCATTGCTCAATTATGAACTTGAGCTATTAAGCACATCAGAGAACATGAAGGAAAGAACTAAAAGGAAAATAAAACCAATTTGCACCAAAATATCATATATTATAACAAATTGAAATACAATATTCATATAAAACATGGGATTTTGTTTTTCCATGGAATTTTGACAGCATAACAGCTTGTATAAAGCCATTATTGAGCTTTACACAGCCACTGCACATGTGCACAGGGCTTGAGAGAGAGAGGGGATGAGCATGTGCCCATCCCCATGAAACCAGATTGGCATGTGCCAATTGGCTGGAGTATGCTGCCAAAATCCATGGTGAACTCACCATGTGAGCTCCTGAGACTCAAGCTCAGCCACCAATTGAGCTCTGGAAGGAGGGAGGCACATGTGCACCTCCCCAGCCATGGGGCTAGCCATCTCACCCAGCAAGGTGAGACTGGCTCCTTGAGCTCAATTGAGACTGAGCCAAGCTCAAGGCTTGACTCCTATGGTTCTTACCTAGCTATTCAAGACTTGGTTTCTCCTCAGCTAGCTTTTTTTTTTTTTTGTGGAATTTGGTGGAGTTGAGATTTTGGCAGAGTTTTGGCTATGTTGCTCTCTCTTTTTTTTCTTCTTCACTGGGGGTCTATTTATAGCCCAGGGGGCATGGTTTAAGCCTCAGGGCTGAGCTGGCATCATCCCAGCCCTTGGTTTGATCAAGTGGCCAGGATTGAGCCAGCCAGGCCTGTGCTGGCCTGAGGCTTGTCCTTGGAAGATTCCTCCAGCTAACTGGCGCTCAGAGCTCTCCATTGAGGTGCCTACATGTGTCCCTGACACAGGCCTGGGGAGAGAGAAGGAGCCGTTGGCTTTGTCTTCTTCCTTGGGTCAGTGTGTCATGCCTTTCGGGTGTGAGCATATCCCGAATATTCCTTGGCCTTGCTGGCGCTTGACATGTCACCAAGGTGCCACTGAGTGTACCCAACGTGTCAATTTGGCTGCTTGAGTGCTGAGTTGTGCCAACTGACCACATCCAAATCAGACCAAGGTGCCAAGTGGTGTACCTGCCAATTGAGTGCTTTTCACCCCAAATTGGCACTTCAGGCAGCGTCGTGGAGGTGTCTTGAAGCTTCTCCAGGTGTTGGCTTGGCTTCTCGAGCTCCCAATTGCTCTGTCACCTTCAAGGTCGAGGTACTTTCTCCTTCGATTTTCTCTTTGTTTACTTTACTATTTTCAATGCTGTTTGTGGCATTGAACTCCCCTTAGGATGTAGATTAAGTCTCTAGAATGGTTTAAGCCAACTCGCATTGTACACCTAGACTCCATTTTCGAAGCTCCACTGAGCTTTGGAGCTCGAGGAGGAAGAAAGGAGGGAGAGAGAGAGAAATTCAAAAGGTTTCTCTCGCTTGGGTTGGGTGCACGTGAACCGTGCTTTGGTTTCGGGCTTGTCAGAGGGAGGGAGCGCTTGCACCGCGCTCACCTCTCTTTCCCTTCTTTTCTTTTCGCTGGCCAAAATAATTCTGGGCGCTGGGCCCCCTTGGCAGTGAGACTGAAGGAGAGGGGCCCAGTCGTCAGGTTTAATGAGACACAGCCCCAGCGAAAAACTGAGGGTTGGGCTGTGGGCTTGGTCCTTGTGCACCAAAACGTATTGTCAGTGGTATGGTGCATGTGTACTGGGTCCACGCAAAGCGCCTTTAACACTTTGTGTGTATGACAGGCGGGTCCCAAGGGCAGAAGTCGTGTTTGAGCTCCCCAGATTGCACCCAGAGTGTTGCACATCCCCCAAATTGCACCCAGAACTATCTCCAGTTCTGATTTTTGGTATTTTCTTTATTCCTTTTTCCATTTTATTTTATTCTTTATGCAAAAATCCATGAAAAATTACTGAAAAATCACAGAAAATATATTCCATGATTCTGTTATTTTGGGTAATATTTTTGGTATTTTTGGGTGTGAAATTAGGCATTAATTTCACTTAAATCATTAATTGTATATGATTAGGCATATTAATCTTATACAATTAATATTTTGGCATGATTATCCCAAAGAATCATTTTTTAATTCCAAGGGATAATATTTGGGGCATTTTTCATGAATGAAATTCATGATTTTTTGAATTTGGCATGTTTAATTATATGAAATTGTTTCTTGATTTCATATAATTAGGATTTTGTGCATATATTTTTTTTTGCACACATGTGTATATATTTTTTGAAGGGGGTTTGGTATGATTATTTCATGAAATTATTTTTTTAATTTCAAGAAATAATTTTGGGATTTAATAAATCATGAGATTGGACATAATTTCATGATTTAATATTTGACATGGCTATTTCATGAAATTGTTTCTTTAATTTCAAGAAATAATTTTATGAAATTGAACATAATTTCATAATTTCAAATCTTTGGTATAAAAATCACATGAAATTATATCATTAATTTCATGCAATTTAATTTGTGTATTTTTCTGGCAACTTTTAAACAGCAAACAAAGAGCCACCCACCAGAACTGGTCATGAGGCTTTGCTGGCCGAGAGGCCTGTTCTGGTGCCAATGTCTTTCCTTTCTTTTTTTTAAGAGCCTTGAGGAAACAAGGGTGTGTCCCTGTTCTTCAAGTTAGGGATTGGTGCACATGTGCCTCCCTGTCTCTCGTTTTATTGGCTGGTTATTTTGCTTTTTGAAAAAAAATGAGATTGGGCACATGTCCTTTCTCTTATTAAAGCACTGGGCACATGCCTCGTTGCTCCCTTGAAAATCAGGATTGCCCCCGGTACAGGGGAGATGCTGCCGGATTTTCCTCTTTTCCTTTTGCAAAGATTTATATTACTTCATAGGCTTATCATCTTTTTGTGTTTTTCGCAGGATATTATGGCTTCCTTTCAGGGTCCTATGCCTTTATATTCGCCGGGTCATTTTCCACCTCTCATGAAAGACACAGCAGATTGGACACCCCAAGGCCCTGATCACACTGGCACATACAACATGATAGGGAACAACCTCGTCATGAGAGAGTATACTCCGTGTACAGTGAGGGTGTTGAGCCCAAGTGTCGGGACGACTAGCCCGCCTCCTTTGCACCTTCTGGGCACGGAGATGACATCATATCGGGCGTGTCCTTGGGACGACAAGCGTGTGCTCCGCGGGACTTTAGAAAGGCGCCCCCGACAAGTGGAGTGGGTCCAGTTCACCTTGCTTACAGAGGAAAGCATGCTCAAGCAAGCGGGGATTTATGAGGCGGTGTACCTCTCGCTTTTTGGATACACCCAGGACATATCCTTGTTTCGGGCATTTGCTGAGCGCTGGAGCTATGTCACGAACACCTTATTCACGGAGGATCGTGAGATGACTTTGAGCCTATGGGACCTCTCCCAGTTATCAGGGTTGCCGATCTATGGCCTTCCGTATGATGAGCATTGCCTCAGTGGAGTGGATCTCCTCAGCCTGAGGCCAGACGGGACTCCGATGTACCCGGCGTCTCTTCGTCAGGTATATAAGATTTATCATGAGATTTTAGGGGACCGAGAGGGTGTCTCCTTGGGCCAGTGGGTTTCTTACTTTGCCGATGCCCCGACACATCCTCGTACCTCTTTTGCTGATCCTTGCGATCCTTTGGGAGTAGGATTATCGACTGGTATCGTGCATAGGGGGTCCAAACCAGGCTTGGGGTCTATCACTACCAGGATTGTGGACGAGGAAACATTATTGACTGCCTTTCTATCATGGTGGCTGTGCTATTTCGTCTTGCCCGGTTCTCCAGTTGGCAGGATCAGGCCTTCTTCATTTGTTGTGGCTAACATCTTGGCTCGGGGACATAGGGTTTCCCTGGCTATCCCGGCGTTGGCCAACATTTATCGATCTCTCCGCGGGTTAGTTTCCTCTCGCGATCCTTCTTTCAGTGGGGAGGTCATCCCCTTTCATTTCATCAGTGGTTGGCTTCATGCACACTGGATGGGTCTTTATACTCCTGTCCTTTCTCAGGAGATACGGGTTATACTACCCTATTTGTCCGACATAGCTTGTGCTTCGGCATCATCCCTTTCTCCCAAAGATGCTCGCTATCGTTTCTTCCGTTCGCGAGGGGCACTCCAGAGATCTGAGGTACGCGCTTTTTCGCGTAGGATGCCCAGAGGTTCAGATAGACTTGTTGTGAACATTCCACGGTCTAGGTTGGTTCAAGGGATTTTAGAGGATTCGGCAGCCACTGAGCACCTCATTAGCATTCGGTGTGGCTTTTTACCTCTACGCATCGGTGAGCATATTATCTTGGAGCCATACTCTCCTCACCGTTGTGCCCATCAGTTTGGATATGACCAGGGCATTCCCGAGTTGCTTTCCCGTCCCGAGTCGCTTTCTGCAGACCTGGAAGGTTTGAGTAGATGTTGGTCTTCCATACTTCGCGTGGGTACGGGTTCCCAGTTTACCATGCCTCGGGCTTCACGCTCAGAGGTGATTTTTACCGTCATGTATCATAGGTGGTATACTCACACTATCTCTGCATATCAGGCGATACTCCCTGCCGATATGGCACGTGTGACTTGTCCACTGCCGGACAAAAAGAAAAATGAAAAGAAGCGGCGGAGATCTCCTTCCTCTTCCTCTTCTCGCGCCTTACTTGATTTTCAGGGCTTCGACAGCAAGGTGCCATTAGATTCTCCTACCGCTTCTCAGACAGGTGATATTATTTATGGCCTCTTTTGTTTACTGTATTTGTATCCTTGAAGTTTCTTATGTGACTTCTTTATGATAT
Source organism: x Bolboschoenoplectus mariqueter (assembly GCA_037678475.1). NCBI lineage: Eukaryota > Viridiplantae > Streptophyta > Magnoliopsida > Poales > Cyperaceae > x Bolboschoenoplectus > x Bolboschoenoplectus mariqueter. Next base: position 951,451 of record CM075258.1, on the reverse strand, counting down.
ACTGATGTCGGAAAAATTGCAGGAGGGTCGACCGACAGAGAGGCACCTGACTCCGTCTTGGAGGAGCTCTTCATTTTTCGAGCGGGTTTGCCAGGTACTTACATTTGTAAGGTCCTTTACATTTAGGGAAATGATCATTCTTCCCTTATATTCTCCTTGATTTGTTTCCAGGCTTTGAGAGCGCTGACCTTTCTACAACGGAGGCCCAGGAAAACTCACCTACCGTCTTGGGGGACGAGGCGGTCGTGGGTATGATTTTTTTCTTTTCAGAATATTCTACTAAATATCCTTCACATAATTTCATTTGCTTATTTCACTCTTCTTTGAAACAAAAGGGGACGCTGAGAGTCCATTAGCACCAGCTCTCGGCGGAGAATTTGCTTCACCTGCAAGAGTTTCTCCGTTAAGGGAAGCGGAAGATTTGGCTGTCCTTCAGGAGCCTATCATGATTAGTGACTCAGGTATAATTCCATTGTCATTTCACCATCTCACAATACCTTACTCTCTTCATTTCTCCCTTCGGGGATCTTATTCTTGTTTTTAATTCAGACCCTGAAGATTTTGTCATTGCCGAGGCGACCGGCACAGAGTTCGGCGATAGGTCTGATGTCGGATACGACGACAATATTGAAGAGGAGCCTGACGAAGAGATTGAGGCAGAGCCAGAGGTTGAGCTCGATGCAGGATTCAACGTCGTTCCCGAAGAAGGCTTCGAGGCGGACCCTGAGGAGGAGAGACTCTCGGGTGACATTTCCCCCGATGGTACGTGCTCTTATATCCCCTCACTTTGGATCTCATGTTTATATTGCATGTGATGACATTGGTTTGGTTTGTAGGTCCTTCTGTATCGGAGATGCGGCATCTGTTGGAGAAGCTATGTTCCCTTAGCAACTCTACTCGAGCCCACCGTTCATTGGACCTTCGTGTTTTGGATTTGGTCCCTGTTTCCGGGAACTCTCCTGATTTCCAGGGGGTGATTGACGACTTGATCGTCCCCTGTCAAGAGCATTTGTCTTGTATAACCCGCGAGCGTTTGGCCTGGGCTTTCGGGGAGAGACGAAAGACTCTCTCGACTCTCGCGACATCGGTGTCTCGTGCCGAGTCGGAGTTATTCTCACTTCGTCACCGCCTCAGGGGTCTCCAGGATCAACTTACATGTCACCTGGCTTTCAGTACAGGTATGCTAGCTTCTGGGGCTGATTACAGGGCTTCTAGCCACCTAGCTGATCAGACCCAGTCACTCAAGAGTGAGATCAAGGGCGTGGAGGGTTTGGTAGACACCGCCTTCTCTACTCTTCGTGACCACTCATATGATTATGAGGCCGCCCGAGCTAGCGTGGACGACCTAGTGGCTGACGAGGAGCGTCACTTTACCGCCGCCTGTTCTTTGTTTACCCGGATCGACGGGTTCTTGGCCCAGCTGCGTAGTCGCTATCCTAGCCTTTAGGGTGGCATTTGTTTGTATTTTTGGCATTTTGTTTGTTTTGGACATGGTTTTAGTTATTTATTTTTAGGAGCTTAGGTTTGTTATCCTATTTTGTACGATGTATGGATTGAGTATATGTTTTGGGAAGATTTATATTATTATCGGTATTTTGGTATTTTGTTTGTTATTTTGTTAGGCACAAGATAAAAAGCCTGTTCATCTCTTTATGACTGGTCAGATGAACATACCAGTGTCAATTGTTTATGGTACAAATTGGCAAAACCATTTTGAATGTGGATTCTTTCTATTCTCTCCACTCATTATTAAGTGTGGAACCCTCACATTTCGCTCATTCTCCACGCATATTTATTTGTATATTTGGAGTGGGATTTCGCCCTGATAAATTATCCAAGCTTATCATAAGGATAAGAAGGTTTCATTCATTATAGGGCTTTTTATTTATGCCTCCAATACTCTGCCTTACTATTAATTAATAAGGCAATGTTTTATTCAACAATGATTTGTTTAAAGCGACAAATCATAACGCTGCCCATTTTCATATTTATTCTGTATCAAATGGGCAAACACAGTGGTAATTGTATTGGAGGCACAAATACCAAAACCATTTCCCCGCTTTAGTGGCTCCAAAGTTCGGGCGCCGACTTCATCCGGCGATGTGGACAAAACCTTTCTTTTTGGCCTGTCAGAGGTTTTGGTAGCTTTTGTATTAGCCACCACATGTGTTCCTTGATTAACGGCTCAAGGCGACAAGGCCGATTTATGCCCGGAGGGGACATTTTGGTTTATGGTATTTCTTCAGTGGACACCATCCACGTCCCTTGATTAACGGCTCAAGGCGACAAGGCCGATTTGCACCCGGCGGGACATGGATAAATACCTTTTACCCCGGGACTTTAAGCCACCTTTCTTTTGGGCGTATGAGTTTAGCCACCTTTCTTCTTGGTGTTTGAGTTTGGCCACCTTTCTTCTTGGTGTATGGGTTTAGCCACCTTTCTTCTTGGTGTATGGGTTTAGCCACCTTTCTTCTTGGTGTATTATGCATGGTATTTCTTAAGATACCGCCCGTTTATAGGAGGTAATGGTCTTTCGCCTTTATGATCTATGAGTTGGTATGCCCCTCCGTCAAACACCTTCTCAACCACATATGGGCCTTCCCAATTAGGTGAAAACTTTGGGCCGACATGCCGGCCAATTATGGGCCTTCGGAGAACGAGTACTAATTCCCCTTGACGAAAAGTTCTTAAGCGGGCCATTTTGTCGTAGGCCCGTGCCATCTTCGCTTGGTATATTTCCAAGTTTTGTTGGGCTATGATTCGCCTTTCATCCATAGCGTCGAGTTCATCGAGCCTGAGGTGCTTCTGCTCATCTAACGACATTTCGTTCTGGAGCGCCACCCTTAAGGACGGGAGTTCCACCTCAAGCGGCAGGACAGCTTCGACACCAAACACCAGGGAATATGGTGTCGCTTGAGTGGGGGTTCGACATGTGGTTCGATATGCCCAAAGCGCTTCTTGTAGCCTTTCATGCCAGTCGCGCTGATTTCCTTTCAACGTCCTTTTCATGATTTTTATCAAGGTCTTATTGAAGGCCTCTGCTAAACCATTTGCTCTGGGATTGTATATGGAAGAATATTTCCAATCAATCTTGAACTTTTCCGCAAGTGCGTATACTTTAGCACTTTTGAACGCGGCCCCGTTATCAGAAATGATTCTCCTCGGGGTCCCAAATCGGTATAGGATATGGGTTTTGAAGAAATTCACGACATCGATTGCCTTCACTTCCCTAAGCGGGACTGCCTCGGCCCACTTGGTGAAGTAATCGGTCGCAGCCAAGATAAACTTATGACCCTTGGAGGAAGGTGGGTCAATGGGCCCGACTACATCGGTGCCCCATGCATCAAACGGCCAGGATGATACAGTCGGGTGAAGCGGATTTGGGTGTTGATGTATGAATGTGCCATGTATTTGGCACATGTGACACTTCTTGGCATGCTCGATACAATCGCGTGCCATGGTGGGCCAATAATAGCCCATGCGCTTTATCTTAAGTCGCATTTTGGGTCCCGGCTGATGTGCTCCGCATAAACCCGAATGAACTTCCTTCATGATTTGGTGGACTTCTGAGTTTGACACACAGCGAAGCCACATTTGGTCGTATGATCGCCTGTATAAGGTGTCATTGACGTAGGCGTAGCGAAGCGCTCTCTTCTTGAGTTGCTCTCGCGCTGATTTCTCATTCGGGAGAACCCCGTATTTGAAGTATTCAACGAAAGGTTGGCGCCAATCGTCATTCGGCTGAGTCACCATGACATCTTCCAGGTCACTTTCCATTTCTTCGGCCATAGCCACCTGGATTTTATATTTGGTCCCCGTGAAGCATGAGGACAGGGGTCGTCGATTTTTGACAACAATTTGCACATTTCCGTCGTCAGGTTCGCCTAATTCTTTAGCCACCCGAGCGAGTGCATCAGCTTTGCCGTTTGTGGCTCTCGAGATTTTCTTGAATAGGATTTCGGGAATTTCATCTATTAATTCCAAAACCCTAGCGTGATACTTCACCAACTCTGGTTTTAGTACCTTGTATGCTCCGGTGATTTGATTTATTATCAATTGGGAGTCACCAAACACATGGAGTTTTCTAATCCCCATATTCAGCGCAAGCTCTAACCCGGCTATGAGCGCTTCATATTCAGCCTCATTATTTGTACAAGGCTCGGTCAATGCTAAGGCATGACGCATGATTCCTCCTTCCGGTGTTACGAAGACTAAGCCTATCCCGGCCCGTATTTGCGGGATGTTTGGGCCCGCGGTGGGCCGTATTGATGATGCCCCATCAAAGTACATTTCCCAACTTGGGGTTTCATCTTTGATATGAAAGACTTCTTCATCTGGAAATTCGCATGCCAAAGGAGAGTCGTCGGGTATTGGATGGGCCGCTAGGAAATCAGCCATCGCTTGCCCCTTTATGGCCTTTTGTGGCGCGAAAGTTATATCAAACTCGGTCAGGATTATGGCCCATCTTGCCAACCTGCCTGTAAGCATGGGTCTCGTCATGAGATATTTTAAGGGGTCAATCTTTGAGATGAGGATGACCTTGTGGGCTATCATGTAGTGTCGCAACTTCTTCACAGCGAACACCAATGCCAGGCAATGCTTTTCAATCGGTGTATAGGCGTATTCCGCCCCTACCAGCATGCGGCTCAAGTAATAGAGGGCGTTTTCTTTCCCTTGTTCATTTTCTTACGCTAATAAGGCCCCGAGAGATCCATCCAAGGCCGTCGTGTACAATATCAGCTCTTTTCCTGGTATTGGAGCTGCTAGCACTGGTGATTTGAGGAGGTAGCCCTTGATGTCATTTAGGGCTTGTTGGCAGGCTTCGTCCCATTTAAACGGGACATCCTTCTTGGTCAATCGGGTGAAAGGTTGTATCCTACCCGATAGATTGGCTATGAATCGCCTAATGTATGCCAAGCGGCCTTGAAGCGAGCGAAGCTCCTTAAGGTTCCTGGGTGGCGGCAATTCTTGTATTGCCTTGATTTTACCCGGGTCTATTTCTATTCCCCGGTGTCGAATAACAAACCCAAGAAATTTCCCCGACGAAACCATAAAGGCGCACTTTAACGGGTTTAGCTTCAGCGCATGTTGCCTCAGACGGTCAAACACGACCTTGAGATTTGTGAGATGCTCGTCATAGGACGTCGCCTTTACGACCAAATCGTCCACGTAGCATTCGACAATCTTATGAATTAGGTCGTCGAATATTTTCGTCATGGCTCGCTGGTATGTGGCCCCGGCATTTTTGAGGCCAAAAGGCATAACCTTGTAACAATAAATACCCATCGGAGTGCGGAAGGCCGTATGCTTCTGGTCTTCTTCATCCATTTTGATTTGGTTATACCCCGCGTACCCATCCATAAAAGAGAATACCTCATAGGACGAGGTATGGTCGATGATGATTTCCGTCACCGGTAAAGGAAAGTCATCTTTGGGACAAGCTTTATTCAGGTCCCGAAAGTCGACGCATATGCGTATTTGCCCGTTCTTCTTCTTTACGGGAACGATGCTAGCCACCCAATCGGGAGTTTCTTCTTCCCGCACAAAGCCTGCATCGATAAGCTTCTTGGTTTCGACCACGACCTTTTCTTCAAGTTCTATTCTCATTCGTCGCGGTGCTTGTTTGACCGGCTTTATACTTGGGTCAATTTTGAGTTTGTGGACTGCAACTTTGGGATCCAGTCCTGGCATTTCTTCATAGCTCCATGCGAAACAATCAACATATTCTTGGAGCAAGGCCCTCAAAGGTTCCCGCTTCTCTTGGGGAAGGGATGCGTTTATGAAGGTTGGCCTGGGGTCTTCATCTGTCCCGAGGTTAACTTCCACCAACTCGTCAATGGTGTTTGGCGCGCCGTCCTCCAACTCTTTTGGTGCGTTTTTAGCCACCAGGATGAAGTCTTCTTCTTCTGGCTCCTCAGATACCATATAACAGGTAACTCTGCGGTTCTTGAAGAAACTTCGACACCGTTCGTCGGGATCCCCGTCTTCTTCTGACTCAGAGTTGTATCCCAAACCGCGGGTGTATTTGATCTTGTCATCAAGGCCCCTGACCGTATTAGTTGAGCCATTCCATAGTCTTTCAAAGTAATACATCTTGGATTTTGATATGGTTTGAGGACACCGGGCCTTTTCCATCAGTTGGCCCTGATTCTTCCCGAAATACCGGGACGCCTCGATATTGACTTCCCCGTCATCGGAGTCTTCTGACAATAAGCCACTCCACTCGTGGATCAGGGCGTTATCACCAGGATTGATTGCATCGATTTTGTAGAATCTGATTGGTCTATGAGTGACCGTCTTCCCTGGCAAGCGTTCGACCTTAGAAGGAACAACAAACGTCCGCAACTTCTGGATTTGGTTCACTTCTTTGGGAGAAAGGTCCTTGTAATGTCTTTCGGGTACTTTTTCAACCCTTAAAGACGATTCATGGCTCTCGTCAGTCTCGAAGTTGTATGTCGGTTTGACGTGAAATAGGATTTCTTCTTCTGATCCACTTTCCGATTCATACACCTCTCCATCTATAGGAGCTTCCTCTTCTGACTCATCGTCTGTTGAGGCCCCGTATAGCGGGATAACCCGGCGCGTCGAGATCTTCTCATCTTCTTCATCAGAAGAGGCGCCAAATAAGGGAGTGACACCATACACTCGTTCCTTCTTGTCTTCCTCTTCATCAGAGGACAACCCATAAATGGGTTTATTACTCAAAGTTGGTGCCTTTTTATCATGAGATGACACCAGATTGGGCGTGGATTTGGTTTGGCTTGTTTGCATTTCCAAGCCATTTCCTTGTAAGACGGAGCTTAGAGACTCCATCAGCGCTTTATGCTGATCCTTCTCCTCCTGCGTTAAGAAATAACGGGCGTCGCTAAGGCCAATTTCATGGACCCCGAACGGCTTAATGTCCCCATTTATCCTTTTTTGCCTTCCGTCTTTCATGTATTTCATGCATTGGTGAAGAGTTGATGGTACCACCCGGTTTTCATGCAGCCAAGGGCGACCGAGTAAGGCCTTGTATGACGTATCGGCGTCAATGACATAAAATTTGGTCGAGGTTATTAGGCCCCCGAATTAGAGTGTTAGGGTCACCGCACCCATGGCTTTCTGCGAATGTTGATTGAACCCATGAATGGTCACTTTCTCATTCGACAATGGTTTGGTATCCAACATTAGGGTTTTCAGGATCCTCAAGGGCATAATGTTTATCGATGACCCCGAATCGACCAAAATGCGATTCAATCTTTGCCCCTCACAGTCGCCAGTTACATACAACGGCCGGTTGTGATCGGCGGTGCCAGTCAAAAGGTCTTCATCAGTGAAATGGATACCCGTTGAACGGCTGTTGACGTATGCCGTCTCATGTGATTGCTTTTCAGCAAAGTAGGCCTGGAATTGCTCAGGATTTTGGAGCGCGTATATTAATATGTCGCGCATATCCTTCGACATCATCAATGCATCAAAGACACTAAGCAAGGCTGGGATCTTACGGAGATGCGCCAGCACATTGTAATCTCCTACCGTGAGTTTTGACTTTTCACGGGTGGGTAGGCCATTTTCTGGTTCTTTGCTTGTACTTTTGGTCTTCGCGACATTTCGGTCAGACTCCTTTGGAGGTTGACGTTCAGGGATGTAGGTGCCCGAACGCAGAACGACCTGACATTCTGTCTTTTCCTTTTCAGAGGTAGTGGCCTCATTACCTTCTTCGGGATAAAATAGACTCCCGGGAAAGTGTGCGTCTTCTTCAGAATCGCTATTATGATGTATTGCATGGCACCATTCTTTTTGGTTAGGCGCGGAACGGGTGTATTTGTGAGGATTTGATTGCCCTTCCTCCCTGTTCTCTATTTTAAAAGAGCGTTTTCGGCCGTCGACGGGCCTACCCTCTTTCCTTGATTCAGGGTTTATTGACCCTCTCCTTGGGTTTACAACGGAGAAATTCCTGGCTTGAGTAGAAACGGCCTGAGACTCGCCACCTCTTTCCTCACTTGTGGTTTCAATCGTCAGCCTTTCTTCGTGGCCGCAATCTTGCCATGCTATGCTTTCCAACATCTCTTTGTCATCTATGTTTACTAAAAAGACATTGGGAGGTTTCCTTCGGGCTTGACCCGGCCGAAACGCCTCATTTCTGGATTGATGCCCATGAGAAACTATGATCACCATGTCCTCTTTCGGGCGCCCCGAAGATGAGTTTCCCTCGTCTCGGGTAAATCCAACTCTAAGGAACGCATTCATTTCAGGTCCCTTCTCGCATTCTTTTCTCATTCGACAGGGCATGTCTTCCACTAGCCCTTTTATGCCTTCGGGTTTGAATTTCCGAATTGTCGACTTTGAGTCTATGCTGGTTGTCTTTTTGCTACCATTCATAAAATGATGAACTTGCCCGAGAAACTCGTTGAGATAAAGCTCCTCCCGACAAGGGAGAGTATCAGAGTCTTCTGACTCACTCACCTCATGAGTTTCTACGTGGGTGATGACACAGCATTCTTCATCCCAGAACTCATCTCCTTCATCTGTGGTTTCGTCTTCATCGACTATACCCATTAATTTGTTGAGAATTCGTTTAGGAATGAAGTCTCGAAGCATGGCCGGTATCGGTTGACCTTGTTCGTATTCTTCGAGCGCATCAATGTACTTCTGGAGTTCTGACTTTTCCGGATACTCCTTTGGCTTTACTGGCTTCTTGTCCCGTTTGCGGCTGCCATTTTTGTTCGCTTTCTTGTAGAAGGCCACCGATTTTCTTGGTGGTTCAGGGATAGTGGGAGTTACATCATTCTTCCACAAAATACCTGGTTCTTTCTGAATGGATTTGAGGAGTTTCTTTGCTTTCCGGGACAGGTGGATACTCCAAGGTTCGGTCGAAGAATCCTCAATATTGATCTCTATATGAGAGACCGCGTTCACCTGCTCATGCGGGGCTGGCGTTTGGAGGATACTATCAGCCAGAGTTATCTCGCCATTCTTGTACCTCCTTTCTATCCAGTCTTTGAACACCCAACAATCTTCTATGGGGTGCCCAAGCACTCTGTGATATGGACAGTAGTTCGGGTCACTGGATTTCTCCATGTCGGCGGGCCGTTTGCATTTAGGTAATTGGAGCCCGTCCTTCAAGGCATCTTTGAAGAGTCGCGCGACTTTATCCCTTTTGAATGAATAAGGCTTGCCCTTCAATTCCTCCAGACTTTTAAGAGGCTGCCCGCTTCCATATACGGGTTTTGCACTGCTGCCGCCGTCATTTTTATTTGACGAGCCACCATTGTTTACAGTGTTGACATTAGCGGCCGCGTTTTTGCCGCCGGACTTGCTTGTACTGGCTACCTTGGCCTCGGCTTTCCCTCCTCTTTGGAATCTCTGACCCGAGTAGTTGGGCCATGAATTTGGAGGTGCATTTTCAAGCCTAGACACACAGTTTATCAAATCCTGATATGTCGTAATCTTGGCTATCCCTAAGAATGGTGTCATCCAGTTGTCAACGTTCCTGAGTATTAGTTCGACCGCCTCCCTTTGGGTTATTGGGCGATCACACCTGATGCTGAGGTTTCGCCAGCGACTAATGTACTCCAGAACTTTTTCATTCTTCTGGGGCCTGGTATTGGCCAAGTCCGCAATGCTGATTTTGTCAGTCATGACCGCGAACTTTGCCCTGAATGCATCGGTCATATCATCCCACGTTTTAATACTCCCATTTTCTAATGAGTAGTACCATTCAAAGGCAGGACCCGTTAGACTTTGCGGGAATTGACGCAGCAACAAGGCATCATTGCTCCCTGTATTCCCACACGAAGCCATGAAATGGGCCAAGTGTTGATCTGGGTTTGTGTCTTTTACACCCTCTCCCGAGAAGGATTTAAACTTCGGGACTATATACCCCTTTGGGTAAGGTATAGCGTCGTAATCGGCTGGGTACGGCCTCCCCGTTCGTTTCAAGGGTGAGACGGTAAATCCTGCGCCCGCTATTTGAAGTTGTTGACTAATTATCTCTTGGATCTCCTTCTTAGTCAATCCTTGATTCTCGTTGGTATATATACGAGTGTTGGAGCCCCGAGCAATATTGACTCGAGAGCTCTCTCCTCCACATGGGAGGTTTTCTTTGTGACCGTCGGGGTCTCTGAAGCTTGGATGTTGCGATGGTTGAGGTCCCGTATGTTTGGAGGGTCCTTCATCTTCCACTCTTTCATTTGTGATCCCCTTTTTGGTCAGGAAGTCACTTAAGGACTTGATCAGGCTTAAAGCCTCTTGATTTTGCTTTCTGAGCTCTCCCATTTCTTGCTCATTTTTCTGTCTATACTCCTCCATTTCTCGTTCTCGTATAGACAACTGTCGTTTTAGTTGGGCGACGAAGTCATTCGCGGAGCCACCGGTGTCTTCCATTTCTGCCTCATTGTGGGCTGATTCGTCGTCAGTTGGAGGGCCCCCTTTTTGCCCTCTTTTGGTCCTGGCTCTGGTCCTGGCCGCATGAGCATTCTCGACATCTCGACCAGGTGGTGGGTCATGGGATGGGCCCACTTCTTCATCGTCAGCCATATATGTGGCGTGACGTTCTTCTTGATCGTCAGAGGAGCTTTCGTCATACGCCCCCACAGTATAGACTGTGAAGTGTTCTTCTTCGTCATCAGCATAGGGTGCCAGACGAGAGACCCGCCTTTTCTTTCGGGCCTGATCAGGAACAGTGATAACCAGTCCTTTGCTTGACTTTAATGGCTTAGGGTTTAGTTTTGGCCCTAGCCTGTCAAACACAGTCGTGCTCGAGGCTTGGGGTTTTATCTTTGACCCCAGCCTATTAAACACGTTTTCACTCTCGATATTTTTCGAGAGAGCGGTGGTTTTGACCGTAGCCCGTGTTTTGGGCTTAGCCACCTGTATATAGGTGGATGGTGTCTGGCTTGTTTGGGTCAGACGAGGTTTTGGGATCCACGTTTGTTTGGTCCCTTGTGCCCGTTCATATGGGCGGTTCCCCGATTCCCGGGGGAAATGGACCTGTCTCCCTTGGTTTTGCGAGACAGAAGCTTGAGGCTTGTTTCGACGCTGTTGTTTACGCGCCTTAATAGCTTGGTGAGTCTCGTACAGAGACTTACCTAGGTTGACCTGTTTAAGACCTGAGGGTCTTCCCGACTCGGTCGAGAAGTTTTGGTTTTGGAGAGGTTTTGGTTGTGGAACCTCCCAAACGCTCCGGATACGAGCGGTTGGAGAGTTCCTTTTCACAATCCTTAGGGATGTGAAGGGATTGGAGACAGGGAGATTTGGCTCAGCCACCAGCTCATCCTGGTAGGCTTGGAGAGCCCGTTTCTTGGTGACCTTTGGGGCCACCGGTGTGGAGAGGGTCGGGGAGACTTTCTTCTCAGAACGGTGTCTCCTGGGGCGCTGAGGTTTGGGAGGAAGCGCCATGATTTTGTTGTCGATCCCCTTCTGGGTGATCCTGAAGGAGACCTCTTCACTATCATCTTCGACCATTGTCGGGGTCGGTGACGGTGGAGTAGGAGGAAGAACGATCATTTGGGGAAAGTCCCCAAATGAGAACACCATATGGCCCGCCTCGTTGAGGGAGACGGGGACAGCAATTGCAAACGGAGAATTTGCTCCAGACATCATTTCCTGAAAAGCATAAACTCCACAAATCAATTAGCCATATTTCATTAAAAATTTATGATATATATTTTTATTTGATCCATATATTTAATTAGTTTAGCCCAAGAGATGAGAGGAGAAAGATATGTCCCACCGGGCGTGCCAGAACCTGTGCGGCCCTTTTTCGCGGCCCACGCGCGAGGCATCGGCGTCCTCGCTCACGGGGGAAGAAGGTGCAGGTACATCCCTGCGCGTGTTTGTGCGCTCAAGGACTTATTATTTAGGTGATTGTGGGAACTTTTATTTTCCGACGGGCGCGAGCCCCCGCCGTTAATTACCCCGGCTCTCGCCTCGGGAACCTCTGATTAATGGGCTAAACTAATCAAAATATGTGGATCAGATTTGTGGCTTTATTTCTTCCTTCCCATTTATTATAATGCATACTTGAAATAACCCAAAGGTATAACTTTGGATAATAAGACTAAAGACGTATGATCTAAAGTCAGAGAAACGTATAATTTCTCATAAATCAGAGATCGAGGATGTATAATCCTATTGATCTCACGGAGTTCGAATGTGAAGCGCACTGCCAACTCGATACTCAAAGAACCAGAGATGTTTGATCTCTAAAAAGGTTCATGTCAAAGACAAGGACGTATAATCCTAAACAGTCTATTGACCTTCCAAGTCCCGAATCTGAAGCGCTATGCCAATTCGAAACCTAGGAGAATTGGAGGATCGGGAACATATAATTCTTTATCGATTTCCAAAATGAGGTACATTAAACCTGAAGCGCACTGCCAATTTAATGTTCTCGAAACATGATTTGATATGATTTGGTATGTTGGTATGTTTTCACCAAGTTTTGGACTTATCTGCATATTTGGCATATTTGGCCAGAGATTTGGACATATTTGCATATCTGACCTATTTTATCAAGAGTTTGGACATATTTGTATATTTGGCATGTTTGGCCAGAAATTTGGGTGTATTTGTATATTTGACATATTTGACATGTTTGGTCAAATGTTTGAGTTTATTTGCATGTTTGACATATTTGGTCAAATATTTGGACACATTTGTATTTTTTGACATATTTGGTCAAATATTTGGGTATATTTGCATATTTGACATATTTGGTCAAAGATTGAGACGTATTTGCCTATGTGACATGTTTGGTCAAAGATTTGGGCATGTTTGTATTTTTGACATATTTGGTCAAATATTTGGGTATATTTGCATATTTGACATGTTTGGTCAAATATTTGGACATATTTGACATATTTAAATATTTTGTTTTGTTTTATCAAAATATAATGAAGTTTAATTATTTTGAACATTTTGATTTGTTTTATGACATGATTCAATCATTTTTGAATATTTTTGATTTATTTTATCAAAATATGGCATAATTTGATTATTTTGAATATTTCAATTTGTTTTGTCAAAATATAATGTAATTTAATTATTTTGAATATTTTGATTTGTTTTATCAAAATATGACATAATTTGATTATTTTGAAAATTGCTGATTTGTTTTATCATAATTTTCACTTATTTTTAAATATCCTATTTGGTATTTTGAATTTATTTTATACATATATCATATATCTTGAATTTTCTTTTATTTATAATATAAAAAAGAAAATAAAATAAAATCAAAATTGACATTTTATAGTCTTAAAAATATTCATAAATGAAATCATGATTTTTGATATATTTTTCATAATTTATGGGCTTGAGAAATCATTTTTATTTGGTGTTCAAAGTTTATTTTCAAAACAGATTAATATGGGCCGTCAGATTTGGGCCCATGCATCAAGATCTGAACTTAAGTTCAGTTTTTAAAGCATCTTTTAAACTGGGCCGTTGGATCTCTGGCGCGCATCAAGCCTTCTCTGGGCTGTTTGAATTTCATCAAGATTCGCACTTTGAGATGCATCAATATTCGTGCTCATCCTCCCCGACACTGATCGAGGCCCTGCCGGCGTCGGATCTCCGATCAGGAGGCATGGCTGGCATCGCCGGAGCGTGGGGAGTCCATCGGCGGTGGTCTCGGCGGCGGCGGTGGCCTGGATCGCCGGAAATGGGGGTAACCACCTGGTTTCGGTTGGGAAGTTGGCTGAGATGAGATTTTGAGGGATTTGAGCTGATTTTTGACAAATTGACTCGATTCCTTTATCATATAGCATCGTCAGAACATGTTTATCAAGATTTTGAGGCTTAATTTGAGTTTAATCCATCAATTTTGCAACTTTGGCCATTTGGTACCAAACTGGTTTCGGGGCTTTGGTACCAAATGGTATTTCATAGCTTTCCTTTGCAATTTTCTTTCAATTAACCTTCCAAACAGTGTCGTTTAGTATGTTTGAACATGTTTGGATGATCAATTTCATCAATTTAGATGTGCATTGTCCTTTATGCACATTGGGTCATTTCTGGTTTTATTTTCAATTTGGTTTCCTTTTGATTTCATCACATTCTTCTCAAATTGCATGTTTGATTATGTTCATTTGGGTCAATTACATGTTTTAGAAAGGTTTTATATCAATTTCACACATGAATTTCACTTAAACACGAGTTAATTTCATTTTTGCACTTTTCTGGTAATGGTCCAGAGCCAACTCAATTTCAATTTTGACAGACCCAATTTCAAAAATTCACAGAAAATCACAGAAAATCCCAAAAATGGTAAAATTTGATGAGTGAGTGCATTAAGACTTGTTCTAGATGCCCATGAAATTTTAAGTTAATTGAGTGAAAAGAAAGTATGATTATTGTATTTTTAGCAGACTGGACAGAAATGCCCTTTCAGCTTTATTAAAACCAAATTTGGCTTAACCTATGGATTAAAGCCTGGTTTAATTATTCTAAATCCTTTTAAAACATCACATGAGGTATCATAAAGGTGAATTAATCAAGGAATCTTGGATTTTTGAATCAAAAGAAGAATGAACTTCTCAGTTTGACCCAAAGTTGACCTTTTTGGAGTTTTTGACAGATGAGATTGTAAAATTCATAACAATTCACAGAAAATTCCAAAAATTATAAAATTTATATGGTAAGTTGGTATAAACCTAATCTACATGACTGTGAAATTTCATAAGAAATTAACAACCAGGCTGAGAGATATGGATTGATCTCTCAGCTGGCCAGAAACAGGAGTTCACTGGACTCAAACCAGTATTGATGTTTATTGCTTTTCCATTGCTCAATTATGAACTTGAGCTATTAAGCACATCAGAGAACATGAAGGAAAGAACTAAAAGGAAAATAAAACCAATTTGCACCAAAATATCATATATTATAACAAATTGAAATACAATATTCATATAAAACATGGGATTTTGTTTTTCCATGGAATTTTGACAGCATAACAGCTTGTATAAAGCCATTATTGAGCTTTACACAGCCACTGCACATGTGCACAGGGCTTGAGAGAGAGAGGGGATGAGCATGTGCCCATCCCCATGAAACCAGATTGGCATGTGCCAATTGGCTGGAGTATGCTGCCAAAATCCATGGTGAACTCACCATGTGAGCTCCTGAGACTCAAGCTCAGCCACCAATTGAGCTCTGGAAGGAGGGAGGCACATGTGCACCTCCCCAGCCATGGGGCTAGCCATCTCACCCAGCAAGGTGAGACTGGCTCCTTGAGCTCAATTGAGACTGAGCCAAGCTCAAGGCTTGACTCCTATGGCTCTTACCTAGCTATTCAAGACTTGGTTTCTCCTCAGCTAGCTTTTTTTTTTTTTTGTGGAATTTGGTGGAGTTGAGATTTTGGCAGAGTTTTGGCTATGTTGCTCTCTCTTTTTTTTCTTCTTCACTGGGGGTCTATTTATAGCCCAGGGGGCATGGTTTAAGCCTCAGGGCTGAGCTGGCATCATCCCAGCCCTTGGTTTGATCAAGTGGCCAGGATTGAGCCAGCCAGGCCTGTGCTGGCCTGAGGCTTGTCCTTGGAAGATTCCTCCAGCTAACTGGCGCTCAGAGCTCTCCATTGAGGTGCCTACATGTGTCCCTGACACAGGCCTGGGGAGAGAGAAGGAGCCGTTGGCTTTGTCTTCTTCCTTGGGTCAGTGTGTCATGCCTTTCGGGTGTGAGCATATCCCGAATATTCCTTGGCCTTGCTGGCGCTTGACATGTCACCAAGGTGCCACTGAGTGTACCCAACGTGTCAATTTGGCTGCTTGAGTGCTGAGTTGTGCCAACTGACCACATCCAAATCAGACCAAGGTGCCAAGTGGTGTACCTGCCAATTGAGTGCTTTTCACCCCAAATTGGCACTTCAGGCAGCGTCGTGGAGGTGTCTTGAAGCTTCTCCAGGTGTTGGCTTGGCTTCTCGAGCTCCCAATTGCTCTGTCACCTTTAAGGTCGAGGTACTTTCTCCTTCGATTTTCTCTTTGTTTACTTTACTATTTTTAATGCTGTTTGTGGCATTGAACTCCCCTTAGGATGTAGATTAAGTCTCTAGAATGGTTTAAGCCAACTCGCATTGTACACCTAGACTCCATTTTCGAAGCTCCACTGAGCTCTGGAGCTCGAGGAGGAAGAAAGGAGGGAGAGAGAGAGAAATTCAAAAGGTTTCTCTCGCTTGGGTTGGGTGCACGTGAACCGTGCTTTGGTTTCGGGCTTGTCAGAGGGAGGGAGCGCTTGCACCGCGCTCATCTCTCTTTCCCTTCTTTTCTTTTCGCTGGCCAAAATAATTCTGGGCGCTGGGCCCCCTTGGCAGTGAGACTGAAGGAGAGGGGCCCAGTCGTCAGGTTTAATGAGACACAGCCCCAGCGAAAAACTGAGGGTTGGGCTGTGGGCTTGGTCCTTGTGCACCAAAACGTATTGTCAGTGGTATGGTGCATGTGTACTGGGTCCACGCAAAGCGCCTTTAACACTTTGTGTGTATGACAGGCGGGTCCCAAGGGCAGAAGTCGTGTTTGAGCTCCCCAGATTGCACCCAGAGTGTTGCACATCCCCCAAATTGCACCCAGAACTATCTCCAGTTCTGATTTTTGGTATTTTCTTTATTCCTTTTTCCATTTTATTTTATTCTTTATGCAAAAATCCATGAAAAATTACTGAAAAATCACAGAAAATATATTCCATGATTCTGTTATTTTGGGTAATATTTTTGGTATTTTTGGGTGTGAAATTAGGCATTAATTTCACTTAAATCATTAATTGTATATGATTAGGCATATTAATCTTATACAATTAATATTTTGGCATGATTATCCCAAAGAATCATTTTTTAATTCCAAGGGATAATATTTGGGGCATTTTTCATGAATGAAATTCATGATTTTTTGAATTTGGCATGTTTAATTATATGAAATTGTTTCTTGATTTCATATAATTAGGATTTTGTGCATATATTTTTTTTTGCACACATGTGTATATATTTTTTGAAGGGGGTTTGGTATGATTATTTCATGAAATTATTTTTTTAATTTCAAGAAATAATTTTGGGATTTAATAAATCATGAGATTGGACATAATTTCATGATTTAATATTTGACATGGCTATTTCATGAAATTGTTTCTTTAATTTCAAGAAATAATTTTATGAAATTGAACATAATTTCATAATTTCAAATCTTTGGTATAAAAATCACATGAAATTATATCATTAATTTCATGCAATTTAATTTGTGTATTTTTCTGGCAACTTTTAAACAGCAAACACAGAAATGAGGCCAAATTGTTTAAAACGTGTTTAAACATTTTCAAATGTGTTTTGAATGCATTTTAATGCAATTTGAGGTGAAATATAGGTCAAAACTTATTAATTTAACTCGAAAAACGTATAGAAATCATAAATAAACGTATCCAAGTGCTTATATGTAAATTTTGAAGAAACTTCAATCAGAAATGGATTGGTTAAAAACGTGTATAAACATGTCTAAAATCGTTTTAAATGGATTTTAACGCAATTTAAGGTGAAATATTGGGAAAAACTCTTTAATTTATCTCCAGAAACATATATAAAAACATAAATAAACATAACCTTCAGCTTTTCTGTGAAATTTGCTGATATTTAAATTGAGACTTACGCCAAATTGTTTAAAAATGTGTTTAAACATGTTCAAAAGCATTTTAAATGAATTTTGATGCAATTTGAGGTGAAATATAGGTCATACTGTTTGCTGTTTAAAAGTTGCCAGAAAAATACACAAATTAAATTGCATGAAATTAATGATATAATTTCATGTGATTTTTATACCAAAGATTTGAAATTATGAAATTATGTTCAATTTCATAAAATTATTTCTTGAAATTAAAGAAACAATTTCATGAAATAGCCATGTCAACTATTAAATCATGAAATTATGTCCAATCTCATGATTTATTAAATCCCAAAATTATTTCTTGAAATTAAAAAAAAATATATAATTTCATGAAATAATTATACCAAACCCTCTTCAAAAAATATATACACATGTGTGCAAAAAAAATATATGCACAAAACCCTAATTATATGAAATCAAGAAACAATTTCATATAATTAAACATGCCAAATTCAAAAATCATGAATTTCATTCATGAAAAATGCCCCAAATATTATCCCTTGGAATTAAAAAATGATTCTTTGGGATAATCATGCCAAAATATTAATTGTATAAGATTAATATGCCTAATCATATACAATTAATGATTTAAGTGAAATTAATGCCTAATTTCACACCCAAAAATACCAAAAATATTACCCAAAATAACAGAATCATGGAATATATTTTCTGTGATTTTTCAGTAATTTTTCATGGATTTTTGCATGAAGAATAAAATAAAATGGAAAAAAGAATAAAGAAAATACCAAAAATCAGAACTGGAGATAGTTCTGGGTGCAATTTGGGGGATGTGCAACACTCTGGGTGCAATCTGGGGAGCTCAAACACGACTTCTGCCCTTGGGACCCGCCTGTCATACACACAAAGTGTTAAAGGCGCTTTGCATGGACCCAGTACACATGCACCATACCACTGACAATACGTTTTGGTGCACAAGGACCAAGCCCACAGCCCAACCCTCAGTTTTTCGCTGGGGCTGTGTCTCATTAAACCTGACGACTGGGCCCCTCTCCTTCAGTCTCACTGCCAAGGGGGCCCAGCGCCCAGAGTTATTTTGGCCAGCGAAAAGAAAAGAAGGGAAAGAGAGGTGAGCGCGGTGCAAGCGCTCCCTCCCTCTGACAAGCCCGAAACCAAAGCACGGTTCACGTGCACCCAACCCAAGCGAGAGAAACCTTTTGAATTTCTCTCTCTCTCCCTCCTTTCTTCCTCCTCGAGCTCCAGAGCTCAGTGGAGCTTCGAAAATGGAGTCTAGGTGTACAATGCGAGTTGGCTTAAACCATTCTAGGGACTTAATCTACATCCTAAGGGGAGTTCAATGCCACAAACAGCATTGAAAATAGTAAAGTAAACAAAGAGAAAATCGAAGGAGAAAGTACCTCGACCTTGAAGGTGACAGAGCAATTGGGAGCTCTAGAAGCCAAGCCAACACCTGGAGAAGCTTCAAGACACCTCCACGACGCTGCCTGAAGTGCCAATTTGGGGTGAAAAGCACTCAATTGGCAGGTGCACCACTTGGCACCTTGGTCTGATTTGGATATGGTCAGTTGGCACAACTCAGCACTCAAGCAGCCAAATTGACACGTTGGGCACACTCAGTGGCACCTTGGTGACATGTCAAGCGCCAGCAAGGCCAAGGAATATTCGGGATATGCTCACACCCGAAAGGCATGACACACTGACCCAAGGAAGAAGACAAAGCCAACGGCTCCTTCTCTCTCCCCAGGCCTGTGTCAGGGACACATGTAGGCACCTCAATGGAGAGCTCTGAGCGCCAGTTAGCTGGAGGAATCTTCCAAGGACAAGCCTCAGGCCAGCACAGGCCTGGCTGGCTCAATCCTGGCCACTTGATCAAACCAAGGGCTGGGATGATGCCAGCTCAGCCCTGAGGCTTAAACCATGCCCCCTGGGCTATAAATAGACCCCCAGTGAAGAAGAAAAAAAAGAGAGAGCAACATAGCCAAAACTCTGCCAAAATCTCAACTCCACCAAATTCCACAAAAAAAAAAAAAAGCTAGCTGAGGAGAAACCAAGTCTTGAATAGCTAGGTAAGAGCCATAGGAGTCAAGCCTTGAGCTTGGCTCAGTCTCAATTGAGCTCAAGGAGCCAGTCTCACCTTGCTGGGTGAGATGGCTAGCCCCATGGCTGGGGTGGTGCACATGTGCCTCCCTCCTTCCAGAGCTCAATTGGTGGCTGAGCTTGAGTCTCAGGAGCTCACATGGTGAGTTCACCATGGATTTTGGCAGCATACTCCAGCCAATTGGTACATGCCAATCTGGTTTCATGGGGATGGGCACATGCTCATCCCCTCTCTCTCTCAAGCCCTGTGCACATGTGCAGTGGCTGTGTAAAGCTCAATAATGGCTTTATACAAGCTGTTATGCTGTCAAAATTCCATGGAAAAACAAAATCCCATGTTTTATATGAATATTGTATTTCAATTTGTTATAATATATGATATTTTGGTGCAAATTGGTTTTATTTTCCTTTTAGTTCTTTCCTTCATGTTCTCTGATGTGCTTAATAGCTCAAGTTCATAATTGAGCAATGGAAAAGCAATAAACATCAATACTGGTTTGAGTCCAGTGAACTCCTGTTTCTGGCCAGCTGAGAGATCAATCCATATCTCTCAGCCTGGTTGTTAATTTCTTATGAAATTTCACAGTCATGTAGATTAGGTTTATACCAACTTACCATATAAATTTTATAATTTTTGGAATTTTCTGTGAATTGTTATGAATTTTACAATCTCATCTGTCAAAAACTCCAAAAAGGTCAACTTCGGGTCAAACTGAGAAGTTCATTCTTGTTTTGATTCAAAAATCCAAAATTCCTTGATTAATTCACCTTTATGACACCTCATGTGATGTTTCAAAGGATTTAGAATAATTAAACCAGGCTTTAATCCATAGGTTAAGCCAAATTTGGTTTTAATAAAGCTGAAAGGGCATTTCTGTCCAGTCTGCTAAAAATACAATAATCATACTTTCTTTTCACTCAATTAACTTAAAATTTCATGGGCATCTAGAACAAGTCTTAATGCACTCACTCATCAAATTTTACCATTTTTGGGATTTTCTGTGATTTTCTGTGAATTTTTGAAATTGGGTCTGTCAAAATTGAAATTGAGTTGGCTCTGGACCATTACCAGAAAAGTGCAAAAATGAAATTAACTCGTGTTCAAGTGAAATTCATGTGTGAAATTGATATAAAACCTTTCTAAAACATGTAATTGACCCAAATGAACATAATCAAACATGCAATTTGAGAAGAATGTGATGAAATCAAAAGGAAACCAAATTGAAAATAAAACCAGAAATGACCCAATGTGCATAAAGGACAATGCACATCTAAATTGATGAAATTGATCATCCAAACATGTTCAAACATACTAAACGACACTGTTTGGAAGGTTAATTGAAAGAAAATTGCAAAGGAAAGCTATGAAATACCATTTGGTACCAAAGCCCCGAAACCAGTTTGGTACCAAATGGCCAAAGTTGCAAAATTGATGGATTAAACTCAAATTAAGCCTCAAAATCTTGATAAACATGTTCTGACGATGCTATATGATAAAGGAATCGAGTCAATTTGTCAAAAATCAGCTCAAATCCCTCAAAATCTCATCTCAGCCAACTTCCCAACCGAAACCAGGTGGTTACCCCCATTTCCGGCGATCCAGGCCGCCGCCGCCGCCGAGACCACCGCCGATGGACTCCCCACGCTCCGGCGATGCCAGCCATGCCTCCTGATCGGAGATCCGACGCCGGCAGGGTCTCGATCAGTGTCGGGGAGGATGAGCACGAATATTGATGCATCTCAAAGTGCGAATCTTGATGAAATTCAAACAGCCCAGAGAAGGCTTGATGCGCGCCAGAGATCCAACGGCCCAGTTTAAAAGATGCTTTAAAAACTGAACTTAAGTTCAGATCTTGATGCATGGGCCCAAATCTGACGGCCTATATTAATCTGTTTTGAAAATAAACTTTGAACACCAAATAAAAATGATTTCTCAAGCCCATAAATTATGAAAAATATATCAAAAATCATGATTTCATTTATGAATATTTTTAAGACTATAAAATGTCAATTTTGATTTTATTTTATTTTCTTTTTTATATTATAAATAAAAGAAAATTCAAGATATATGATATATGTATAAAATAAATTCAAAATACCAAATAGGATATTTAAAAATAAGTGAAAATTATGATAAAACAAATCAGCAATTTTCAAAATAATCAAATTATGTTATATTTTGATAAAACAAATCAAAATATTCAAAATAATTGAATTACATTATATTTTGACAAAACAAATTGAAATATTCAAAATAATCAAATTATGCCATATTTTGATAAAATAAATCAAAAATATTCAAAAATGATTGAATCATGTCATAAAACAAATCAAAATGTTCAAAATAATTAAACTTCATTATATTTTGATAAAACAAAACAAAATATTTAAATATGTCAAATATGCAAATATACCCAAATATTTGACCAAATATGTCAAAAATACAAACATGCCCAAATCTTTGACCAAACATGTCACATAGGCAAATATGTCTCAATCTTTGACCAAATATGTCAAATATGCAAATATACCCAAATATTTGACCAAATATGTCAAAAATACAAACATGCCCAAATCTTTGACCAAACATGTCACATAGGCAAATATGTCTCAATCTTTGACCAAATATGTCAAATATGCAAATATACCCAAATATTTGACCAAATATGTCAAAAAATACAAATGTGTCCAAATATTTGACCAAATATGTCAAACATGCAAATAAACTCAAACATTTGACCAAACATGTCAAATATGTCAAATATACAAATACACCCAAATTTCTGGCCAAACATGCCAAATATACAAATATGTCCAAACTCTTGATAAAATAGGTCAAATATGCAAATATGTCCAAATCTCTGGCCAAATATGCCAAAGATGCAGATAAGTCCAAAACTTGGTGAAAACATACCAACATACCAAATCATATCAAATCATGTTTCGAGAACATTAAATTGGCAGTGCGCTTCAGGTTTAATGTACCTCATTTTGGAAATCGATAAAGAATTATATGTTCCCGATCCTCCAATTCTCCTAGGTTTCGAATTGGCATAGCGCTTCAGATTCGGGACTTGGAAGGTCAATAGACTGTTTAGGATTATACGTCCTTGTCTTTAACATGAACTTTTTAGAGATCAAACATCTCTGGTTCTTTGAGTATCGAGTTGGCAGTGCGCTTCACATTCGAACTCCGTGAGATCAATAGGATTATACATCCTTGATCTCTGATTTACGAGAAATTATACGTTTCTCTGACTTTAGATCATACGTCTTTAGTCTTATTATCCAAAGTTATACCTTTGGGTTATTTCAAGTATGTATTATAATAAAATTGGAAGGGAGAAATAAAGCCACAAATCTGATCCATATATTTTGATTAGTTTAGCCCATTAATCAGAGGTTCCCGAGGCGAGAGCCGGGGTAATTAACGGCGGGGGCTTGCGCCCGTCGGAAAATAAAAGTTCCCACAATCACCTAAATAATAAGTCCTTGAGCGCACAAACACGCGCAGGGATGTACCTGCACCTTCTTCCCCCGTGAGCGAGGACGCCGATGCCTCGCGCGTGGGCCGCGAAAAAGGGCCGCACACATACCTCATTCATTTAGCTCCAAAAACTTGTAGAAACAATAAATAAACAGATTTAACAGCTTATATGTGAATTTTGGTTATATTTCGATCAGAAATGAGGTCAAATTGATTAAAAACGTGTATAAACTTGTTCAAAACCGTTTTAAATGCATTTTAAAGGAATTTGAGGAGCAATATAGGTCAAAACACATTAATTTAGCCCCAAAAAAATATATAAACAATAAATCTAACAGCTTATATGTAATTTTTTATGATATTCCAGGGTTTCCTGGCAATTTGTAGAAATACAACTGATATGTTCAAAACCGTTTTAAATGTATTTTAATGCAATTTGAGGATCAATAGGTCCGAACTTATTGATTTAGCTTCAAAAACAAATATAAACCATAAATAACCATATCCATCAACATATGTGTGAATTTTGATGATATTTCAATAGAAAATGAGGCCGAATTGTTTAAAAAAGTGTTTGAACATGTTCAAAAGTGTTTCAAATGCATTTTATACAATTTGAGGTGAAATATTGGTCAAAACTCGTTAATTTAGCCCCAAAAACATATATAAACAATACAGAGACATATCTAACAGCTTATATGTAAATTTTTATGATATTTCAATCAGAAATGAGGCCCAATTGATTTAAAATCATATAAACTTGTTCAAAAGCATTTTAAATGTATTTTAACACAATTTCAGGTATAATATATGTAAAAACTCGTGAATTTAGCTCCGAAAACATATAGAAACTATAAATAAACACAGCTAACTGCTTATATGTAAATTTTGGAGATATTTCAATCGAAATAAGGTCAAATTGATTGAAAAAACGTGTCTAAAATGGCTCTATAAACCGTTTTAAATGCATTTTAATGCAATTTGAGTTGAAATATAGGTCAAAACTTATTAATTTAGCTCCAAAAACACATACAAACCATAAATAACCATATCCAAAACATATGTGCGAATTTTGATGATATTTCATTTGGAAATTAGGTCAAATTGTTTGAAAACGTGTATAAACATGTTCAAATGTGTTTGAAAGGAATTTCAATGCAATTTGAGGTGAAATATAGGTCAAAACATATTAATTTAGCTGCAAAAATATATAAAAACAATAAATAAACACATATACAGCTTATGTGTAAGTTTTGATGATAGTTCAATAAAAAATGAGGCCAAATTGATTAAAAACGTATATAAACATGTTCAAAATCATTTTAAATGCATTTTAATTTAATTTGAGGTGAAATATAGGGAAGAACTCATTACTTTACTTCAAAAACACATTCAAACCATAAATAAATCCGTCATATATGTGAATTTTGACGATATTTCAACTGGAAATAAGGCCAAATTGCTTTAAAATGTGTATAAACATGTTCAAAACCGTTTAACGCATTTTCATGCAATTTAAGGTGAAATATAGGGCGAAACTCATTAATTTAACTCGAAAACAGATAAAAATAATAAATAAACATATCCAACAGCTTATATGTAAATTTTCAAGATACAATCAGAAATGAATTGATTAAAAACGTATATAAACATCTTTAAAACAGTTTTAAATGGATTTTAACGCAATTTAAGGTGAAATATCGGTAAAAACTCTTTAATGTATATAAAAACATAAGTAAACATATCCTTCAGTTTTTCAGTGAAATTTGAAGATATTTAAATTGAAAATTACGCCAAATTGTTTAAAAACGTATTTAAACATGTTCAAAAGCGTTTTAAATTAATTTTGATACAGTTTGAGGTGAAATATAGGTCATAGCTCATTAATTTAGCTACAAAAATTTATAGAAATAATAAAAAAATAATCTAACAGCTTATATGTGAATTTCGGTCATATTTCGATCAGAAATGAGGT
This sequence comes from x Bolboschoenoplectus mariqueter, assembly GCA_037678475.1. Classification (NCBI taxonomy): domain Eukaryota; kingdom Viridiplantae; phylum Streptophyta; class Magnoliopsida; order Poales; family Cyperaceae; genus x Bolboschoenoplectus; species x Bolboschoenoplectus mariqueter. The sequence continues at coordinate 926,295 of CM075258.1, read as the reverse complement.
CAAATTGATTAAAAACGTTTATAAATATGTTCAAAACCGTTTTAAATGCATTTTAATGCAATTTGAGGTGAAATATAAGTCAGAACACATTTCATTAGCTCCAAAAATACATATAAATAAAAAATAACCATATCCATCAACATGTGGGAGAATTTTGATGACATTTGAATAGAAAATGAGGCCAAATAGCTTAAACAAGTTCAAAGGCACTTCAAATGTATTTTGATACAATTTGAGGTGAAATATAGGTCAAAACTCATTAATTTAGCTCCAAAAATATATAGAGACAACAAATAAACGTATCCATCAGCTTATGTGTGAATTTTGAAGATATTTAATCAGAAATGAGGCTGAAATGATTAAAAACTTGTATAAACATGCTCAAAACCATTTTAATTGCATTTTAATCCAATTTGAGATGAAATATGGGTCATAACTCATTAATTTAGCTCTAAAAATGTGTAAAATAATAAGTAAGCATATCTTACCGCAAATGTGTGAATTTTGATGATATTTCAATAGAAAATGAGGCTAAATTGTTTAGAAAAGTTTTTAAATATTTTCAAAAGTGTTTCGAATGCATTTTAATGTAATTTGAGGTGAAATACATAGGTCAAAACTCATTAATTTAGTTGCAAAAATATAAACAACAAATAAACATATCCATCAGCTTATTTGTAAATTTTGATGATATTTCAATTAGAAATGAGGATGAATTGATTAAAAACTTGGATAAACATGTCCAAAACCATATTAAATGCATTTTAATGCAATTTGAGGTCAAATATAAGTCATAACTCATTAATTTAGCTCCAAAAAGATGTAAAATTATAAATATACATATCTTACCACTAATGTGTGAATTTTGATGATATTTCAATAGAAAATGAAGCTAAATTGTTTAAAAACGTTTTTAAATATTTTCAAAAGCTTTTTGAATGCATTTTAATGCAATTTGAGGTGAAATATATAGGTCAAAACTCATTAATTTAGCTGCAAAAATGTATAGAAACAACAAATAAACATATCCATCAACTTATGTGTGAATTTTGAAGATATTTCAATCAGAAATGAGGCCAAATTTATTAAAAACGTGTATAAATATGTTCAAAACCGTTTTGAATGCTTTTTAATGCAATTTGAGGTAAAATATAGATCAGAACTCATTTATTTAGCTCCAAAAACACATATGAACCATAAATAACCATAACCATCAACATATGTGTGAATTTTAATGATATTCCAATAGAAAATGAAACTAAATTGTTTAAAAACGTTTTTAAATATTTTCAAAAGCGTTTTGAATGCATTTTCATATAATTTGAGGTGAAATATAGTTCAAAACTCATTAATTTAGCTCCAAAAATATATAGAAACAGCAAATAAACGTATCCATCAGCTTATGTGTGAATTTTGAAGATACTTCAAACAGAAATGAGGCCGAAATGATGAGAAACTTGTATAAACAAACTCAAAACCGTTTTAAATGCATTAAATGCAATTTGATGTGAAATATAGGTCATAACTCATTAATTTAGCTCCGAAAATATATAAATGAATAAATAAACATATCTTATCGCTAATGTGTGAATTTTGATGATGTTTCAATAGAAAATGAGGCTAAATTGTTTAAAAACGTTTTTAAATATTTTCAAAAGCGTTTCGAATGCATTTTAATTTGAGGTGAAATATAGGTCAAAACTCATTAATTTCACTGCAAAAATATATAGAAACCACAAATAAACGTATCCATCATCTTATGTGGGATTTTTGAAGATATTTTAGTAAAAAATTAGGCCAAAATGATTAAAAATGTGTTTAAATATGTTCAAAACCGTTTTAAATGGATGTTAATGTAATTTGAGGTGAACTTATTGGTCATAACTCTTTAGTTTAACTCAAAAAAATATAGAAACCACAAATAAACATATGCATCAGCTTATGTGTGAATTTTGAAGATATTTCAATTAGAAATGAGGCCGAAATGATTAAAAACTTGTATAAACATGCTCAAAACCGTTTTAAATGGATTTCTATGCAAGTTGAGGAGAAATATAAGTCATAACTCATTAATTTAGCTCCAAAAATATATTGAAACAATAAATAAACACATCTAACAGCTTATTTGTGAATTTTTATTATATTTCTATCAGAAATGAGGTGAAATTGATTAAAAACGTTTCTAAACATGTTCAAAACCGTTTTTAATGCATTTTTGGTCATATCTCAATGATTTAGCGCCAAAAATATATAGAAATAATAAATAAACATATCTTACCAATTGTTTAGAAAAGTTTTTAAATATTTTCAAAAGTGTTTCGAATGCATTTTAATGTAATTTGAGGTGAAATACATAGGTCAAAACTCATTAATTTAGTTGCAAAAATATATATAAACAACAAATAAACATATCCATCAGCTTATTTGTAAATTTTAATGATATTTCAATTAGAAATGAGGATGAATTGATTAAAAACTTGGATAAACATGTTCAAAACCATATTAAATGCATTTTAATGCAATTTGAGGTCAAATATAAGTCATAACTCATTAATTTAGCTCCAAAAAGATGTAAAATTATAAATATACATATCTTACCACTAATGTGTGAATTTTGATGATATTTCAATCTGAAATGAGGCCAAATTTATTAAAAACGTGTATAAACATGTTCAAAACCATTTTGAATGAATTTTATTACAATTTGAGTGAAATATAGGTCTATCTCATTAATTTAGCTCCAAAACCATATAGAAATAATAAATAAACACATCTAACAGGTTATATGCAAATTTTGATGATATTTTAATAAAAAATGAGACCAAATTAATTCAAAACGTGTATAAACATGTTCACAAGCGTTTTAAATGCATTTTATTACAATTTGAGTTATAGGTCTAAACTCATTAATTTAGCTCTAAAAATATATATAAATAATAAATAAACGTATTCATTAACTTATATGTGAATTTTGATTATATTTCAATAGAAAATGGACCAAATTGATTAAAAATGTGTATAAACATGTTGAAAACCATTTTAAATGTGAATTAATGCAATTTTGAGGTCAAATATAGTTCATAACTCATTAATTTACATCCAAAAACATATAAAAATAATAAATAAGCATATATAACAAATTATATATGAATTTTGATGATATTTCATTCAGAAATGATATCAAATTAATTAAAAAAATATGTAAATAAGTTCAAAAGTGTTTTAAATGTATTTTAATACGATTTAAGATGAAATATAACTAAATATTATAGCTCCTGAAACACATAAAAGCAATAAAAACAATAAAAAGTAGTGTTTAAGGTTGCATGAGGTCTTTAATGTGTCATGTCAGTGGGATGTTCAAAAATCGTTCTTCGTCCATATTGAAGTAATATATATTGTATTTGTGATCATCAAAAGTATTATTTTGTTTCGTACATATTATCATAGATTTTAAAAAATTAAACTTTGTATGTGTTTTTTTCACCCGTTCATTGAAAACATATTTTAGTACTTTCAATTCTTTTGCTTAAAATAATACGGTCCATTAGACTCAAAACATTTATATTAAGACTTCTTTCGAATAAAGTTAATATGAATTTAGTATCATTAATGTGGTTTGTGAGGTTAATTCCAAAATTTATCGGCTTGATTACTCATGAATAAAATCAAATTATTTAGACCAATAATTTATCAAATCCAATATAATGACAAAAAGAAATTCTGATTTTTTGAGATGTTCAAGATCACAATGATTACATCATAACTTGAAGTATTTGTTTACTACCTATAATCCTAACCGGGCCAATTAGGAGGGCAATAATAGGGAATTTTTTTTTGTCTATCCACATTTTATAAATAAATAACAATAATATCTTTAATATTATGTCTATTTTCTAAACACAAATTTTGCGGCCCTTTTTCGCGGCCCACGCGCGAGGCATCGGCGTCCTCGCTCACGGGGGAAGAAGGTGCAGGTACATCCCTGCGCGTGTTTGTGCGCTCAAGGACTTATTCTTTAGGTGATTGTGGGAACTTTTATTTTCCGACGGGCGCAAGCCCCCGCCGTTAATTACCCCAGCTCTCGCCTCGGGAACCTCTGATTAATGGACTAAACTAATCAAAATATATGGATCAGATTTATGGCTTTATTTCTTCCTTCCTCTTTTATATAATACATGTTTAAAATAACCAAAAGATATAACTTTTGATAATAAGACTAAAGACGTATGATCTAAAGTCAGAGAAACGTATAATTTCTCATAAATCAGAGATCGAGGACGTATAATCCTATTGATCTCACGGAGTTCAAATATGAAGCGCACTGCCAACTCGATACTCAAGGAACCAGAGATGTTTAATCTCTATAGAGGCTCATGTCAAAGACAAGGGCGTATCGTCCTAAACAGTATATTGACCTTCCAAATCCCGAATCTGAAGCGCTATGCCAATTCGAAACTTGAGAAATTTGGAGAATCGGGAACGTATAATTCTTTATCGATTTCCAAAATGAGGTACGTTAAACCTGAAGCGCACTGCCAGTTTAACGTTCTCGAAACATGATTTGATATGATTTGATATGTTGGTATGTTTTACCAAGTTTTGGACTTATCTGTATATTTGGCATATTTGGCCAAAGATTTGGACATATTTGCATATTTGACATATTTTGTGAAGAGTTTGGACATATTTGCATATTTGGCATATTTGGTCAAGAGTGTGCGGCCCTTTTTCGCGGCCCACGCGCGAGGCATCGGCGTCCTCGCTCACGGGGGAAGAAGGTGCAGGTACATCCCTGCGCGTGTTTGTGCGCTCAAGGACTTATTGTTTAGGTGATTGTGGGAACTTTTATTTTCCGATGGGCGCAAGCCCCCGCCGTTAATTACCCCGGCTCTCGCCTCGGGAACCTCTGATTAATGGGCTAAACTAATCAAAATATATGGATCAGATTTGTGGCTTTATTTCTTCCTTTCAATTTATTATAATACGTGCTTAAAATAACCCAAAGGTATAACTTTGGATAATAAGACTAAAGACGTATGATCTAAAGTCAGAGAAACGTATAATTTCTCATAAATCGGGGATCGATGACGTATAATCCTATTGATCTCACGGAGTTCGAATATGAAGCGCACTGCCAACTCGATACTCAAAGAACCAGAGATGTTTGATCTCTGGAAAGGTTCACGTCAAAGACAAGGACGTATGGTCCTAAACAGTCTATTGACCTTCCAGATCCCGAATCTGAAGCGCTATGCCAATTCGAAACCTGGGAAAATTGGAGAATCGGGAACATATAATTCTTTATTCGATTTCCAAAATGGGGTACATTAAACCTGAAGCGCACTGCCAGTTTAATGTTCCCGAAACATGATTTGATATGATTTGGTATGTTGGTATGTTTTTACCAAGTTTTGGACTTATCTGCATATTTGGCATATTTGACCAGAGATTTGGACATATTTGCATATTTGGCATGTTTGGTCAGAAATTTGGGCATATTTGTATGTTTTGACATGTTTGGTCGAATGTTTGGGTTTATTTGCATATTTGACATGTTTGGTCAAATATTTGGACATATTTGTATTGTTGACATATTTAGTTAAATATTTGGGTATATTTGCATATTTGACATGTTTGGTCAAAGATTGGGGCATATTTGTGTTTTTGACATATTTAGTCAAATATTTGGGTATATTTGCATATTTGACATGTTTGGTCAAATATTTGGGTATATTTGTGTTTTTGACATATTTGGTCAAATATTTGGTATATTTGCATATTTGACATGTTTGGTCAAATATTTAGACATATTTGTATTCTTGACATATTTGGTCGAATATTTGGGTATATTTGCATATTTGACATGTTTGGTCAAATATTTGGACATATTTGACATATTTAAATATTTTGATTTGTTTTATCAAAATATAACAAAGTTTAATTATTTTGAACATTTTGATTTGTTTTATGACATGATTCAATCATTTTTTGAATATTTTTGATTTATTTTATCAAAATGTGGCATAATTTGATTATTTTGAATATTTCAATTTGTTTTATCAAAATATAATGTAATTTAATTATTTTGAATATTTTGATTTGTTTTATCAAAATATAACATAATTTGGTCAGTTTGAATATTTTGATTTGTTTTATCAAAATATGATACGGTTTAATTATTTTAGAATATTTTAACTTGTTTTATCAAAATATGACATTATTTGATTATTTTGAATATTTTGATTTGTTTTATCAAAACATAACATTATTTGATTATTTTGAATGCTTTTATTTATTTTATCAAAATATAACATGATTTGATTATTTTAAACATTTTTGACAATATAACATGATTTGATTGTTTTGAGTATTTTTGATTTGTTTTACCAAAATATAACGTGGTTTGATTATTTTAAAATATTTTGATTTGTTTTTATCGAAATATAACATATTTAGTCATTTTTGAATATTTTTATTTGTTTTATCAAAATATAACATGTTTAATCATTTTTGAATATTTTGATTTGTTTTATCAAAACATAACATATTTAACCATTTTTTGGATATTTTGATTTGTTTTATCAAAACATGACATAATTTAATTATTTTTGAATATTTTGATTTGTTTTATCAAAATATAACATATTTAATCATTTTTGAATATTTTAATTTATTTTATCAAGATATAACATAATTCAATCATTTTTTGAATATTTTTGATTTGTTTTATCAAAATATAACATAATTTGGTTATTTTGAATATTTTGACTTGTTTTATCATAATTTGATTATTTTGAACATTTTGATTTGTTTTATCAAAATATAGCATGATTTGATTATTTAAAATATTTTTGATTTGTTTATGACATATTTTAATTATCCTTGAATATTTTGATTTGTTTTATCAAAATATGCATAATTTGATTATTTTGAAAATTGTTGATTTGTTTTATCATAATTTTCACTTATTTTTAAATATCCTATTTGGTATTTTGAATTTATTTTATACATATATCATATATCTTGAATTTTCTTTTATTTATAATATAAAAAAGAAAATAAAATAAAATCAAAATTGACATTTTATAGTCTTAAAAATATTCATAAATGAAATCATGATTTTTGATATATTTTTCATAATTTATGGGCTTGAGAAATCATTTTTATTTGGTGTTTAAAGTTTATTTTCAAAACAGATTAATATGGGCCGTCAGATTTGGGCCCATGCATCAAGATCTGAACTTAAGTTCAGTTTTTAAAGCATCTTTTAAACTGGGCCGTTGGATCTCTGGCGCGCATCAAGCCTTCTCTGGGCTGTTTGAATTTCATCAAGATTCGCACTTTGAGATGCATCAATATTCGTGCTCATCTTCTCCGACACTGATCGAGGCCCTGCCGGCGTCGGATCTCCGATCAGAAGTCATGGCTGGCATCGCCAGAGCGTGGGGAGTCCATCGGTGGTGGTCTCGGCGGCGACGGCGGCCTGGATCGCCGGAGATGGGGGTAGCCACTTGGTTTCGGTTGAAAAATTGGCTGGGATGAAATTTTGAGGAATTTGAGCTGATTTTTGACAAATTAACTTGATTTCTTTGTCATATGGCATCTTCAGAGCATGTTTGACCAGTTTTTGAGGTTTAATTTGGGTTTAATCCATCAATTTTGCAACTTTGGCCATTTGGTACCAAACTGGTTTCGGGGCTTTGGTACCAAATGGTATTTCATGCCTTTCCTTTGCAATTTTCTTCCAATTAACCTCCCAAACATTGTCGTTTAGCATGTTTGAACATGTTTGGATGATCAGTTTCATCAATTTAGATGTGCATTGTCTTTATGCATATTGGGTCATTTCTGGTTCTATTTTCAATTTGGTTTTCTTTTGATTTCATCATATTCTTCTCAAATTGCATATTTAAGTGTGTTCATTTGAGTCAATTATATGTTTTAGAAAGGTTTTATATCAATTTTACACATGAATTTCACTTGTACACAAGTTAATTTCATTTTTTGCAATTTCTGGTATTGACCCAGAATTGACTCAGTTCTGATTTCTTACAGATCCAATTTCAGAAATTCATAGAAAATCACAGAAAATACCAAAAATGGTAAAATTTGGTGAATGAATGCATTAAGACTTATTTTATATGCCTATGAAATTTCAAGCTAATTGAATAATCAGAAAGCATGTTTTTTTGCATTTTTACTAGACTGGACAGAAATGCCCTTTCAGATATGTTAAAAATCAAATTTGGCTTAACCTATGGATTAAAGCCTGGTTTAATTATTCTAAACCCTTTAAAACATCACATGAGGTGTCATAAAGGTGAATTAATCAAGAAATTCTGGATTTTTGAATCAAAAGAAGAATGAACTTCTCAGTTTGACCCAAAGTTGACTTTTTTGGAGTTTTTGACAGATGAGATTGTAAAATTCATATCAATTCACAGAAAATTCCAAAAATTATAAAATTTATGTGGTAAGCCATTATAAACCCAATCTACATGACTGTGAAATTTCATAAGAAATTAACAGTCAGGCTGAGAGATATGGATTGATCTCTCAGCTGGACAGAAACTGGAATTCACTGGACTCAAGCCAGTACTGATGCTCATTGCTTTTCATTGCTCAATTATGGTTCTGAGCCATCAAGCACATCAAAGAACATAAAAGAAGGAACTAAAGAAAGAAATAAAACAGATTTTGACAGCATAACAGCTTGTATAAAGCCATTATTGAGCTTTACACAGCCACTGCACATGTGCACAGGGCTTGAGAGAGAGAGGGGATGAGCATGTGCCCATCCCCATGAAACCAGATTGGCATGTGCCAATTGGTTGGAGTATGCTGCCAAAATCCATGGTGAACTCACCATGTGAGCTCCTGAAACTCAAGCTCAGCCACCAATTGAGCTCTGGAAGGAGGGAGGCACATGTGCACCTCCCCAGCCAGAGGCTAGCCATCTCACCCAGCAAGGTGAGACTGGCTCCTTGAGCTCAATTGGGACTGAGCCAAGCTCAAGGCTTGGCTCTTCTATCCCTTACCTAGCTATTCAGAGCTTGATCTCTTCTCAGCTAAGCTTTCTTTTTGTGGAAATTGGGTGGAGTTTTGATTTTGGCAGAGTTTCAGCTATGTTGCTCTCTCCCTCTTTTTCTTCTTCACTGGGGGTGTATTTATAGCCCGGAGGGCATGGTTTAAGCCTCAGGGCTGAGCTGGCATCATCCCAGCCCTTGGTTTGATCAAATGGCCGGGATTGAGCCAGCCAGGCCTGTGCTGGCCTGAGGCCTGTCCTTGGAAGATTCCTCCAGCTAACTGGCGCTCAGAGGTCTCCATTGAGGTGCCTACACGTGTCCCTGACACAGGCCTGGGGAGAGAGAAGGAGCCGTTGGCTTTGTCTTCTTCCTTGGGTCAGTGTGTCATGCCTTTCGGGTGTGAGCATATCCCGAATATTCCTTGGCCTTGCTGGCGCTTGACATGTCACCAAGGTGTCATTGAGTGTGCCCAACGTGTCAATTTGGCTGCTTGAGTGCTGAGTTGTGCCAATTGACCACCCCAGATCAGACTTAAGTGCCAAGTGGTGCACCTGTCAATTGAGTGCTTTTCACTCCAAATTGACACTTCAGGCAGCGTCGTGGAAGCATCTCGGAGCTCCCCCAGGTGTTGGCTTGGCTTCTCGAGCTCCCAATTGCCCTGTCACCTTCAAGGTCGAGGTACTTTCTCCTTCGATTTTCTCCTTGTTTACTTTACTATTTTCAATGCTGTTTGTGGCATTGAACTCCCCTTAGGATGTAGATTAAGTCCCTAGAATGGCTTAGACCAACTCGAACCATACACCCGAACACTATTTTCGAAGCTCCACTGAGCTCTGGAGCTCGAGGAGGAAGAAAGGAGGGAGAGAGAGAGAAATTCAAAAGGTTTCTCTCGCTTGGGTTGGGTGCACGTGAACCGTGCTTTAGTTTCGGGCTTGTCAGAGTGAGGGAGCGCTTGCACCGCGCTCACCTTTCTTTCCCTTCTTTTCTTTTGCTGGCCAAAATAACTCTGGGCGCTGGGCCCCCTTGGCAGTGAGACTGAAGGAGAGGGGCCCAGTCGTCAGGTTTAATGAGACACAGCCCCAGCGAAAAACTGAGGGTTGGGCTGTGGGCTTGGTCCTTGTGCACCAAAACGTATTGTCAGTGGTATGGTGCATGTGTACTGGGTCCACGCAAAGCGCCTTTAACACTTTGTGTGTATGACAGGCGGGTCCCAAGGGCAGAAGTCGTGTTTGAGCTCCCCAGATTGCACCCAGAGTGTTGCACATCCCCCAAATTGCACCCAGAACTATCTCCAGTTCTGATTTTTGGTATTTTCTTTATATTTATTTTTTCATTTTATTTTATTCTTCATGAAAAAATCCATGAAAAATTACTGAAAAATCACAGAAAATATATTCCATGATTCTGTTATTTTGGGTAATATTTTTGGTACTTTTGGGTGTGAAATTAGGCATTAATTTTACTTAAATCATTAATTGTATATGATTAGGCATATTAATCTTATACAATTAATATTTTGGCATGATTATCCCAAAGAATCATTTTTTTAATTCCAAGGGATAATATTTGGGGCATTTTTCATGAATGAAATTCATGATTTTTGGATTTGGCATGTTTAATTATATGAAATTGTTTCTTGATTTCATATAATTAGGGTTTTGTGCATAGATTTTTTTTGCACACATGTGTATATATTTTTTGAAGGGGGTTTGGTATGATTATTTCATGAAATTATTTTTTTAATTTCAAGAAATAATTTTGGGATTTAATAAATCATGAGATTGGACATAATTTCATGATTTAATATTTGACATGGCTATTTCATGAAATTGTTTCTTTAATTTCAAGAAATAATTTTATGAAATTGAACATAATTTCATAATTTCAAATCTTTGGTATAAAAATCACATGAAATTATATCATTAATTTCATGCAATTTAATTTGTTTATTTTTCTGGCAACTTTTAAACAGCAAACAAAGAGTTTGGGCATATTTACATATTTGGCGTATTTTGTCAAGGACTTGGGTACATTTGTATATTTGACATGTTTGGTCAAATATTTGAACATATTTGCATATTTTAAATATTTCAATTTGTTTTATCAAAATATGACAAAGTTTGGTTATTTTGAATATTTTGTCTTATTTTATCAAGACATAATATAATTTGATTAACATGATTCAATCATTTTTGAATATTTTGATTTGTTTTATCAAAATATGACATAATTTGATTATTTTGAATATTTCGATTTGTTTTATCAAAATATAATATAATTTGATCATTTTGAATATTTTGATTTGTTTTATCAAAATATGACATAATTTGATTATTTTAAATATTTTGATTTGTTTTATCAAAATATAACATAATTTGGTCATTTTGACTATCTTGATTTGTTTTATCAAAATATAACATAATTTGATCATTTTGGATATTTTGATTTGTTTTATCAAAATACAACATACTTGGATCATTTTGAATATTTTGACTTGTCTTATCAAAATACAACATGATTCGATCATTTTGAATATTTTGACTTGTTTTATCAAAATACAACATGATTCGATCATTTTGAATATTTTGACCTGTTTTATCAAAATACAACATGATTCGATCATTTTGAATATTTTGACCTGTTTTATCAAAATACAACATGATTCGATCATTTTGAATATTTTGATTTGTTTTATCAAAATACAACATGATTTGATCATTTTGAATATTTTGATTTGTTTTATCAAAATACAACATGATTTGATTATTTTGAATATTTTGATTTGTTTTATCAAAATACAACATAATTTAATCATTTTGAATATAATATAAATTGGATATCTTGAATATTTTGATTTGTTTTATCAAAATATAAATAATTTGGGTATTTTGAATATTTTGATTTGTTTTATCAAAATATGAATAATTTGGGTATTTTGGATATTTTGATTTGTTTTATCAAAATATAACATAATTTGAGTATCTTGAATATTTTGATTTGTTTTATCAAAATATAAATAATTTGATTATCTTTAATATTTTGATTTGTTTTATCAAAATATAAATAATTTGGGTATGTTGAATATTTTGATTTGTTTTATCAAAATATAACATAATTTGAGTATCTTGAATATTTTGATTTGTTTTATCAAAATATAAATAATTTGATTATCTTTAATATTTTGATTTATCAAAATATAAATAATTTGGGTATGTTGAATATTTTGATTTGTTTTATCAAAATATAACATAATTTGAGTATCTTGAATATTTTGATTTGTTTTATCAAAATATAAATAATTTGAGTATCTTTAATATTTCGATTGTTTTGTCAAAATATAAATAATTTGATTATCTTTAATATTTTGATTTGTTTTATCAAAATATAAATAATTTGGGTATGTTGAATATTTTGATTTGTTTTATCAAAATATAACATAATTTGAGTATCTTGAATATTTTGATTTGTTTTATCAAAATATAAATAATTTGAGTATCTTTAATATTTTGATTTGTTTTATCAAAATATAAATAATTTGATTATCTTTAATATTTTGATTTGTTTTATCAAAATATAAATAATTTGGGTATGTTGAATATTTTGATTTGTTTTATCAAAATATAACATAATTTGAGTATCTTGAATATTTTGATTTGTTTTATCAAAATATAAATAATTTGGGTATTTTGAATATTTTGATTTACTTTATCAAAATATAAATAATTTGTGTATTTTAAATATTTTGATTTGTTTTATCAAAATATAAATAATTTGGGTATTTTGGATATTTTGATTTGTTTTATCAAAATATAACAAAATTTGAGTATCTTGAATATTTTGATTTGTTTTATCAAAATATAAATAATTTCAGTATCTTTAATATTTTGATTTGTTTTGTCAAAATATAAATAATTTGGGTATCTTGAATATTTTGATTTGTTTTATCAAAATATAAGAAAATATTTGTACAAGATGATATGTTTTGAAAATTTTTTTTTTAGATGAAAATAAAATCAAAACTAACTTTTTATTGGTCCAAAAATATCTTCAAATGAAACCATGATTTTTGATATATTTTTCATGATTTTTGGTTTTAAGGAATTATTTTTATTTAATGTTTAAAGTCTGTTTTTTTGAAACAGATTAATGTGAGCTTTTGATTTAAAACTAGATCATCAAGATCCAAACTTTAGATTTTTCTGGGCTGTCGGATGGCATCAGGATCCGTGCAATTTCCCTCCCATATGCTTGAGTTCAAATTTCATCAACATTCACACTTTCATGTGCATCAATATTCGTGCTTTTGCTTGATCGGAGCTCTGCTGGCGTCGGATCGTCGATCGGGGGGAACCACCGGAGTCATCCCGGCGAGGAGGACACTACTGTCCCGGTCTCGGGGCCACTAGCTCCGGCGATCGCCGGAAATAGTGCCACCAGTTCGGCTAGGGCTGGAATCTCGTGGGAAATCGTTTTTTTGTCGATTTTGAGCTCGTTTTGTCAAATTGGCTCAATTCCTTCGAGCTGTAGCATCGTTAGAACATAAAAAAAAAGTTTGTGAAGCTTAATTCTAATTTAAATCTCTGAATATATGAGTTTTGCCGACCGGTACCGAATGGACTCAAACGGATTTGGTACCGATTGAAAATTCGTTCATTTATCATTGTTTTCTCTTCAATTGATTCTTCGAAAAACATATTTAATCATGTTCCAGTATATTTGAGTGGTCAATTTCACCATTTTTTATTTCTGGAGAAAAAAAAACGAGAGAAAAAAACAGAAAGGAAAAAAAAAGAAAAAAAAAAGAAGAAAAAAAAAACAGAAAAGAAAAAAAAAACAGAGCCAACCCAGTTTTTTTCTTTTGACAGACCCAACTTCAAAAATTCATATAAAATCACAGAAAATTCAAAAAATTATGAAATTTTGGGGACATGTCCATGAAAACATACTCTATATTATTGAAAAATTTCAGGTCAAATGGGTGAGTAAATCGAGATATATTGGCTGATCTTTGAACTGGCCAGATAAGGCACATGCCAAATCTGTGCCAGTGTTCTGTTTTTTTTTTATTTTTTTTTCAAGGAATTCACACATCCTAATCAACTAAAAAAAAAATCCAAATCAAATAAATAATCATCCTTTATCAGGATATATTTTTTTTTATATTTAAATCAGTTTTTTTTTGTGTTGAGTTTGGTGTTTGACCAACAGTTGACTTTTACAGAAACTTTGGACCAGCGAAATTCAACAGGCAATATCTCCCTGTTCATAAGTCCAAAAATTATGAAATTTTAGGAGAATGTTTGTTTAGTCTTTTTCTAATTCCTGTCGAAATTTGAGGCCAATTGGCTCAGTAAATAAAAAGATATGAAATTGCAAAGAAAATTGGCAAAAATGCCCCTGTTTGGTACCAGTTGAGCATCATAAGGCTCAATGAGCTTTAAAGCACTGGTACAAGCTCCCAACAATGTCGTTTCACTAAATAAATGTAAGAGAACATGGAGGGTCAAGTTTTAAATAATTTTTTTATTAAAAAGCATGAATTTGTGTCAAAATCACAAGTTTTTCTTATTTTTTCAGATTTTTGACAATATTTCAACTCGATTTTTGAGATTTCGAGTTTGATATTATGCTTTGCTTGATGCTTAGCACTATATTAAATCTGGAACAAGGGGTAGAATTCACTACAACACCTTATTTCCAAATTTTTTTTTTGAGAGATGGCATTCACCATAACCCTCTTAAATATATATTTATCAAAAATTTATAAAAAAAGAAATTAGATTAACAAAGCTAATTTTAGATTGAGAAAACAAAGATATAGAGGTAGCATTCACTACAACACTAATCTTTGATCTCTCTTTTTTTTTTAAAAAAAAAAGACAACAAAAGGAAAAAAGGAAATATATTTCATTCATCAAGAAAAATATAAAATTTCATTAATTGCATACATATCATACCTTTCACCACTAAAGAAAATGAATTCAAAATTTATAAATGAAAATTTCAGTTTTTTTTTGAAAAAAACCAAAATTTTTTTAAATTGGTTAACCCTAATATATTTTTTCTTCCTTTTTTTCTTCTCCTCTCCTTTCTTTTTTTTTTGTTTGGCAGATGGGGGGTCCTTATATAGCCTCAAAGCTAGGGCAACACATTAATATCATCTCCACCATCAATTTTGATCAAATTGTGGAAATTGAAAATTGGCTAAAGACAAACATTGCCCAACATAGCATAAAATTTGTTTCTTTTCTATATTCTTCTGATTCTTCTGCATTCTTGAAGCCTATCAAAGTGTGTCAAGTGTCTCCAAAAGGCTGGATTGTGTCAGGGGCATCCAAAACACCCTTGTCTTTTTTCAATTTTCGGGCTTGGGACAGCTTGCACTTTTTGGATGCGTTTGATACTTGTTTTACATCATTGAGAGCTTATTTGGCATCCCCATAGCATGTTCATAGCCTGTAATTACCCTTTGTAACCCCAATTTGCTCAATTGAGGCCGAGCTTGCCCACATTCGGGCTTCCCTTTGTGAACCCGTCATTCCACCACTCCAAACTTCAAATTGAAACTTTGAACACCGTCGTGGCACCCTTGTGACGCTCCCCAACCATTCAATTTGGGCTATTGGTCGCCAATTTGCTCGTTCGGCCTCTTCACCAACATAAGTTTCGTACTCGATTTCTCCCTCGTTAATTCATCTATTTTTGAAATTGACGGCTTCCCCGAACTCTCCTCGCCGAGCTCTATCCGGGGCTAAGAGGAATCGCGACGAGACGCCCGGAGAGCCGACCTCTCCTTTCGGCCAAATCTGGCCGGGCTCGGCTTGGGGCAGGGGAGAAAGAGAGGAGGGAGAAGGGTCTGCCATGTGGGGTCCAGTGGCAGTGGCACAGCCCCTCCTCTGTTTTTTTTTTATTTTTTTTGTATTTAAAAATCCATATGGGGTCCAATGTAAGTGGGAGAGTGGGTTGGGGTCCCATATGTCATATTAAATGAGACACATACTCTTTCTTCCTTTTATGTGGTCTCGGTTCACGTGAGCCGAAGCATTACATTGAGTGTGGGTGTACATGAACCGAGACCACCCTCTGTTTTTCGCTGGAGAGAAGTGGGGAGCCATGCTTTGGCTCTCCAAATTGTACCCAAGTATGTTCTATGCTCCTAAATTGCACACAAAATTTTCCCCAGCTGCTATTTTATTTGTCTTTTCTCATTTCTAAATTATTTTTCATGAAATTGTTTATAATAAAATCATGAAAATTATTGTAAAATCATAGAATGCCTTTCTATGATTTTTAAGAATATTTTTGGCATTTTGGGAATGAAATTAGGCATTAATTTCATGTGTATCATATGAGATTAGGCATTAATCTCACATAATAATTATTTTATGAAATTATTTCTTAATTTTAAGAGATAAATTTCATACGTGATAAATCATGAAATTGAGCATAATTTCATGATTTAATATTTGACATGATTATTTCATGGAATTGTTTCTTAATTCCAAGAAATAAATTTCGTATGTGGTGAATTACGAAATTGGACATAATTTCGTAATTTTTAAATTTCGGCATGAAAATCACATGAAATCATACTTGTTAATTTCATGTATTTTAACTTGTGTGTATTTTTGGTATTATTTATTTATTTTTTTATATATTTTTTTTTACAGCAAACACAAATATTCGTAATATGAATCAAATATCACTAAGTTCCGAATTGAAAATTTTTGAACGCAGACGTTCACAGAAAACATGTAAACATAAAAAAAATGTTTCTGTGCATTTGAACGCATGAGTTTAAACACAATGTTTGAACGTAGAGTCCAGACGTAGAAAATGCAAAATTTCTTGTGTTCATACGTTTTTTATAAACGCGTGCATTCGAAAACATTCAGTTTCGAATTTAAATAAAAGTAAAAATACTTAATGGATTTAAAATCATAAATACATATATTAAATATAATTGTGAATATATATGTTCAGATATAGAGTTATTAAATGAAATCGAGGATATTATTGTTATTCCTTTATAAAATCGGCGATAAATAAGGAAAAGGTTCAATAATAGGAGGAAAGTTCAATACATGCGGAGAAGTGGAGACAGGATAAGATAATAATCAACTAAACAATCATAGCAGCATCCCAATCAAGGGGCCCAGATAAAAAATAGATCTCCCCTCTTTTCCGCTGTAATAATATATAAGGCCTTTCGGAGAGAGAGTCAAATTCCTCTGAAAAGAAAATTACAAAGAAATCAGCAAACGAACACAAAAGTGGAGAGCAAAATAACAATGATCCCCAGTTTATCCGGATGAAATTGTCTTATAGTAATGCTTCGCGACTACAGGAAATGTCCCACGTTGTGTAACTATTCAATTTTGGTTAAAGTTTCTTTGTTGTGATCATATGTCATAAGAGAAATATACTATTTTCTCTTCTTTTACTGGTAGTTTGGGTCTGTAGATTTTGAGTTGAGAATTTAGAAATAAAGAAATAAGTTGAGAATTCAGATATTCTAAATTTGGAAAGATCATTTAGTTGTTTTTTTTTTGCTTTTTTTGTTTAGTAATATTTTGTGATTTTAGCACATATATTTGACAATAAAACTTTTTTACATCGTGCTTAATTTTAATGTATGTTTGAAAATGGAAAATGTTTGAGAGATATCAAAATCAATACCGACTATATTATTCACATTACATGAGTTATTACTCATATTAACTACTTTATTTATGCAATTTATTTATTTTTATAATATTTTTATTATTCAATTGAAATACTACTAATATAAATAATAACTCACTTAACTTGAATAACAAAAGTACTGTATGAATAAGTTACATAATAAAATCATTAATATGAATAACAACTCATTTAATGTAAATAATAATTAATTTAATCTGAATAATACAATCGGTATCGATTTTGGTATTTGTATATCAGCTCCCTTTGAAAATTAGATTAGGAAGTTTTTTTTATGTTTTTGGGTAAGTTGATATTACAAGTTTGATATATAATGTCAAATTATTGAAAACACCTCTATAATTTGACATGCTTTCTTTTAAATTGAAAACAACTCTATACTTTTATTTTAAACTTAAATAATTTTTTTAAATATATATATAATAAAAATTAAATATATATTCAAATTACTGTCAATTTTCATTTGCATACTGCAAAATTTACGCAGAAAAAAGTTGATATGAAATGATGCATGCTAGAGTTATTTAAAGATGTTAAATTCATAAAAAAAAACTAATTCTGCTATAGATTAAAAAATTAGATTGAAATTAACTATTATGATTCATTAATCATTAAAATTTGTAATCTAATATCAATGATTAGTTAATTAAAAAGAAAGTCTACGGATAATAAGTCAAACATTGAGGTTTATCAGAACAAAAATATAAAAAAATAAGCAGGAGGGAGGTATTCCATGAAACCTGACATAGCTTGGCTTTCAAGTCAAACAAATTGGAAGCACAGCGGAGAGAAAGGAAAAGCAAGACGGAGATTTGATTGATAGCGGTCTCCATTTTACACAACACTGGATATCTCCTAGTTAATATTTTTTTTTTTTAGGGTCTGTGCCTCCAACAATCACAGAAAAAATGAGAGAGGGCAGAATGATTTTAATATTTTTAATAAGGAAAACATGCCATACAATATAGTTGCTGGGAAATGATTTTGAGAATTCAAATTTTTTTTATCTATTAATACGGTTCAAATTGAAATCAAAATTAGTACGGCTCAAGTAAAGAATAAAAAGGATTTGAGACTCTGTTTGGTAGGTGAAGTAGGGATATTCTAAGTATTTAAGATGTTTTCATAAATTAAAAAAAAATTAAGTAGAGTAAAATTAAAACATCAAATTTATCAATTTTAATATTTGTTGTTTCTATTTCGTTTACCAACATAGTACATGATACCAATATAATATTTTATCTAATATTATTTTATCTACTTTATTACTATCAATCATCAAACATTAATATTTTAAATTGACTTATTATATATTTTATTTTTATTTCACTTGTTAAATACATACTTATATAGAAATGTTATATATTTTTTCTCTTAAAGATGAAAATTTAGTTTGATCCTAAATATATTCTGGTCAAATTTTTCATAAGCATATTTCTCTTTATGTGCTACTAAATACAAGAGGATCTTTTTTTTTCAGAAAGGTCCTTATATAACTATGATTTAAGTAGCTGACAAAAGCAAAAGGCAAACAGCAAATTGAATTCAGACGTTTCCGAACCAAATTTTTACGGCCTCGGAAAAACCACTATTTGTGGCAATGAAGTATTACAGTAAATTATTAGTAGAATATGAAAGTGAGCGAAGAAAATGCAACTGCTATCGTCTCACGAAAATTTCCCTAAATCTACTTTTTTTTTTTGTTTTTCCGAAAAGGCCCATGGGCTAAATTCTCCTACTTGAGCACAAGGCGTGGGAAATCAACGGATTATTTGCACAATTGGGATTTTAATTCCAAACCTGTTTGTGAGACAATTTTGGTGTAAGTGAGAAATGAAATAGAATCTCATTGGGTGTTACATTATTTCTCATTTTGATGGGGAAAAAAGTTATTAGCTTCAACTTAGTTTTTTTTTTTCCTATGAAAGAGACGTGGTGGAAACTTATATTTTCTATGCCAATTAGATTTGCTATTGTATTAATTTCTTTCATTATCTTAATTCAAAAATAAATATAAGAAAACCAACAAATTTTTGCTTTGATCATTGTTTTTCATTTTTTTTGTGATTTATATTGCAATATTGTAATTTAAAATAATGTTAATAAAGAAAAATAATTATTTTTATTTAAAATATAATAATAATAATAATAATATGATAAATAATAGTGATATCAATTCTTTTGAATGAAAATAAATTTTCCCACAATAATTCTCACAATATAACTGAACACTTGTTTTTGCATATCCCATAAATTGATTTGTGGGTTATCATTCTCGTCAAATCTGAATCCCCATAATCTTATGACAATCGAGTACACCCTAATATAAGGGTGGAAATTCTGTAACAACTTTTAACTTGATAATTTTGATAATAAATTTTAAATGATTTTTAAAAGTTTTTAAAATAGAAAAAATTATAGACATATTTTTAAACTTATAAATTGATCGTCTTTTAAATTTTATATAATTTAAGTGTTATTAATATTTCATCAAAGACCGTTAAATATGGATTGTTGTAAAAATCATGCAATTTTGATAGTTTTGAATAGAATATTAAATGATATTTAAATTATATGAAATTTAAAATATAATCAATCTAAAGATTCAAAAATATGTTTATAAGTTTTTTTTCTATTTTTATGATTTTTTTTCCAAAATTATTTGAAAATTCGTTATTCAAAGGATTCCACCTCTAATATAAAGCGCTTAATTTATGAACTGAAGTGCAACCTTCGTTGTTCTACGTTCCTTTTTTTTTTTTTTTTTAGGAAACGTTGTTCTAAGGTCAAAACCTGATGGTTACTTTCTAATAAATTCAACAAGTAACATCTATTTTGAGCTTTGCTCTTTTTTTTTTTAAGGTTCAATGTTTGCTGTTTAAAAGTTGCCAGAAAAATACACAAATTAAATTGCATTAAATTAATGATATAATTTCATGTGATTTTTATACCAAAGATTTGAAATTATGAAATTATGTTCAATTTCATAAAATTATTTCTTGAAATTAAAGAAACAATTTCATGAAATAGCCATGTCAAATATTAAATCATGAAATTATGTCCAATCTCATGATTTATTAAATCCCAAAATTATTTCTTGAAATTAAAAAATAATTTCATGAAATAATCATACCAAACCCCCTTCAAAAAATATATACACATGTGTGCAAAAAAAAATCTATGCACAAAACCCTAATTATATGAAATCAAGAAACAATTTCATATAATTAAACATGCCAAATCCAAAAATCATGAATTTCATTCATGAAAAATGCCCCAAATATTATCCCTTGGAATTAAAAAATGATTCTTTGGGATAATCATGCCAAAATATTAATTGTATAAGATTAATATGCCTAATCATATACAATTAATGATTTAAGTGAAATTAATGCCTAATTTCACACCCAAAAGTACCAAAAATATTACCCAAAATAACAGAATCATGGAATATGTTTTCTGTGATTTTTCAGTAATTTTTCATGGATTTTTTCATGAAGAATAAAATAAAATGAAAAAAATATAAAGAAAATACCAAAAATCAGAACTGGAGATAGTTCTGGGTGCAATTTGGGGGATGTGCAACACTCTGGGTGCAATCTGGGGAGCTCAAACACGACTTCTGCCCTTGGGACCCGCCTGTCATACACACAAAGTGTTAAAGGCGCTTTGCGTGGACCCAGTACACATGCACCATACCACTGACAATACGTTTTGGTGCACAAGGACCAAGCCCACAGCCCAACCCTCAGTTTTTCGCTGGGGCTGTGTCTCATTAAACCTGACGACTGGGCCCCTCTCCTTCAGTCTCACTGCCAAGGGGGCCCAGCGCCCAGAGTTATTTTGGCCAGCGAAAAGAAAAGAAGGGAAAGAAAGGTGAGCGCGGTGCAAGCGCTCCCTCCCTCTGACAAGCCCGAAACTAAAGCACGGTTCACGTGCACCCAACCCAAGCGAGAGAAACCTTTTGAATTTCTCTCTCTCTCCCTCCTTTCTTCCTCCTCGAGCTCCAGAGCTCAGTGGAGCTTCGAAAATGGAGTTCGGGTGTATGGTTCGAGTTGGTCTAAACCATTCTAGGGACTTAATCTACATCCTAAGGGGAGTTCAATGCCACAAACAGGATTGAAAATAGTAAAGTAAACAAGGAGAAAATCGAAGGAGAAAGTACCTCGACCTTGAAGGTGACAGGGCAATTGGGAGCTCGAGAGGCCAAGCCAACACCTGGGGGAGCTCCGAGATGCTTCCACGACGCTGCCTGAAGTGTCAATTTGGAGTGAAAAGCACTCAATTGACAGGTGCACCACTTGGCACTCAAGTCTGATCTGGGGGTGGTCAATTGGCACAACTCAGCACTCAAGCAACCAAATTGACACGTTGGGCACACTCAGTGACACCTTGGTGACATGTCAAGCGCCAGCAAGGCCAAGGAATATTCGGGATATGCTCACACCCGAAAGGCATGACACACTGACCCAAGGAAGAAGACAAAGCCAACGGCTCCTTCTCTCTCCCCAGGCCTGTGTCAGGGACACGTGTAGGCACCTCAATGGAGACCTCTGAGCGCCAGTTAGCTGGAGGAATCTTCCAAGGACAGGCCTCAGGCCAGCACAGGCCTGGCTGGCTCAATCCTGGCCATTTGATCAAACCAAGGGCTGGGATGATGCCAGCTCAGCCCTGAGGCTTAAACCATGCCCTCCGGGCTATAAATAGACCCCCAATGAAGAAGAAGAAGAGGAAGGGAGCAACATAGCCAAAACTCTGCCAAAATCTCAATTCCACCAAATTCCACAAAAAAAAAGCTAGCTGAGAAGAAACCAAGTCTTGAATAGCTAGGTAAGAGCCATAGGAGTCAAGCCTTGAGCTTGGCTCAGTCTCAATTGAGCTCAAGGAGCCAGTCTCACCTTTCTGGGTGAGATGGCTAGCCCCATGGCTGGGGAGGTGCACATGTGCCTCCCTCCTTCCAGAGCTCAATTGGTGGCTGAGCTTGAGTATCAGGAGCTCACATGGTGAGTTCACCATGGATTTGGGCAGCATACTCCAACCAATTGGCACATGCCAATCTGGTTTCATGGGGATGGGCACATGCTCATCCCCCCTCTCTCTCAAGCCCTGTGCACATGTGCAGTGGCTGTGTAAGGCTCAATAATGGCTTTATACAAGCTGTTATGCTGTCAAAATTCCATGGAGAAACAAAATTCCATGTTTTATATGTGTATTGTATTTCAATTTGTTATAATATATGATTTTTTGGTGCAAATTGGTTTTATTTCTTTCTTTAGTTCTTTCCTTCATGTTCTCTGATGTGCTTAATAGCTCAAGTTCATAATTGAGCAATGGAAAAGCAATAAACATCAATACTGGTTTGAGTCCAGTGAATTCCTGTTTCTGGCCAGCTGAGAGATCAATCCATATCTCTCAGCTTGGCTGTTAATTTCTTATGAAATTTCACAGTCATGTAGATTAGGTTTATAATGACTTACCACATAAATTTTATAATTTTTGGAATTTTCTGTGAATTGATATGAATTTTACAATCTCATCTGTCAAAAACTCCAAAAAAGTCAACTTTGGGTCAAACTGAGAAGTTCATTCTTCTTTTGATTCAAAAATCCAGAATTTCTTGATTAATTCACCTTTATGACACCTCATGTGATGTTTTAAAGGGTTTAGAATAATTAAACCAGGCTTTAATCCATAGGTTAAGCCAAATTTGATTTTTAACATATCTGAAAGGGCATTTCTGTCCATTCTGGTGAAAATACAAGAAACATGCTTTCTGATTACTCAATTAGCTTGAAATTTCATAGGCATACAAAATAAGCCTTAATGCAGTCACTCACCAAGTTTTACCATTTTTGGTATTTTCTGTGATTTTCTATGAATTTTTGAAGTTGGATGTGTAAAAATCAGAATTGAGTTAATTCTGGAATAAATACTAGAAAAGGAAAAAATGAAATTAACTTACATACAAACGAAATTCACATGCAAATCTAGTATAAGACATTTCCAAAACATACAATTGACCCAAATAAACATACTTAAACATACAATTTGAGAGGAGTGTACAGAAATCAAAGGAAAACCAAATTGGAAATAAAACCAGAAATGACCCAATGTGCATAAAGGACAATGCACATCTAAATTGATGAAATTGATCATCCAAACATGTTCAAACATACTAAACGACACTGTCTGGAGGGTTAATTGGAAGAAGATTGCACAGAAAAGCCATGAAATACCATTTGGTACCAATGCCCCGAAACCAGTTTGGTACCAAATGGCCAAAGTTGCAAAATTGATGGATTAAACTCAAATTAAGCCTCAAAATCTTGATAAACATGTTCTAACGATACTATATGACAAAGGAATCGAGTCAATTTGTCAAAAATCAGCTCAAATCCCTCAAAATCTCATCTCAGCCAACTTCCCAACCGAAACCAGGTGGTTACCCCCATTTCCGGCGATCCAGGCCGTCGCCGCCGCCGAGACCACCGCCGATGGACTCCCCACGCTCCGGCGATGCTAGCCATGCCTCCTGATCGGAGATCCAACGCCGGCAGGGCCTCGATCAGTGTCGGGGAGGATGAGCACGAATATTGATGCATCTCAAAGCGCGAATCTTGATGAAATTCGAACAACCCAGTGAAGGCTTGATGCGCGCCAGAGATCCAACGGCCCAGTTTAAAAGATGCTTTAAAAACTGAACTTAAGTTCAGATCTTGATGCGTGGGCCCAAATCTGACGGCACATATTAATCTGTTTTGAAAATAAACTTTAAACACCAAACAAAAATGATTTCTCAAGCCCAAAAATTATGAAAAATATATTAAAAATCATGATTTCACTTATGAATATTTTTAAGACTATAAAATGCCAATTTTGATTTTATTTTCTTTTTTTTTATTATAAAATAAAAGAAAATTCAAAATATATGATATATGTAAAAAAAAAATAAATTCAAAATACCAAATAGGATATTCAAAAATAAGTGAAAGTTATGATAAAATAAATCAACAATTTTCAAAATAATCAAATTATGATAAAACAAATCAAAATATTCAAAAATGGTTAAATATGTTAAAACAAATCAAAATATTCAAAAATGATTGAATTATGCTATATTTTGATAAAATAAAAAAAAAATTCAAAAATGATTAAAATATGTTATATGTTGATAAAACAAATCAAAATATTCAAAGATAATCAAATCATGTTATATTTTGATAAAAAAAAATAAAAATATTCAAAATAATCAAATGATATTATATTTTGATAAAAATAAATAAAAATATTCAAAATAATCAAATCATGTTATCTTTTGATATAATAAATCAAAATATTAAAGAATGATTGAATTATGTTATATTTTGATAAAATAAATTGGAATATTCAAAATAATCAAAATTATGTTATATTTTGATAAAACAAATCAAAATATTCAAAGATGATTGAATCATGTTATGAAACAAATAAAAAATGTTCAAAATAATTAAACCTTGTTATATTTTAAT
The DNA here is from genome assembly GCA_037678475.1 of x Bolboschoenoplectus mariqueter. Lineage (NCBI taxonomy): Eukaryota > Viridiplantae > Streptophyta > Magnoliopsida > Poales > Cyperaceae > x Bolboschoenoplectus > x Bolboschoenoplectus mariqueter. The sequence continues at coordinate 901,055 of CM075258.1, read as the reverse complement.
AAAACAAATCAAAATATTTAAATATGTCAATATGTCCAAATATTTGATCAAACATGTCAAATATGCAAGTATACCCAAATATTTGACCAAATATGTCAAAAATACAATTATGCCCAAATATTTGACCAAATATGTCGAAAATACAATTATGCCCAAATATTTGACCAAACATGTCAAATATGCAAGTATACCCAAATATTTGACCAAATATGTCAAAAATGCAAATATACCCAAATATTTGACCAAACATGTCAAATGTGCAAATATACCCAAATATTTGACCAAATATGTCAAAAATACAATTATGTCCAAATATTTGACCAAACATGTCAAATATGCAAATATACCCAAATATTTGACCAAACATGTCAAATATGCAAATATGACCAAACTTTTTGACCAAACATGTCAAATGTGCAAATATACCCAAATATTTGACAAAATATGTCAAAAATACAAATATGTCCAAATATTTGACCCAATATGTCAAACATGCAAATAAACCCAAACATTTGACCAAACATGTCAAATATGCAAATATGACCAAACTTTTTGACCAAACATGTTAAATATGCAAATAAACCCAAACATTTGACCAAACATGTCAAATATGCAAATACACCCAAATTTCTGGCCAAACATGCCAAATATACAAATATGTCCAAACCCTTGGTAAAATATTTCAAATATGCAAATATGTCCAAATCTCTGGCCAAATATGCCAAATATGCAGATAAGTCCAAAACTTGGTAAAAACATACCAACATATCAAATCATATCAAATCATGTTTCGAGAACATTAAACTAGCAGTGCGCTTCAGGTTTAATGTACGTCATTTTGGAAATCGATAAAGAATTATATGTTCCCGATTCTCCAATTTTCCCAGGTTTCGAATTGGCATAGCGCTTCAGATTCGGAATTTGGAAGGTCAATAGACTGTTTAGGACTATACGTCCTTGTCTTTGACATGAACCTTTCTAGAGATCAAACATCTCTGGTTCCTTGAGTATCGAGTTGGCAGTGCGTTTCATATTCGAACTCCGTGAAATCAATAGGATTATACGTCCTCGATATCCGATTTACGAGAAATTATACGTTTCTCTGACTTTAGATCATACGTCTTTAGTCTTATTAATCAAAGTTACACCTTTGGGTTATTTCAAACATGTATTATAATAAATTGGAAGGAAGAAATAAAGCCACAAATCTGATCCATATATTTTGATTAGTTTAGCCCATTAATCAGAGGTTCCCGAGGCGATAGCCGGGGTAATTAACGGCGGGGGCTTGCGCCCGTCGGAAAATAAAAGTTCCCACAATCACCTAAAATAATAAGTCCTTGAGCGCACAAACACGCGCAGGGATTTACATGCACCTTCTTCCCCGTGAGCGAGGACGCCGATGCCTCGCGCGTGGGCCGCGAAAAAGGGCCACACATTCAACAAGTAACATCTAGAAGAATTCAAATGACATGTTATTGTTTGTTGTTCTTTTAACTCTCCTTTGAGTTATGGCACTTTTAATGTATGTATTTTTAACTAAAATTGAAAAAAAAAGTTATATTTATATTTATCTTTAGCAATTATTTATTAATTGAACACAAGGAAAATTAATTTATTAACTATTAATTAAGAATAAATACAAATGTTGGAGCCTAGCACAGATAAAGAGATCTAAATTCAAATTTTGCAAAATGTATTTTAAAAAAAATAAACATGGCGGCTAACAGGAGCCTTTATTTCAAAAGGAAAAAACAAAATAAGAATAAAAATTGGAAAAACTTTCAATTTATTAGTTCATGTTTTGTGCAGAAAGTTGCTTAGCGTGATAAATTTTTAGTGCATTGTTACGTGATCTTTTTATGTTTAATTTATTGTAGAATCTTAATTTAATTCTTATTACCATAATTATCTTCTACAATGCTTCTAAAAGTTAAGATGTATATTGTGACTTAGTGATGGTCGAGAATAAAATAGTTACAATTACAATTTTAATAGGTAATCAAACAATACAAAATTAGATATATATCTTTAATCGGCTATAATTCATGTGCCGTTACAAAAGGACATGTTGCCAATGGCATTTTTCCACAGACTTTGGTTTCATAGAAACAATGAATAATAAAGGAAATAACAGCAGTTACAGAGAACCGATACAGTAGTGTTTGGTCTTGTTTTTTTATGAAAAAAATATATATTTAAATCCGACAAAATACATTTAAAAAAAAGGATTAACGGAAGGTCTTATTTAAAACAAAATAGAATGTAATTAAGGGAGATAATGCTTTTAAAGAAATAAGTAATGCAGATAAGATTTGTCCATATAAATATATAATTAAGAAGAGGGATCACTTACTGGATATGAAATGATTTTAACAAAGAAAAATATTTATTTTTATTTAAAATATAATAATGATAATGATGATGATGATAAATAATAGTGACATCAATTCTTTCAAATGAAAATAAAATTTTTCACAATAATTTCTATAATACAACCGACTATTGTGAAAATCTGGTGTTAACAAAAGAAAGGTAATACTTTTTTGGAAGAGGGCTTTCCTGAAATTATTTCCAAGAGCGAGGGTGTTATAAGAAAGATTCGGGGCTTTTCTCTGTACAAAATCAGAATTCTCTCATCTCTGTGGCGAAACCGCTTCTTTTCTTCTCGGTTGAAAAGCCATGGCGGCATGCTCTAGTCAGAGTAAACTGGAAGGGGAAGGGGAAGGGGAAGGGGAAGGGGAAGGGAAGGGACGAACCGACGGAGTCGAAGTAGCTTTGTTTGATTACTGCGTCGACAATTTCTTCTCCGATATGGACTACATTTGTAAACTGTGTTCTTCCTCATCTCAGTGTGACTTGGATTTCGCAGACATCGATCGTTTCTCATCTATGATCACCTTCCTCAAGTATTTCCTCATAGTGATATGATTAATTAATTTATTTACTTATTTTGGTTAGCCTTGTTTATTTTAGTTAGGAGATGTTATGGACAATTTGGCCTTGATCAATTATATCCCTCGAGATAAATTGTTTAAATTTCATAAATAATGCCTCCAGAAGAATGATGATAAACCAGCAACCGGTGCTTAGGTCTGATCTTTGCTATTTGAAACCGGATGCTCCTCAATTAAGTAAAAGCAGATATGTATTGTATGTGTAGGGAATGGAAGTACTTTCAGTATGAACCGAGAATCGTGAAGTTTTCATGTGAAAGTGAAAGAGGAGGTACTGGCACTAGTCCTGATCCTGTCAGGCAAGAACTTGAGCTGCCACAGTTTTCTTCTGCAGCTATTCCCAAGGCCGGAAAGTTGGATGGAGAAGCAGATTCATCCAGCAGGTTATTCATTTTTCTTTTAAATGCTTTATCACATCTTTCTGACTTCAGATGCTTTTATTTTTTAATGGTTCTTGGCCCATAAACTATTTACTGGTATCTATATAGGTGGCAATGGATTGAGTCAGGTTTGGGTTGGTTTCATGTTCTATTATGTAATAGAAAATAGGTCAAGTCCACGCAACGGCCATCAGGTCTAAGTAAAGCCAACCAGCACTGTACCATTATATGTTGTGGATTACAACTGTCAATATGCCAATATGTATTTGGTTTTGAAATGGAACTGATTCTTATCTTTTTAGACACTTGTTATTGAAGACAAATAACTTACTGAAAATTCAGTGCTGAGCTTTAAAAAAATTTAAATTGAGAGTGGTGGGTTGGTTACAATTCCTACAAATCCTGATTTGAAACCGTATGGTTTACAAATCGGGTGAGTCCTAAGTGGTATCAAAAATCAATTGATTAACCTGTTGGATCGGCTTTATCCGGTCTCAGATTGAGTCCCGAAAACAATTACCAGACCTCGTTATTGGTATGAATTTGCATGTCCTTGTATTTGGCATTGTGCATTTTTATTTTGGATGGGTGAAATATTAGGTCATACTTCTCTTTCGTTGATGAAATCCCTTTTGTCAGTAAAATAGTTACACTATGTACAGCGATTTCGTGTCATATGCTGGTGGAAGTGTGTGGGCACTAGATTGGTGTCCTCGAGCAAATGACAAGCATGATTCTGCCATAACATGTGAGGTTGCATTCTTTGTCTGTATTTATCTTCACCATTTGTGATTTGTCTATCTAAATTATTTTTCCCATCTTTACTGATATCTCATTTTTTTTAATTCTTTTATTGGACCCATGCAGTATTTGGCTGTTTCTGCTCATCCGCCAGGGTCCAATTATCATCAGATGGGTGCTTCTTTGAAAGGAAGAGGTGCTATCCAGATTTGGTGCCTCGTTACCACCACTGAGACTGTAGAATTGTCTAAGCCTCCTTATTGTGCTGTCAAAGGGAGAGCTAAAAAAGCCCTGATTTTGAAGGATGGTCTTCAGAATGATGAACAAAAATCATTAGCTGCGACAAAGCCTAGAGGAAGGCCTAAAAAAGTGTCCTTAACAGATGAAACAATCTGCACACAAGTTGCTGAACCAAAGAAAATTGGGAGGCCCAGAAAAAGGCCTAATGACGAGGATGCATGCGCAAAAGTGCCCAAGAAAAGGGGTAGACCAAGAAAATATGCATCCCGCTCCAGTTTTGAAAACGAAGATAAACTGCTCTCAACTGTAAGCTTTAACTTGGAAGGAACTGCAACTACATTAGCCCTACCACCTCCATGTGATGCAAATTCAACTGAAAAGGGCACTAAGGGTAGATCTAAAAAAGGAATTTTCCGAAGCCAAGAAGTGTGCCCCGTGGCTTCTGATGCCGAGCTGAATGCAGATATGGATAAGGAGTTAAAGCTTCTTGAAATGGCTCACGAGGGACATAATTTAGCTGCTGACAATGAAGCAAATCCTCTCCCAATAGTCGAACCACTGGATATTGCATTGCCATTATCTGTTCTGTATGAAAAGAAATGTAAGAAGAGAAGGTTGAAAGAGAAACGATCAATTCAGAAACCTGATTTTGTTGCTGCAGATGGAAGAACTGTTCAAGATGTTACATCAAATGACTGTCAGATAGTAGAATTTAATTCGATTGAGACTGAGTGCAATGCAGAAGCAAAACTGGAAAGCTCAATCTGCTGCCGAAAAGAGACACAATTGCCAAAACTGGTATTCTGTTTGGCACATTATGGGAAAGTTGCATGGGATATAAAATGGAAACCCATTTTGACCAGCTCCACTGCTCGCATGGGCTATCTAGCAGTGCTATTGGGAAATGGATCTCTTGAAGTGTATGCTATATGGTTTCATGTTTCTTCTCTTGTCACCTTTTCTTTTCCTCATTTTTCCTAAGAGATGCACGGATTGTTGGTATTAATGTATTAAACTAAATGCAGATGGGAGGTTCCAGTTCCAAGCACAGTACAGAGATTATATAGTTCAAACCCTGGCCGAAGTGAGGGTACAGACCCCAGGTTCCTAAAATTAAAACCTGTATTCAGATGTTCAAAATTGACATTTCGCAATAGGCAAAGGTAACTCCATTTACATGTAATTTTTAAACCTGATCATCTTGCTTTAATGCTGTTTTATATAATTTAATCTTTTTGGTGGCTCCTATGTTCAAATGTAATGCAGTATTCCGCTGACTCTTGAGTGGTCACCATCTCCTCCTGGCGATATGATATTAGCTGGATGCCATGATGGCACCGTAATTTTATTTTTCAATAAAAAAATATTCATAATTTACCATTCATTTAGATATTTTGATATATGTTGGTCAAGTTGTTTTATGAGTATTTTTATTAGCATTGAAGGATTAGTTATTTAAATATGTACATCTCAGGTTGCTTTATGGAAGTTCGCAATTCATACTCCTTGTGAAGGTATTTGAGCATGACTTAAAATCTTCATATATTGCACAAGTTGCATGTTGCTAGATTAAGTTACATCTGTTTTGTATATTATACATGCAGACTCAAGGCCGTTGCTTGTTTTCACAGCTGACTCTTCTCCTATTAGATCACTTGCTTGGGCTCCTCATGACAAGTATGTCTTCTCTCAACTTAATTTTGTGTTCTTATTTACTACAGTCAAGTATTAATTATCAAGCATATCCAGTGAGAATGCAGAAGATGCAAATCTCTTCGTTGTTGCTGGTCCTGAAGGTTTAAAATTTTGGGATATCAGGTACATGCTAAAATCTCTGTTCCTTGTATATATATTATACTGATTAAATAAAATAAATACAGTTACAGAAAGATTGAAATATCTTTGAAGAGAATTATTTGATAAATCAAAAAGTTTCGTGGACAATGGAATTACAACTAAAAGTTATTTGATTTTGCGGACAATATCAATATTGTCCTTTGTGGTTATTTTTGTTTAATTATTTTTTAAAACTGAAAACTTTGGTGATGCAGAGATCCGTACCATTCTTTGTGGGATGTAAATCCAGCCCATAAAGCTGTGGTGAGTGTCGACTGGTTGAAGGATCCAAGGTAATGCAAGATATCTGCATACAATTTATTTTAATGTAGTAGAATTAGTGGTTCATTCTACCTTTTTTCTTGGATTCAAATTGCATAGATGCATTTTGATGAGTTTAGAAGATGGAACCATGAGGATTTTCAGCTTGCCAAAAGGGGCAAATGATTTGCCTGTGACTGGGATGTCACTTCCAAGAAAGCAATTTGAGGGTATATTTAGTTACACCATGTCCTTTTTTGCTATTTGGAGCATCCATACCTCTCTTACAGGTTCCTTGTTCTATCTTTTTCTTCTTCGGTCTGTTCTGTTTTCTTTTAGAGCCTTCTCCAAATAAAATGCACAATAAATATATTATTTACTGAGATTAGTGGTTAATACATTCATCAGGTCTTGTAGCTTACTGTGATACCGATGGCTCGGTTGTTGTATTTCAGGTAATATATTTATTATGCTCTTTCTTCTCCATCCTCTCTAAAGTAGCTAAATTGAAATGGCTCTGAGCGCAGTATTTATTTTGTGTTTACTGTTGTTTATCTTTGTCTTATGTTGTAGCTTACCAAAAGATTTCTGGAGCCGGACCCAGGCCGGAACCGAACTCCATATTTTGTCTGTGATCATTTAAAAGAGGATCGAAAAATCATTGAACTTGGTCCCCCATTTAGAAGGACTATCATACCAGATCTTCCTCTTAAGCCTATCAAAGGTCCTAGTCGGTATATTACGGGTAAGCAAACTAATATTTTTTTTGCTTCCTTTTGATTTCATAAAATTATTAGATCCAACTAAACTCTCTGAAATTTGTTTTATCTTGATGTGTCAGGTGATGACAAAGCATTAGTTTCAGCAACTGATCCTCCTCCAAAGAGAGATGAGGAAAATAATGCCACTGCAGAGACATCACATGAAGTAGATGATATCTGTGACAATGCATTTCCTTCTAAACTAGTGGCATTGCACAAAGTGAGATGGAATAAAAACAAAGGTACCGAACGGTGGCTTTGTTACGGTGGGACTGCTGGTATTATTCGTTTTCAGAAGATCTCCTTTGATTCTTAGAGGTGGGCCTTTGCTCTTTTTCTGACCATTTCTCTTCAAACTTTTAGGCATAGATCCCTATTGTATTGTGCTACTCTGTGCAGTGAATATTGTAGTTCTTTCCAAAAGAAAGTTCCATTGGAATACATAATATATATACTTTATTGCAGTATGAGATTGCTAACTCTGCTGAAAGCAAGCATAAGGAGCATGACAACTGCCAATGCTTGTTAGAATTGAGCTGATTGACTCCTATCTACGGAGGTGAGTGTTCTCTTCCTGTCAGAATTTCAGGGTTTGTTTTGCAAGGAAATAAAGTAGGGAAGGTGTATGACTCACTGTATGCCCATCACCCAACGCTAAAAAATTGAGTTATTTGGGTTAATTTTTTAGATCCATGATGCAATATTTTTTCATAGATCCATGATGCAAGAATTTGAGTTAAATCTACGTTTGATATTGGTCTTCTGTGTGTCTGGATGATAGTGGGTGTTCACATCTGTTAGTCAGAGAGCAAAGGACCAATGGCACTAACTGGAATTGAAACTCTGTTTAGACGTTTTTATAGGTTTGGTACAACCATATACCCTACAATCTGCAGTTTGTTTGCAGTTGATAAGGTGATTGACCATAGATATCATAGTTTAAACGGTTAACCATTACGATCGGGATTTTTCACCTTTTTGAAATATTTTTAATTTGCAATTGGAAGTTATTGGATTATAGAATCTTAAAAATCACATGGGCAGGCTGAAAAATTGAAAAAAGGAAAATTAGTTAAAATTCAATGAGTACATATGACCTTTTTTTTTAAAATGTAAAGTTGTCTCTCTCACTTTTTTTTTTGTCTTAGTATCTTCCTTAAATAACTTTATAGGTTGGGAGATGGGGGTAGAAGTGAATGTGTTATTAGACAAGCTCTTGAGTCACCAACCATTATGGAGTCGGGTAATATGTTTTGTTTTCCCTCTTTTGTGCTAGTGTTTGAAAATATATAGGATAAAATGTAGTTAAATAGGCATGTGTCTAAGACAGCAATTTTTCATTTTAATTTTTGCAGTGTGAAGAAAATTTCTGAAGAGCTCCATCCAAGATGGAAGATATTAAAATTGTTGCAAATAGAAGACAATAAAAGTACATTTGGTACAGGTTTAAATTTGTGGGTCTTTATGTAGGATGTAAAGCTTCTCCTAACTTGTACCAATTAAGGTGCTTCTACTGGTTTATTGTCATTGTGCTAATTTGTAGATGCTTTGAAAGAATTTGAATTATTCAGCTATTCAAATCTTACCATTAATAAAGACAGTTTAAATTGAAAATCTGAACCAGTGCAGCTTTTACGACAAGGCTAAATGAATTTTAAACCAAATTTATATTGTTCTCTCAAAAGATGGCTTCCCAAGGCATTTTTTAATTAAAGGGAACATGTAGTATTTGGTTTTTCGGTGCACCTGTGCAGAATGTGGCGCACACCATACTATTCCATATGACATTGCAAAAAATATCTGCAATGCATCAAAAATGAGCTTCCATCTGATGATTGTTTATGAAAACTCCACAAAAGAATGACTTCTACAAAGCCCATAAAACAAAGCGTGAGTTCCTTTAGGCCCAATTTGTAAATGTTAAGCATTGAAGTACTGCGGGAATTGAAGGAAATCTCTCTCTCTTTTCTCCCTCTCAAGCCATCGTTGTTAAGTGTGTGTGTGTGGGGCCCAGCTGGGTTGGCCGGAGGAGGCGGTGGCTAGGCCTAGGCGTGACGCTACACATCGCGGTCCTAGCTATGGTAACCCTTTTTTCCCTTTCTCGTTTTGTTTCGTTTTGGTTGTTAATCGTCGTTAAATGGTGTTTTGCTTGGTTGCTTGCCCCATTGTTTGTCTAAACTGTGAGTTCGACTTGATCAGAACTTGATTCTGTGCCTAATCGTGAGTTGTTGCGTTGATTTAAGTATTTTTTTTTGTTGTACATGTTGTATTTTGCTTAAACCCTAGCTGATACTGTTAAGTTCTAGTCCAAACTCCAAACCATTTTTCTTAATCCGTCGATCCTTTTTCATAATTTTAGACTACTAATAAAATGGCTGAGAACAACAAGCAAGTCAGGTTACTATTAAACTCAGAACTTTCTGATAGCGGAGTGAAACCAAGGAAGAAGATCTGCTGTGCATGTCCAGACACGAAACGGCTGAGAGATGAGTGCATAGTGGAGCATGGTGAGTCCGCTTGTGCGAAATGGATTGAGGCTCACAAGCTGTGCCTCCGTTCTGAAGGCTTCAGTGTTTAGGACTTCTTCTCTGAGTATGTAATTTTTTCTTTTGCAACTTTTCAGTTTAAATAAGGAGTTGACAGCTACTTCGGAAAAAAAAAAATCATTAAGAGTTCACAAATTTGCTTCTCTATTTTCACACCAGCTCGAATCTTTCTGAGTACAGAGGGCATTGTATTATTCGGGTTGAATAGATCGAGTCCAGATGATTAAGTAGGATCGAGATGTGTTTGGTCATAAATTGTCTGAATTTTCTTGTTTGAAGGATATCTTTTGGCAAAACCCGACCCGACTTGAGATGACCCGAAATCCGACACTAAAAAATTAGACGACTCTAAAAAAATTAGATGACTTGAAATCTGACCCGACCCGAACCGGAATGACCCGTCAACCCGAACGACCCGGAACCTGAGATGGCCCAACTCGACCCAAAGTTAAGATAATACAAACATTACTCGATTAGGACCCGAAATACTTGTTTCAAAATAAACGGATTGGATATTATTCGGATTTGAAATATCTTTTATTCGGATCTATATCCAGATAGTTGACGCATACGAATACATATTTGGATAGTTAGTGGGTACTGAATCAATTATTTGATCGATTATATGTCGGACTGCATATTTTTATTCAACAATAAAATTATTTGTTAGTAGCATTATTTGTTTATTTGTCAATAAAATAATAATTATATAAGATATAATATACTTTTATTTTATCACTTATTTAATCAATTCATATAAATGATAATATATTAATACTTTTCACTCGTATTTGAAAATAATACATCAGAAACTAATGAAAAGATTTTAGTAAAATGAAATTCTCTCAATTCTTTAATGATTGCACCAAAAATCCTATATTTTTTTTGGATTTTCTTTTTGATCAATGATAACTGTTTCATTTTCATCGTATTTTATTATCATATCATCTTCACATTTGAGTTCATTACATGTGCGTACAATTATAGCCTGAATTAATTATGATTTTTTTAGAGACATTGGAAATTGCTTGATTACACCAATAATAACATTAGCAATTTGAGCATACAATTGATTAATAGCTCCTATGATTCATAATAATTATTTTGAATCTTCCAACCATTAAATCACTTATTTTGATCAATTGTATGTTAGATTGTATATTTATTTTCAACTAAAAATCAATTTGTAGCCAACACCATTTATTCTTAGTTCTATAATTATAAATTGCATAACATAGTTCTAATATTTTTTTTTCAAATTCATAAAATATGCATATTGTTTTATATTCTATATCATGCAGATTGCTCATTTTAAGAATTTACTAGACTTAAATGTGAATAATTTAAAAACACAACAATAATCTAATTTTTAACTATCCAAAATTCGACCCGATCCAACCTAAAACTTCACAATACAAAATCCACCTGACCCGACCCATAACCCAAATGACTTGAGATCCGAAGTTGAATTACCCGAAACCCGACCCGACTTGACTCGAATTGACCTAAGACCTGAAAAAGGCCGACGCTGAACGACCTATATCCCAACTCGAGATCCAAAAAAAAAACCGACGCTAGATGACTCGATATCCAACCTGACCCAACATAACCCGTGATCCGACAATTTTTCTCGGTCAAACTAACCCGACCCGACCCGACCCGTTCAATTGTCACCTCTACTTTTGAACATGTGAATTCTTTGCTGAAGATTTTGGTTAGTTTTTGCTGTAAGGTGTATGAGGCAGGTTCTTTTTCATACATTTTCCCTTTGGGCGACAATTTCGGATTAGATTTAACTGCTATTTCAGGCTGTGATGACATATGTAGTTTGTGTACAGTTTTTTAAAGTTGAATTTGCTCAATCTGGAGCGTTGGAGTTCGATTCCTTAAACTCCATTGATAAGCCCTTCTACTTCTTGCAGTTACTTGAATCAACCATTCTAACCTCTTATTGAGACGAATCTGTCCTTCAATTGTTTAAGCTCAATTCTCGTTAACACCATCATCCGCTGAAGTTGCTAAAGAACCGGCTTGATGAGAACCAATTTTTAATCAAAGTAAATAAGACAATGCTTTTTGTGTATAAAATCATGCGTTTAAAACATGATTAGATAATTCTTTATAAAAAAATAAAATTGAAAGATTTGATTCTATCTTTATCTCAAAAAAAGAAAAGAAAAGAATATCAATTATATAACATTCCATTTAGTGACACTACTTTTGATAAATTTGAGTTCTATTTGTGGCCATTTTCATTTACTTCTTTTGATCTACTTGCAATTTGCAATAAGAGTTGGATATTTTTGAAAATCATTTTATTTTCCACCAAAATAGCTCATGAAAAATATCCAAGGTCACTTTGGACTGTTGTATCATTATTATACTAAGCCTATAAAAATATAAATGATTAAGATAAAATATAAAATAGAAATTCAAATAAGGACATGAAGAATCTCATTTTTTTTGGTCAGTTGTTGCTCCATATTCTTGTATATATCATCTTATGTAAAAAGTCGAAGCATATTTATAAGATTACAAAATCAGATCTTTTAAATTATTCACCAAAAAAGTACTTTCAAAATACTTCATTTTTGTCTCTTTCACTGCAGTGCACCGGTGCACCCACACAAAGAATAAGGGGGGGGGGGGGGGGGGTATTGGATGGGGTCAATTGACCCCATTCTTTGTCAAAAGTTTATTAAATTAATTTTATAATATTTATATAAAATTGCTATGTTTACACTAAATTTGACCTGTTTTATTGTATAAAATTTTGATGGTTGATTACCATATTTTTTTTTGAAGAGAAAAAAATGTTATAGGTGTTTGTGCATATATTGATTCCTATAAATAAAATTTCTACCTCCGTCCTACAAATTAAATTTAAACTTGATTATAGTGATAGTTTAAAAAGTTAAGACTAAATTATATTATTCTTGCTATGTTATATTACTTATCTCTCTGTTTTTCTCTTCCTACATTTCTAGAGAATAGAGCTCCTATATAAACACCAAAAATCAAGGCATCATAAAGGAGAATAATTGACAAAGGTGACAATCATGTAGATGGAATTAAAATCTTTTCAATGGACAAATCAATGGGTCTCCAACTGCTACTGAAGATGAATAATTCATAGCATTAAAAGGAAATAGGTTTCCAAGCCATTCTTTGACCAAATTAAGTGGATAGTAGCTAATATCCTTTGACCAAATAATGGGAGCAATAAAGATAGTAGATTGTTGCTTATAAGACTGGTCCAATAAGGCGCGTAATAGTATGATCTATTATAAGTATTATTAGAAGAATTAACGTATAAAATTTTCTAACAATCCTCAGCTATTGTAAGATTTGTCATATAAATTTAGTTGCTTGTGAATGAAAACAAAATAAAAATATCTCAGCCTTGGTTGCGACATCTATAAAATAAGCAATGCATATGCATAAATAGATAAATTATGAGAGAAATTATCCACGCACCTCATATTCTGCATCTTTTATCTGCACATCAAAAGTATTTATATTAAATAGTTAACTTATTTATATCTAAATTTGAAAGTGTTTATAGTTAGTATAAAAAATATTTATTACTTTTCTTTTTTTGAATGATTATAGAAAAATTCAAGTTAAAAAATTTTATTATATAAATAAAAATACAGCTTGCAAAACTTATAATATCAGTAATATAAGATATAAATATTTTTGTCATTAGATATATATATTTTCTGAAAGAAATATAAACATATTTGGGGTCAAATAAGATGTGCAATTAAGGGGTGCAGTTATTAATTCTCAATTATAAAAACTAAAAATTCAATTAGTAGAAAATTAAAAGATAAGAAAATTACTGTACATTGCAATAATTCTTTGCGTTGATTTATTTGCCCTCTTGATATTGTACCTAACAATAATTGAAAAAAAAAGAAAGTAGTGTTGGTAATAGAACAGTCTCAAAGTCTATAATTTGAAATTTCTGTTTTTAGTAAGTAATTTGAAATTTAAGATTTGAATTACTGCTGCAAAATAAATATATTGTCATAACATACATAATAAAATTTGCAAATAATTCAATCCCTATTCTTAAAATAATCATATAGATCACATATATTTGGAAAATGTCCTCCAAAGCGATCAGCTAACTTGTGCTACTTACAAGGCCACTGAAATTTATTAATAAAGAGAGTCAAATTTGACAGACCGTAGAAATCTGGGGACTTGAGGATAACGACATATATCTAAGTATGGATAACAACTCTTTAATGGTATAAGCTGGAATTTGACTTGCAAATGACAAACAAGTTACAATCAATCAGACATTTTTGGTTCCTAGCCCAGCTTCATCTTTCCTTTTTCCTGATAATAATTTGATTATTTTCTTAAAAAAAAAATCATAGCTGAAGTTGAATTGTAAGTGAGAATTAATACATTCGTCTACTTATATACATCAAGTCGGCAAATGATATAAAATATTGCCGACTTTATAAACCACAATCCTTATAATTAAACATCAATATCAACAGATTTCCAGGAACGAAACAGATTAATTGGTATTTAAGTTTTTAGTGCTTTCACCAGAAAAAAGAAAATGGTATTAATTTTTAACAACCAACAAACTGACGCATGTAAATTTATAGTTCCGTATGAGCTTATAAAAAAGAGAGTTGACGTATAAATATCGTCATTGATATTATCATTGATACTGATTTTATTATTCAGATTAATTGAGTTATTATATGCATTAATGGTTTTATTATGCAACTTATTATGTAAAATACTTTTATTATTCAAATGAAATGAGTTATTATTCAGATTAATATATTCGAGTTGAATAATAAAAATACTATACAAAATAAATTACATAATAAAATTATTAACACGAATAATAACTCATTTAATATGATAACAAAATTGGTATTGATGACGGTATCAATGATGATATCTTCCAAACAATTTTCTATAAAAATTGGTTGGTACTTGGTACAAGCTGGGTTCACATAACAGAACAAGTGTGAAGTCAAACTGGATGAGTCAGGTTGTGCTATATACAAAACGACTATTTTCAATAGATGGCTAGCTACCAAACTTCAATTGGAATTTGAGCTCCTTTTCAGTGGTTTCTACTGACTACTGTGCATTCTCATTCCATTTTTGCATGACTTTTAATTATGCCATCAATTAAACAATGATTGAAATAGAAAAAGGAAAAAAATAATGTAGTCTGCTCAGAGACCTCTCTGCTCCTGAGGCTTTTCAACTCAAATTTTCTGAAGCATATAATCATTTGATGCTCAGACACTTCTACACTTAAAATCTATTATTTGATGTTTATTTGCCACTTTAATTAGCAATAAACAGAAAGGTTTTTGAACAGTAGGAAACTGGTAAGTATGTTTCTTTTGGGAACATTGGATCTTTCAGTACTCTCAATTCAAAGTACGTCGAATTTGCTTCAATGACAAATTCAAGTTGCTCAATAGATTCTTTATATTAAAATCTCATAGGGTACAATTTTTTTTATTTTTAGAGTTTTTTAAATATTTATTTCATATTTTTGAAAATGATCTATTTTTATATGCAAAAATTTATTATTATTATTATTATTATTATTATTATAGTCATCTTAAAAAATCCGAACAAAATAATTAGAAAATCCTAACAATAGAAAATTTTGGTATCCTACAATATTTTGATATGAAAAATTTATTGAGCAACTTAAATTTTTCGTTTAAAGTCAGTTTTATAGATTTTTGAGTTAAGAGCACCGAGAATTTCATGTTTTTAGGAAAACGTAGTTTTACTCGGCATATATATATATATATGTATGTATATATTTTTCTGCTCGTTACAAACAATTTCATCAAACAAAGAAGGAAAAATACAACCAACAGGCACACTCAAAACTACGGAAGAGGGTGTACCAGATTAAAATACCCAGTACTGCAAAGATGTCTATCCATACCAGCATACACTTTAATTAGGTGTGAACCAGAAAGTGGACGAGTACTTAATTTTCAAAAGATAAATCTTACCAGAATACACAAAAGCAGTGTACTGATTGTTGAAAATAATTGTATATAGCAAAATGGATATCGAATGCATGAAATTAATTAAGCTATCCCTTATAAGTCTTTCAATTGCGTATGGACAGGATCCATTATTTAATAAAGCAAATACTGCCGAAAATTTGTCTCCAAAATTCAAAGTCAAATAGAGGAAAAAGCTTGCCAGTGACATCGACCTCTATCCACAGAGCAAACAAGTGTCAAAAAATCAACCATCAAGTCTCCTATTTCTCCTATTTCACACACACATTCTGTGAGCTTGGTTTTTTTGTGGCATTGACATCTATCAACACAGAAGCTCATGACTGTTCTTTTACAAGTTACAACACAAGCTGCCTTGAATAATTTAATTGCAATTCAGATAGCCACACACGAAAGTACCACAGAAAAGAGAACCTGCCATTCAATTCTACGTGTATCATCAGTTTACAATGGTTTGTGCCATGCAAAACCCCCTATAAATACCCCTTGCCACCCCTCTCAACAAGCATCTCATCACAATTAATTTCTCTTCTTCTCACGCTCACTCACTTATAGCCATCATGGCTACTAGCACTAAGACAGTTGCACTTGCTTTCCTTCTGCTCCTCAGCATTAGCCACATTGCTTTCGCTGCCAGATCCCTCACTGCTTATGGTTCTGGATCGGGTGGCGGCGGAGGTGGTGGTAGTGGTGGAGGTGGTGGTTCCAATGGTGGCTCCGGTTATGGCTCTGGCTATGGGTCTGGTCACGGCGAAGGTGCCGGTACTGGAGTTGGTGGAGGATATGGTCAGGGTGGCGGCGGCGGCGGCGGGGAAGGTGGTGGTTCTGGTGTAGGATCTGGTTATGGGTCTGGGTATGGATCTGGGTCCGGGTCCGGATATGGCAGTGGTGTAGGTGGTGCACATGGTGGTGGCTACGGTAGTGGTGGAGGTGGTGGTGGTGGCAGTGGTGGAGGTGGAGGATCTGGTAACGGATCTGGTTATGGATCCGGTTATGGCTCTGGGTCTGGATATGGACAAGGTGGTGCTAATGGTGGTGGGTACGGCAGTGGTGGCGGCGGCGGCGGCGGAGGAGGAGGTGGCGGCAGCGGATCTGGGTCGGGATATGGGTCCGGATCTGGGTATGGTTCTGGATATGGTAGTGGCAGTGGAAACAGGCATCACTGAGCAAGAAGTTTGCTGATAAATATACCGTTTGTATAAGTTTGAACTTTGTATTTGTGAGTATAAAATGAATAAGTGTGATGATGGTTTAGTCACACAAATAGTGGCTGTTAAAATGTAGGTATAGATCATATGGAAGTTCTTCGTGCTTGTAATAAGAGTTCAGAACGAATAAAGCATTCGAATAAGTTATCTACAAGTATCTCATCATCAGTTGGTTTTTCTTTCTTGTTTTCCTTATGCTTGTATTGTTTATTTTTATTAAGATATCACCTTTGTCTTAACTAGAAATAAAATTATCAAAGTTTAGGCAAGTTACTTTCAGTCAAAAAGTTAGAATCTGAATGAGTTAAGTTAGCACGAGCTTACTGTCAACAAATTAACAGCCGGCGACCTTCTCCTAAAAAAATTTTGAATAGATTTTAAGCAACTGATTGAAATTATTACTTTTATCACTTACCGAATTAAATATTTATGTTTCATCTTTCGTGCTTCTTAACGTCTGTCAAGACAAGACTCAGTCTTTAATTTAGTGATAAAAATAACTCTTCGTGTGAAAAGTCGTATATTTGAAATCTGAATGAAAATTCTTTATGAATATTTAAAAGTTAGATAACTTGCATTACGATTTTATCTAAAAAAATGCTTACCAACACTGAAGATTCGTGTGGTGACCATTAATGTAAAGTGCGCTTGCAGTGGATTCTTCCTTAAATATTTCTGCGGTCGGGTACATGGCTTCTGACAGACCGCTATGCCTCACTTGACCGCCTCAAGCAAAAATTCTTGTAGCGGCCAGGTTGAGCAATTGGATAAATTACCTGTTTGAACCGAGGTGAGTGGCACCTGCTACTAGGCTACTCGTCCCTGTAAGATGGGCTGCGGTGCTCAAAAGAAAATGGGCTCAAGCTCAGCCCAAGGAAAAAGAGACGACTCATGCAACCCATCTACTCAGAGATCTATCGAATATAAAATAACTATTTCATTTATGAGAAATTATTTTTACAGTCCAAATTCTGTAATTTTATCATTACTCAATGTTAAGTATAAATATATTTTAAATTTACATGATTCAAAACTTAAGTTATAAATTTTCTTAAATAGTTTTAAATATCTGAGATGCAAATAATAGATACGGATAAGGGATGTAGTTATTATTCATTTTTAGAATTTTATTTTTTTAAAATCAAATTTCAAATGTTAAACAATAATATTCCAACACTTTTGACAAACTCTGGCAGAGCACCGAGGAACATTCAGCCAAGATTTGGTGAGTAATTTTAAACTGAACATTGAACAATAGATACACATACATAACACTAAAAAAATTTAAACTAAACAATAACGTGTAAATTAACACTAATAAATAAATTATTTAAACTCAACAATAAAACATCTAAACCAAAAAATAAAGCATTTATATTGAAAAAAAGGAATTGAATATAATTATTTTGGTGTTATCTTATGATAACAATATTATTTGTTGAGTAAAGTTAGGGTGAATTTAAGCTCATTAAGGGGTTGATGAGCTTAATTTAAAAATCTATTGAAAAAGCTCCAAACGTCAAATTCAAATTGTTCAATAAATTTTTTTGTATCAAAATCTTATTAGATGTCAAAATTTATCATTTTTGTAGTTTTCTAACTATTGTTTTAATATATTTTAAGATGATTTTGAAATAATAATAAAATAATAAATATTTGAATATTAGAATAGGTCATTTAAAAAAAAAATCTGAAACAAACACTTAAAAAACTCTAAAAAAAGAAAATTTTTGTATCCAACAAAATTTTGATAGAAAAAATTTATTGAGCAAATTGAATTGATCATTTGAAATCGATTTGATAGGTTTTGAGTTCAGCTCACTCTAACTTCGCTCTTATTTGTTGCATCAATAAATCTAGTTTGAAATTTCAAATTACAAAACTGAAGTTTTGATCTTATAACTCTTTGTCACAAACAAATCCTATCTAGTTTGATCGTAGCTAGTGCATGCCTTCACCAGAAAAATTAGTATTTTATTAACAAAATCATGCATGTAGTTTGGTGTATATATTTATATATAGTGCCTTACAAGCTCTTCAAAATTCGGTGGGTACAAGTTGGGTTCTCATAACCGAACAAGCTGTTAAGTCAAACTTACTTTATTCTGCTTAACAGGTAGCTGTTAAGTCAATTGGACGTGTAAGACTCTGCTAAAAAAGAGACTGTTTCTAGTTGAAATTTTAATCAACAAGAAACATAGTATATAGTTCACGCATAATGGAAAATGTTCTCCAAATCAACTAGATTGTGCTATTTATGTCACTAGCTAGCTGAAATTGAGAAAGTCAAATTCCAAAGAGCGTAGAAATCTGAGGACTCTTTAAGGATAATGATATATCTTTCTACTAAGCACGGATAACAACGCAATACAGCTGGAATATTTGACTAGCTAATGGCAATAAAGTGCCATCAAGAATTTGCAAATTAATGATGAGAAGTCGCAATCAATTGTCCAGATCTTTTGATTAACTTTTAATAAAAAGAAATCTGTACGTTGAATTGCAATTGGGAACATTTTTTGAAATTAAGTAGGAGTTTTGCCTGCTTACCTCAAAAAAAAAAAAAGAATTGCAACTGAGAATATGTTTAGAGACTTACATTAGATTAAGTCCGTAAATAATGTAAAATATCTTGCGGAGTTTTTAAAACCACTAGCCTTATCATGAAACAGCAAGTGCGTAAACTGCTAACGGATTTCAAGAGAAAAAAAAACAAAGGAATTAGTATTTAAAATGGTAATGCATACTTTTTACCAGAATACTAGTATAAAATCAAGCATGTTATATCAAAAAAAAAAAAATCAAGCATATAATTTGGTAATGCCTGACAAGTGTTGGATTGATGGAAGAACAAATAGTTACAAAAACTCAATTGTATTTTCTGCAAACAATAATTTAATTTATTACAAACTTGAATATGGATATTCAGAATTTAAAACCTTACAATAGCTAAATTTGGAACCCACTAATCCTACTACAACCACTAATCACTACCCGACTAATTATGGAAACAACTTACCCCACTACCTCCAATACACGCTTAAAAACAAAATTCTAAATATAGAAATCTAATTTTGCATCACATTTTCAACACTCCCCCTTGATGCAAAATTGACTACACCAAGCTTATTCCTCATGTTCTTAAACTTGCCCAGCGATAGTGCCTTCGTTAGTACATCGGCTTTCTGATTTTTTGAACCAATAAATTTTAGTTCGACGATATTCTCTGCAACTAGATCTCTGATGAAATGTAGGTGAATGTCGATGTGCTCTGATCTTCCGTGAAATACAGGATTCTTCGACATTGCTATGGCTGATTGATTGTCACAATAAATCACCGTTGGTTGCTGCTGTACGTGTCCAACATCTTCTAGAATTCATCTAAGCCGCTTGACATGCTGCCGAATTTATCGCAATGTATTCAGCTTCTGAGGATGACAACGCCACTGTTGCTTGTTTCTTCCAGCTCCAACTTATTGCACCTGATCCTAGTGAGAAGACATAACCCGAAGTACTTCTCCTATCTTCTACACATCTAGCCCAATCACTGTCACTGAAACCAATTAACTCAAAAGCTCCTATGTTACCATACCACAGTCCGAAATCTGCTGTACCTGAAATGTACTTCAGTACCCTTTTTGCTGCCCCAAAATGATGTTTTGTCGGGTTGTGCATGTACCAAGATATCACTCCAACTACATAGGTTATGTCTGGTCTTGTGTGGGTTAAATAAATCAACCCTCCAACTAAGCTTCTGAACTTTGTTTCATCACAGAATTCGATACCATCATTTTTAATCAACTTCTCATTGTTATTCATGGGTGTAGTTGCTGCCTTGCAACTATGCATATCGAATTTCTGTAGTAAGTCTCTTGCATATTTCCTTTGAGAAACAAAAATACTGCCATTCTCTTGCTCCACTTCTAAACCAAGAAAGTAGTATAACAATCTAAAATTTGTCATCTCAAATTTCCTTTTCATGCTAACCTGAAATTCATTCAACAATCTTTCACTTGTGCCCATATAGATCATATTATCTACATACAAACACACAATGAACAACTCTTCTTTTTCATCCCTTTTAACATACAGATTGGGCTCACTCTTGCTTCTTTCAAAACCAGAATTTATGAGATAAGAATCAATTTTGCTGTACCAAGCACGTGGCGCTTGTTTCAAACCGTACATGACCTTTGCCAATTTGTACACATAACTCTCCTTCCCTTTCACTTCAAAACCTCTTGGCTGCTCAACATAGACCTCCTCTAACAACTCACCATTAAGAAATGCAGATTTCACATCAAATTGGTATATGACTATTTTCAATTGAGCTGCCAATGCTAACAACAACCTCACTGTTTCAAATCGTGCAACCGGTGAAAATGTTTTTTTATAATCTATGTCATATTCTTATGCATAACCCTTTGCTACAAGTCTAGCTTTTAATTTCTGAATTTTTCCATCTGGACCAAATTTTGTTTTGAAAACCCATTTTAAACCAATTACATTTTTACCTTCAGGAAACTTCACTAGCTGCCACGTTTTGTTCTTCTCAATTGCTTGTATCTCTTCTTGTGTAATTTAAAGTCTTACAATAGCTAAATTTTGAACACACTAATCCTACTATAACCACTAATCACTACCCGACTAATTATGGAAACAACTTACCCCACTACCTCCAATATATGCTTAAAAACAGAATTCTAAATATAGGAATCTAATTTTACATCACATTTTCAACAACAAGCTCATCAAAATTAATTTGGTGGGTACAATTTGGGTTCGCATAACAGAACAAGCCCTTATGTCAGCATTTTTCTTTGCTTAACAGGAAAATGTTTAGTCAAAAGTAAGTGTAAGATTCTGCTTAATAGCGACTGTTGTTTTGGACCGCAAGCTACCTAACTTACGATCAGAATTTAGAGAGAATGTTTTGTGATTTGAGCTACAGTTTCAGCGTCTCCTACTGTGCATTCCCATTTCATTTTTCTGTAACTTTCAATTATGCCTTCAATTTAATAGTGTTGAAATAGGAAGTAATTAATTCAGTCTGCTCACAAACCTATTCAATGTAAGTTGGAAATTCCAATTGGAATAGAAATAGGAAAGAACTAATGTAGTCTGCTCAGAGACCTATGCTCTTGAGGCTTTTCAACTCAATTTTTCTGAAATATATAATCAATTTGACGCTCAGAAAAACTCTGCACTTAAATCTAATATTTGATGTTTATTTGCCACTTTAGCAGTAAACAGAAAGGTCTCTGAATTGTTGGAAACTGGTAAGTAGATTTGGCCATAAGGAATTAGCTATATATCTTCATTATCTATTATTTCAGTGTATCTAGCATATACATATTTTTTGCTTGTTACAAACAATTTCATCAAACAAAGAAGGCACGGTACACATAAATTAAACAGGCGCGCACACAACTGTATATGGAAGAGTGTATATATATAGTGTACCAGCTTAAAATTCCAAGTAATGCAAAGATGTCTATCCATACCAGCATACACTTTAATTAGGTGTGAACCGGGTGGACAAGTACCTAATTTTCAAAAGAGAGTTCTTACTAGAATACACAAAAACAGTGCAGTGAGATTTCTGAAAATAATTGTATACAGCAAAATGGATATCGATTGCATGAAACTAATTAAGCTATCCCTTATAAGTCTCTCAATTGCGTATGGACAGGATCCATTGTTTAAGCAAATACCGTCGGAAATTTGTCTCCAAAATTCAAAGGCAAATAAAGGAAAAAGCTTGCCAGTGACATCGATCTCTATCCACAGAGCAAACAAGTGTCGAAAAATCAACCATCAAGTCTCCTATTTCACACACACATTCTGTGAGCTTGTTTTTTTTTGTGGCATTGACATGTATCGACACAGAAGCTCATGACTGTTCTTTTACAAGTTACAACACAAGCTACCTTGAATAATCAAATCGCAAATCAGATAGCCACACACGAAAGTACCACAGAAAAGAGAACCTGCCATTCAATTCTACGTGTATCATCAGTTTACAATGGTTTGTGCCATGCAAAACCCCCTATAAATACCCCTTGCCGCCCCTCTCAACAAGCATCTCATCACAATTAATTTCTCTTCTTCTCACGCTCACTCACTTATAGCCATCATGGCTACTAGCACTAAGACAGTTGCACTTGCTTTCATTCTGCTCCTCAGCATTAGCCACATTGCTTTCGCTGCCAGATCCCTCACTGCTTATGGTTCTGGATCGGGTGGTGGCGGAGGTGGTGGTAGTGGTGGAGGTGGTGGTTCCAATGGTGGCTCCGGTTATGGCTCTGGCTATGGGTCTGGTCACGGCGAAGGTGCCGGTACGGGAGTTGGTGGAGGATATGGGCAGGGTGGCGGCGGCGGCGGCGGCGAAGGTGGTGGTACTGGTGTAGGATCTGGTTATGGGTCTGGGTATGGATCTGGGTCCGGGTCCGGTAGTGGTGTAGGTGGTGCACATGGTGGCGGTCATGGTAGTGGTGGAGGCGGTGGTGGTGGCAGTGGCGGAGGCGGAGGCTCCGGTAGTGGATCTGGTTATGGATCCGGTTATGGTTCTGGGTCTGGATATGGACATGGTGGTGCTAATGGAGGTGGGTATGGCAGTGGCGGCGGCGGTGGCGGCGGAGGAGGAGGAGGTGGCGGCAGCGGATCCGGGTCGGGATATGGGTCCGGATCTGGGTATGGTTCTGGATATGGTAGTGGCAGTGGAAACGGGCATCACTGAGCTACAAGTTTGCTGATAAATGTACCGTTTGTTTAAGTTTGAACTTTATAATTTTGTGAGTGTAAAATGAATAACTGTGATAATGGTTTAGTCACACAAATAGTTCTGAACTTTATAAGTAGATATAGATCATATCGAAGTTCTTCTTGCTTGTAATAATGGTTCAGAACTTTTGAATAAAGCATTCCAGTAAGTTATCTATAAATATCTCATCATCAGCTGCTTTTTTTTTTCCCCCTTATGAGTTTATTGATTAGTTCTAGTACTATATCACCTTTGCTTTAGGTAGAAACAAAATTATCAAAGTTTAGGCAATTTACTTGCACTCAAAATGTCATAATCTGAATGAGTTGAGTTAGCATGAGCTTGCTGTCAATAAACAGCCGGCAAACTTCTTCTAAAAAACTTTTGAATAGATTTTAAGTAATTGATCTTTCAAACTTCCATCTTTTGTGCTTCGTAACGCCCGTCAAGGAATGAGATTTGTGCAGTGTCCATCCTGTCAAGTGTGCTTGTGGCGCATTCTTGCCTAAATATTTCTATGGTTGAGTACGTAGCTTCTGACTGACCGCTATGCCCACTTGACTGCCTCAAGCAAAAATTCTTGTAAGGACCAAGTCGAGTGACCGGATATTAAATTAGCCGTTTGAATCGAGGCTAGCTGCACCTGCTACTAGGTTACTTGTCCCTACGAGATGGGTGCAGGAGTGAGAATATGAAAACGGTGAGATACGAAAAATACATTTAAAAATATTTAAAAATATTTTATTATCTCTCAAATATAAATAAAATTACAATATCTTTATTTAGAACTCTCATAACCTCATATTTCTCAACTCTCTTTATTCTTTTTTCTCTTCTAAATCTCTCTCAAGCTACAACTTGTTCTCTCTCTTTTTTTTTCTCTTGCTTTTCTCTCACTTTGCTTTTCTCGCCTTTTGCTTTGCTTGCTTCGAAATAAATAAGAATGTCTCTCGGTTTATAGCTCAAGGGAAGACTCAACTTACAAGTTCAATTAAATCATTTATTAAATTCTACAAACTCAAAACTCCACTTTAATTTAGCTTATAGTAGAATTTTTTTAGAAGAATGAGGTAGAAGACTTTATTAGAGTAGGTTATTAACTTAATTATTAATTGAAAAGATTTTGGAGCAATTAAAAAACTTCAGGATTTGATTGTGAAAAGTGAGAACTCCAACAATGGGCTGCGGTGCTCAAAAGAAAATAGGCTCAAGCTTAGCCCGGGGGAAAAAAGACAACTCAGGCGTCCCATCAGTCTAGAAATTATCAAATATAAAAATAATTATTTCATTTATGATAAATTATTTTTGTACTTTAAATCTTGTACATCTTATTTGTATTCAATATTAAGTATAAGGATTTTTTAAAATTAAATATTTCAAAATTTAAGCTGTAAATTATGTTGAATAGTTTCAAATATCTGAGATGTAAATAATGGGTGTAGTAATCACTCTTAAAATTATATAGTTTTTATTCGTTTTTAGAAGTTTATTTTTTTTAAAGTCAAATTTCAAATTTTGAAACAATAATTTCCAACGCTTTTGACAAACTCTGTTAGTGCTCCAAGGAACATTCAGCGAAGCTTCGATGAAAACTTTAAACTAAATATTGAACAATAGATGCACATACATAGCAAAAAAAAAAATTAAACTAAACAATAATATATAAATTAATACTAGCAAATTAAGTATTTAAACTGAACACTAAAACATCTAAACCAAAAAATAAAGCATTTATATTGAAAAAAAAGGAAATGAATATAATTATTTTGGTCTTATATTACAATAACAATATTATTTGTTGCAGCAATAAATTTAGTTTGAAATTTGAAATTACAAAACTGAAGTTTTGATCTTATTCATTGTCACAAACAAATCCTATTTAGTTATTAATAACAAAATATACTATAAGAATTTGATAGGAAAATAGGTTGGGGATATAGAATACCCTGAAACTTTTGTGTCTATAATTTGAATTATGTTTTGAGCCTATTTGAAATTTAAGAATGAATCATTGACTCCGAACAACTATCATGACGTATAATATATGATTTGCAATTAATTCATTCCCTCTTTTTAAAAATATCATATAGCCAAGGTTTGCATATATTGGAAAATGCCTTGCAAATCAACTAGCTTCTGCTACTTCAATTACACGGTTACTGAAATTTTGCGAACAGAGCCAAAATCAGATGTAAATATCCGTGGGTACTTGTAGCCTGAAATTGACTTATTATTGCTAATGACAACAAGCTGCAATCAATCAGACATTCTGGTTCACCTTTCAGTTTCACTTTCCTGATAATTTGATTAATTTTTATTAAATAAAAAGAGAATATTTAAATTCGTAGCTGCTAAGTCAAACTTTCTTCATTTTTCTTAACAGCTTGCCGTTAGATCAACTGGATGTGTGAGATTGAGTTAAAAAAGAGACTGTACCTAGCTCAAATTTTATTCAACAAGAAATATAGTACAGTTCACACATGATGAAAAGTGTTCTCCAAATCAACTAGGCAGCTGAAATCGAGAGAGTAAAATTCCAAAGACCGTAGAAATCTGGGGACTCTTTAAGGATAATGATATCTTCTACCAAGCATGGATAACAACGCTGTACTGATAGCTGGAATATATTTAACTAGCTAATGACAAAAAGTTGCCATCAAGAATTTTGTAAATGATGATAAGTCCCAAGCAATTGTCCAGATATTTTGATTAACTTTGAATAAAAAGCAATCTCGTCGCTGCAGTTGAATTGCAACTGAGAACATTTTTGTAAGTAGGCATTTTGTGTAATTACTTCAAAAAAGAAAAAAAGGAAAAAAAGAATTGCAACTAAGAATATGTTTGTGACTTACATCAGGTTACGTCTGTAAAATATTGTGAAGTTTTTAAAATCACTACTTTCATCATGAAACAGCAAGCACGTATACTGTTAACAGATTCTAAGAGAAAAAAAACAGAGGAATTGGTATTTAAAAACATAATGCATATTTTTTACCAGAATATTAGTACTTTTATTTTTTTTTTTATCAATTAACAAAATCAATCATGTTTTATAAAAAAAAAAACAAAATCAAGCATGTAATTTGGTAGTGCCTTACAAGCTCATCAAAATTTAACTGGCGGGTACAAGTTGGGTTCGCATAATAGCGACTGTTGTTTAGTCAAAGTAAGCTCTTATGTCAACATTTTTCTGTACTTAACAGCTAGCTGTTTAGTCAAAAGTACGAGTAAGATTCTGCTTAATAGCGACTGTTGTTTTGGACCGCAAGCTACCTAACTTACAATCAGAATTTAGAGATCATGTTTTGTGATTTGAGCTACAGTTTCAGCGTCTCCTACTGTGCATTCTCATTTCATTTTTCTGTAAGATTCAATTATGCCTTCAACTTAATAGTGTTGAAATAGGAAGTAATTAATTCAATCTGCTAATAAACCTACGCAATGTAAGTTTGTAAAAGAACAAATTGGGTTGGAGGAAATTCAGTAAGGAAAAAAATTGCTTTGGTTTCATGAAATATAGTTTGTAAAAGTAAATCTCAAAGTGGAGTAGGTGTGATTAACCTTGATTTAATCAATAGAACTTTCTTAACTAAACGACTCATTAGATTTAAGGATCATGATATTGAAGGTCAACTAGAAAATATGATCATATGATTGCTGAAGTGCATTTTTCTCCTTTTTGGAGAGATGTTTTACAAACTCGATATATAGTTGAAGTAGGTATAAATTGTTAGTTTTATTTTTTATTATGTGGCCTATGTTATTATTGTGCACCAATTTCATATAAAGAAATTAACGAAAAGGCATCTGAATTTTTGATGAAAAATTCAGATTACTATTATTAATAAGTGTACTGGTTCCAAAGGTTGTCTTAGAATATATAAAAGATCTCTTCTCTATTTAGACGGATGTAATTTTTTTTTAAAAAACGTTTTTTTGCCATTTAATTTCTGAAAAATAAGATTGATTGATTAATTAATTAATTAATTAATAATCTAATGAATAATTAAATAGACACCTGATGTGAAGAGGTGCATATATCCAATAGGTGCATATGGTCTGTATTATCCTAAATTAATACGGATATATATATATATATATATCCTTGGTGATTAATTTAAGGAGGATTGTTTTTTTTTATGGATCTGTTCTTTGATAAAGATACGGCTCTTTATCTATCTCTCTCTCTAGTCTCTCTCTACTCTCTCTCTCTACATAAAATATAATAATAAGAGATAGATATGAGTGATTAATAAGAGGAGTTTTTAATTCAGAACTGATATTATTCTGAAAACCTTGGCATCCAACATTAGATCTGAGGAAAATCGTTGAAAATCAGTACTAACGCTTCCGCCTAAAGATGTCTTCAATCCAGAATTGTAAGATTTAAATTTCTTTGCTATTTTATTTTGAATTTACGGATTCTGGTTTGCGTGTTTTTTAATTGCAACACACTTCATGACGTTAATTATGTCTTTCATTTGGTATCAGAGCATTCGTAAATTCATATAAGATGCAATAATTTTTTTTTACGAGATTGATTTTCAATGGTTCGTATAAGAGATATAGATATTCAATTAATTTTATGTATAAATATTTTCTTATAATATTTGAATGAAAATTTTAAAGGAGAATTTTTATTCTTTATTATGTATGCACATATATATGTTGCATGAATTGTAATATGTTATATACTTCTATGGTTTTATATGAATTCATATATAATAATCGGCCCAACGGAAGTTTATTATATATAATTTCTCATATAAATAATTTAAACCATATAACGTTATTTATTTATTTTTAATAATTGGCTGTTATTAATTTTTATCAACTTTAAATTGCAACTGCCATTTTATTAAAATAAATTTTGTGATTTAAGTCACAATTATGTTTTTACATTTAATAAATTATGAACGGTAATTTTACCAACTTTAATTGCCATTATGATTTATTAAATAATTTGTTTTTAATTTGTTTCTGCCCAACAGTGATACAAATTAATTTTTATGAAATTATGTTTTTACATTTAATAAATTATGAAGGTTAATTTTATCAACGTTAATTACTATTATGCATTTATTAAATGAATTTATTTATTTGAACAATTCAATTTGTTTCTGCCCAATGGTGATATAAATTGAATTTTATGCAACAACTGTTATGATAGAACTGAAATATAATTTGGCGTTTTATTATTTATTTCAGTATAATTATTGTTAATCCCTCTATATACAGTTGATTTAATGTTATTTTGCTATTCATGGATTTATAGTTGATAATAGTAAGCATTTTGTTTTTTCTGAATCTAATGCAACATTGAATAATGTTCATGCTCAAATCTCTGGAATAATACCATTGAATGGAACTAATTTTTCCACTTGGAAAGAGCAAATTGAGATTTGTCTTGGTGTTCTGGATATTGATCAGGCATTACGAATAGACAAACCTACTATTATAGCAACAAGTACTGATGATGAAAAGAATAATTTTGTAAAATGGAAACGGTCAAACCGGATGTCTCTCATGATTATGAAAAGTACTATTACAACTACTATAAGAGGAGATATTCCTGAGAAGGATGATGCAAATACTATCTTCACTGCTAAACAGTATTTGGCTTTTGTTGAAGAGCAGTTTAAAAGTACTTTTAAGGCTAATGCAAGTACTCTCATAATGAAAATGCTCACCACCAAGTATAACGGGACAAGCGGTGTACGTGAACATATCATGATGATGAATGATATGGCCGCAAAGTTAAATGGCATGGATATGACAATTTCTGAAGGTTTTTTAGTTCATTTCATTATGACTTCTCTTCCTGCACAATTTGGTCCTTTCAAGATCAATTATAATACGCAGAAAGAAAAGTGGAAAATGAGCGAATTAATTGCCATGTGTGTTGAAGAAGAAGAAAGAATTAAGGCTGAGAAATCTGATTATGCACACATTGCTGTTCAAAGTTCAAAACCGAAAAATAAGGAAAATGGTAAAGGTAAAAGTAAAATGAATACGGCTATTGGTATTAACAAGGCAAGTACATCTGGTACAAAACCTGTGCATGCTCCTAAGTGTCATCACTATAAGAAGCGTGGACACATGAGGAAGGACTGTGTGAAGTTTAAAGATTTGCTCGCTAAAAAGGGTAATGATTTAAATTTCATGATTTGTGAAATCTTTTTAGTTGATGTTCCCTTAAATACGTGGTGGGTTGACACTGGTGCCTCTGTGCACATTACAAACTCATTGCAGGGATTCTATTCCGTGAGGATGCTTCAAAAGGGAGAAAAAAAACTTAAAGTTGCTAACAGATTAGAGGCTGAAGTCGAGGCTGTTGGAACTCTTCGTTTAGTTTTGAAGAGTGGCTTTATTCTTGATTTGCATGATGTAGTTTATATTCCTAGTGTGATTAGAAATTTAATTTCTGTTTCTAGACTTGATGCGTGTTGTTTTATATTTCAGTTTGGAAATAATGAGTTGAAACTATATCATAACTCTAAGTTTGTTGGTTCTGGATTATTATGTGATAATCTATATAAATTATGTTTGGATTCTTCTTTTTGTGAATCTCTGTTATCTATGAATATTACTAGTGTTAATCATAAACATGGAGTCAAGAGAAATCGTGATGTTGAAAATTCTTCCAAATTATGGCATCGTAGATTGGGTCATATTTCAAGAGATAGAATGCAATGTCTCATTAGAAATGCAATTCTCCCTGCATTAGATTTTTCTGATTTTGACAACTGCATTGAATGTGTAAAGGGGAAATTTGTCAAAGGAAATAAGAAAGGAGCAACTCGAAGTGGGGGACTATTAGAAATTATTCATACTGATATATGTGGTCCTTTTCCTACTCCGGGTATTAACGGGCATAAATCGTTTATTACTTTCATTGACGATTATTCTCGCTATGATTACGTGTATCTGATTAATGAAAAATCTGAAGCACTAGATAAATTTAAAATTTTTAAGGCTGAAGTTGAAAATCAACATAACCTTAAAATTAAGATAGTGCGATCAGATAAAGGCGGTGAATATTATGGTAGACACACCGAACTTGGTCAAAGTCCAGGCCCATTTGCTTTATTTCTTCAAGAAAATGGTATCGTTCATCAGTACTCTATGCCGGGAGATCCTCGACAGAATGGAGTTGCTGAAAGACGTAATCGTACACTAATGGATATGGTACGAAGTATGATATGCAATACCACATTGCCGGAATTTTTGTGGACAGAAGCTTTAAAAACAGCCACACATATTCTAAATCGGGTTCCTAGTAAATCTATTCCAAAAACACCTTATGAACTGTGGGCTGGCAGAAATTCACAATTAGGATACTTACGTGTGTGGGGCTGTCCTGCTGAAGCAAAAGTCTATAATCCACAACTAAAGAAACTTGATTGCAGAACCATTAGTTGTTATTTTATTGGTTATCCAGAGAGATCCAAAGGTTTCAGATTTTATTGCCCGTCACATATCACTAGAATAGTTGAGACTAGACATGCTGTATTTTATGAAAATGACAACGTTAGTGGGAGTAATGTAACTAGAACAGTAAACCTTGAAGAAAATCAGATTTATGTTCCAATTCCGATAATACGAGAGGTTATAAATTCTATACCTCTTGTTCAAGAGGCTAATGAAGAAACTCATGTTCATGATGTTCCTAATGTTGATGAAGCTCCTATGCTGCCACAAGAACCCTTACGTAGATCACAAAGAGAGAGAAGATCTGCTATACCTGATGATTATATCGTATACCTTACTGAGGAGGGTTGTGATATAGGTAATGGAGATGATCCTATCTCATTCAAGCAAGCTATTATGAGTGATAAATCATCTCAATGGTTAGAAACCATGAATGATGAGATAAAATCTATGGAAATTAATGAAGTTTGGGATCTTGTTGAGTTATCTGTCGGGGTTAAACATGTAGGCTGTAAATGGGTCTATAAAACTAAAACTGACTCCAAAGGTAACATTGAAAGATTTAAAGCCAGATTAGTCGCTAAAGGGTTTACACAACAAGAAGGTGTACATTTTGATAATACATTTTTTCTTGTCTCAAAGAAAGATTCATTAAGAATTGTTTTAGTCCTCGTAGCTCATTATGATTTAGAACTACATCAAATGGACGTGAAAACTGCATTTCTCAATGGTACCTTGCATGAAGAAATTTTTATGAAACAACCTGAAGGGTTTGTTGTAGAAGGCAAGGAGCATATGGCATGTAGGTTAAAACGTTCAATATATGGATTACAACAAGCTTCACGACAGTGATATTTCAAGTTTGATGAGGTCATAACCGAATTTGGATTTAAAGAAAATACAATAGATCAATGCATATACCTTAAGATTAGTGGGAGTAAATTTATCTTTCTCGTTTTGTACGTGGATGATATTTTATTGGCAAGTAGTGATTTAGACAAGTTGTACGAGACAAAACGTTTTCTATCCACTAAGTTTGAAATAAAGGATCTTGGTGAAGACTCTTATGTTATAGGAATTGAAATTTACTGAGATCGGTCTCGTGGGATCTTAGATTTATCCCAAAAATGATATATTGAGAAAGTGCTTAAAAGATATAACATGCACAATTGCTCCCCTAGTGTTGCTCCTATTGTCAAGGGTGACAAATTCAGCAAGTTTCAATGTCCTAAAAATGAAATAGAACGTGCTCAAATGAAGCAAATTCCTTATGCTTCGGTAGTAGGGAGTCTTATGTATGCTCAAGTTTGTACATGTCATGATATTGCATTTGCAGTTGGTATGTTTGGCGATATCAAACTGATCCAGGAATGGACCATTAGAAAGCTGCCAAGAAAGTTTTACGCTATTTGCAAGGGACAAAAGATTATATGCTTACTTACACGAGGTCAAATAACCTTGAAGTTATTGGTTATTCTGATTCAGATTTTTCTGGATGTGTCGATAGTAAGAAATCCACATCAAGTTACATATTTATGCTTGTAGGGGGACCAATTTCATGGAAGTGTGCTAAGCAGTCTTTAAGGGCATCTTCCATTATGCAAGCAGAATTTGTGGCGTGTTATCATGCTACTGGTCAAGCAGTTTGGTTAAAGAATTTTATACCAGGACTTTGAGTAATTGACAGTATTGCGAGACCACTCACCTTATTTTGTGATAATGAGGCTGCTGTTTTCTTCTTTAAGAATAACAAATCAAGTGATGCATCCAAGTGGATTGACATCAAATATCTTGTTGTTAGAGACAAAGTCAAAGATGGTACTATTATAATACAACATATCAATACAAGAGCTATGTTAGCTGATTCTCTAACAAAAGCACTTCCACCCACTCTTTATAAAGAGCATGTTGCCGGCATGAGTTTAGTTAATGTATTATGATTTGGTGTTGTAACACACACACACACACACACACACACACACACACACATATATATATTATGTTATGTACTAAGTTTTTTAATTATGTATTGACTTTGAATTTATAAATTTACTCATTATGATGCGCAGAATTTTATTTGATCTAAGCAAATTACTTATGAGGACCGAATGAAGAGTATTAACCATTGTTGGAAAGAGTACCAATGCTATAATTAATGGGGATCAAATAACGCAATTTGTTATTCTGATTACTTTAGTTTGGTTTGATATTTCTAGCTAAATAGGTTTACGATTAATGAAAATTATATTGGCCAATTTTGAATGTGTGCTTTATTATATTATAACATTACGGCCAAGTGAGAAAATGTTAGTTTTATTTTTTATTATGTGGCCTATGTTATTATTGTGCACCAATTTCATATAAAGAAATTAACGAAAAGGCATCTGAATTTTTGATGGAAAAATTCAGATTACTATTATTAATAAGTGTACTGGTCCCAAAGGTTGCCTCAGAATATATAAAAGATCCCTTTTCTATTTAGACGGATGTCATTTTTTTTAAAAAAAAACGTTTTTTTGCCATTTAATTTCTGAAAAATAAGATTGATTGATTAATTAATTAATTAATTAATTAATAATCTAATGAATAATTAAAAAGGCACCTGATGTGAAGAGGTGCATATATCCAACAGGTGCATATGGTCTGTATTATCCTAAATTAATACGGATATATATATATATACATCCTTGGTGATTAATTTAAGGAGGATTATTTTTTTATGGATCTGTACCTTTGATAAAGATACGGCTCTTTATCTATCTCTCTCTCTAGTCTCTCTCTCTACATAAAATATAATAATAAGAGATAGATATGAGTGATTAATAAGAGGAGTTTTTAATTCAGAATTGATATTATTCTGAAAATCTTGGCATACATTTTGAAAGAGAAGTAAAAAAAACGCGAAAGGATCTTCATCATTAGATCTGAGGAAAACCGTTGATGATCAGTACTAATGCTTCCGCCTAAAGATGTTTTCAATTCAGAATTGTAAGATTTAAATTTCTTTGCTATTTTATTTTGAATTTACGGATTCTGGTTTGCGTGTTTTTTAATTGCAAAACACTTCATGACGTTAATTATGTCTTTCATAAATAAGATTGTTGGAAATGGTTTATCAATTCTTTTCTGGACTGACGGATGGTATAAAGAATCATATTTAGCACGTCTCTATCCACTTTTATTTTCCATTACTTCTGATCAAAACATTACTGTTCATCAAGCTTTTCAAAATAATCGATTGCATCTTTCTTTCAGAAGACAGTTAGTTGATGTTTACTTAGAAGAATGAAATCAACTTCAATTAGATTTGTAAATATCTTATTTTAAATCTTTTGGTTAAGGATAAATTAGTATGGAGATGGTCACCTCTCGAAACCTTCCCAGTTCATTCATTATATTTATGGTTAAAATTTGGAGGAATTAAAAATACTGATTACGATATTATGTAGCAAACAAATATGTCCATGATGATTAAAACTTTCTTATGGCCGGTACGCCGAAATAAGATCTTAACTAAACATAATTTATTCGAAAAAAGATGGACTGGTGATACTAAATGTGTTTCTTGTGATTTAATTGAAACCACTGACCACCTCTTTGTCCAATGTGACGTAGCTAATGTCAGATGACAATGGACAACTTCTTACAATAATTTCTCTTTTCAGGGTACAAAGTTAGAAGACTTATGGATTGTGAATTCATGTATTCTACTTAAAGACAAGATTGCAGTGGAATTGTGAGGGGTGTAGTTATATGGTCTATATGGTTAGAAAGAAATAAAATTTATTTTAAGAATTTTAATGGTAGAAGCTTAAAAATTGCAGGAATGCAAATAATTAATTTTGCTCATTTTTGGTGCAAAAACAAAGATAAACAAATATTTTCAAGCTCTCTCTAATTTTACGACAGGATGTGAAGGGTTTTTCCTTTTTAGGTTATGGAAGAGGGTAGAGGTAGAGGAGATGGAGGATCTGACACTTAGCAATGGGTCTGGCGTAGGAACTGATCTTATCTGACTTGTGGTACATCTGAGGATGTTTAGAGATTAGCTTTTATGATGCTTTTTGTGAAATCTGTGTTGTACCATCTGAGGTTTTTGTTGTATTAGGTAGATAAGGTTTTGTTTAGATTTGTAGTTGGTGATCTTTCATTTTGCAACATAGGTTTATCTGATACCAGTTATTTGGTACTGGTAAATAATACTTGTAAGCATTTTTTTCAATTTCAATGAAACTGGTGGAGTACTCCACTTTTATCAGAAAAAAAAATATTAGAGTCATTTTAAAAAATTCGAAAAAATAGTTAGAAAATCTTAAAAATAGAAAAAATTAGTATCATACAAGATATTGATATCAAAAAATTAATGAGCAATTTGAATTTTTCGTTTGAAGTCGATTTGATAGATTTTTGAGTTAGGAGTACTGAATGTCTCTGTGCTCTTAGGAGCATGCTGACTTTACTCTCTCTCTATATATATTTTATGCTTGTTACAGACAATTTCATCAAACAAAGAAGGCATGATACAGACAAATTCAATAGGCACACAAACAACTGTATATGGAAGAGTGTACATATATAGTGTACCAGCTTAAAATACCAAGTAAGGCAAAGATGTCTATCCATACCAGCATAGACCTCAATTAGGTGTGAACCAGAAGG
The DNA here is from genome assembly GCA_037678475.1 of x Bolboschoenoplectus mariqueter. Taxonomy (NCBI): domain Eukaryota; kingdom Viridiplantae; phylum Streptophyta; class Magnoliopsida; order Poales; family Cyperaceae; genus x Bolboschoenoplectus; species x Bolboschoenoplectus mariqueter. Next base: position 865,231 of record CM075258.1, on the reverse strand, counting down.
TGGACAAGTACCTAATTTTCAAAAGATAATTCTTACTGGAATACAGAAAAATAGTGTAGTGATTTTTGAAAATAATTGCAGATAGCAAAATGGATATCGAATGCATGAAACTAAGGTATCCTTTATAAGTCTCTCAATTGCGTACGGACAGGATCTATATTTAATTAAGCAAATACTGTGGAAAATTTGTCTCCAAAATTCAAAGGCAAGTAAAGGAAAAAAGTTCGCCAGTGACATCGATCTCTATCCACCCAGAAAACAAATGTCAAAAAATCAACCATCAAGTCTCCTATTTCACACACACATTCTGTGAGCTTGGTTTTCTTGTGGCATTGACATGTATCAACAGAGAAACTCGTGACTATTCTTTTACACGTTACAACACAAGGTGCCTTGAATAATTAAATCGCAATTCAGATAGCCACACATGGAAGTACCACAAAAAAGAGAACCTGCCATTGAAATCTACGTGTATCATCAGTTTACAATGGTTTGTGCCATGCAAAACCCCCTATAATTACCCCTTGCCACCCCTCTCCTACATGTTGAAACACAATCTGTTGAAAGTTAATTCAAAATTAGATTAGAATGTGTTTTAGACGTGTAATATTAGTTTCTGTTATAATTAGTTTTGTTGCAGCAGAAATATAAGTGGGTAGTTATTTAATGTTAGTGGGGATTATACTTAGCATTTTATTTGTAACAGTAGTTAAAAATAGCAGAGCTGTTGGTTAATTTAGATAGTAAAAAGTTCTAAATTTAGATAAGTAGTTTTGAATATGTGAGGCTATATAATGAGCATTTATAATTATATTTAGTTACAGCATGAAAGTTGATTAAAAATTCGGCTGCTGAGAAATTCTTTTTGACACCTCTTTTTCTTCTTTACGATCTGTCTTCTCTGTTAGGTTAGCCAATTATATTTTTTTTTATTTTTGACACTACAAACCATCTCATCACAATTAATATCTCTTCTTCTCACACTCACTTAATTATGGCCATCATGGCTACTAGCACTAAGACACTTGCATTTGCTTTCCTTCCGGTCCTCAGCATTAGCCACATTGCTTTCGCTGCCAGATCCCTCACTGCTTATGGTTCTGGATCGGGTGGTGGCAGAGGTGGTGGTAGTGGTGGCGGCAGCGGTTCCAATGGTGGCTCTGGTTATGGCTCTGGCTATGGGTCTGGATATGGTGAAGATGCCGGTACTGGAGTTGGTGGAGGATATGGCCAGGGGGGCGGCGGCGGTGGAGAAGGTGGTGGTTCTGGTTATGGGTCCGGGTCCGAATATGGTGGTGCACATGGTGGTGGCTACAGTAGTGGTGGAGGTGGTGGTGGCAGCAGTGGTGGAGGTGGTGGTGGCAGCAGTGGTGGAGGTGGAGGATCTAGTAATGGATCTGGTTATGGATCGGGTTATGGCTCTGGGTCTGGATATGGACAAGGTGGTGCTAATGGTGGTGGGTATGGCAGTGGTGGCGGTGGCGGTGGCGGAGGAGGAGGAGGTGGTGGCAGCGGATCCGGGTCAGGATATGGGTCCGGATCTGGGTATGGTTCTGGATATGGTAGTGGTAGTGGAAATGGGCATCACTGAGCTACCCGTTTGTATAAGTTTGAACATTGTATTTGTGAGTATAAAATGAATAAGTGTGATCATGGTTTAGTCACACAAATAGTGGTTGTTAAAATGTAGGTGTACATCATATCGAAGTTCTTCGTGCTTGTAATAAGAGTTCAGAACTTTTGAATAAAGCAATCCAATAAGTTATCTACAAGTATCTCATCATCAGTTGCTTTTTCTTTCTTGTTTTCCTTATGCTTGTATTGTTTATTTTTATTAAGATATCACCTTTGTCTTAACTAGAAATAAAATTATCAAAGTTTAGGCAAGTTACTTTCAGTCAAAAAGTTATAATCTGAATGAGTTAAGTTAGCACGAGCATACTGTCAACAAATTAACAGCCGGCGACCTTCTCCTAAAAAAGTTTTGAATAGATTTTAAGCAACTGATTGAAATTATTACTTTTATCACTTACCGAATTAAATATTTATGTTTAATCTTTCGTGCTTCTTAATGTCTGTTAAGACGAGACTCAGTATTTAGTTTAGTGATAAAAATAATACTCTTTGTATGAAAAATTACATATTCGAAATTTGAATGTAAATTTTTTATAAACATTTAAAAATTGGATAACTTAAATTACGATTTTATCTAAAAAAAAATGCTTATCAACACTGAAGATTCGTGTAGCGACCATTATGTAAAATGCGCTTGCAGCAGATTCTTCCTTAAATATTTATGCGGTTGAGTACATAGCTTTTGACTGACTGCTATGCCCCACTTGACCGCCTCAAGAAAAAAATTCTAGTAGCTGCCAGGTTGAGCAATTGGATAAATTACCCATTAGAACTGAGGTGAGCTGCACCTGCTACTAGGCTACTCGTCCCTGCAAGATGGGCTGCTATGCTAAAAAGAATATGGCTCAAGCTCAGCCCTGAGAAAAAGAGACGACTCATGCATCCTATTTGCTCAGATAACTATTTCATATGAGAAATTATTTTTGTATCTCAAATTTTTCATTTTTTATCTGCACTTAATGTTAAGTATAAATATTTTTTGAACTTACATAATTCAGAACTCAAGTTATAATTTTTTTTGAATAGTTTTAAGTACCTGAAATGTAAAATAAAAGGTGGGGATAAGAATGCAATTATTACTACTCTTTAGAAGTTTATTTTTTTAAATCAAATTTCAAATGTTAAGACAATAATATTCCAACACTTTTGACAAACTCTGGCAGAGCACCGAGGAACATTCAGCAAAGATTTGGTGTATACTTTTAAACTGAACATTGAAAAATACATAAACATACATAACACTAGAAAAATTTAACTAAACAATAACGTGTAAATTAATACTAATAAATAAATTATTTAAACTGAACAATAAAACATCTAAACCAAAAAATAAAGCATTTATATTGAAAAAAAGAAATTGAATATAATTATTTTGGTGTTATCTTAAGATAACAATATTATTTGTTGAGTAAAGTTAGGGTGAGCTTAAGCTTATTAAGGGATTGGTGAGCTTAATTTAAAAATCTATTGAAAAAACTCTAAATGACAAATTCAAGTTGCTCAATAAATTTTTTGTATCAAAATCTTATTAGATACCAAAATTTTTCCTTTTTTATAGTTTTCTAACTATTGTTTTCATATATTTTAAGATGATTTTGAAATAATAAAATAATAAATATTTGAATATTAGAATAGGTCATTTAAAAAAAATCTGAAACAAATACTTAAAAACTCTAAAAATAGAAAAATTTTGTATCCAACAAAATTTTGATAGAAAAAAAATTTATTGAGCAAATTGAATTTATTATTTGAACTCAATTTGATAGGTTTTTGAGTTCAGCTCACTCTAACTTTGCTCTTATTTGATGCATCAATAAATCTACTTTGAAATTTCAAATTACAAAACTGAAGTTTTGATCTTATAACTCTTTGTCACAAACAAATCCTATCTAGTTTGAAATATTTAAATTCGTAGCTAGTGCATGCCTTCACCAGAAAAATTAGTATTTTATTAACAAAATCATGCATGTAGTTTGGTGTATATATTTATATATAGTGCCTTACAAGCTCTTCAAAATTCGGTGGGTACAAGTTGGGTTTTCATAACCGAACAAGCTGTTAAGTCAAACTTACTTTATTTTGCTTAACGGGTAGCTGTTAAGTCAATTGGACGTGTAAGACTCAGCTAAAAAAGAGACTGTTTCTAGTTGAAATTTTAATCAACAAGAAACATAGTATAGTTCACGCATAATGGAAAATGTTCTCCAAATCAACTAGACTGTGCTATTTATGTCACTAGCTAGCAGAAATTGAGAAAGTCAAATTCCAAAGAGCGTAGAAATCTGAGGACTCTTTAAGGATAATGATATATCTTTCTACTAAGCACGGATAACAACGCAATACAGCTGGAATATTTGACTAGCTAATGGCAATAAACTGCCATCAAGAATTTGCAAATTAATGATGAGAAGTCGCAATCAATTATCCAGATATTTTGATTAACTTTTAATAAAAAGAAATCGCTTCCTTGAATTGCAATTGAGAACATTTTTTGAAATTAAGTAGGAGTTTTGCCTGCTTACCTCAAAAAAAAAAAATTGCAACTGAGAATATGTTTAGAGACTTACATTAGATTAAGTCCGTAAATAATGTAAAATATCTTGCGGAGTTTTTAAAACCACTAGCTTTATCATGAAACAGCAAGTGCGTAAACTGCTAACGGATTTCAAGAGGAAAAAAACAAAGGAATTAGTATTTAAAATGGTAATGCATACTTTTTACCAGAATACTAGTATTTTTATCGATTAACAAAATCAAGCATGTTTTATCAAAAAAAAAAAAAATCAAGCATGTAATTTGGTAATGCCTGACAAACTCATCAAAATTAATTTGGTGGGTACAAGTTGGGTGCGCATAACAGAACAAGCTCTTATGTCAACATTTTTCTTTGCTTAGTCAAAAGTAAGTGTAAGATTAATTCTGCTTAATAGCGACTGTTGTTTTGGACCGCAAGCTACCTAACTTACAATCAGAATTTAGAGAGAATGTTTTGTGATTTGAGCTTCTATTTCAGCGTCTCCTACTGTGCATTCGCATTTCATTTTTCTGTAACTTTCAATTATGCCTTCAATTTAATAGTGTTGAAATAGGAAGTAATTAATTCAATGTAAGTTGGAAATTCCAATTGGAATAGAAATAGGAAAAAACTAATGTAGTCTGCTCAGAGACCTATGCTCTTGAGGCTTTTCAACTCAATTTTTCTGAAATATATAATCAATTTGATGCTCAGAAAAACTCTGCACTTAAATCTATTATTTGATGTTTATTTGCCACTTTAGCAGTAAACAGATAGGTCTCTGAATTGTAGGAAACTGGTAAGTAGATTTGGCCATAAGGAATTAGCTATATGTCTACATTATCTATTATTTCAGTGTATCTAGCATATATATGTATATATATTTTGCTCGTTGCAAACAATTTCATTAAACAAAGAAGGCACGGTACACATAAATTAAGCAGGCACGCACACAACTGTATATGAAAGAGTGTATACATGTAGTGTACCAGCTTAAACTACCAAGTAATGCAAAGATGACTATCCATACCAGCTTACACTTTAATTAGGTGTGAACCAGAAGGTGGACAAGTACCTAATTTCAAAAGAGAATTCTTACTAGAATACACAAAAACAGTGTAGTGAGATTTCTGAAAATAATTGTATACAGCAAAATGGATATCGATTGCATGAAGCTAATTAAGCAATCCCTTATAAGTCTCTCAATTGCGTATGGACAGGATCCATTGTTTAAGCAAATACCGTCGGAAATTTGTCTCCAAAATTCAAAGGCAAATAAAGGAAAAAGCTTGCCAGTGACATCGACCTCTATCCACAGAGCAAACAAGTGTCAAAAAATCAACCATCAAGTCTCCTATTTCACACACACATTCTGTGAGCTTGGTTTTTTTGTGGCATTCACATGTATCAACACAGAAGCTCATGACTGTTCTTTTAAAAGTTACAACACAAGCTGCCTTGAATAATTAAATCACAATTCAGATAGCCACACACGAAAGTACCACAGAAAAGAGAACCTGCCATTCAATTCTACGTGTATCATCAGTTTACAATGGTTTGTGCCATGCAAAACCCCCTATAAATACCCCTTGCCACCCCTCTCAACAAGCATCTCATCACAATTAATTTCTCTTCTTCTCACACTCACTCAGTTATAGCCATCATGGCTACTAGCACTAAGACAGTTGCACTTGCTTTCCTTCTGCTCCTCAGCATTAGCCACATTGCTTTCGCTGCCAGATCCCTCACTGCTTATGGTTCTGGATCGGGTGGTGGCGGAGGTGGTGGTAGTGGTGGAGGTGGTGGTTCCAATGGTGGCTCCGGTTATGGCTCTGGCTATGGGTCTGGTCATGGCGAAGGTGCCGGTACTGGAGGATATGGGCAGGGCGGCGGCGGCGGCGGCGGCGAAGGTGGTGGAACTGGTGTAGGATCTGGTTATGGGTCTGGGTATGGATCTGGGTCCGGGTCCGGTAGTGGTGTAGGTGGTGCACATGGTGGTGGTCATGGTAGTGGTGGAGGTGGTGGTGGTGGCAGTGGCGGAGGCAGAGGCGGAGGCTCCGGTAATGGATCTGGTTATGGATCCGGTTACGGTTCTGGGTCTGGATATGGACATGGTGGTGCTAATGGAGGTGGGTATGGCAGTGGCGGCGGCGGTGGCGGCGGAGGAGGAGGAGGTGGCGGCGGCGGATCCGGGTCAGGATATGGGTCCGGATCTGGGTATGGTTCTGGATATGGTAGTGGCAGTGGAAACGGGCATCACTGAGCTACAAGTTTTCTGATAAATGTACCGTTTGAACTTCACAATTTTGTGAGTATAAAATGAATAAGTGTTATAATGGTTTAGTCACACAAATAGTTCAGAACTTTATAAGTATAGATCATATCGAAGTTCTTCTTGCTTGTAATAAGAGTTCAGAACTTTTGAATAAAGCATTCCAGTAAGTTATCTATAAATATCTCATCATCAGCTGCTTTTTTTTTTGCCCCTTATGCGTGTATTGATTAGTTCTAGTACTATATCACCTTTGGTTTAATTAAAAACAAAATTATCGAAGTTTAGGCAATTTACTTGCACTCAAAATGTCATAATCTGAATGAGTTGAGTTAGCATGAGCTTGCTGTCAATAAACAGCCGGCAAACTTCTCCTAAAAAACTTTTGAATAGATTTTAAGTAATTGATCTTTCAAATTTTCATCTTTTGTGCTTCGTAACGCCCGTCAAGACATGAAATTTGTACAGTGTTCATTCTGTAAAGCGTGCTTGTGGTGGATTCTTCCTTAAATATTTCTACGGTCGAGTATGTAGTTTCAGAGGGGGATGCAGGGTTTTTTATAATGGGGGTGAATTAATTAAGCTTTAAGCTCAGTTTTATAATAATAATAATAACAACAACAATAACATTAATAATAATTATTAATATTATCATCATCATCTTTATTTTTATTTATTTTTTCTTAGGAAAGTACAAGTCATTCCTAACTTTTTAATTAATATTAAGTCTTCTTCTTTAATGTAACTAGAAAAGTTAATGATGGCAAAAGAATGTTGTGTCGGAAAAAATAGAAGCAAGCATGATATGCATAGCACATAGGTATAGGATAGGAAGAGCAAATATGCATAGGATAGGAAATTAAAGACTAATGACGGAATTGACAAATACAAAAGCAAACAACACATGATACAAGTACGTAAATTGTACCCAAGTTAATGGTTTGATTTTTGTTTTTCAGAGAAAAAATATGTGGGTCAATAATAAGAAATATGTTATAAAGTATAAGGGTCAATTTACATGTACTTCTAACAATTTTATGTGAAATAATACTAATGTAGTACCATCCTGCGGCATTTTTGACAAAAGAATGGGGGTCAACCCCCATTGGTTGAATGTGCATCCGCCCCTATGTAGTTTCTGACTGCCCGCTCTGCCCCACTTGACTTCCTCAAGCAAAAATTCGTGTAAGGACCAGGAGTGATCGGATATTAAATTAGCCGTTTGAATCAAGGCTAGCTGCACCTACTATTAGGTTACTCCTCCCTACGAGATGGATGCACACGAGTGAGAATATGAAAATGGTGAGATACGGAATTTAAACACAAATATATTAAAAAATATTTATAAATATTTTATTATCTCTCAAAAATAAATAAAATTACAATATTTTTATTTAGGACCCTAACAACCTCACACTTCTCAACTCTCTTTATTCTTTTTTTTTCTTCTAAATCTCTCTCAAGCTTATAACTTGTTCTCTCTCTTTTTTTTTTCCCTCTTACTTTGCTTTTCTGGCCTTTTTCTTTGCTTGCTTCAAAATAAATAAGAATGTCTCTCTTTTTATAGCTCAAGGGAAGACTTAAATTACAAGTTCAATTTAATCATCTATTAAATTCTAGAAACTCAAAACTCCACTTTAATTTAGCTTATAGCAGAATTTTTTTAGAAGAATGAGGTAAAAGACTTTATTATAGTAAGTTATTAACTTAATTGTTAATTGAAAAGATTTTGGAGCAATTAAAAAATTTCATGATTTGATTGTGAAAAATGAGAACTCCGACAATGGGCTGCGGTGCTCAAAAGAAAATAGGCTCAAGCTCAACTCAGGGACAAAGAGACAAGTCAGGCATCACATCTAGAGATTATCGAATATAAAAATAATTATTTCATTTATGAGAAATTATTTTTATATTTCAAATCTTGCATCTCTTATTTAATATTAAGTTAAAGACTTTTTAAAATTATATATTTCAAAACTTAAGTTACAAATTATGTTGAATTGTTTTAGATATCTGAGATATAAATAAGGGATATAGTAATCATTTCTAAAATTATGTAGTTTTTATTCATTTTTATAAGTTTATTTTTTTAAAATCAAATTTCAAATTTTGAAACAATAATTTCCAACACTTTTGACAATCTCTGTTAGTGCTCCAAGATACATTCAGCGAAGCTTCCATGAAACTTTAAACTGAATATTGAACAATAGATACACATACATAACCAAAATTTTTTTTTAACTAAACAATAATATATAAATTAATACTAATAAATTAAGTATTTAAACTGAACACTAAAACATCTAACCCAAAAAATAAAGCATATATATTGAAAAAAAAGGAAATGAATATAATTATTTTGGTCTTATATTACAATAACAATATTATTTGTTGCAGCAATAAATTTAGTTTCAAATTTGAAATTACAAAACTGAAGTTTTGATCTTATTCATCGTCACAAACAAATCCTATTTAGGAAAATAAGTTGGGGATATAGAATATCCTGAAAGTTTTGAGTCTATAATTTGAATTATGTTTTGAGCCTATTTGAAATTTAAGAATGAATCACCGACTCCGAACAACTATCATGACTTATAATATATGAGTTGCAATTAATTCATTCCCTCTTTTTAAAAGTATCATATAGCCTAGGTTTGCATATATTGCAAAATGTCTTGCAAATCAATTCGCTTCTGTTACTTTAATTACACGGTTACTGAAATTTTGCGAACAGAGCCAAAATCTGATGTAAATATCCGTGGGTACTTATAGCCTGAAATTGACCTATTGCTAATGACAACAAGTTGCAATCAATCAGACATTCTGGTTCACCTTTCAGTTTCACTTTCGTGATAATTTGATTAATATTTCTTGAGATAAATGAGAATGAAAATTACTCAATTTTTTTAAATAACTATAAAAGATTTTTTTTTTCGGATTTCGAATTTGTAACATCTTATACAAAGAACATCATTTTTGTCACTAAACTAAAGAACTGCCACATGTATTAGTTCAATGGATTTCCAAGGAGGATTCACATTCACTGTCATATTTGTTCTGAGATGCATTTATGTCATAATTTTTTTGGATCTACAATACGTGAGTTTCACTAAAATATAAAAAAACACTTCTTATCAGCTAAATTTGAACCGTTTAATTCAAATTAGATAGTTCAAAATTCTATGGCAGCAGATCATATTGAAAAAGTGATGCAAAATTAGATTTCTATATTTAGAATTCTGTTGTTATGTTTAAGCATGTATTGGAACTAGTGGGGTAAGTTGTTTCCATAATTAGTCGGGTAGTGACTAGTGGTTGTAATAGGATTAGTGACTTTCAATTTTAGGTATTGTAAAGCTTTAAATTTTGAACATCTATATTTAAGTTTATAATCAATTAAGTTGTTGTTTGCAGAAAATTGAATTGAGTCTTTGCAACTATTTGTTCTTCCATCAATCCAACAGATCCGGACCCTCCAAAGGAGAACAATACTGAAGCTGACTTGTTAGCCAAACAAACTAGCTAGATTGCAAGGCTGGGATCAAATGGGTCATACTGATCCAATTTTTCATCATAGATTTCATAATGTATTTGACTAGAAACATATATAGGTTTTTTACAAGCCTAGGTTGATAGATAGGATGTTGGATGAAACCTAGTTTTAGATGAGCAGGTAGTAGCTATTTAGAATTTATGTTGTAAGATGTACCTGCAGCCTACTGGCTTTTTAAATGAGCAAAAAAAAAAATATTCTTGTTCAATGGTTGTTGGTATCTATGCTGCTACTAGTTTGTATCTAATTTTATTATACACAATCATTTGATAGTCTCAAACTAAGTATTAGCTTGTGCATAATCAGGTGCTTATATTTCAATTTTCATATATTTAAACTTCAATTATGTACTGTATTTAAATGTTCTACTTGAATGCTTTTCATAATTTTGTTTCTAATTAAAACGAATTAATCGTTCTGAAACAAAGCAATACATGCATAATTAAGGGGAAAATATTAAATATTAAATATAATCATGAGTTCTTCACAGAAAACGTTGGATTCCTTATTCAAAAGTTTAATCTCACATACACATATATACCCTTCTTACAAGTATACGATGCACTTCTATATCATCTATAATTACATCTTAAGAACCATCACCGTGTGACTACAATATTATCACACTTATTCATTTTTTTAATCATCGAACTTAATTTAAATTAAGCTTAGGGATGGCCATTTCCACCGCCACTACCGTATCCTGACCCAGACCCATATCCCGAATCGGATCCGCTGCCGCCACCTCCTCCGCCACCACCGCCGTCACTGCCATAACCACCACCATCAGCACCGCCTTGTCCATATCCAGACCCAGAGCCAGAACCAGATCCATACCCAGATCCATTACCAGAGCCTCCACCACCACCACTACCGCTGTCACCACCTCCGCAACTTCCACAACCTCCACCCTCCGCACCACCTGCACCACCACCATTTCCAGACCCGGATCCATACCCAGACCCAGATCCTACACCAATACTGACACCTAACCCACCGCCACCGCCACAGCCGCCGCCGCCGCCAATACCAACTCCTATGCCGACACCCAGGCCAGAGCCAGAGCCACCTCCGCCACCACTACCACCACCTCCGCCTCCACCTGATCCAGCACCATATGCTGTGAGGGATCTAGCAGCAAAAGCTATGTTGCTGATCGCGAGGAGCAGAAGTAAGGCAAGTGCAAATGTCTTAGTGGTAGTAGCCATGATGGCTAAGTGAGTATGAGAAGAAGAGAGATTGTGATGAGATGGTCACAGCAGAGGGTTCGCAACACGTATTTTATAAAGGGTTTTGCACGGCACAAGCCATTATTGTAATTAAATCAAACAGTACTTGAAGATTTGACTGCTACTCTGTCCCGTGTGCCTTTCTGCAAAGCGACGTAATTATATATTATGGCATCTTTGTTGGAATTTTTTCGGAAAATAAAGAAAAATACAGAAGACAACAATTGATTTTTCTCACAACTTAATTAATTCATCAACAGAAACAGATGTAATATTTAAAATGGAGCATATTCTGAATTTAGCACCCACTAATCCGTAATAACCAACCCACTAACGCTGCTATAACTAACCTATAACCAACTCACTATATGACAAACTAAATATAGAAACTATCCTTTCTAGATTGTTCCCTGCACACATCTAAACTGAAAACGTACTGCCTAAATTTAACAAACAATTTATAATTAACTCTTAACAAAAATAAACCTACAACTAAACCAAAACTTCTAGAAACTGCATCTCTTATGCACTTTGCTGCTGACTTGGATTATTTTCAACAATCTTGAGATATAAAAGAAGTCCATTTGTGTTGATATATACTCGTCAATGCCTCAATAGAACCAAGCTCAGAGACTCATGCGATATGCGTGTGAAGTGGGAGACTTCACTGGAAGGGAGGTGTGGTTGGTTGGTTTTTGACACTTGTTGCTGTGTGGATAGAGATCGATGTCATCGGAAAGCTTTTCTTTCCTTCATCTGTGGAAACCAAATATTAAACACCATTTGCCCAATTTGTATGAAATTGTGAATTATGGAAAGCAATTATTGATTCTATCCATACCGAATTGAAAGACATGTCTATTTAGGCTAGCTTAGTTCTGAAGATTATCTTATGAGTAAAAATAAAGATCGAGTCCTTATTTTTTATTTATTAATACTTACTTCAGTACATAAGCATTAATAATGAAGATGTAAAAAAGAAAAATAAATGTCCATGTGAAAAAAGGTTAAAAAGGAAATTTTTTTAAAAGCTGAATTCATTGTTACCTTTTCATAATTAATTACTATTTTCTCATAATCTTATTGTTATCTTTGATTAGTTAATTCCAGTATACGAATATATTCTCCTTTGGAAGTTAGGTACTTAATTTGTCCACCTTCTGGTACCCATCTAAGGAACATACCGTTGAATTATTTAGTACACGCCACATTGATGCACCACTTTCATAGTTGCATATATCTCTTTTGTTTGTTTGTGTGTCGACATGGCTTTCCATTTGAAGCAGTTTGCAAAAATGGCAAAAAAAAAAAAGGATAAGTACTTATTCATTTTGACCAAATATGCTTTCCAGTTTGCCCTGCATATATAAGAAAATTTTAATCAACATTAAGGGCCAATAAACACCTACTAAGTTCATATAAAAGAAAAAGAAAACATGATTTGGTTCCATTAACAATCGATTAAACTTAAAATTATTTTTATATCAAGTCAATCAATATTTTTATGGAAATAAAAAACTATATATTAATTGATTGTGTACCAAATTTCATGTAATAGAATGATGTATATTGTAATTTTAATTCATTTGATGAACGATAAAATTTCCAACAAATTTCATCATTTTTTTTAATATAAATGACATATCAATCATATAGATCATATCCAAACTGTTGGAATTAAAAATTTTAAAAAAATATTTTTCATAATTGTTAAAGATTATAAATTAATTTATTGTCAGAATGCATACATAGTAGGGGACACTGAGAAAATGAGCTAAAATTACAAAACACTTATCTCCAAATTCCAATTGAAGTTAGGCAGCTAGCTGACCAGAGAAACAGTCTCTTATTTTGAGCACAATCTTACTTGTCCCGTTGACTTAACAGCTGTTAAGCAAAGCAAAAGCTTGACTTAATTAACAGCTCGTTCGGTTATGCGATCCCAAATTGTACCCACCGAATTTTGATGACCTTGTTAGGCGCTACAAATGTATACGAGCATCATTAATTTGTTAATTAATAAAATACCCTTTTAATTCCATTCCTCTGTATTTCTCTCCTGGAATTATGATGATAGTTCTTTTTATTTAATTAAAATTGATCAAATTATCAGGAAAGTGAAAGAGAAAGCTGGTAACCAGAATGATTGATTGATTGCAACTTTTTGTCATTAGCAAGTCAATTTCAAGTTACAAGTAAAGTGTCAATTTCGCAAAATTTCAGTGACCGTGTTAGTAGCAGAAGCTAGATGATTTACAGGACATTTTCCAATATATGCAAACCTATATGATATTTGTTAAAAAGAGGGATTCAATTAATTACAAATCTTTTATGATACATCATGATAGTTGTTTGGTGTCCATGATTTTTTAATATAAATATGAAATATATTTTTTATCATAGAAAATTTCTAATATTTTTCAACACTTACAATAAATTTTATAAAATTTTCACAAATTTAATTTTTAATATTTTTTCAACAAAAAAATAAAATAAAAAAATGACATGTTATATGTACATTACGTAATGACACGTTATAATATAACACGGTATGTTTTATGCATATCGTGTCTTCACTACATTATTTTTGACACGTCACTTTAAAAAATATTTTAATCACGTCACGGTATATCATATAACCGAAACAAATCATGTTTTTACATGAAATGTCACATTTTTTATTCACTATCTAACAATACTATTTTGACATATTAGCTAATAACATAAAAAAGTGGAGACATCATATATAATTTTTTTGAAAATAAATGCGTGGTGAAGGCACAAAAAAATAAATGCATTTAAACCCTTATAAATGAAATAATTATTTTTATATTTGATAAATCTCTGGGCTGATGGGATGAATCGCCTCTTTTTCTATCGGGCTAAGCTTGAGACATCGTCTCTGGTCCATTATCTTTCGAAGAGGGGCGTAGTATGGGTGCAGCAACTGATGATGAGATCTTTACAGATAACTTGGAATTCTTTATTCAAAAGTTCTAAACTCACATATGTACTCTTATTACAAGCACAAAGAACTTCGATAAGATCTATAGCTACATTTTGAGAACAATCATTGTGTGACTACATCATTATCACACTTATTCATTTTTTTACTCACAAAATTCTAAGTTCAAATTTAAATAGACGGTACATTTCTAATTACCAGCAAATTTCTTTATAGCTTAGTTATGACCGTTACCACCTCCACTACCGTATCCAGAACCGTACCCAGACCCAGACCCATATCCCGACCCGGATCCACTGCCACCACCTCCTCCACCGCCGCCACCACTGCCATACCCACCACCATTAGCACCACCTTGTCCATATCCAGACCCAGAACCATAACCGGATCCATATCCTGATCCATTACCAGAGCCACCACCACTGCCGCCACCACCGCCTCCCCCACTGCCATAACCTCCACCGTGTTCACCACCTACGCCGGCACCATATCCAGACCCGGATCCGTACCCAGACCCATAACCAGATCCATTACCAGAGCCTCCACCTCCGCCACTGCCGCCACCGCCACCTCCTCCCTGGGCACCACCTACACCACTACCATATCCAGACCCGGATCCATACCCAGACCCATAACCAGATCCTACACCGGTACCACCACCTTCTCCACCGCCACCACCGCCGCCGCCACCTTGGCCATATCCTCCACCAATTCCTGTACCGGCACCCTGGCCGTACCCAGACCCATAGCCAGAGCCAGAACCATAACCAGAGCCTCCATTGGAACCACCTCCACCGCCACTGCCACCACCTTCGCCACCACCTGATCCGGCACCATAAGCAGTGAGGGATCTGGCAGCAAAAGCAATGTGGCTAATGCTGAGGAGTAGAACGAAAGCAAGTGCAACCGTCTTAGTGCTAGTAGCCATCATGGCTATATGTAAGTGAGTGTGAGAAGAAGAGAGATTGTGATGAGATACTCGTAGGAGAGGGTGGCAAGGGTCTTTATAGGGGTGCTTTGCATGGCAAGCTAATAGCACAACCAATAGTAAACAGATGGTACACACAGATTTGAGTTGAAGGTTTTTCTGCATTACCGTCCTGTGTGGCTATCTAAGTTTCAATTTAATTATTAAGGCAGCTTGTATTATAATTGAAAACCAGTCAGTAATTGTGTGTTGATACACGTCATGCAATGCCACAAGAAAACCAAGATCACAGATTGTGTGTGTGAAATGGGAGACTCAAGAGGAGTGGCGGTGGTTGGTTTTTGACACTTGTTGCTGAGTGGTTATATGTCATTGCCAAGCTTTCTTTTTTCCTTTATTTACCTTTCATTTTGGAGCCAGATATTGGACTCTATCTGCATTAATTACAATTACCGATTTTGTCCACACCCAATTAATTCAAATTAAGACATGTATAATTAAGGGTAGCTTAGTTTTGAAATTTGATTGTCGAGAGTGAATATTTTATTTACTGTTTTTCTCATTGTTATCTTGATTAGTCCATTCCTGTGGGAATTCTGCCTTCTGGTTCACATCTAAGGTGCATATATATATATATGGTTGAATTACTTGATTGAATTGTAGCAAGTTGGCACAGTGCGTTCTTCCATAGTTTCGTTAAATTACTTAATCTCCCTGGCCACGCGGTTAAAATTTTTATTTATGATTGAAGTTGAAAACAAACACCATGTATATATAAAATAAAAGAAACGTGGTTCGATTGATATTGGATTTGAATTCAATAGTAAAATTTGGCCAATTAGATTGACAGTTATTTGTTAAAATATTTTGAATTGTCAAAAAAATTTCAGCAATAGAAAAAAATTATAGTCGTGTTGACCTTATTCGATTGGTTTTGTATCAAATTTTACACAATAAAATAAAGAATAATTTTAGTATACGTCTAATTTTTAATGTATATTCAATTCTTATGATATATATTTTTTAGAAATATTGATCAAATAAAAAAAACAAAAATTATAGATGGCTTTTAATTACTATTTAGATAAAATATTTATCAAATTTGGATCAATTTGAAAGAGATTTGCCTTTCATTAAACAATTTTAATATTTTAACGGTGGGGTTTTAATGATCTTATGATGAACGATCAATTAAATTCTAAATTGATTCAAAATTGATACATATTCCATCTAAATAATTAGAAATTAATTTAAACAACATTTCTAAAAAAAATATACCGTAAAAGTTAAATATAGACTAAAAATTGAATGTACGTTAGAATTACTCATAAATTAACACTTGATATTTCAACAAAAATCGTTTAACATGAAACATTATAATTTCAAATCATTATTTAAATGATAATTAAAGCGTCCGTCGAAGTTTACCGTTTTTTTTTGTATACATGATATAAATGCCGTCTAGGTGCACCTATAAAATGTTAAAATTATCGAATTAGTCATTATTAATGGATCTTAATGAACCTCACCAATTGGTATTTCGAACTTACATGGAAGCGATTAAGTATACTCTTACACATACTGTTGACTAAACAGTTAGCTGTTAAGCAAAGAAAAATGTTGACAGAAGAGCTTTTTCTGTTATGCGAACCCAACTTGTACCCACCAATTTTTGAAAAGCTTGTATGGCACTACCAAAGTACATGCTTGATTTTGTTAATTGATAAAAAATAAATATACTGATATTTCTGGTAAAAAGTACGCATTACGATTTGAAATACCAATCCCTCTTTTTTTCTGGTAATAGCAGTACTTGCTGTTTCATGGTAAGGTTAGTGGTTTTAAAAACTCCGCAACGTTTTACATTGTTTTGGATTTATCTAAATGTAGTCTCAGTTAACTTTGTAATCCAACTGTAGTAGGGAGGTAATGGGCCAGATATGGTTGGATTTATGACAAATTCGGAACTCAGCTCATCTTCCAAAATTTTCGGCCCGTACCGCTTGGCCTAAAATTAATGACCCGGTCTGTCCATACAACTTTTCGTCCCGACCTGGCCGCTTGCATTTTTTTTGTTATCTCTTTTCACCTCATTTTAACTCGAATTATTTTATACATTTAAATAATATAACTATGCTCAATACAAATAAAATTAAAACAATCATTAAAATACATAAATAATTTTATTTTGATACAAATAGTCTTATGATACATAAAGAGTCTTATTCTGTCATTTTAGAGGAAGCTTTCTCATTTAAATTATTTTGTACACTTGTCATTAAGATATAAAATTTGAACTAAATTAAGTATGATCTGAATGAAAACTTCTATTAATTTGATGAGTTTGTTACCTACAAAGAGAAAAGAGAAATATAACTGATGAATTCATTTATAAAAACTATTATTTCGTTTGAACCTAAACTACAAAAAAAAATATATAAATGAAACACACATATTATTACGTATTTTGAGATTAAGATCTAATTTGTAATATTTTTGAATACGCATAAATTTGGTCTAAATTTATAAATTAGTAGAATTTGATTGCTTGATTAATTGTTTATCGTTTGATAACTTCTAAATGTATAACGAGTATCTATTTATATTTTATAATCAACACTTGTTTTAAGGGAAAAAAATTCTTTTTTATATATTTAAAAGATAATTATTGTAGTTTGATTAACTATCATTAAAAAAGAGAAATATAAAAAAAACTGAGTTTATTCAAGTCCAAAAATTATTATTTTGTGTCACCTTAATCTACAAAAATATAAGTGGAGTATAACTGCAAATCTTTATATATTTTGTTATAAAGTTCTAATTTTCTGAATTGTTAGACTAAAAATATATTTTATGTTTGTAAATATTAGTATCATAACTCCCAACAAAATATTAGTGCTTCAATCAAATATTTCATATATTCATTTATCCATTTATAGCAATTTTTATTTTGTGATGAAGTTCTAATTGTTAATATGATTATATGAACCAAACATCAAAATTGTTAGACTAAAATCATGATTTATGTTTATGAATATTGGCTTCAATTAAATATTTCATATATCTATTTATCTATTAATAGCGCAATTAAATGCTATATATGATTTAAGTAACGTTAATATTACATAAATTTTGGTAATATACATAATGAATGATAACTCAAAATTCAATTACATTGTAAACAATATGCATGTTATCGATATCCCGGGCCGGATGGGCAGGTCTGGATCTCATACCTGTACCTATTGGGCTCGGAGGATGACCCAGCCTTACTTGGTAGCTGTCGGGGTCGGACTGGTTGGTTGTTGAGTTGAATGGGTCTGGACGGGTTTGTCAGGCCATGGGCTATTTTGCCATCCCTAAACTGCAACGAAGAGTTTTTCTTTTTTTTTATAGTTAAGAGTTAATCAAATTATCCGGACAATTGATTGAGACTTATCATCATTTTCAAATTAATTCTTGATGGTAACTTATTGTCTTTAGCTAGTCAAATTAGTATATTAATTCCAGCTACCAGTATATAAAGTTGTTATCCATGCTTACTAGAAAAATATCGTTATCCTTAGGAGTCCCCAGATTTCAACAGTCTTTGGAATTTGACTCTCTCAATTTCAGCTAGTGACATAAGTAGCACAAGCTGGTTGATTTGGAGAACATTTTCCATCATGTGTGAACTATACTATAATTTCTGTTGAATAAAATTTCAGCTAGAAACAGTTTCTTTTTTAGCACAATCTTACACGTCCAGTTGACTTAACATCTAATCTAGCTGTTAAGCAAAATGAAGAAAGTTTGACTTAACAGCTTGTTCAGTTATGAGAACCCAACTTGTACCCACCGAATTTTCAAGACCTTGTAAGGCACTACCAAAGTACATGCATCATTTTGTTAATTAATAAAATACTATTTTTTTTTGGTGAAGGGATGCACGAGGTACGAATTTAAATGTTTTCTTTTTATTCAATTAAAAGTAATCAAATTATTAGGAAAGTGAAAGTGAAAGATGAACTAGAATGTTTGATTGATTACAACTTGTTGTCATTAGCAAGTCAATTACAACTTGTGGTGTTGTTATCCACGGATATTTACCTCTGACGTCGATTATGACTTTGTTTGCAAAATTGCGTAACCGTGTAAGTAGCAGAAGCCAGTTGATTTGAAGGACATTTTCCAGTATTTGCAAACCTATACACTATTTTTAAGAAGAAAGGATTCAATTAATTACAAATTTTATGTGGTACATCATGACAGTTGTTCGGAGTCAATGGTTCATTTTGAATAAGCTCAAAAGTTAATTTTCAAATTATAGACTCAAAACTTCGAGGATATTCTATATCCCAACACTATTTTTCTATCAATCTATAACTCCAAAAATATGCCTATAGATGTTTTTTTATTTTTAAATTTTTTTAAAATTATTTAAAATTGATTGTCAAAATTGTCAAAAATAAATATTGTCAAAGGATCCCACCCTATTAGTAAATAGGATTTGTTTGTGAGAAAAAATAAGATCAAAACTTCAGTTTGTAATTTCAAATTTCAAACTAGATTTATTGATGCAACAAATAATGTTATCGTAATATAACACCAAAATAATTATATATTCAGTTCCTTTTTTCAATGTAAATGTTTTCTTTGTTTAGTTTTAATACTTAATTTTTTTAGAGGCTTCTAATTTTCATCAAAGCTTTGCTGAATGTTCCTTGGAGCACTGCCAAAGTTCGTCAAAAATGTTGAAAAATTATTGTTTTGAAATCTGAAATTTGATAAAAATAAATAAATAAAATTTTTTAAATTGAAAAAAAAACTATGTAATTTGTGAATAACTCAAATATATAATAGCTAAATGACAAATATGTGATAATTTATTTATAGCAGGAAATATTGATAAACAAATCCTCGCAAAAAAGATTAGTTTGAGAACTAATTAACTATAAATAGAAAAATTATGTTTGCACCTTATGCTCTTCACCTCTTATTTGCAAATCAAATAATATTTATATTAAATGAATAATTTATTTATATATATGTTTTTAAGTATTTACGGTTAGTACAAAAAATATTTTTTATTTTTGCATTCATGAATGATGATAGAAAAATTCAAGCTAAAATATTTGTTACACGAATAAAAATACAGCTTGTAAAATTTAAATTTAATAATACAAAATATAATTACTTTTGTCATTAGATATAAAAATACTTTTGAAAGAAATATAAATATATCCGAATATAAATAAAATACACAAATAAAAAAAATATAAATAAGAGATACGATTATCAATTATCACTCTCTTATAAATAAACCAAATTGTTATTTTATATTGGATAGATCTCTACGCTGATGGGATGCATGAGTCCATTTCCTTTGGAACACCGCAGCCCATCTCACAGGGGCGAGTGGTCTAGTAGTGGGTGCTGCTCACCTCGGTTCAAACTTCCGTCCAGTCGCTCGACCTGGTCACTGCAAGAATTTTTGCTTGAGGCAGTCAAGTGGGGGATAACCGTCAGTCGGAAGCTATGTACTCGACCGCAGAAATAGCAAGGGAAGAATCAGCCGCCGCAAAGCGCACTTTTACAGAATGAACACCGCACGAATCGTAAGTCTTGAAAAGATGAAAATTTAAAACATAAATATCTAGGGGTAATACTTTGGAAGTTCTCTAAATTTTTGATTTGTGATAAATTGATTCTTAAATTTTTAATTTGGACAAATATCCCTGCGAACATTGTAACTTATGATAAATGACCCTCTGATTATTTATTTACTATTTAATACTTAATTATAAATTATGAAATGATCAAAATGTCCTTGTAGGTTTATAGCATAATATTTAAAATATTTATATGTTATATGAATTTTTAAGTTTCAGAAATTTATTAACTATTTTAAAACATTATAGACACTTAATTAAATAATCATTATATAATATGTTTGTCATTTTATTTTGATTTTGATTTTATATGCTTTATTTTATCTTTATAAAAAAAAGTAGTTATGTAAATAATTAAAATTGATAAACAAATTATGTTTTATTTTTATAATATTATATAATTTTCAACATCAAGTTTAAATAAATAAGTACTTTCTTATTTCATAACATTTGTTAGTTTTCATATTTAAATATTGAAAATTGTATAGTACTCCAAAAAAAAATATTTTTTTCTTATCGATTCTAATTTTTTATGCAACTATATCTTACTTATAAATAAAAAATAAAACATATAAAATCAAAATAAAAATAAAAAGGCAAAAATATTATATAATGATTATTTAATTAAGTGTCTATAATATTTTAAAATACTTAATAAATTTCTGAAAATTAAAAATTCATATAACATATAAATATTTTAAATATTATGCTATAAGTCTACAAAAGTGTTTTGATTATTACATAATTTATAATGGAGTATTAAATAACAAATAAATAGTTGGGAGTCATTTGTCACAAATTGTATAGTTTAAAAGAGTGTTTGTTTAAATTAAAAATTATAGTACTAAATTATCGCAAGTCAAAAATTCAGAGAACTTCCAAGACATTATCCCAAATATTTAATTTGGGAAGTGACAAAATTAATAATTTGAATGAACAGTTACTTAAAATCTATTTAAAAAGAAAAAAAAAGTTCACGGGCTGTTTGTTAATAGCAAGCTCATTCTAAATTAACTCATTAAGATTATAACTTTTTGAGTGCAACTAACTTGCCTTAACTTTGATAATTTTATTTCTAATTAAAACAAGGTGATATCTTAATAAAAAAATAAACAATAAAAGCATAAGGAAAACAAGAAAGAAAAAGCAACAGATGATGAGATATTTATAGATAACTTATTGGAATGCTTTATTCGTTCTGAACTCTTATTACAAGCACGAAGAACTTCGATATGATCTACACCTACATTTTAACGGCCACTATTTGTGTGACTAAACCATCATCACACTTATTCATTTTATACTCACAAATACAAAGTTCAAACGGTATATTTATCAGCAAACTTGTAGCTCAGTGATGCCCGTTTCCACTGCCACTACCATACCCAGATCCGGACCCATATCCCGACCCGGATCCGCTGCCACCACCTCCACCTCCGCCGCCTCCGCCACCACCACCACTGCCATACCCACGACCACTAGCACCACCTTGTCCAGACCCGGAGCCATAACCGGATCCATAACCAGATCCGTTACCAGATCCTCCACCTCCACCACTGCCGCCACCACCACCTCCACCACTACCGTAGCCACCACCATGTGCACCACCTACACCACTGCCATATCCGGATCCGGACCCAGATCCATACCCAGACCCATAACCAGATCCTACACCAGAACCACCACCTTCCCCACCACCACCGCCGCCGCCGCCACCCTGGCCATATCCTCCACCTACTCCAGTACCGGCACCTTGACCGTATCCAGACCCATAGCCAGAGCCATAACCAGAGCCACCATTGGAACCGCCACCACCGCCACTACCACCACCTCCGCCACCACCTGATCCAGAACCATAAGCAGTGAGGGATCTGGCAGCGAAGGCAATGTGGCTAATGCTGAGGAGCAGAAGGAAAGCAAATGCAACTGTCTTAGTGCTAGTAGCCATGATGGCTATAATTAGCTGAGTGTGAGAAGAAGAGAAATTAATTGTGATGAGATGGTTTGTAGGAGAGGGGTGGCATGGGTTATTTATAGGGGCGTTTTGCATGGCACAAACCATTGTAAATTGATGATACACGTAGAATTGAATTGCAGGTACTCTTTTCTGTGGTACTTTCATGTGTGGCCATCTGAATTACTATTTAATTATTCAAGGCAGCTTGTATTGTAAAAGAAGTCAGTTATTTCTGTGTTGATACATGTCAATGCCACAAGAAAACCGAGCTCACAGAGATGTGTATGTGAAAGAGGAGACTTGAGATGAGTTGAAGTAGTAGGTTTTTTGACACTTGTTTGCTGGGTAGATAGAGATGTGAGATGTCACTGGCAAGCTTTTTCCTTTATTTACCTTTGAATATTGGAGACAAATTTCCGACGGTATTTGCTTAAATAATGGATCTTGTCCATACGCAATTGAGAGACTTCTAAGGGATAGCTTAGTTTCATGCAATCAGTATCCATTAATATTTTGCTATATACAATTATCTTCAGAAATAACTACACTGATTTTTCAGTATTCCAGTAAGAATTATCTTTTGAAAATTAGGTACTAATCCGCTTTCTGGTTCACACCTAATTAAAGTGCATTTTGGTATGGATAGACATCTTTTCATTACTTGGTATTTTAAGCTGGCACGCTATATATGTACACTCTTCCATAGTTTTATGTGTGCCTGGTTGTGTGTATCTTGCCTTCTTTGTTTGATGAAATTGTTTGTAACAAGCAAAAAATATGTATATGCTAGATACACTGAAATAATAGATAATGAAGATATATAGCTAATTCCTTATGGCCAAATCTACTTACCAGTTTCCTACAGTTCAGAGACCTTTCTGTCTACTGCTAAAGTGGCACATGAATATCAAATAATAGATTTTTAAGTGCAGAGGTTTCTTAGCATCAAATTGATTATATATTTTAGAAAATTGAGTTAAACAGCCTCTGGAGCAGAGGTCTCGCAGCAGACTACATTTTTTTTTTCTATTTCAATCATTGTTTAATTGATGGCATTGTTAAAATTTATGTGCATAGTAGTCAGTAGGAACCGCTGAAAAAGTAGCTCAAATTCCAAATGAAGTTAGGTAGCTAGCCATGTAATAAAGAAATGGTTGTTTTGTAGCACAACCTGACACATCCAGTTGACTTTCGCTTGTTCTGTTATGTGAACCCAACTTGTACCCACCATTTTTTATAAATGTACATGCATCAGTTAATTTGTTGGTTATTAAAAATTAATACTATTTTTTTCTGGTAAAACCATGCACTACAAATTTAAGTACCATTAATTCCTCTGTTGCTTTCCTGGAAATCTGTTTGTAACTTGATATTGATGTTTAATTATAAGGATTGTAGTTTATAAAGTCGGCAATATTTTATATTCTTTGCCGACTTGATGTATACAAGTAGACGAATTTATTAATTCTCAGTTACAATTTAACTTCAGCTATGATTTTTTTTTAAATTAATCAAATTATTATCCGGAAAAGGAAAGATGAAGCTGGCTAGGAACCAAAAATGTTTTATTGATTGTAACTTGTTTGTTATTTACAAGTCAAATTCCAGCTGCCATTAAAGCGTTCTTATCCGTGCTTGGAAGAAAGATATCGTTATCCTCTAAGTCCCCATATTTCTATGGTCTGTGGAATTTGACTCTCTTAATTAATAAAATTTCAGTGAACTTGTAAGTAAGTGGCACAAGCTAGCTGACATGTGGTCTATATGATTTTTTTAAGAATAGGGATTGAATTATTTGCAAATTTTATAATGTATGTTATGGCAATATATTTATTTCATATCAGTAATTGAAACCTTAAATTTCAAGTTACTGACTGAAAACAGAAATTTCAAATTATAGACTCAGAACTTTGAGGCTGTTCTATATATCACTAACATTATAACACTATAGATAGACGTATATTTAAATTTCATAAAAAATATTTGAAGTGAAATAAATATCGGAACTAACGAAAGTCTTTATTTAAAAAAAAAAGTAAATTTGGGAACATGATAATTGTCCCTCAAGTTAAATCTCCCGATCAAATTCTTCAGTTTGATAAGGGTTCTATGTTCTTAAGAAGAAGAAAACATTAATACTTAGAAAATATTAATACTTAGTCCATCTTTTGCAGGATATTGTTGGTTTGCTAGTGCTACTTGTCTGTCAGTGCAAGGTATTAATGCAAAGTATTAATACCTGATATATTAAAATCATTATACTATAAGTCAAAAGACATAATACTTGAAGAACATAAATCTGAACAAATACACGATAAGTCATAGCATGTTATTATACCAGAATATAGAAGTATTAATATTTACAAAACAAGCACTTGAAAGCAATTTATGACGTGCTATTTAGATGTAAGTATTAATACTTTATGAATCATGTCTTAATATTTAATAAAGAAAGTAATAATAGTGATTCGTTTATATACTTTTAGATTGAGAAAATGCAAATTTTTATTTTTTTTTAGCATGCTAGTGGTTCATCAGTATGAAGTATAAATATTTGATATACTAAAGTCACTATACTGTAAGTTGAAATGTCAAAAACAGAAACAAATAAGAGATATCATTAATGTCAAATGAAGTATTAATAGGAGTAAAACTATTGTGCTTCTAAGAGTACTAATATTTTTGGTGTTTTTAATTTAAAATTCATCAAATTAGGTTCAAATGATATATCCAAATTGCTCAATAAATTATTTATATCAAAATTCTATAAGATATCAAAATTTTCTATTTTAAGAGTTTTTTAACTATTTTTTTTCAGATTTTTGAAAATTGCTTATTCTTATATACAAAAATTCTTTATTCTATTATTACTTTAGAGTCATCTTTAAAAATTTGAAATAAATAATTATAAAACTCTAAAAATAGAAAATTTTAGCATCATATAAGATTTTGATATGAAATATTTATTGAGCAATTTCTACTTATCATTTGTAGCTGATTCGATGGATTCTAAGTTAAAAGTACCGCGAGCCTTGATGATTTTAGGAGCATAATAGCTTTATTCGTATTAATAGTTATATATGATTCAAAGAGCAGAAGCTGCATCTTTTACCACAGTTTTTCAGCATCTTCGAAAGTGAGAGATCATTGACTAATCCAGAGATTTGACCCGGGGATTATTGGTAGGGGGATGGTATCTTTTCTTTTAAAATAATTTCATCAAATGGAAAAGGCATGACATGCAGGTAATTCAACGATGTCTGTATACCAGCATATATGGATATGAACCAGAAGGTGGACAATGTACCTAACTTCCAAAGGAGAATTCCGACTGGAATAGACTAATTATCAAAGATAACAATGAGAAAAGCAGTAATTAATTAAGATATGCACTCTCGAGTCTCGAAAACTGTTAGCTAGCTAAATGAATTTTCAAAACTTAGCTGGCCCTATAAAATACGTGTCTTAATTTGTTGAATTAATTGGGTATGGACAGAATCAGTGACTGTAATTAAAGCAGTAGAGTCCAGTATTTGGCTCCAAAATGAAAGGCAAATGAAGGCAAAAAGAAAGCTTGGAAATGATATCTCTATCTGCCCAGTAACAAGTATCAAAAACCAACCACCGCCACTCCTCTTGAGTCTCCCATTTCACACACACATTCTGTGATCTTGGTTTTCTTGTGGCATTGCATGACGTGTATCAACACACAATAACTGACTGATTTTCAATTATAATACAAGCTGCCTTAATAATTAAATTGAAACTTAGATAGCCACACAGGACGGTAATGCATAAAAACCATCAACTCAAATCTACGTGTATCATCTGTTTACTATTGGTTGTGCTATTGGTTCGCCATGCAAAGCGACCCTATAAAGACCCTTGCCACCCTCTCCTACAAGCATCTCATCATAATCTCTCTTCTTCTCACACTCATATATAGCCATTACGGCTACTAGCACTAAGACAGTTGCACTTGCTTTCGTTCTACTCCTCAGCATTAGCCACATTGCTTTTGGCCAAATCTGGTTAAGGATCTGTTGAAACACAATCTATTGAAGGTTAATTCAAAATTAGATTAGGATATGTTTTTAGACGTGTAATATTAGTTTCTGCTATAATTAGTTTTGTTGTAACAGAAATATAAGTGGGTAGTTATTTAATATTAGTGGGGCTTATATTTAGCATTTTATTTGTAACAGTAGCTAAAAATAGCAGAGTTGCTGGTTAATTTAGGGAGTCAAAAGTCTACAAATTGAGGAAAGCATTCTATGGACTGAAACAGTCTCCAAGAGCGTGTTACAGTGAAATTGACAAATATTTTTTGCAAAACGAGTTCGAGAAGAGCAAGTCAGAACCAACTCTTTATGTGATGAAAAGAGACATAGAAGTGGTTCAAAGTAAAGATGGGATATTCATATCTCAAAGGAAATATGCTGAAGGCATATTGAAAAAGAATAGAATGCAAGATTGCAAGAGTGTCACAACACCACTGAATCTAACTGAGAAATTCAGATGAGAAGATGACTTTGCTAAAGTAGATTCAACTGATTATCACAGTTTGGTTGGAAGTTTACTGTACTTGACAGCAACAAGGCCAGACATCATGTTCAGTTCAAGTCTTTTATCAAGGTATATGGATTGTCCAACCAAAAATCATTTTACAGTGGCAAAACGAGTTCTCAGATACATTAAAGGTACTGTTGCATATGGCATATGGTACAAA
Source organism: x Bolboschoenoplectus mariqueter (assembly GCA_037678475.1). Lineage (NCBI taxonomy): Eukaryota > Viridiplantae > Streptophyta > Magnoliopsida > Poales > Cyperaceae > x Bolboschoenoplectus > x Bolboschoenoplectus mariqueter. The sequence continues at coordinate 837,797 of CM075258.1, read as the reverse complement.
CCAGTCAACAATCCAAAGCTGATTGGTTACACCGATAGCGATTGGGCGGGATGTCAAGACGACATTAAGAGTACTTCAGGCTATGCATTCTCTCTTGGATCAGGAATTTGCTCTTGGTCATCTAAGAAACAAACGGTGGTTGCATTATCAACAGCTGAGGCAGAATATGTGGCAGCAGCAAGAGCCGTTGCACAGGCTATTTGGCTCAAAAGAATACTGGAGGATATCAATAGCAAAATAGAGGAACCAGTCACTGTCTACAATGACAGCAAATTTGCCATAGCAATTAGCGAGAATCCAATCAGCCATGACAGAACCAAGCACATTGCCATCAAGTATCACTACACTAGAGATGCAGTCGAGAAACAAGAAGTGCAGCTGAAGTTTTGTCGAACTGACGAACAGTTTGCAGACATTTTTACGAAGGTGCTAACAAAGGAGAAGTTTGAACTCAACAGGGAACACATAGGTGTATCCCAGATGGAATCGTTTTACCGCTGAGGGGGAGTGTTGAAACACAACCTATTGAAGGTTAATTCAAAATTAGATTAGGATGTGTTTTTAGACGTGTAATATTAGTTTCTGCTATAATTAGTTTTGTTGTAGCAGAAATATAAGTGGGTAGTTATTTAATGTTAGTGGGGATTATACTTAGCATTTTATTTATAACAGTAGCTAAAAATAGCAGAACTGCTGGTTAATTTAGGGAGTCAAAAGTTCTAAATTTAGATAGATAGTTTTAAATATGTTAGGCTATATAATGAGCATTTGTAATTGTATTTAGTAACAACATGAAAGTTCATTAAAAATTCTGAAAGAGAGAGAGAAAGAGAGTTAATACGAGGTTAATAAAAAAGAGCTTGCTGCTGAATTCTTCTTTTGTTTGCAATCTGTTTTTTAATAGTTTAATTTCTAACAGGATCTGGGTATGGATCTGGGTCCGGGTCTGGATATGGTGGTGGTGTAGGTGGTGCACATGGTGACGGTTATGGTAGTGGTGGAGGTGGCAGTGGCGGAGGCGGAGGCTCCGGTAATGGATCTGGTTATGGATCCGGTTATGGTTCTGGGTCTGGATATGGACAAGGTGATGCTAATGGTGGTGGATATGGCAGTGGCGGCGGCGGAGGAGGTGGCGGCAGCGGATCCGGGTTGGGATATGGGTCCGGGTCTGGGTATGGTTCTGGATACGGTAGTGGCGGCGGAAATGGGCATAACTGAGCTACAAGTTTGCTGATAAATTAATGTACCGTTTGTATAAGTTTGAACTTTGTAATTTGAGAGTATAAAATGAATAAATGTGATAATGGTTCAGTCACACAAACAGTGGTTGCTAATTAAAATGTAATTATAGATCATATCGAAGTTCATAGTGCTTGTAATAAGGGCTTAATACTTTTGAATTAATAAAGCATTCCAAGTTATCTATAAATATCTCATCATCTGTTGCTTTTGCTTTCTTTTTCTTTTTTCTTTTCCCTTATGCGTGTATTGATTAGTTCTAGTACTATATCACCTTTGGTTTAATTAGAAACAAAATCATCAAAGTTTAGGCGAGTTACTTGCACTCAAAATGTTATAATCTGAATGAATTGTTTTAGCATGCATGAGCTTGCTGTCAACAAACAACCGGCCAATTTCTCCTAAAAAAATTTTGAATAGATTTTAAGTAAATAATCATTCAAATTATTAATTCTGTCATTTCCTAAGTTAAATATTTATTTTTTAATTTTGATTTTTGAATAGATTTTAAGTAAATAATCATTCAAATTATTAATTCTGTCATTTCCTAAGTTAAATATTTATGTTTTAATTTTTCATGTACAAAGTCAAAATTTCGAAACATGAATGGAAAATTCTTTATAAATATTTCAAAAATTGAGTAAGTTGGACTCCCACTTTTATTTTAAAAAAAAATATATTTTTGTTTTAAATTTTCATCTTTGGTGCTTCTAATTCTCAGCGTCCATCAAGACTTAAACTTCGTGCGGCGTCCATTCTGTAAAGTGCTCTTGCGACGTATTCTTCCCTAAATATTTCTACGTTCGAGTATGTAGCTTCTATCTGACTGTTATGCCCCACGTGACCGTCTCAACAAAAATTCTTGTAGCGACCAGGTCGAGCGATTGAATATTAAATTATCAGTTTGAATCGAGGCGAGCTGCTCCCGCTACTAGGCTGCTCCTCCCTGCTAGGTGGGCTGCGGTGCTCAAAGGGAAATGAGCTCAAGCTTAGCTCAGGGAAAAGGGGTCCTGAGTGCAGCACATCGTACGGATATATGGATTATAAGGGGTTTTCTTTTGAGATTTATTTGTTTCATACAAATCTTAATATGATTGAAGTGATAATACGTTACGCTGCACCACAATAAAGGATCTGAATATGAGAAAAAGAGACAATCTCATGCATCCCATCAGCTAAGAGATCTATCGAATATAAAATAACTATTTCGTTTGTTTATAATTAATTAGTTCCCGAACTATTCTTTTTCGCTAGGATTTGTTTATCTTTATTTCTGTTATAAATAAATTATCACAAATTGTCATTTAGCTATTATATATATTTGAGTTAATTCATAAATTATGCAGTTTTATTCATTTTCAAAACTACATTTTTTTCAAATCAAATTTCAAATTTCAAAATAATAATTTTCCTACATTTTTGACAAACTCTGGCTGAGCTTCAAGGAACATTCAGTGCTTGGTGAATATTATTAAACTGAACATTGAACAATAGGTACACATACATAACACTAAAAGAATTTAAGCTAAACAATAACGTGTAAATTAATACTAATAAATTAAGTACTTAAACTGAACAATAAAACATCTAAACCAAAAAATAAATCATTTATATTGAAAAAAAATGAATTGAATATAACTATTTTGGTGTTATATTATGATAACAATATTATTTGTTGCATCAATAAATGTAGTTTGAAATTTCAAATTACAAAACTGAAGTTTTGTTCTTACTCTTTGTCACAAACAAATCCTATCTAGTTTGAAATATTTAAATTCGGAGCTAGTGCATGCCTTCACCTGAAATATTAGTATTTTATTAATTTACAAAATCATGCACGTACTTTGGTACATCTTGGGTTCTCATAATCGAACAAGCTGTTAAGTGAAACTTTCTTTATTTTGCTTAATAGTTAGAAGTTAATTAAGTCAACTGGACGCATAAGATTGTGCTCAAAAGAGACTGTTTCTATCTGAAATTTTATTCAACAAGAAATATCGTATAGTTCACACATGATGGAACATGTTCTTCAAATCAACTAGCTTGTGCTATTTAGGTCACTAACTGATAATCGAGAGAGCCAAATTCGAAAGACCTTAGAAATCTAGGGACTCTTCTGTTGAGTATGATTTAACAGTAGATATAATTTATATAGAGGTAGAGAGAAGAGATGAATAAAAAACGAATAAGTTCTTTTATAAAAACTCTTTATAATTCTCTATTATATTATCTCTTATATTGTTTTATAAAGCAACAGATTACAACTATTTTTTATAGAGACAAAACATCAAAAGAAAACTCTAGAATTCGTAATAAATAGAAAAATAGAAAACTAAGCAGCGCAGTCAAATCTGACCTATCTATATTAAAATAGTTATAATTTTTTCTAAAAAACTCCATTCTACTTGAAATTTGAACCATTAAAAAACTCCTTTCTACTCCATTCTACCTAAAACAAAGTTCAGATAGTCTGTCAAAATTTCTCATGAATCAGCTTTAAAATATTTTCAACATATTTAAAAAAACTTTAATTAAATTTATATTTTCAACATCTTCAAGGATACCAATATCTTTCTACTAAGCATGGATAACAATGCTATATTGAGAGCTGGAATATATTTGACTAGCTAATGCAATAAGTTGCCATCAAGAATTTGCAAATGATGACAAGTCCAATTGTTCAGATATTTTGATTAACTTTCAATAAAAAAAATCTCTTCGCTGCATTTGAATTTCAACTGAGAATATTTTTTGAAATTAAGTAGGTGTTTAACCTACTTACCTCAAAAAACAAAAAAAAGGAGAATTGCAACTGAGAATATATTTGTGACTTACACATCAGGTTAAGTCCGTAAATAATATAAAATATTATGGAGTTGTTAAAACCATTAGCTTTATCATGAAATGGCAAGTACGTACACTACTAACACTACTAGAATCTGGAGTATATTCGTGAGTATGTAATAACAAATTGGTGGGTCTGTAGACACACTCGGAAAAAAAGTAGGGGTCCAACAGCATTTTGTTAAATACGTGGGTGTACCCACGTATTAATTGACGCTTGAAAATAAAAATATCTTTCCACGGAACTAAGTAATGTTGACCCACGAAAAATAAAATAGCTTCACTCATATCTTCTCAAAAATTTTCTCTGGGTCTTTCCTTTCTCCCCCCTTTCCCCCACAAAATTTTCACTCTCCCTCCTTTTTCCCCCCAAATGTTCAGCAAACACTTAAAATATTTATCTTTATCTAGCCACCTCTCTTCCTTTCTAACCCAAACCCTACCACCATCTCTCTCCAACGCCGTTGATCTCTCTCTCCCATGGCCATCTCTCCACAACGAGCGAGTACTCCCTCAACGCTATGAAGTGGCTTCATGCTTAATTCGTACTTGTTGCCTTGAGGCTGCCATAAACGATGAAGGATTCAGTGTGGGACGGAGGTAAAGAAGCAGCGATCGAGACACTTTATCGCTCTGCTATGTGCAGATCGAAGTAGGTTCGAATACTTGAAACCCCTCTTTAGTTCTCTATGGCTGTTAAGAGCTGACCATCTAAATCTAAGTACTTCCCTTGCTTAATTGTGCTGTAACATTACATTTTAGTTCAGAATTTATCTCTTTAGTAGGAAATTTGAGAAAAAAATTGCTTTTTAGATTCTTTCATTTTTCTCTTACGGTTCCTTGTTCCTTTATTAATTAATAGTCAAATGTGCCTTTAGTAGGACATTTGGGCAAAACTTTGGTTTTAGTTTCTTTAATTTCTTTATGTTTAGTTCATTTATGCCTTCAGTTACAGGAGTTGGTTGATTGCTAAAATGTAAGTTTGATTTCTGTTTTAGTACATAAAGAGATTGGATACAAATCCAGATGCAAATTGTATAAAAGTTTAGTTAATTAATATTTAGATCATACTTAAAAGTTAGTTAATACTTTCCTTGATTGATTGCATTTCTGTTTTACAATTGTACCAGATTTGGAAAAACTCAACTGGCTCATACTCTGTGCATCCACTCAATTTTGGTTGTTTTAATCCCTTATCTAAATTCAAATAGTCATAGTTTAGCCAATATATTGGATTGTAGTATAGTAACAAGACTTGTGTTTTATTTTTTTCTTTTTCAGTTTCGACTCAATTTGTATGGTGGGAATAACAAGGTATAGATGTTGGAGTTGTTCTTAACAATGTAAGTATATATATCATCCTCATATTTGATATTATCTTGATTTTGGCTTTACCATGAATAGATAAGTACAACAATATGTACTCTCACTTGCATATATTTTACATTCAGGAAAGGACTTTAAAGTAATTGAATTTATTGAGGACAGCGGCATCTCAGCCAAGAAGTGTGCATAGATGGAAAAGTACCAGAGCTCAATTTGTAATAGAGCACAAAAGATGGAGCGCTTAATTTGTACCAAAGTTTAGGTATAAGCTTTCTCAATTTACAACATTTACTATAATTTTCTTTGACACGTTTGAGTACACCAAGACTACATAATTATTTTTTCTTCATTTCAGGTATGGACTCCTATTTTTAGAGTGAAACCTTCAATTGTAGGTACAAACTTAGAAACAGAAGTATAGTAATTTAGGTATAAACTGTATTCATAGAAGTATTGTTAACAAACTTGATTATCATATATATTAGGAATGAATTACATTAATATCCACATTACTCTCTGATATTTTTAATTTCTATGTATATTGGATTATCATATATCATGTTAAAATTCTGTAATTAGTGTGCATACATATTTTAGGTGTACAACTATGTCTAATTAGCTTATGCATGTAAGTAAAGTTTGTAATGAGGTTTAACTCTTAAATATGTCTCTTTTCTTATACTATACAAAAACTCAACAAATGGTTAGTTTGTTAACGGGTATAAAATTCATTTAGTATTCTAATAGGGTCTAATGCAAGTTAGATAGTAGATGTGTGTAATTTGGTTCAAGTATCACTGCATTCTTTTAGAACTATCACTCAAATTGAAATTTGAAAGCTATATATAAGATTGTATTGGTTATTAGTTGACTTTCACTACTTGTGATGGAAAAAACTAACATGAAACAAACAACTAACATTAATGAATTCTTGCAACTTATCATACAAGATGAACCTTCCAACCAGCACTCCACCATGGGATTTGACGGGGCTGAGATGCAAACATGATATTTGAAGACCAGTAATTATTTTGAATTAATGGAGAATTGGAGATAAATGAGAAAATGTGAAGGGTACATGGGGTTTGTTTTTGGGAATTTGTATGTTGTTAACTTTTGTATGTTAATTAGTAATATTAAATTGGCATGTTTAAACATTGCTATGATGCAATTTATATAGTGCAGTTGCTTAAAAATATTTCTTGTTGATTTGTACATGAAATTGGATGCAATACAGTTGTGTATTAAGAGTTATTTAGTATGGTGGAAAGGAAAAAAAATGGAATAATAGAGAAATTGTCAGAAAAATTGTCAATAAGCCCACAAATATGAATCCTCATCACCCACGTATTTGTTCTTAAAATGGGTTTCTGAAGCTAGTTATAAACGAGGGCTAAGCCCACGAATCTAATACATAACTACCCACGTAGAGACTAAATGTGTCGGCCCCACGAAAATAAAAAGTATTTATGTGGAGGTCTACTTCGAGGGTATTGTTACGTGGGTATGCGCACGTAACTACCTATTTACGTGGGGATACACACGTAATTGACCCTTTTTCTACCCACGAGTATATTTCATATTCTAGTAGTGTAACAGATTCCAGGAGAAAAAACAGAGGAATTGGTATTTAAAATCGTAATGCATACTTTGTACCGGAATATTAGTATTTTTGTTTTTTATCTGTTTAAGAAAATCAAGCATATTTTATCAAAAAAAAAATCAAGTATGTAATTTGGTAGCACCTTACAAGCTCATTAAAATTAATTTGGTGGGTACAAGTTGGGTTCGCATAAAAATAAGCTGTGAAGACAATTTTTTCTTTGCTTAACAGCTAGCTGTTTAGTCAAAAGTAAGTGTAAGATTGTGCTTAATAGTGACTGTTGTTTTGGACCGGAAGCTACCTAACTTACAATTGGAATTTAATTAGAGAGAATGTTTTTGTAATTTGAGCTACTGTTTCAGCGCCTCCTACTGTGCAATCTCATTTCATTTTTCTGTAACATTCAATCATGCCTTCAACTAAATAGTGTTGAAATAGGAAGTAATTAATTCACTCTGCTAAGAAACTGCTTCGGCGCTTTCATGTAAGATAGAAATTCCAACTGGTGAGGTTGATTAGGATCTATTAATAGTTAACTAAATTGATAATTTTAAAATTTATAGGTGGATCTAGACCACAATTATCATGTATAAAAAAATGGTAAACTTTGACGGACACTTTAATTATCATTTAAATAATGGTTTGAAATTATAATGTTTCATGTTAAATGATTTTTTTTTATGAAATATCAAATATTAGTTTGTTGGATAAAATTTGATATAAAACCAATCTATATAAGATTATAAGGTAAACATGACTATAATTTTTCTTCTATTTCTGAATTTTTTTTGACAATTCAAAGTTTCAAACAAAAATAACTCTCAACCTAATTAGTCAAATTATTCCTAATGAATCAAAATCCAATTTATCTTAACCACGATTTTTTTTATTTTATATTGACATCCAACTTGTTAGAACTAAAATCAAATGAGAATACTGGTACACAGAAAACCAGTATTTTGATCAACAAACAATTTCTCTAATCAGCTTTTTTATTAATATCTCTATTAAAATCATAATTACAGCAAAGACTCTCTGTTACAACTCTCTCTTTTCTGTATCTTTCTCATACACAATACACCCAAAACCAGAAAATAAAAGACCTATTTTTACTACTCAGACAACCTACAGATAACAACCCATAATTACACTAAACTTAGACTCCAAGTAAACTAAATTAACCTAAATATTACCACACGTTTTCTGACATAACTGCTGTCTAAAATTAACCTCTGTTAACTAAAATACCCCTGCTAATGTATATCTGAAAAGAACTGTTGACACTCCCAGCTTTTGAAAACTTCTACTAATAATGCAACATCTTGAACACTCCCCCTCAGCTGCGAAGAGAGTTCTCAACAACTCCAATTGCTTGTCTATTCTTCTCATACTTCGTTCTGGTCAGAATCTTTGTAAACATGTCTGCTTTCTGATCCTCTGAAGAACAATAGATTAGCTGAATTTTTTTCTTGTCCACTACTTCTCTTGTGTAATGATACTTGTTGGCAATGTGCTTAGAGGAAAAAAGTTTGCCAGTGACATCGACCTCTATCCACACAGCAAACAAGTGTCAAAAAATCAACCATCAAGTCTCCTATTTCTCCTATTTCACACACACATTCTGTGAGCTCGGTTTTTTTGTGGCATTCACATGTATCAACACAGAAGCTCATGACTGTTCTTTTACAAGTTACAACACACGAAAGTACCACAGAAAAGAGAACCTGCCATTCAATTCTACGTGTATCATCAGTTTACAATGGTTTGTGCCATGCAAAACCCCCTATAAATACCCCTAGCCAGCCCTCTCAACAAGCATCTCATCACTGATGAGTTAACCTTGTTGTTAGAGGGTAGTTTCCAGTAGTTTTTCTTAGTAGTACGTAATTAGGCTGTCAGTTTTAGTCTAGTGTGTAGCTAAAAATAGAGTAGCAGTTATTTAAGTTTTTTTTAGAAACCCAAACGTGGGATGTAATTTTAGATTTGCAATTATGTTTTGTGTTATAAAAACCCAGAAAAAGATGCATCTTATAAGCATCACAAAAACAAAGGTATCTACTTTGTCTCCTCTGTTCTTAATATATTTAAGTTAACTGGTTTCAAAACCAACAATCACAATTAATTTCTCTTCTTCTCACGCTCACTCACTTATAGCCAAAATGGCTACTAGCACTAAGACAGTTGCACTTGCTTTCCTTCTGCTCCTCAGCATTAGCCACATTGCTTTCGCTACCAGATCCCTCACTGCTTATGGTTCTGGATCGGGTGGTGGTAGTGGCGGAGGTGGTGGTTCCAATGGTGGCTCCGGTTATGGCTCTGGCTATGGGTCTGGTCACGGCGAAGGTGCCGGTACTGGAGTTGGTGGAGGATATGGCCAGGGTGGCGGCGGCGGTGGCGGTGGTGGGGAAGGTGGCGGTTCTGGTGTAGGATCTGGTTATGGGTCTGGGTATGGATCTGGGTCCGGGTCCGGATATGGCAGTGGTTTAGGTGGTGCACATGGTGGCAGCTACGGTAGAGGCAGCGGCGGTGGTGGCGGCAGTGGTGGAGGTGGAGGATCTGGTAACGGATCTGGTTATGGATCCGGTTATGGCTCTGGGTCTGGATATGGACAAGGTGGTGCTAATGGTGGTGGGTACGGCAGTGGCGGCGGTGGCGGCGGAGGAGGAGGAGGTGGCGGCAGCGGATCTGAGTCGGGATATGGGTCCGGATCTGGGTATGGTTCTGGATATGGTAGTGGCAGTGGAAACGGGCATCACTGAGCAAGAAGTTTGCTGATAAATATACCGTTTGTATAAGTTTGAACTTTGTATTTGTGAGTATAAAATGAATAAGTTTGAACTTTGCAGATTTCACATCAAACTGGTATAGAACTATTTTCAAGTGAGCTGCCAATGCTAACAATAACCTCATTGTTTCAAATCGTGCAACCGGTGATGACAAGGATCAAGGCGCTATGGTGGCCGTTTCTCAGGCTGTGCCAGATGATGTGATGATGGCAATCGCAGAGAAGCAGACTGCAAAGGAGGCCTGGGACGCGCTCAGGGAGATGCGAGTTGGCGATGATCGTGTCAAGAAGGCACGCGTACAGTTGCTGAAACGACAATTGAATAAGTTACATATGGAGGACTCTGAAACAGTAAATGAGTTCTCTATGAAGCTCACCACGCTAGTGGCTGAGATTCGCTCGCTTGGCATGAACCTTGATGATAGCGAAGTTGTTGAGAAATTATTCAGTTCAGTACCAGACCGTTTTCTCCAGATTATTGGAACGATTGAGCAGTTTGGCGATATTGAAAAGATGTCGGTTTCAGAGGCAATTGGTCGTCTTAGAACCTTCGAGGAAAGTCTTAAAGGGCGACTGCACTCAAAGGGCAGTGGAGAACAATTACTTCTCACCCAAGCCGAGTGGGAGGCAAGGCGCACAAAGGGCAAGAAAGACGACAATTCCAGCAGTGCCAAGAGAGGAGGACGCCACGGAAGAGGTCGTGGACGTGGGCGCGGATACGGTAGAGGTCGTGGAAATTATGAACGCATTAACGAAGACCAAAAACCACGCAACTTTGACAAATCTAAGGTTAAGTGTTTCAATTGTAATGAATATGGGCATTTTGCAAAAGATTGCCTAAAACCAAACCGAAGGCAGCAAGCCAACCTTGCTACGGCACAAATAGATGATGAACCAGCGTTGTTGATGGCTGAAAGTTGTGATCTTATCCAGTCAGTACCAAATAAGGAGGTGTTACTGCTCGAAGACAAGTTGGAGCTAGTACATAACAGCAGTCAAGACACATCTTGGTATCTTGATACTGGTGCAAGCAACCATATGACTGGTTGTATTGAAAAGTTTGCTGAAATTGACACTTCAATCAGAGGATCAGTTAAGTTTGGAGATGGTTCAATAGTAGAGATAAAAGGAAGAGGTTCAGTTTTATTTGAGTGCTTTACTGGTGAACACAGACTACTTTCAAACGTTTATTACATTCCAATGTTAAGGAGTAGCATCATCAGCCTTGGGCAATTGGATGAGAATGGTTGCAAGATTTCAATTGAAGGAGAAGTCATGACAATCCTGGACAGAGCACAAAGGTTGCTAGCAAAAGTGAGCAAGTCCAGAAATCGTTTGTATATGTTGCACATAGCACAGGCTCTACCCGAATGCTTCTTGGCAAAAGGCACCCAGTATGCGTGGCGCTGGCATGCTAGGTACGGCCATGTTAATTTCCATGCTTTGAAATTGCTAAGTCAGAGGCATATGGTGCACGGCATACCCAAAATCGAACATGAAGACAAAATTTGTGATGGTTGTTTGATTGGAAAGCAACACCGAAATCCATTTCCAGCAGAGTCAAAGTATCGAGCAGATTTACCTCTTAAACTATGGCATGGAGATTTGTGCGGGCCAATAACTCCTGCAACGCATGGTGGAAATCGTTACTTCTTGCTGTTGGTTGATGATTGCACTAGATTCATGTGGTTGGTGCTGATCCGAAGCAAAGATAAAGCATTTGAAGCATTTAAGAAAGTAAAAGCTGCAGCCGAAATTGAGAAGAACAGTAAACTAAAAGCCTTGCGCACGGATCGTGGCGGAGAGTTCACCTCAAATGAGTTCAAACAATATTGCGAGTTGCTGGGAGTTAAGCGATATCTAACAGCACCTTATTCCCCTCAACAGAACGGTGTTGTTGAAAGGAGAAATCAAACGGTGGTCTGCATGGCAAGGAGCTTGTTGAAAAGCATGAAAGTTCCTGGCGAATTTTGGGGAGAAGCAGTGTCAACTGCTGTATATCTTCTAAATAGAGCACCAACAAAGAGCATTGTCGGAAAAACTCCCTATGAAGCATACTACAATCGCAAGCCATCTGTTGCTCATCTTCGTGTTTTTGGATGCGTGGGATTTGTAAAAGATGTCACACCTCATCTTTCAAAACTTTCAGACCGAAGCAAACAAATGGTGTTTATTGGTTACGACCCAAATACAAAAGGTTATCGAATGTTTGACCCTGAGGAAAAGAAGGTAGTGGTGACACGAGATGTTGTTTTCAATGAAGAAAAGAAGTGGGACTGGAACAAATCTCCAGTAACAGAAACTGGAGTGACTGGGAATACTCTCTCGGCACAATATTTTACTGTTGAAGGTATGTTTGATACAAGGAATCAAGGAAATGAACGGAGTGTCAGCGATTCTAATATTGAAATTAGCAACTCCGGCACTGGTGATCGATACCAGTATTCAACACCTGAAGTGAACAAAGCGCCCAGAGTTTCTATTTCAGACTCGCCATGTACTCCAGAAGTTAATGGGGGTAACATTTGTGAATCAGTTCAACCTGCAATAGACGAGGAAAGTTCATCAGTAGGTCCACGTGGTAAGCGAGATCTCAGGAGTTTGTATGATGAAACTTTTCCAATTGATTTGGAGTATTCGGGGCTGTGTTTGCTAGGAGAGGAGGAGCCGTCGAGTTATGATGAAGCCAAAGCAAATCCGAGTTGGAGAAAAGCAATGGAGGAAGAAATATCTTCTATCCAGAAAAATGAAACTTGGAAACTTGTTTCATTGCCAGATAACCAGAAACCAATAGGACTGAAGTGGGTCTACAAGTTAAAGAAAAATGCTGAAGGCAGAATTGTGAAGTATAAAGCGAGATTGGTAGCGAAGGGGTATGTTCAACGGCAAGGTATAGACTTTGACGAAGTTTTTGCCCCTGTTGCTCGGTTGGAGACAGTACGGTTGCTGCTCTCAATTGCAGCACATGAAGGATGGGAAGTGCATCATATGGATGTGAAGTCAGCTTTCCTTAACGGCGAGTTGGAAGAAGATGTATATGTCACTCAGCCACCGGGCTTCGAGATAAAAGAAGAAGAGCATAAGGTGCTGAAACTACACAAAGCTTTGTACGGTTTGCGACAAGCACCTAGAGCGTGGAATTCAAAACTGGACAAGTCATTGAGGAAACTCGGTTTTGAGAGGTGTTCCTTAGATCATGCCGTGTACATGAGAAATCATGGAAAAGGGAAGTTAATTGTTGGAGTCTACGTGGATGATTTAATTATCACTGGAGAATGTATCCAAGAGATTGACAACTTTAAATCTCAGATGAAGAATTTGTTTAGCATGAGTGACCTTGGGTTACTTAGCTATTATCTGGGAATTGAAGTTTATCAGACTCCTCATAAAATTACTCTACACCAGTCAGCTTATGCAAGAAAGGTGTTAGATAAATGTGGGATGGAAGATTGCAATTTAACACAAATTCCGATGGAGCCTCGTTTGAAGCTGAACAAAGAGAGTACTAATCCTCTTGTTGATACAACCTTGTACCGAAGTTTGGTTGGCAGCTTGAGATACCTATTGCACACACGACCAGACTTGGCATTTTCTGTCGGCATGGTGAGTAGACACATGGAGAAGCCCACAACAGAGCACATGGCAGCAGTGAAGCACATACTGCGCTATGTGAAAGGTACATTAAATCTCGGTTGCGTTTATGAGAAAAGGGAAGGAGGTTTGGAGCTGATCGGATACTCTGACAGTGATCTAGCCGGTGATACTAATGACAGGAAAAGTACTTCAGGATTAATATTTTTCCTTGGGTCTAATCCAGTTAGTTGGTGTTCACAAAAACAGAAAGTTGTTGCACTTTCTTCTTGTGAAGCGGAGTATATCGCTGCCTGTGCAGCAGCGTGTCAAGGAGTATGGCTGGGGCGATTGCTGGCAGATTTATTAAAGACCGAGGTTAAGAAAGTGGTGCTAAAGATCGATAATCAGTCCGCAATTGCATTGAGTAAGAATTCAGTTCATCATGAGAGGAGCAAACACATCGATACCCGATTCCACTACATTAGAAACTGTGTTGAATCAGGAATGATAGAAATCCAACATGTTTGCACAAAAGATCAGCGTGCTGACATTCTGACAAAGTCACTAGCAAGGATGAAGTTCTTGAAGATGAGAGAAAGGATTGGCGTGAAGATCGTCAGCAGAGAACAACAAGCTTAAGGAGGAGATTGATGAGTTAACCTTGTTGTTAGAGGGTAGTTTCCAGTAGTTTTTCTTAGTAGTACGTAATTAGGCTGTCAGTTTTAGTCTAGTGTGTAGCTAAAAATAGAGTAGCAGTTATTTAAGTTTTTTTTAGAAACCCAAACGTGGGATGTAATTTTAGATTTGCAATTATGTTTTGTGTTATAAAAACCCAGAAAAAGATGCATCTTATAAGCATCACAAAAACAAAGGTATCTACTTTGTCTCCTCTGTTCTTAATATATTTAAGTTAACTGGTTTCAAAACCAACAATCACAATTAATTTCTCTTCTTCTCACGCTCACTCACTTATAGCCAAAATGGCTACTAGCACTAAGATAGTTGCACTTGCTTTCCTTCTGCTCCTCAGCATTAGCCACATTGCTTTCGCTACCAGATCCCTCACTGCTTATGGTTCTGGATCGGGTGGTGGTAGTGGCGGAGGTGGTGGTTCCAATGGTGGCTCCGGTTATGGCTCTGGCTATGGGTCTGGTCACGGCGAAGGTGCCGGTACTGGAGTTGGTGGAGGATATGGCCAGGGTGGCGGCGGCGGTGGCGGTGGTGGGGAAGGTGGCGGTTCTGGTGTAGGATCTGGTTATGGGTCTGGGTATGGATCTGGGTCCGGGTCCGGATATGGCAGTGGTTTAGGTGGTGCACATGGTGGCAGCTACGGTAGAGGCAGCGGCGGTGGTGGCGGCAGTGGTGGAGGTGGAGGATCTGGTAACGGATCTGGTTATGGATCCGGTTATGGCTCTGGGTCTGGATATGGACAAGGTGGTGCTAATGGTGGTGGGTACGGCAGTGGCGGCGGTGGCGGCGGAGGAGGAGGAGGTGGCGGCAGCGGATCTGAGTCGGGATATGGGTCCGGATCTGGGTATGGTTCTGGATATGGTAGTGGCAGTGGAAACGGGCATCACTGAGCAAGAAGTTTGCTGATAAATATACCGTTTGTATAAGTTTGAACTTTGTATTTGTGAGTATAAAATGAATAAGTTTGAACTTTGCAGATTTCACATCAAACTGGTATAGAACTATTTTCAAGTGAGCTGCCAATGCTAACAATAACCTCATTGTTTCAAATCGTGCAACCGGTGAAAATGTTTCTTCATAATCTATGCTATATTCTTGGGCATAGCCCTTTGCTACAAGTCTAGCTTTTAATTTCTGAATGCTTCCATCTGGACCAAATTTTGTTTTGAAAACCCATTTTAAACCAATTACATTTTTACCTTCAGAAAGCTTCACTAGCTGCCACGTTTTGTTCTTCTCAATGGCTTGTATCTCTTCTTTTGTAATTTAAAGTCCAATACATGCTTAATTTAAAATCTTATAATAGCTAAATTTGGAACCCACTAATCCTATTACAACCATTAATCACTACCCGACTAATTATGGAAACAACTTACCCCACTACCTCAAATACATGCTTAAAAACAGAATTCTAAATATAGAAATCTAATTTTACATCACATTTTCAACAACAAGCTCATCAAAATTAATTTGGTGGGTACAAGTTGGGTTCGCATAACAGAACAAGCCCTTATGTCAACATTTTTCTTTGCTTAACAGGAAAATGTTTAGTCAAAAGTAAGTGTAAGATTCTGCTTAATAGCGACTGTTGTTTTGGACCGCAAGCTACCTAACTTACGATCAGAATTTAGAGAGAATGTTTTGTGATTTGAGCTACAGTTTCAGCGTCTCCTACTGTGCATTCCCATTTCATTTTTCTGTAACTTTCAATTATGCCTTCAATTTAATAGTGTTGAAATAGGAAGTAATTAATTCAGTCTGCTAACAAACCTATTCAATGTAAGTTGGAAATTCCAATTGGAATAGAAATAGGAAAGAACTAATGTAGTCTGCTCAGAGACCTATGCTCTTGAGGCTTTTCAACTCAATTTTTCTGAAATATATAATCAATTTGACGCTCAGAAAAACTCTGCACTTAAATCTATTATTTGATGTTTATTTGCCACTTTAGCAGTAAACAGAAAGGTCTCTGAATTGTTGGAAACTGGTAAGTAGATTTGGCCATAAGGAATTAGCTATATATCTTCATTATCTATTATTTCAGTGTATCTAGCATATACATATTTTTTGCTAGTTACAAACAATTTCATCAAACAAAGAAGGCACAGTACACATAAATTAAACAGGCGCGCACACAACTGTATATGGAAGAGTGTATATATATAGTGTACCAGCTTAAAATTCCAAGTAATGCAAAGATGTCTATCCATACCAGCATACAATTTAATTAGGTGTGAACCAGGTGGACAAGTACCTAATTTTCAAAAGAGAGATCTTACTAGAATACACAAAAACAGTGTAGTGAGATTTCTGAAAATAATTGTATACAGCAAAATGGATATCGATTGCATGAAACTAATTAAGCTATCACTTATAAGTCTCTCAATTGCGTACGGACAGGATCCATTGTTTAAGCAAATACCGTCGGAAATTTGTCTCCAAAATTCAAAGGCAAATAAAGGAAAAAGCTTGCCAGTGACATCGATCTCTATCCACAGAGCAAACAAGTGTCGAAAAATCAACCATCAAGTCTCCTATTTCACACACACATTCTGTGAGCTTGGTTTTTTTTGTGGCATTGACATGTATCGACACAGAAGCTCATGACTGTTCTTTTACAAGTTACAACACAAGCTACCTTGAATAATCAAATCGCAAATCAGATAGCCACACACGAAAGTACCACAGAAAAGAGAACCTGACATTCAATTCTACGTGTATCATCAGTTTACAATGGTTTGTGCCATGCAAAACCCCCTATAAATACCCCTTGCCACCCCTCTCAACAAGCATCTCATCACAATTAATTTCTCTTCTTCTCACGCTCACTCACTTATAGCCATCATGGCTACTAGCACTAAGACAGTTGCACTTGCTTTCCTTCTGCTCCTCAGCATTAGCCACATTGCTTTCGCTGCCAGATCCCTCACTGCTTATGGTTCTGGATCGGGTGGCGGCGGAGGTGGTGGTAGTGGTGGAGGTGGTGGTTCCAATGGTGGCTCCGGTTATGGCTCTGGCTATGGGTCTGGTCACGGCGAAGGTGCCGGTACGGGAGTTGGTGGAGGATATGGGCAGGGCGGCGGCGGCGGCGGCGGCGAAGGTGGTGGTACTGGTGTAGGATCTGGTTATGGGTCTGGGTATGGATCTGGGTCCGGGTCCGGTAGTGGTGTAGGTGGTGCACATGGTGGCGGTCATGGTAGTGGCGGAGGCGGTGGTGGTGGCAGTGGCGGAGGCGGAGGCGGAGGCTCCGGTAGTGGATCTGGTTATGGATCTGGTTATGGTTCTGGGTCTGGATATGGACATGGTGGTGCTAATGGAGGTGGGTATGGCAGTGGCGGCGGAGGAGGAGGTGGTGGCGGCAGCGGATCCGGGTCGGGATATGGGTCCGGATCTGGGTATGGTTCTGGATATGGTAGTGGCAGTGGAAACGGGCATCACTGAGCTACAAGTTTGCTGATAAATGTACCGTTTCTTTAAGTTTGAACTCTATAATTTTGTGAGTATAAAATGAATAACTGTGATAATGGTTTAGTCACACAAATAGTTCTGAACTTTATAAGTATATATAGATCATATCGAAGTTCTTCTTGCTTGTAATAAGGGTTCAGAACTTTTGAATAAAGCATTCCAGTAAGTTATCTATAAATATCTCATCATCAGCTGCTTTTTTTTTCCCCTTATGAGTTTATTGATTAGTTCTAGTACTATATCACCTTTGCTTTAATGAGAAACAAAATTATCAAAGTTTAGGCAATTTACTTGCACTCAAAATGTCATAATCTGAATGAGTTGAGTTAGCATGAGCTTGCTGTCAGTAAACAGCCGGCAAACTTCTTCTAAAAAACTTTTGAATAGATTTTAAGTAATTGATCTTTCAAACTTCCATCTTTTGTGCTTCGTAAGGCCCGTCAAGGAATGAGATTTGTGCAGTGTCCATCCTGTAAAGTGTGCTTGTGGCGCATTCTTGCCTAAATATTTCTACGGTTGAGTACGTAGCTTCTGACTGACCGCTATGCCCACTTGACTGCCTCAAGCAAAAATTCTTGTAAGGACCAGGTCGAGTGACCGGATATTAAATTAGCCGTTTGAATCGAGGCTAGCTGCACCTGCTACTAGGTTACTTGTCCCTACGAGATGGGTGCAGGAGTGAGAATATGAAAACAGTGAGATACGAAAAATACATTTAAAAATATTTAAAAATATTTTATTATCTCTCAAATATAAATAAAATTACAATATCTTTATTTAGAACTCTCACAACCTCATATTTCTCAACTCTCTTTATTCTTTTTTCTCTTCTAAATCTCTCTCAAGCTACAACTTGTTCTCTCTCTTTTTTTTTCTCTTGCTTTTCTCTCACTTTGCTTTTCTCGCCTTTTGCTTTGCTTGCTTCGAAATAAATAAGAATGTCTCTCGGTTTATAGCTCAAGGGAAGACTCAACTTACAAGTTCAATTAAATCATTTATTAAATTCTACAAACTCAAATATTTCAAAATTTAAGTAGAAAGACTTTTTAAAATTAAATATTTCAAAATTTAAGCTGTAAATTATGTTGAATAGTTTCAAATATCTGAGATGTAAATAATGGGTGTAGTAATCACTCTTAAAATTATATAGTTTTTATTCGTTTTTAGAAGTTTATTTTTTTTTAAAGTCAAATTTCAAATTTTGAAACAATAATTTCCAACGCTTTTGACAAACTCTGTTAGTGCTCCAAGGAACATTCAGCGAAGCTTCGATGAAAACTTTAAACTAAATATTGAACAATAGATGCACATACATAGCAAAAAAAAAAATTAAACTAAACAATAATATATAAATTAATACTAGCAAATTAAGTATTTAAACTGAACACTAAAACATCTAAACCAAAAAATAAAGCATTTATATTGAAAAAAAAGGAAATGAATATAATTATTTTGGTCTTATATTACAATAACAATATTATTTGTTGCAGCAATAAATTTAGTTTGAAATTTGAAATTACAAAACTGAAGTTTTGATCTTATTCATTGTCACAAACAAATCCTATTTAGTTATTAATAACAAAATATACTATAAGAATTTTATAGGAAAATAGGTTGGGGATATAGAATACCCTGAAACTTTTGTGTCTATAATTTGAATTATGTTTTGAGCCTATTTGAAATTTAAGAATGAATCATTGACTCCGAACAACTATCATGACGTAAAATATATGATTTGCAATTAATTCATTCCCTCTTTTTAAAAATATCATATAGCCAAGGTTTGCATATATTGGAAAATGCCTTGCAAATCAACTAGCTTCTGCTACTTCAATTACACGGTTACTGAAATTTTGCGAACAGAGCCAAAATCAGATGTAAATATCCGTGGGTACTTGTAGCCTGAAATTGACTTATTATTGCTAATGACAACAAGCTGCAATCAATCAGACATTCTGGTTCACCTTTCAGTTTCACTTTCCTGATAATTTGATTAATTTTTATTAAATAAAAAGAGAATATTTAAATTCGTAGCTGCTAAGTCAAACTTTCTTCATTTTTCTTAACAGCTTGCCGTTAGATCAACTGGATGTGTGAGATTGAGTTAAAAAAGAGACTGTACCTAGCTCAAATTTTATTCAACAAGAAATATAGTACAGTTCACACATGATGAAAAGTGTTCTCCAAATCAACTAGGCAGCTGAAATCGAGAGAGTAAAATTCCAAAGACCGTAGAAATCTCGGGACTCTTTAAGGATAATGATATCTTCTACCAAGCATGGATAACAACGCTGTACTGATAGCTGGAATATATTTAACTAGCTAATGACAAAAAGTTGCCATCAAGAATTTTGTAAATGATGATAAGTCCCAAGCAATTGTCCAGATATTTTGATTAACTCTGAATAAAAAGCAATCTCGTCGCTGCAGTTGAATTGCAACTGAGAACATTTTTGTAAGTAGGCATTTTGTGTAATTACTTCAAAAAAGAAAAAAAGGAAAAAAAGAATTGCAACTAAGAATATGTTTGTGACTTACATCAGGTTACGTCTGTAAAATATTATGAAGTTTTTAAAATCACTACTTTCATCATGAAACAGCAAGCACGTATACTGTTAACAGATTCTAAGAGAAAAAAACAGAGGAATTGGTATTTATAAACATAATGCATATTTTTTACCAGAATATTAGTATTTTTATTTTTTTTATCAATTAATAAAATCAATCATGTTTTATAAAAAAAAAAAACAAAATCAAGCATGTAATTTGGTAGTGCCTTACAAGCTCATCAAAATTTAACTGGTGGGTACAAGTTGGGTTCGCATAATAGCGACTGTTGTTTAGTCAAAGTAAGCTCTTATGTCAACATTTTTCTGTACTTAACAGCTAGCTGTTTAGTCAAAAGTACGAGTAAGATTCTGCTTAATAGCGACTGTTGTTTTGGACCGCAAGCTACCTAACTTACAATCAGAATTTAGAGATCATGTTTTGTGATTTGAGCTACAGTTTCAGCGTCTCCTACTGTGCATTCTCATTTCATTTTTCTGTAAGATTCAATTATGCCTTCAACTTAATAGTGTTGAAATAGGAAGTAATTAATTCAATCTGCTAATAAACCTACGCAATGTAAGTTTGTAAAAGAACAAATTGGGTTGGAGGAAATTCAGTAAGGAAAAAAATTGCTTTGGTTTCATGAAATATAGTTTGTAAAAGTAAATCTCAAAGTGGAGTAGGTGTGATTAACCTTGATTTAATCAATAGAACTTTCTTAACTAAACGACTCATTAGATTTAAGGATCATGATATTGAAGGTCAACTAGAAAATATGATCATATGATTGCTGAAGTGCATTTTTCTCCTTTTTGGAGAGATGTTTTACAAACTCGATATATAGTTGAAGTAGGTATAAATAAGATTGTTGGAAATGGTTTATCAATTCTTTTCTGGACCGACGGATGGTATAAAGAATCATATTTAGCACGTCTCTATCCACTTTTATTTTCCATTGCTTCTGATGAAAACATTACTGTTCATCAAGCTTTTCAAAATAATCGATTGCATCTTTCTTTCAGAAGACAGTTAGTTGATGTTTACTTAGAAGAATGAAATCAACTTCAATTAGAGTTGTAATATCTTATTTTAAATCTTTTGGTTATGGATAAATTAGTATGGAGATGGTCACCTCTCGAAACCTTCCCAGTTCATTCATTATATTTATGGTTAAAATTTGGAGGAATTAAAAATACTGATTACGATATTATGTAGCAAACAAATATGTCCATGATGATTAAAACTTTCTTATGGCTGGTATGCCGAAATAAGATCTTAACTAAACATAATTTATTCAAAAAAAGATGGACTGGTGATACTAAATGTGTTTCTTGTGATTTAATTGAAACCACTGACCACCTCTTTGTCCAATGTGACGTAGCTAATGTCAGATGACAACGGACAACTTCTTACAATAATTTCTCTTTTCAGGGTACAAAGTTAGAAGACTTATGGATTGTGAATTCATGTATTCTACTTAAAGACAAGATTGCAGTGGAATTGTGATGGGTGTAGTTATATGGTCTATATGGTTAGAAAGAAATAAAATTTATTTTAAGAATTTTAATGGTAGAAGCTTAATAATTGCAGGAATGCAAATAATTAATTTTGCTCATTTTTAGTGCAAAAACAAAGATAAAACAAATATTTTCAAGCTCTCTCTAATTTTATGACAGGATGTGAAGGGTTTTTCCTTTTTAGGTTATGGAAGAGGTAGAGGTAGAGGAGATGGAGGATCTGACACTTAGCAATGGGTCTGGCGTAGGAACTGATCTTATCTGACTTGTGGTACATCTGAGGATGTTTAGAGATTAGCTTTTATGATGCTTTTTGTGAAATCTGTGTTGTACCAATGATAAACTTCAGGTTTTTGTTGTATTAGGTAGATAAGGTTTTGTTTAGATTTGTAGTTGGTGATCTTTCATTTTGCAACATAGGTTTATCTGATACCATTTATTTGGTACTGGTAAATAATACTTGTAAGCATTTTTTTCAGTTTCAATGAAACTGGCGAGCACTCCACTTTTATCAGAAAAAAAAATATTAGAGTCATTTTAAAAAATTGAAAAAATAGTTAGAAAATCTTAAAAAAAGAAAAAATTAGTATCATATAAGATATTGATATAAAAAAAATTAATGAGCAACTTGAATTTTTCGTTTGAAGTCGATTTGATAGATTTTTGAATTAGATCCATCAAGTCTCCTATTTCACACACATTCTGAGAGCTTGGTTTTCTTGTGGCATTGACATGTATCAACAGAGAAACTCGTGACTATTCTTTTACATGTTACGACACAAGGTGCCTTGAATAATTAAATCGCAATTCAGATAGCCACACATGGAAGTACCACAAAAATGAGAATCTGCCATTGAAATCTACGTGTATCATCACTTTACAATGGTTTGTGCCATGCAAAACCCCTTATAATTACCCCTTGCCACCCCTCTCCTACAAACCATCTCATCACAATTAATATCTCTTCTCCTCACACTCACTTAATTATGGCCATCATGGCTACTAGCACTAAGACACTTGCATTTGCTTTCCTTCTGCTCCTCAGCATTAGCCACATTGCTTTCGCTGCCAGATCCCTCACTGCTTATGGTTCTGGATCAGGTGGAGGCGGAGGTGGTGGTAGTGGTGGAGGCAGCGGTTCCAATGGTGGCTCTGGTTATGGCTCTGGCTATGGGTCTGGATATGGTGAAGGTGCCGGTACTGGAGTTGGTGGAGGATATGGCCAGGGGGGCGGCGGCGGAGAAGGTGGTGGTTCTGGTTATGGGTCCGGGTCCGGGTCCGGGTCCGGATATGGTAGTGGTGTAGGTGGTGCACATGGTGGTGGCTACGGTAGTGGTGGAGGTGGTGGCGGCGGCAGCGGTGGAGGTGGAGGATCTGGTAATGGATCTGGTTATCGATCGGGTTATGGCTCTGGGTCTGGATATGGACAAGGCGGTGCTAATGGTGGTGGATATGGCAGTGGTGGCGGTGGCGGTGGCGGAGGAGGAGGAGGTGGTGGCAGCGGATCCGGGTCAGGATATGGGTCCGGATCTGGGTATGGTTCTGGATATGGTAGTGGCAGTGGAAATGGGCATCACTGAGCTACAAGTTTGCTGATAAATATACCGTTTGTATAAGTTTGAACTTTGTATTTGTGAGTATAAAATGAATAAGTGTGATCATGGTTTAGTCACACAAATAGTGGTTGTTAAAATGTAGGTGTACATTATATCGAAGTTCTTCGTGCTTGTAATATATAAGAGTCCAGAACTTTTGAATAAAGCAATCCAGTAAGTTATCTACAAGTATCTCATCATCAGTTGGTTTTTCTTTCTTGTTTTCCTTATGCTTGTATTGTTTATTTTTATTAAGATATCACCTTTGTCTTAACTAGAAATAAAATTATCAAAGTTTAGGCAAGTTACTTTCAGTCAAAAAGTTAGAATCTGAATGAGTTAAGTTAGCACGAGCTTACTGTCAACAAATTAACAGCCGGCGACCTTCTCCTAAAAAAATTTTGAATAGATTTTAAGCAACTGATTGAAATTATTACTTTTATCACTTACCGAATTAAATATTTATGTTTCATCTTTCGTGCTTCTTAACGTCTGTCAAGACGAGACTCAGTATTTAGTTTAGTGATAAAAATAATACTCTTCGTATGAAAAATTACATATTCGAAATTTGAATGTAAATTTTTTATAAACATTTAAAAATTGGATAACTTAAATTACGATTTTATCTAAAAAAAAATGCTTATCAACACTTAAGATTCGTGTGGCGACCATTATGTAAAATGCACTTGCAGCGGATTCTTCCTTAAATATTTCTGCGGTTGAGTACATAGCTTCTGACTGACTGCTATGCCCCACTTGACCGCCTCAAGAAAAAAATTCTTGTAGCAGCCAGGTTGAGCAATTGGATAAATTACCCGTTAGAACCGAGGTGAGCTGCACCTGCTACTAGGCTACTCGTCCCTGCAAGATGGGCTGAGAAAAAGAGAAAAAGAGACGACTCATGCATCTCATCTGCTTAGAGATCTATCGAATATAAAATAACTATTTCATTTATGATAAATTATTTTTGTATCTCAAATTTTTCATCTTTTATCTGCACTTAATATTAAATATAAATATTTTTTGAACTTACATAATTCAGAACTTAAGTTATAAATTTTTTTTGAATAGTTTTAAGTATCTGAAATGTAAAATAAAAGGTGTGGATAAGAATGCAGTTATTACTTCTTTTTAGAAGTTTATTTTTTAAATCAAATTTCAAATGTGAAAACAATAATTTTTCAACACTTTTGACAAACTCTGGTAGAGCTCCGAGGAACATTCAGCAAAGATTTTGTGTATACTTTTAAACTGAACATTGAAAAATAGATACACATACATAACACTAAAAAAATTTAAACTAAACAATAACGTGTAAATTAATACTAATAAATTAATTATTTAAACTGAACAATAAAACATCTAAACCAAAAAATAAAGCATTTATATTGAAAAAAAAGGAATTGAATATAATTATTTTGGTGTTATCTTATGATAATAATATTATTTGTTTAGTAAAGCTAGGGTGAGTTTGAGGTTATTGTTAGCATCTAGGGTTCCTCGAACAATGTGATATTTCACACCGGGTAAATCCTTCACTCTTCCTCCTCTTACTAATACTACAGAATGTTCTTGTAAATTATGGCCAATACCCGGTATATAAGCAGTGATTTCAAATCCAGAGGTTAATCATACTCTGGCAACTTTACGTAAGGCAGAGTTTGGTTTTTTGGGGTTGATAGTGGAAAAGTTGACAGATAAGTCACCCTTCTTGTCACTCTACAGAATCGTACATGAGATTTTGACCTCATACAGCTCCTCGTTCAATTCTTTCGAAGTATTTGGATCCTTTTCTTCGTTCGAGAATTTCTTCCCTTCTTCCACTCCGTTCCGAAGTGTGACTAAGATCAATTCAGTCACGTTTTCATGTTTCAATTGAAGACTTTTCTTTTATGATCAAAGGAGAAGATTTCTCTTTTACCAAACATATTAGGATCAAATCACGATCTTTTAAAAAGAACAAGAACTCTTTCTCGATAGAAATCCCTTTGCCCCTCATCCAGCAAGAAGGATCCTTTTTTAGTTACAATTTCTTCATTTTTAATCCGGGCTCTTCTACTTTTTTTTGTATTTCCTTTTTTTCCTGGATTCTTTATTTCATTTCGAATTTTCTTCTTCTATCCCATAGGTATACCCTTTGAATCCATAGAGAACCTTTTCTTTTTTGTGAATCTATATTATAACATTCTAATTTCTTCCAGATACTTCCCAAGGAAAATCCCCAATTACGCTTCAAATCTTACATTTCTTATTTAATATTAAGTTAAAGACTTTTTAAAATTATATATTTCAAAACTTAAGTTACAAATTATGTAGAATAGTTTTAAATATCTGATATATAAATAAGGGATGTAGTAATCATTTCTAAAATTATGTAGTTTTTATTCGTTTTTATAAGTTTATTTTTTTTAAATCAAATTTCAAATTGTGAAACAATAATTTCCAACACTTTTGACAATCTCTGTTAGTGCTCGAAGGAACATTCAGCGAAGCTTCCATGAAACTTTAAACTGAATATTGAACAATATATACACATACATTACACTAAACTTTTTTTAACCAAACAATAACATATAAATTAATACTAATAAAATAAGTATTTAAACTGAACACTAAAACATCTAAACCAAAAAATAAAGCATTTATATTGAAAAAAAAGGAAATGAATATAATTATTTTGATCTTATATTACAATAACAATATTATTTGTTGCAGCAATAAATTTAGTTTAAAATTTGAAATTACAAAACTGAAGTTTTGATCTTATTCATCGTCACAAACAAATCCTATTTAGGAAAGTAGGTTGGGGATATAGAATATCCTGAAAGTTTTGAGTCTATAATTTGAATTATGTTTTGAGCCTATTTGAAATTTAAGAATGAATCACCGACTCCGAACAACTATCATGACTTATAATATATGAGTTGCAATTAATTCATTCCCTCTTTTTAAAAGTATCATATAGCCTAGGTTTGCATATATTGCAAAATGTCTTGCAAATCAATTCGCTTCTGCTACTTTAATTACACGTTTACTGAAATTTTGCGAACAGAGCCAAAATCAGATGTAAATATCCGTGGGTACTTTTAGCCTGAAATTGACTTATTATTGCTAATGACAACGAGTTGCAATCAATCAGACATTCTGGTTCACCTTTCAGTTTCACTTTCGTGATAATTTGATTAATATTTCTTGAAATAAGTGAGAATGAAAATTACTCAACTTTATTAAATAACCATAAAAGATTTTTTTTTCAGATTTCGAATCTGCGACATCTTACACAGAGAACGCCATTTTTGCCACTAAACTAAAGAACTGTCACATGTATTAGTTCAATGGATTTCAAAGGAGGATTCACATTCATTGTCATATTTGTTCTGAGATGCATTTATGTCATAATTTTTTTGAATCTATAATACATTAGTCTCACTAAAATATAAAAAAAAACACTTCTTATCAGCTAAATTTGAACCGTTTAATTCAAATTAGATGGTTCAAAATTCTATGGCAGCAGATCATGTTGAAAATGTGATGCAAAATTAGATGGTTCAAACAAACTAGCTAGATTGCAAGGCTGGGATCAAATGGGTCATACCGATCCAATTTTTCATCATAGATTTCATAATGTATTTGACTAGAAACATATATAGGTTTTTTACAAGCCTAGGTTAATAGATAGGATGTTGGATGAAACCTAGTTTTAGATGAGCAGGTAGTAGCTATTTAGAATTTATGTTGTAAGATGTACCTGTAGCCTACTGGCTTTTTAAATGAGCAAAAAAAAAAATATTCTTGTTCAATGGTTGTTGGTATCTATGCTACTACTAGTTTGTATCTAATTTTATTATACACAATCATTTGATAGTCTCAAACTAAGTATTAGCTTGTGCATAATCAGGTGCTTATATTTCAATTTTCATATATTTAAACTTCAATTATGTACTGTATTTAAATGTTCTACTTGAATGCTTTTCATAATTTTGTTTCTAATTAAAACGAATTAATCGTTCTGAAACAAAGCAATACATGCATAATTAAGGGGAAAATATTAAATATTAAATATAATCATGAGCTCTTTACAGAAAACGTTGGATTCCTAATTCAAAAGTTTAATCTCACATACACATATATACCCTTCTTACAAGTATACGATGCACTTCTATATCATCTATAATTACATCTTAAGAACCATCACCGTGTGACTACAATATTATCACACTTATTGATTTTTTTTAATCATCGAACTTAATTTAAATTAAGCTTAGGGATGGCCATTTCCACTGCCACTACCGTATCCTGACCCAGACCCATATCCCGAATCGGATCCGCTGCCGCCACCTCCTCCGCCACCATCGCTGCCACTGCCATAACCACCACCATCAGCACCGCCTTGTCCATATCCAGACCCAGAGCCATAACCGGATCCATTAATTTATTGTCAGAATGCATACATAGTAGGGGACACTGAGAAAATGAGCTAAAATTACAAAACACTTATCTCCAAATTCCAATTGAAGTTAGGCAGCTAGCTGACCAGAGAAACAGTCTCTTATTTTGAGCACAATCTTACTTGTCCCATTGACTTAACAGCTGTTAAGCAAAGCAAAAGCTTGACTTAATTAACAGCTTTTCGGTTATGCGATCCCAAATTGTACCCACCGAATTTTGATGACCTTGTTAGGCGCTACAAATGTATACGAGCATCATTAATTTGTTAATTAATAAAATACCCTTTTAATTCCATTCCTCTGTATTTCTCTCCTGGAATTATGATGATAGTTCTTTTTATTTAATTAAAATTGATCAAATTATCAGGAAAGTGAAAGAGAAAGCTGGTAACCAGAATGATTGATTGATTGCAACTTTTTGTCATTAGCAAGTCAATTTCAAGTTACAAGTAAAGTGTCAATTTCGCAAAATTTCAGTGACCGTGTTAGTAGCAGAAGCTAGATGATTTACGGGACATTTTCCAATATATGCAAACCTATATGATATTTGTTAAAAAGAGGGATTCAATTAATTACAAATCTTTTATGATACATCATGATAGTTGTTTGGTGTCCATGATTTTTTAATATAAATATGAAATATATTTTTTATCATAGAAAATTTCTAATATTTTTCAACACTTACAATAAATTTTATAAAATTTTCACAAATTTAATTTTTAATATTTTTTCAACAAAAAAATAAAATAAAAAAATGACATGTTATATATATATTACGTAATGACACGTTATAATATAACACGGTATGTTTTATGCATATCGTGTCTTCACTACATTATTTTTGACACGTCACTTTAAAAAATATTTTAATCACGTCACGGTATATCATATAACCGAAACAAATCATGTTTTTACATGAAATGTCACATTTTTTATTCACTATCTAACAATACTATTTTGACATATTAGCTAATAACATAAAAAAGTGGAGACGTCATATATAATTTTTTTGCAAATAAATGCGTGGTGAAGGCACAAAAAAATAAATGCATTTAAACCCTTATAAATGAAATAATTATTTTTATATTTGATAAATCTCTGGGCTGATGGGATGAATCGCCTCTTTTTCTATCGGGCTAAGCTTGAGACATCGTCTCTGGTCCATTATCTTTCGAAGAGGGGCGTAGTATGGGTGCAGCAACTGATGATGAGATCTTTACAGATAACTTGGAATTCTTTATTCAAAAGTTCTAAACTCACATATGTACTCTTATTACAAGCACAAAGAACTTCGATAAGATCTATAGCTACATTTTGAGAACAATCATTGTGTGACTACATCATTATCACACTTATTCATTTTTTTACTCACAAAATTCTAAGTTCAAATTTAAATAGACGGTACATTTCTAATTACCAGCAAATTTCTTTATAGCTTAGTTATGACCGTTACCACCTCCACTACCGTATCCAGAACCGTACCCAGACCCAGACCCATATCCCGACCCGGATCCACTGCCACCACCTCCTCCACCGCCGCTGCCACCGCCGCCACCACTGCCATACCCACCACCATTAGCACCACCTTGTCCATATCCAGACCCAGAACCATAACCGGATCCATATCCTGATCCATTACCAGAGCCACCACCACTGCCGCCACCACCGCCTCCCCCACTGCCATAACCTCCACCGTGTTCACCACCTACGCCGGCACCATATCCAGACCCGGATCCGTACCCAGACCCATAACCAGATCCATTACCAGAGCCTCCACCTCCGCCACTGCCGCCACCGCCACCTCCTCCCTGGGCACCACCTACACCACTACCATATCCGGACCCGGATCCATACCCAGACCCATAACCAGATCCTACACCGGTACCACCACCTTCTCCACCGCCACCACCGCCGCCGCCACCTTGGCCATATCCTCCACCAATTCCTGTACCGGCACCCTGGCCGTACCCAGACCCATAGCCAGAGCCAGAACCATAACCAGAGCCTCCATTGGAACCACCTCCACCGCCACTGCCACCACCTTCGCCACCACCTGATCCGGCACCATAAGCAGTGAGGGATCTGGCAGCAAAAGCAATGTGGCTAATGCTGAGGAGTAGAACGAAAGCAAGTGCAACCGTCTTAGTGCTAATAGCCATCATGGCTATATGTAAGTGAGTGTGAGAAGAAGAGAGATTGTGATGAGATACTCGTAGGAGAGGGTGGCAAGGGTCTTTATAGGGGTGCTTTGCATGGCAAGCTAATAGCACAACCAATAGTAAACAGATGGTACACACAGATTTGAGTTGAAGGTTTTTCTGCATTACCGTCCTGTGTGGCTATCTAAGTTTCAATTTAATTATTAAGGCAGCTTGTATTATAATTGAAAACCAGTCAGTAATTGTGTGTTGATACACGTCATGCAATGCCACAAGAAAACCAAGATCACAGATTGTGTGTGTGAAATGGGAGACTCAAGAGGAGTGGCGGTGGTTGGTTTTTGACACTTGTTGCTGAGTGGTTATATGTCATTGCCAAGCTTTCTTTTTTCCTTTATTTACCTTTCATTTTGGAGCCAGATATTGGACTCTATCTGCATTAATTACAATTACCGATTTTGTCCACACCCAATTAATTCAAATTAAGACATGTATAATTAAGGGTAGCTTAGTTTTGAAATTTGATTGTCGAGAGTGAATATTTTATTTACTGTTTTTCTCATTGTTATCTTGATTAGTCCATTCCTGTGGGAATTCTGCCTTCTGGTTCACATCTAAGGTGCATATATATATATATGGTTGAATTACTTGATTGAATTGTAGCAAGCTGGCACAGTGCGTTCTTCCATAGTTTCGTTAAATTACTTAATCTCCCTGGCCACGCGGTTAAAATTTTTATTTATGATTGAAGTTGAAAACAAACACCATGTATATATAAAATAAAAGAAACGTGGTTCGATTGATATTGGATTTGAATTCAATAGTAAAATTTGGCCAATTAGATTGACAGTTATTTGTTAAAATATTTTGAATTGTCAAAAAAATTTCAGCAATAGAAAAAAATTATAGTCGTGTTGACCTTATTCGATTGGTTTTGTATCAAATTTTACACAATAAAATAAAGAATAATTTTAGTATACGTCTAATTTTTAATGTATATTCAATTCTTATGATATATATTTTTTAGAAATATTGATCAAATAAAAAAAACAAAAATTATAGATGGCTTTTAATTACTATTTAGATAAAATATTTATCAAATTTGGATCAATTTGAAAGAGATTTGCCTTTCATTAAACAATTTTAATATTTTAACGGTGGGGTTTTAATGATCTTATGATGAACGATCAATTAAATTCTAAATTGATTCAAAATTGATACATATTCCATCTAAATAATTAGAAATTAATTTAAACAACATTTCTAAAAAAAATATACCGTAAAAGTTAAATATAGACTAAAAATTGAATGTACGTTAGAATTACTCATAAATTAACACTTGATATTTCAACAAAAATCGTTTAACATGAAACATTATAATTTCAAATCATTATTTAAATGATAATTAAAGCGTCCGTCGAAGTTTACCGTTTTTTTTTTGTATACATGATATAAATGCCGTCTAGGTGCACCTATAAAATGTTAAAATTATCGAATTAGTCATTATTAATGGATCTTAATGAACCTCACCAATTGGTATTTCGAACTTACATGGAAGCGATTAAGTATACTCTTACACATACTGTTGACTAAACAGTTAGCTGTTAAGCAAAGAAAAATGTTGACAGAAGAGCTTTTTCTGTTATGCGAACCCAACTTGTACCCACCAATTTTTGAAAAGCTTGTATGGCACTACCAAAGTACATGCTTGATTTTGTTAATTGATAAAAAATAAATATACTGATATTTCTGGTAAAAAGTACGCATTACGATTTGAAATACCAATCCCTCTTTTTTTCTGGTAATAGCAGTACTTGCTGTTTCATGGTAAGGTTAGTGGTTTTAAAAACTCCGCAACGTTTTACATTGTTTTGGATTTATCTAAATGTAGTCTCAGTTAACTTTGTAATCCAACTGTAGTAGGGAGGTAATGGGCCAGATATGGTTGGATTTATGACAAATTCGGAACTCAGCTCATCTTCCAAAATTTTAGGCCCGTACCGCTTGGCCTAAAATTAATGACCCGGTCTGTCCATACAACTTTTCGTCCCGACCTGGCCGCTTGCATTTTTTTTGTTATCTCTTTTCACCTCATTTTAACTCGAATTATTTTATACATTTAAATAATATAACTATGCTCAATACAAATAAAATTAAAACAATCATTAAAATACATAAATAATTTTATTTTGATACAAATAGTCTTATGATACATAAAGAGTCTTATTCTGTCATTTTAGAGGAAGCTTTCTCATTTAAATTATTTTGTACACTTGTCATTAAGATATAAAATTTGAACTAAATTAAGTATGATCTGAATGAAAACTTCTATTAATTTGATGAGTTTGTTACCTACAAAGAGAAAAGAGAAATATAACTGATGAATTCATTTATAAAAACTATTATTTCGTTTGAACCTAAACTACAAAAAAAATATATAAATGAAACACACATATTATTACGTATTTTGAGATTAAGATCTAATTTGTAATATTTTTGAATACGCATAAATTTGGTCTAAATTTATAAATTAGTAGAATTTGATTGCTTGATTAATTGTTTATCGTTTGATAACTTCTAAATGTATAACGAGTATCTATTTATATTTTATAATCAACACTTGTTTTAAGGGAAAAAAATTCTTTTTTATATATTTAAAAGATAATTATTGTAGTTTGATTAACTATCATTAAAAAAGAGAAATATAAAAAAAACTGAGTTTATTCAAGTCCAAAAATTATTATTTTGTGTCACCTTAATCTACAAAAATATAAGTGGAGTATAACTGCAAATCATTATATATTTTGTTATAAAGTTCTAATTTTCTGAATTGTTAGACTAAAAATATATTTTATGTTTGTAAATATTAGTATCATAACTCCCAACAAAATATTAGTGCTTCAATCAAATATTTCATATATTCATTTATCCATTTATAGCAATTTTTATTTTGTGATGAAGTTCTAATTGTTAATATGATTATATGAACCAAACATCAAAATTGTTAGACTAAAATCATGATTTATGTTTATGAATATTGGCTTCAATTAAATATTTCATATATCTATTTATCTATTAATAGCGCAATTAAATGCTATATATGATTTAAGTAACGTTAATATTACATAAATTTTGGTAATATACATAATGAATGATAACTCAAAATTCAATTACATTGTAAACAATATGCATGTTATCGATATCCCGGGCCGGATGGGCAGGTCTGGATCTCATACCTGTACCTATTGGGCTCGGAGGATGACCCAGCCTTACTTGGTAGCTGTCGGGGTCGGACTGGTTGGTTGTTGAGTTGAATGGGTCTGGACGGGTTTGTCAGGCCATGGGCTATTTTGCCATCCCTAAACTGCAACGAAGAGTTCTTCTTTTTTTTTATAGTTAAGAGTTAATCAAATTATCCGGACAATTGATTGAGACTTATCATCATTTTCAAATTAATTCTTGATGGTAACTTATTGTCTTTAGCTAGTCAAATTAGTATATTAATTCCAGCTACCAGTATATAAAGTTGTTATCCATGCTTACTAGAAAAATATCGTTATCCTTAGGAGTCCCCAGATTTCAACAGTCTTTGGAATTTGACTCTCTCAATTTCAGCTAGTGACATAAGTAGCACAAGCTGGTTGATTTGGAGAACATTTTCCATCATGTGTGAACTATACTATAATTTCTGTTGAATAAAATTTCAGCTAGAAACAGTTTCTTTTTTAGCACAATCTTACACGTCCAGTTGACTTAACATCTAATCTAGCTGTTAAGCAAAATGAAGAAAGTTTGACTTAACAGCTTGTTCAGTTATGAGAACCCAACTTGTACCCACCGAATTTTCAAGACCTTGTAAGGCACTACCAAAGTACATGCATCATTTTGTTAATTAATAAAATACTATTTTTTTTTGGTGAAGGGATGCACGAGGTACGAATTTAAATGTTTTCTTTTTATTCAATTAAAAGTAATCAAATTATTAGGAAAGTGAAAGTGAAAGTGAAAGATGAACTAGAATGTTTGATTGATTACAACTTGTTGTCATTAGCAAGTCAATTACAACTTGTTGTCTATGGACTGAAACAGTCTCCAAGAGCGTGTTACAGTGAAATCGACAAATATTTTTTGCAAAACGGGTTCGAGAAGAGCAAGTCAGAACCAACTCTCTATGTGATGAAAAGAGACATAGAAGTGGTTCAAAGTAAAGATGGGATATTCATATCTCAAAGGAAATATGCTGACGGCATATTGAAAAAGAATAGAATGCAAGATTGCAAGAGTGTCACAACACCACTGATTCCAACTGAGAAATTCAGAAGAGAAGATGGCTTTGCTAAAGTAGATTCAACTGATTATCGCAGTTTGGTTGGAAGTTTACTGTACTTGACGGCAACAAGGCCAGACATCATGTTCAGTTCAAGCCTTTTATCAAGGTATATGGATTGTCCAACCAAAAATCATTTTACAGCGGCAAAACGAGTTCTCAGATACATTAAAGGTACTGTTGCATATGGCATATGGTACAAACCAGTTAATAATCCAAAGCTGATTGGTTACACCGATAGCGATTGGGCGGGATGTCAAGACGAAATTAAGAGTACTTCAGGCTACGCGTTCTCTCTTGGATCAGGAATTTGCTCTTAGTCATCTAAGAAACAAACGGTGGTTGCATTATCAACAGCTGTGGCAGAATATGTGGCAGCAACAAGAGCCGTTGCACAGGCTATTTGGCTCAAAAGAATACTGGAGGATATCAATAGCAAAATGGAGGAACCAGTCACTGTCTACAGTGACAGCAAATCTGCCATAGCAATGAGCGAGAATCCAATCAGCCATGACAGAACCATTGAACAATAGGTACACATACATAACACTAAAAGAATTTAAGCTAAACAATAACGTGTAAATTAATACTAATAAATTAAGTACTTAAACTGAACAATAAAACATCTAAACCAAAAAATAAATCATTTATATTGAAAAAAAATGAATCGAATATAACTATTTTGGTGTTATATTATGAAAATAATATTATTTGTTGCATCAATAAATGTATTTTGAAATTTCAAATTACAAAATTGAAGTTTTGTTCTTACTCTTTGTCACAAACAAATCCTATCTAGTTTGAAATATTTAAATTCGGAGCTAGTGCATGCCTTCACCTGAAATATTAGTATTTTATTAATTTACAAAATCATGCACGTACTTTGGTACATCTTGGGTTCTCATAATCGAACAAGCTGTTAAGTGAAACTTTCTTTATTTTGCTTAATAGTTAGAAGTTAATTAAGGCAACTGGACGCGTAAGATTGTGCTCAAAAGAGACTCTTTCTATCTGAAATTTTATTCAACAAGAAATATCGTATAGTTCACACATGATGGAACATGTTCTTCAAATCAACTAGCTTGTGCTATTTAAGTCACTAACTGATAATCGAGAGAGCCAAATTCGAAAGACCTTAGAAATCTAGGGACTCTTCTGTTGAGTATGATTTAACAGTTGATATAATTTATATAGAGGTAGAGAGAAGAGATGAATAAAAAACGAACAAGTTCTTTTATAAAAACTCTTTATAATTCTCTATTATATTATCTCTTATATTGTTTTATAAAGCAACAAATTACAACTATTTTTTATAGAGACAAAACATCAAAAGAAAACTCTAGAATTCGTAATAAATAGAAAAATAGAAAACTAAGCAGCGTAGTCAAATCTGACCTATCTATATTAAAACAGTTATAATTTTTTCTAAAAAACTCCATTCTACTTGAAATTTGAACCATTAAAAACTAGACTTAAAAAGATTTAAATCTATAGCTCATATACCTAAAACAAAGTTCAGATAGTCTGTCAAAATTTGTCATGAATCAGGTTTAAATTTTGTTGACTGAACAACAAACTTCAAAAAAACTTTAATTAAATTTATATTTTCAACATCTTCAAGGATACCAATATCTTTCTACTAAGCATGGATAACAATGCTATATTGAGAGCTGGAATATATTTGACTAGCTAATGCAATAAGTTGCCATCAAGAATTTGCAAATGATGACAAGTCCAATTGTTCAGATATTTTGATTAACTTTCAATAAAAAAAATCTCTTCGCTGCATTTGAATTGCAACTGAGAATATTTTTTGAAATTAAGTAGGTGTTTAACCTACTTACCTCAAAAAACAAAAAAAAGGAGAATTGCAACTGAGAATATATTTGTGACTTACACATCAGGTTAAGTCGGTAAATAATATAAAATATTATGGAGTTGTTAAAACCATTAGCTTTATCATGAAATGGCAAGTACGTATACTGCTAACACTACTAGAATCTGGAGTATATTCGTGAGTATGTAATAACAAATTGGTGGGTCTGTAGACACACTCGGAAAAAAAGTAGGGGTCCAACAGCATTTTGTTAAATACGTGGGTGTACCCACGTATTAATTGACGCTTGAAAATTAAAATATCTTTCCACGGAACTAAGTACTGTTGACCCACGAAAAATAAAATAGCTTCACTCATATCTTCTCAAAAATTTTCTCTGGGTCTTTCCTTTCTCCCCCCTTTCCCCCCCAAAATTTTCACTCTCCCTCCTTTTCCCCCCCAAATGTTTAGCAAACACTTAAAATATTTATCTTTATCTAGCCACCTCTCTTCCTTTCTAACCCAAACCCTACCACCATCTCTCTCCAACGCCGTTGATCTCTCTTTCCCATGGCCATCTCTCCACAACGAGCGAGTACTCGCTCAACGCTATGAAGCGGCTTCATGCTTAATTCGTACTTGTTGCCTTGAGGCTGCCATAAACGATGAAGGATTCAGTGTGGGACGGAGGTAAAGAAGCAGCGATCGAAACACTTTATCGCTCTGCTATGTACAGATCGAAGTAGGTTCGGATACTTGAAACCCCTCTTTAGTTCTCTATGGCTGTTAAGAGCTGACCATCTAAATCTAAGTACTTCCCTTGCTTAATTGTGCTGTAACATTACATTTTAGTTCAGAATTTATCTCTTTAGTAGAATATTTGAGAAAAAAATTACTTTTTAGATTCTTTCATTTTTCTCTTACGGTTCCTTGTTCCTTTATTAATTAGTAGTCAAATGTGCCTTTAGTAGGACATTTGGGCAAAACTTTGGTTTTAGTTTTTTTAATTTCTTTATGTTTAGTTTATTTATGTCTTCAGTTACAGGAGTTGGTTGATTGCTAAAATGTAAGTTTGATTTTTATTTTAGTACATAAAGAGATTGGATACAAATCCAGATGCAAATTGTATAAAAGTTTAGTTAATTAATATTTAGATCATACTTAAAAGTTAGTTAATACTTTCCTTGATTGATTGCATTTCTGTTTTACAATTGTACCAGATTTGGAAAAACTCAACTGGCTCATACTCTGTGCATCCACTCAATTTTGGTTGTTTTAATCCCTTATCTAAATTCAAATAGTCATAGTTTAGCCAATATATTGGATTGTAGTATAATAACAAGACTTGTGTTTTATTTTTTTTCTTTTTCAGTTTCGACTCAATTTGTATGGTGGGAATAACAAGGTATGGATGTTGGAGTTGTTCTTAACAATGTAAGTATATATATCATCCTCATATTTGATATTATCTTGATTTTGGCTTTACCATGAATAGATAAGTACAACAATATGTACTCTCACTTGCATATATTTTACATTCAGGAAAGGACTTTAAAGTAATTGAATTTATTGAGGACGGGGGCATCTCAGCCAAGAAGTGTGCATAGATGGAAAAGTACCAGAGCTCAATTTGTAATAGAGCAGAAAAGTTGGAGGGCTTAATTTGTACCAAAGTTTAGGTATAAGCTTTCTCAATTTACAACATTTATTCTAATTTTCTTTGACACGTTTGAGTACACCAAGACTACATAATTATTTTTTCTTCATTTCAGGTATGAACTCCTATTTTTAGAGTGAAACCTTCAATTGTAGGTACAAACTTAGAAACAGAAGTATAGTAATTTAGGTATAAACTGTATTCATAGAAGTATTGTTAACAAACTTGGTTATCATATATATTAGGAATGAATTACATTAATATCCACATTACTCTCTGATATTTTTAATTTCTATGTATATTGGATTATCATATATCATGTTAAAATTCTGTAATTAGTGTGAATACATATTTTAGGTGTACAACTATGTCTAATTAGCTTATGCATGTAAGTAAAGTTTGTAATGAGGTTTAATTCTTAAATATGTCTCTTTTCTTATACTATACAAAAACTCAACAAATGATTAGTTTGTTAACGGGTATGAAATTCATTTAGTATTTTAATAGGGTCTAATGCAAGTTAGATAGTAGATGTGTGTAGTTTGGTTCAAGTATCACTGCATTCTTTTAGAACTATCACTCAAACTGAAATTTGAAAGCTATATATAATATTGTATTGTTTATTAGTTGACTTTCACTACTTGTGATGGAAAAAAACTAACATGAAACAAACAACTAACATTAATGAATTCTTGCAACTTATCATACAAGATGAACCTTCCAACCAGCACTCCACCATGGGATTTGAGGGGGCTGAGATGCAAACATGATATTTGAAGACCAGTAATTATTTTGAATTAATGGAGAATTGGAGATAAATGAGAAAATGTGAAGGGTACATGGGGTTTGTTTTTGGGAATTTGTATGTTGTTAACTTTTGTATGTTAATTAGTAATATTAAATTGGCATGTTTAAACATTGCTATGATGCAATTTATATAGTGCAGTTGCTTAAAAATATTTTTTGTTGATTTGTACATGAAATTGGATGCAATACAGTTGTGTATTAAGAGTTATTTAGTATGGTGGAAAGGAAAAAAAATGGAATAATAGAGAAATTGTCAGAAAAATTGTCTAATTATGCTAGTATACGCATGGTAATTAATATGGCTAAAACAATCAAATTGAGAAAATAAACATTTGCATTAAAATTATTTATGTCAGTAAGCCCACAAATATGAATCCTCATCACCCACGTATTTGTTCTTAAAATGGGTTTCTGAAGCTAGTTATAAACGAGGGCTAAGCCCACGAATCTAATACATAACTACCCACGCAGAGACTAAATGCGTCGGCCCCACGAAAATAAGAAGTATTTACGTGGAGGTCTACTTCGAGGGTATTGTTACGTGGGTATGCGCATGTAACTACCTATTTACATGGGGATACACACGTAATTGACCCTTTTTCTACCCACGAGTATATTTCATATTCTAGTAGTGTAACAGATTCCAGGAGAAAAAACAGAGGAATTGGTATTTAAAATCGTAATGCATACTTTGTACTGGAATATTAGTATTTTTGTTTTTTATCTGTTTAAGAAAATCAAGCATATTTTATCAAAAAAAAAATCAAGTATGTAATTTGGTAGCACCTTACAAGCTCATTAAAATTAATTTGGTGGGTACAAGTTGGGTTCGCATAAAAATAAGCTGTGAAGTCAATTTTTTCTTTGCTTAACAGCTAGCTGTTTAGTCAAAAGTAAGTGTAAGATTGTGCTTAATAGCGACTGTTGTTTTGGACCGGAAGCTACCTAACTTACAATTGGAATTTAATTAGAGAGAATGTTTTTGTAATTTGAGCTACTGTTTCAGCGCCTCCTACTGTGCAATCTCATTTCATTTTTCTGTAACATTCAATCATGCCTTCAACTAAACAGTGTTGAAATAGGAAGTAATTAATTCACTCTGCTAAGAAACTGCTTCGGCGCTTTCATGTAAGATAGAAATTCCAACTGGTGAGGCTGATTAGGATCTATTAATAGTTAACTAAATTGATAATTTTAAAATTTATAGGTGGATCTAGACCACAATTATCATGTATAAAAAAAATGGTAAACTTTGACGGACACTTTAATTATCATTTAAATAATGGTTTGAAATTATAATGTTTCATGTTAAATGATTTTTTTTATGAAATATCAAATATTAGTTTGTTGGATAAAATTTGATATAAAACCAATCTATATAAGATTATAAGGCAAACATGACTATAATTTTTCTTCTATTTCTGAAATTTTTTTGACAATTCAAAGTTTCAAACAAAAATAACTCTCAACCTGATTAGTCAAATTATTCCTAATGAATCAAAATCCAATTTATCTTAACCACGATTTTTTTTTATTTTATATTGACATCCAACTTGTTAGAACTAAAAGCAAATGAGAATACTGGTAAACAGAAAACCAGTATTTTGATCAACAAATAATTTCTCTAACCAGCTTTTTTATTAATTTCTCTATTAAAATCTCAATTACAGCAAAGACTCTCTGTTACAACTCTCTCTTTTCTGTATCTTTCTCATACACAATACACCCAAAACCAGAAAATAAAAGACTTATTTTTACTACTCAGACAACCTACAGATAACCACCCATAATTACACTAAACTTAGACTCCAAGTAAACTAAATTAACCTAAATATTACCACACGTTTTCTGACATAACTGCTGTCTAAAATTAACCTCTGTTAACTAAAATACCCCTGCTAATGCATATCTGAAAAGAACTGCCGACACTCCCAGCTTTTGAAAACTTCTACTAATAATGCAACATCTTGAACACTCCCCCTCAGTTGCGAAGAGAGTTCTCAACAACTCCAATTGCTTGTCTATTCTTCTCATACTTCGTTCTGGTCAGAATCTTTGTAAACATGTCTGCTTTCTGATCCTCTGAAGAACAATAGGTTAGCGGCACCCGCTACTACGCTACTCGTCCCTGCAAGATGGGATGTGGTGCTCAAAAGAAAATGGGCTCAAGCTCAGCCCAGGGAAAAAGAGACAACTCATTCATCCCATCTGCCCAGAGATCTATCGAATATAAAATAATTATTTCATTCATGAGAAATTATTTTTACAGTTCAAATTCTGTAATTTTTATTTGCACTTAATGTTAAGTATAAATATATTTTAAACTTACATGATCCAAAACTTAACTTATAAATTTTCTTGAATAGTTTTAAATATCTGAGATGTAAATAAGAGGTGCGGATAAGGGATGTAGTTATTATTTATCTTTAGAAGTTTATTTTTTTAAATCAAATTTCAAATGTTAAAACAATAATATTCCAACACTTTTGACAAACTCTGGCAGAGCACCGAGGAACATTCAGCCAAGATTTGGTGAGTACTTTTAAACTAAATATTGAACAATAGATACACATACATAACACTAAAAAAATTTAAACTAAACAATAACGTGTAAATTAATACTAAGAAATTAATTATTTAAACTGAACAATAAAACATCAAAACAAAAAAATAAAGCATTTATATTGATAAAAAAGGAATTGAATGTAATTATTTTGGTGTTATCTTATGATAACAATATTATTTGTTGAGTAAAGCCAGGTGAGCTTAAACTCACCAAAGGAGTTGGTGCACTTAATTTAAAAATCTATTGAAAAAACTCTAAATGATTAAATTCAAGTTGCTCAATAAATTTTTTGTATAAAAATCTTATTAGATACCAAAATTTTTTATTTTTATAGTTTTCTAACTATTCTTTTCATATTTTTTAAAAAGATTTTGAAATAATAATAAAATAATGAATATTTGAATATTAGAATAGGTTATTTTAAAAAAAATCTAAAAACAAATACTTCAAAAACTCAAAAAAAAGAAAATTTTTGTATCCAACAAAATTTTGATAGAAATAATTTATTGAGCAAATTGAATTTATTATTTGAACTCGATTTGATAGGTTTTTGAGTTCAGCTCACCCTAACTTTGCTCTTATTTGTTGCCTCAGTAAATCAAGTTTGAAATTTCAAATTACAAAACTGAAGTTTTGATCTCATAACTCTTTGTCACAAACAAATCCTATCTAGTTTGAAATATTTAAATTCGTAGCTAGTGCATGCCTTCACCAGAAAAATTAGTATTTTAATAACAAAATCATGCATGTAGTTTGGTGTATATATTTATATATAGTGCCTTACAAGCTCTTCAAAATTCGGTGGGTACAAGTTGGGTTCTCATAACCGAACAAGCTGTTAAGTCAAACTTACTTTATTTTGCTTAAGGTAGATGTTAAGTCAATTGGACGTGTAAGACTCTGCTAAAAAAGAGACTGTTTCTAGTTGAAATTTTGATCAACAAGAAATATAGTATAGTTCACGCATAATGGAAAATGTTCTCCAAATCAACTAGATTGTGCTATTTATGTCACTAGCTAGCTGGAATTGAGAAAGTCAAATTCCAAAGAGCGTTGACATCTGAGGACTCTTTTAGGGATAATGATATATCTTTCTACTAAGCACGGATAACAACGCTATACTGATAGCTGGAATATTTGACTAGCTAATGGCAATAAAGTGCCATCAAGAATTTGCAAATTAATGATGAGAAGTCGCAATCAATTGTCCAGATATTTTGATTAACTTTTAATAAAAAGAAATCTGTACGTTGAATTGCAATTGGGAACATTTTTTGAAATTAAGTAGGAGTTTTGCCTGCTTACCTCAAAAAAAAAAAAAGAATTGCAACTGAGAATATGTTTAGAGACTTACATTAGATTAAGTCCGTAAATAATGTAAAATATCTTGCGGAGTTTTTAAAACCACTAGCCTTATCATGAAACAGCAAGTGCGTAAACTGCTAACGGATTTCAAGAGAAAAAAAAACAAAGGAATTAGTATTTAAAATGGTAATGCATACTTTTTACCAGAATACTAGTATAAAATCAAGCATGTTATATCAAAAAAAAAATCAAGCATGTAATTTGGTAATGCCTGACAAGTGTTGGATTGATGGAAGAACAAATAGTTACAA
This sequence comes from x Bolboschoenoplectus mariqueter, assembly GCA_037678475.1. Classification (NCBI taxonomy): domain Eukaryota; kingdom Viridiplantae; phylum Streptophyta; class Magnoliopsida; order Poales; family Cyperaceae; genus x Bolboschoenoplectus; species x Bolboschoenoplectus mariqueter. Next base: position 795,211 of record CM075258.1, on the reverse strand, counting down.
AAACTCAATTCTATTTTCTGCAAACAACAATTTAATTTATTACAAAACTTGAATATAGATATTCAGAATTTAAAACCTTACAATAGCTAAATTTGGAACCCACTAACCCTATTACAACCACTAATCACAACCCGACTGATTATGGAAACAACCTACCCCACTACCTCCAATACATGTTTCATCAAAAACTTTGTTTCACTTCAAAACCTCTTGGCTGCTCAACATAGACTTTCTCTAACAACTCACCATTAAAAAATGCAGATTTCACATCAAACTGGTATAGAACTATTTTCAATTGAGCTGCCAATACTAACAATGACCTCACTGTTTCAAATCGTGCAACCGATGAAAATGTTTCTTCATAATCTATGCTATATTCTTGGGCATAACCATTTCCTACAAATCTAGCTTTTAATTTCTGAATGCTTCCATCTGGACCAAATTTTGTTTTGAAAACCCATTTTAAACCAATTACATTTTACCTTCAGAAAGTTTCACTAGCTGTCACGTTTTGTTTTTCTCAATTGCTTGTATCTCTTCTTTTGTAATTTAAAGTCCAATACATTCTTAATTTAAAGTCTTACAATATCTAAATTTGGAACCCATTAATCCTATTACAACCATTAATCACTACCCGACTAATTATGGAAACAACTTACCCCACTAACTCCAATACATGCTTCAAAACAGAATTCTAAATATAGAAATCTAATTTTACATCACATTTTCAACAACAAGCTCATCAAAATTAATTTGGTGGGTACAAGTTGGGTTCGCATAACAGAACAAGCCCTTATGTCAGCATTTTTCTTTGCTTAACAGGAAAATGTTTAGTCAAAAGTAAGTGTAAGATTCTGCTTAATAGCGACTGTTGTTTTGGACCGCAAGCTACCTAACTTACGATCAGAATTTAGAGAGAATGTTTTGTGATTTGAGCTACAGTTTCAGCGTCTCCTACTGTGCATTCCCATTTCATTTTTCTGTAACTTTCAATTATGCCTTCAATTTAATAGTGTTGAAATAGGAAGTAATTAATTCAGTCTGCTAACAAACCTATTCAATGTAAGTTGGAAATTCCAATTGGAATAGAAATAGGAAAGAACTAATGTAGTCTGCTCAGAGACCTATGCTCTTGAGGCTTTTCAACTCAATTTTTCTGAAATATATAATCAATTTGACGCTCAGAAAAACTCTGCACTTAAATCTATTATTTGATGTTTATTTGCCACTTTAGCAGTAAACAGAAAGGTCTCTGAATTGTTGGAAACTGGTAAGTAGATTTGGCCATAAGGAATTAGCTATATATCTTCATTATCTATTATTTCAGTGTATCTAGCATATACATATTTTTTGCTAGTTACAAACAATTTCATCAAACAAAGAAGGCACAGTACACATAAATTAAACAGGCGCGCACACAACTGTATATGGAAGAGTGTATATATATAGTGTACCAGCTTAAAATTCCAAGTAATGCAAAGATGTCTATCCATACCAGCATACAATTTAATTAGGTGTGAACCAGGTGGACAAGTACCTAATTTTCAAAAGAGAGATCTTACTAGAATACACAAAAACAGTGTAGTGAGATTTCTGAAAATAATTGTATACAGCAAAATGGATATCGATTGCATGAAACTAATTAAGCTATCACTTATAAGTCTCTCAATTGCGTATGGACAGGATCCATTGTTTAAGCAAATACCGTCGGAAATTTGTCTCCAAAATTCAAAGGCAAATAAAGGAAAAAGCTTGCCAGTGACATCGATCTCTATCCACAGAGCAAACAAGTGTCGAAAAATCAACCATCAAGTCTCCTATTTCACACACACATTCTGTGAGCTTGGTTTTTTTTGTGGCATTGACATGTATCGACAGAGAAGCTCATGACTGTTCTTTTACAAGTTACAACACAAGCTACCCTGAATAATCAAATCACAAATCAGATAGCCACACACGAAAGTACCACAGAAAAGAGAACCTGCCATTCAATTCTACGTGTATCATCAGTTTACAATGGTTTGTGCCATGCAAAACCCCCTATAAATACCCCTTGCCACCCCTCTCAACAAGCATCTCATCACAATTAATTTCTCTTCTTCTCACGCTCACTCACTTATAGCCATCATGGCTACTAGCACTCAGACAGTTGCACTTGCTTTCCTTCTGCTCCTCAGCATTAGCCACATTGCTTTCGCTGCCAGATCCCTCACTGCTTATGGTTCTGGATCGGGTGGCGGCGGAGGTGGTGGTAGTGGTGGAGGTGGTGGTTCCAATGGTGGCTCCGGTTATGGCTCTGGCTATGGGTCTGGTCACGGCGAAGGTGCCGGTACGGGAGTTGGTGGAGGATATGGGCAGGGCGGCGGCGGCGGCGGCGGCGAAGGTGGTGGTACTGGTGTAGGATCTGGTTATGGGTCTGGGTATGGATCTGGGTCCGGGTCCGGTAGTGGTGTAGGTGGTGCACATGGTGGCGGTCATGGTAGTGGCGGAGGCAGTGGTGGTGGCAGTGGCGGAGGCGGAGGCGGAGGCTCCGGTAGTGGATCTGGTTGTGGATCTGGTTATGGTTCTGGGTCTGGATATGGACATGGTGGTGCTAATGGAGGTGGGTATGGCAGTGGCGGCGGAGGAGGAGGTGGTGGCGGCAGCGGATCCGGGTCGGGATATGGGTCCGGATCTGGGTATGGTTCTGGATATGGTAGTGGCAGTGGAAACGGGCATCACTGAGCTACAAGTTTGCTGATAAATGTACCGTTTCTTTAAGTTTGAACTTTATAATTTTGTGAGTATAAAATGAATAACTGTGATAATGGTTTAGTCACACAAATAGTTCTGAACTTTATGAGTATATATAGATCATATCGAAGTTCTTCTTGCTTGTAATAAGGGTTCAGAACTTTTGAATAAAGCATTCCAGTAAGTTATCTATAAATATCTCATCATCAGCTGCTTTTTTTTTCCCCTTATGAGTTTATTGCTTAGTTCTAGTACTATATCACCTTTGCTTTAATTAGAAACAAAATTATCAAAGTTTAGGCAATTTACTTGCACTCAAAATGTCATAATCTGAATGAGTTGAATTAGCATGAGCTTGCTGTCAGTAAACAGCCGGCAAACTTCTTCTAAAAAACTTTTGAATAGATTTTAAGTAATTGATCTTTCAAACTTCCATCTTTTGTGCTTCGTATGGCCCGTCAAGGAATGAGATTTGTGCAGTGTCCATCCTGTAAAGTGTGCTTGTGGCGCATTCTTGCCTAAATATTTCTACGGTTGAGTACGTAACTTCTGACTGACCGCTATGCCCACTTGACTGCCTCAAGCAAAAATTCTTGTAAGGACCAGGTCGAGTGACCGGATATTAAATTAGCCGTTTGAATCGAGGCTAGCTGCACCTGCTACTAGGTTACTTGTCCCTACGAGATAGGTGCAGGAGTGAGAATATGAAAACAGTGAGATACGAAAAATACATTTAAAAATATTTAAAAATATTTTATTTTCTCTCAAATATAAATAAAATTACAATATCTTTATTTAAAACTCTCACAACCTCATAGTTCTCAACTCTCTTTATTCTTTTTTCTCTTCTAAATCTCTCTCAAGCTACAACTTGTTCTCTCTCTTTTTTTTTTCTCTTGCTTTTCTCTCACTTTGCTTTTCTCGCCTTTTGCTTTGCTTGCTTCGAAATAAATAAGAATGTCTCTCGGTTTATAGCTCAAGGGAAGACTCAACTTACAAGTTCAATTAAATCATTTATTAAATTCTACAAACTCAAATATTTCAAAATTTAAGTAGAAAGACTTTTTAAAATTAAATATTTCAAAATTTAAGCTGTAAATTATGTTGAATAGTTTCAAATATCTGAGATGTAAATAATGGGTGTAGTAATCACTCTTAAAATTATATAGTTTTTATTCGTTTTTAGAAGTTTATTTTTTTTAAAGTCAAATTTCAAATTTTGAAACAATAATTTCCAACGCTTTTGACAAACTCTGTTAGTGCTCCAAGGAACATTCAGCGAAGCTTCGATGAAAACTTTAAACTAAATATTGAACAATAGATGCACATACATAGCAAAAAAAAAAAAATTAAACTAAACAATAATATATAAATTAATACTAGCAAATTAAGTATTTAAACTGAACACTAAAACATCTAAACCAAAAAATAAAGCATTTATATTGAAAAAAAAGGAAATGAATATAATTATTTTGGTCTTATATTACAATAACAATATTATTTGTTGCAGCAATAAATTTAGTTTGAAATTTGAAATTACAAAACTGAAGTTTTGATCTTATTCATTGTCACAAACAAATCCTATTTAGTTATTAATAACAAAATATACTATAAGAATTTGATAGGAAAATAGGTTGGGGATATAGAATACCCTGAAACTTTTGTGTCTATAATTTGAATTATGTTTTGAGCCTATTTGAAATTTAAGAATGAATCATTGACTCCGAACAACTATCATGACGTAAAATATATGATTTGCAATTAATTCATTCCCTCTTTTTAAAAATATCATATAGCCAAGGTTTGCATATATTGGAAAATGCCTTGCAAATCAACTAGCTTCTGCTACTTCAATTACACGGTTACTGAAATTTTGCGAACAGAGCCAAAATCAGATGTAAATATCCGTGGGTACTTGTAGCCTGAAATTGACTTATTATTGCTAATGACAACAAGCTGCAATCAATCAGACATTCTGGTTCACCTTTCAGTTTCACTTTCCTGATAATTTGATTAATTTTTATTAAATAAAAAGAGAATATTTAAATTCGTAGCTGCTAAGTCAAACTTTCTTCATTTTTCTTAACAGCTTGCCGTTAGATCAACTGGATGTGTGAGATTGAGTTAAAAAAGAGACTGTACCTAGCTCAAATTTTATTCAACAAGAAATATAGTACAGTTCACACATGATGAAAAGTGTTCTCCAAATCAACTAGGCAGCTGAAATCGAGAGAGTAAAATTCCAAAGACCGTAGAAATCTCGGGACTCTTTAAGGATAATGATATCTTCTACCAAGCATGGATAACAACGCTGTACTGATAGCTGGAATATATTTAACTAGCTAATGACAAAAAGTTGCCATCAAGAATTTTGTAAATGATGATAAGTCCCAAGCAATTGTCCAGATATTTTGATTAACTCTGAATAAAAAGCAATCTCGTCGCTGCAGTTGAATTGCAACTGAGAACATTTTTGTAAGTAGGCATTTTGTGTAATTACTTCAAAAAAGAAAAAAAGGAAAAAAAGAATTGCAACTAAGAATATGTTTGTGACTTACATCAGGTTACGTCTGTAAAATATTATGAAGTTTTTAAAATCACTACTTTCATCATGAAACAGCAAGCACGTATACTGTTAACAGATTCTAAGAGAAAAAAACAGAGGAATTGGTATTTATAAACATAATGCATATTTTTTACCAGAATATTAGTATTTTTATTTTTTTTATCAATTAACAAAATCAATCATGTTTTATAAAAAAAAAAAAAACAAAATCAAGCATGTAATTTGGTAGTGCCTTACAAGCTCATCAAAATTTAACTGGCGGGTACAAGTTGGGTTCGCATAATAGCGACTGTTGTTTAGTCAAAGTAAGCTCTTATGTCAACATTTTTCTGTACTTAACAGCTAGCTGTTTAGTCAAAAGTACGAGTAAGATTCTGCTTAATAGCGACTGTTGTTTTGGACCGCAAGCTACCTAACTTACAATCAGAATTTAGAGATCATGTTTTGTGATTTGAGCTACAGTTTCAGCGTCTCCTACTGTGCATTCTCATTTCATTTTTCTGTAAGATTCAATTATGCCTTCAACTTAATAGTGTTGAAATAGGAAGTAATTAATTCAATCTGCTAATAAACCTACGCAATGTAAGTTTGTAAAAGAACAAATTGGGTTGGAGGAAATTCAGTAAGGAAAAAAATTGCTTTGGTTTCATGAAATATAGTTTGTAAAAGTAAATCTCAAAGTGGAGTAGGTGTGATTAACCATGATTTAATCAATAGAACTTTCTTAACTAAACGACTCATTAGATTTAAGGATCATGATATTGAAGGTCAACTAGAAAATATGATCATATGATTGCTGAAGTGCATTTTTCTCCTTTTTGGAGAGATGTTTTACAAACTCGATATATAGTTGAAGTAGGTATAAATTGTTAGTTTTATTTTTTATTATGTGGCCTATGTTATTATTGTGCACCAATTTCATATAAAGAAATTAACGAAAAGGCATCTGAATTTTTGATGAAAAATTCAGATTACTATTATTAATAAGTGTACTGGTTCCAAAGGTTGTCTTAGAATATATAAAAGATCTCTTCTCTATTTAGACGGATGTAATTTTTTTTTAAAAAACGTTTTTTTGCCATTTAATTTCTGAAAAATAAGATTGATTGATTAATTAATTAATTAATTAATAATCTAATGAATAATTAAATAGACACCTGATGTGAAGAGGTGCATATATCCAATAGGTGCATATGGTCTGTATTATCCTAAATTAATACGGATATATATATATATATATATATATATATATATATATATATATCCTTGGTGATTAATTTAAGGAGGATTGTTTTTTTTTATGGATCTGTTCTTTGATAAAGATACGGCTCTTTATCTATCTCTCTCTCTAGTCTCTCTCTACTCTCTCTCTCTACATAAAATATAATAATAAGAGATAGATATGAGTGATTAATAAGAGGAGTTTTTAATTCAGAACTGATATTATTCTGAAAACCTTGGCATCCAACATTAGATCTGAGGAAAATCGTTGAAAATCAGTACTAACGCTTCCGCCTAAAGATGTCTTCAATTCAGAATTGTAAGATTTAAATTTCTTTGCTATTTTATTTTGAATTTACGGATTCTGGTTTGCGTGTTTTTTAATTGCAACACACTTCATGACGTTAATTATGTCTTTCATTTGGTATCAGAGCATTCGTAAATTCATATAAGATGCAATAATTTTTTTTTACGAGATTGATTTTCAATGGTTCGTATAAGAGATATAGATATTCAATTAATTTTATGTATAAATATTTTCTTATAATATTTGAATGAAAATTTTAAAGGAGAATTTTTATTCTTTATTATGTATGCACATATATATGTTGCATGAATTGTAATATGTTATATACTTCTATGGTTTTATATGAATTCATATATAATAATCGGCCCAACGGAAGTTTATTATATATAATTTTTCATATAAATAATTTAAACCATATAACGTTATTTATTTATTTTTAATAATTGGCTGTTATTAATTTTTATCAACTTTAAATTGCAACTGCCATTTTATTAAAATAAATTTTGTGATTTAAGTCACAATTATGTTTTTACATTTAATAAATTATGAACGGTAATTTTACCAACTTTAATTGCCATTATGATTTATTAAATAATTTGTTTTTAATTTGTTTCTGCCCAACAGTGATACAAATTAATTTTTATGAAATTATGTTTTTACATTTAATAAATTATGAAGGTTAATTTTATCAACGTTAATTACTATTATGCATTTATTAAATGAATTTATTTATTTGAACAATTCAATTTGTTTCTGCCCAATGGTGATATAAATTGAATTTTATGCAACAACTGTTATGATAGAACTGAAATATAATTTGGCGTTTTATTATTTATTTCAGTATAATTATTGTTAATCCCTCTATATACAGTTGATTTAATGTTATTTTGCTATTCGTGGATTTATAGTTGATAATAGTAAGCATTTTGTTTTTTCTGAATCTAATGCAACATTGAATAATGTTCATGCTCAAATCTCTGGAATAATACCATTGAATGGAACTAATTTTTCCACTTGGAAAGAGCAAATTGAGATTTGTCTTGGTGTTCTGGATATTGATCAGGCATTACGAATAGACAAACCTACTATTATAGCAACAAGTACTGATGATGAAAAGAATAATTTTGTAAAATGGAAACGGTCAAACCGGATGTCTCTCATGATTATGAAAAGTACTATTACAACTACTATAAGAGGAGATATTCCTGAGAAGGATGATGCAAATACTATCTTCACTGCTAAACAGTATTTGGCTTTTGTTGAAGAGCAGTTTAAAAGTACTTTTAAGGCTAATGCAAGTACTCTCATAATGAAAATGCTCACCACCAAGTATAACGGGACAAGCGGTGTACGTGAACATATCATGATGATGAATGATATGGCCGCAAAGTTAAATGGCATGGATATGACAATTTCTGAAGGCTTTTTAGTTCATTTCATTATGACTTCTCTTCCTGCACAATTTGGTCCTTTCAAGATCAATTATAATACGCAGAAAGAAAAGTGGAAAATGAGCGAATTAATTGCCATGTGTGTTGAAGAAGAAGAAAGAATTAAGGCTGAGAAATCTGATTATGCACACATTGCTGTTCAAAGTTCAAAACCGAAAAATAAGGAAAATGGTAAAGGTAAAAGTAAAATGAATACGGCTATTGGTATTAACAAGGCAAGTACATCTGGTACAAAACCCGTGCATGCTCCTAAGTGTCATCACTATAAGAAGCGTGGACACATGAGGAAGGACTGTGTGAAGTTTAAAGATTTGCTCGCTAAAAAGGGTAATGATTTAAATTTCATGATTTGTGAAATCTTTTTAGTTGATGTTCCCTTAAATACGTGGTGGGTTGACACTGGTGCCTCTGTGCACATTACAAACTCATTGCAGGGATTCTATTCCGTGAGGATGCTTCAAAAGGGAGAAAAAAAACTTAAAGTTGCTAACAGATTAGAGGCTGAAGTCGAGGCTGTTGGAACTCTTCGTTTAGTTTTGAAGAGTGGCTTTATTCTTGATTTGCATGATGTAGTTTATATTCCTAGTGTGATTAGAAATTTAATTTCTGTTTCTAGACTTGATGCGTGTTGTTTTATATTTCAGTTTGGAAATAATGAGTTGAAACTATATCATAACTCTAAGTTTGTTGGTTCTGGATTATTATGTGATAATCTATATAAATTATGTTTGGATTCTTCTTTTTGTGAATCTCTATTATCTATGAATATTACTAGTGTTAATCATAAACATGGAGTCAAGAGAAATCGTGATGTTGGAAATTCTTCCAAATTATGGCATCGTAGATTGGGTCATATTTCAAGAGATAGAATGCAATGTCTCATTAGAAATGCAATTCTCCCTGCATTAGATTTTTCTGATTTTGACAACTGCATTGAATGTGTAAAGGGGAAATTTGTCAAAGGAAATAAGAAAGGAGCAACTCGAAGTGGGGGACTATTAGAAATTATTCATACTGATATATGTGGTCCTTTTCCTACTCCGGGTATTAACGGGCATAAATCGTTTATTACTTTCATTGACGATTATTCTCGCTATGATTACGTGTATTTGATTAATGAAAAATCTGAAGCACTAGATAAATTTAAAATTTTTAAGGCTGAAGTTGAAAATCAACATAACCTTAAAATTAAGATAGTGCGATCAGATAAAGGCGGTGAATATTATGGTAGACACACCGAACTTGGTCAAAGTCCAGGCCCATTTGCTTTATTTCTTCAAGAAAATGGTATCGTTCATCAGTACTCTATGCCGGGAGATCCTCGACAGAATGGAGTTGCTGAAAGACGTAATCGTACACTAATGGATATGGTACGAAGTATGATATGCAATACCACATTGCCGGAATTTTTGTGGACAAAAGCTTTAAAAACAGCTACACATATTCTAAATCGGGTTCCTAGTAAATCTATTCCAAAAACACCTTATGAACTGTGGGCTGGCAGAAATTCACAATTAGGATACTTACGTGTGTGGGGCTGTCCTGCTGAAGCAAAAGTCTATAATCCACAACTAAAGAAACTTGATTGCAGAACCATTAGTTGTTATTTTATTGGTTATCCAGAGAGATCCAAAGGTTTCAGATTTTATTGCCCGTCACATACCACTAGAATAGTTGAGACTAGACATGCTGTATTTTATGAAAATGACAACGTTAGTGGGAGTAATGTAACTAGAACAGTAAACCTTGAAGAAAATCGGATTTATGTTCCAATTCCGATAATACGAGAGGTTATAAATTCTATACCTCTTGTTCAAGAGGCTAATGAAGAAACTCATGTTCATGATGTTCCTAATGTTGATGAAGCTCCTATGCTGCCACAAGAACCCTTACGTAGATCACAAAGAGAGAGAAGATCTGCTATACCTGATGATTATATCGTATACCTTACTGAGGAGGGTTGTGATATAGGTAATGGAGATGATCCTATCTCATTCAAGCAAGTTATTATGAGTGATAAATCATCTCAATGGTTAGAAACCATGAATGATGAGATAAAATCTATGGAAATTAATGAAGTTTGGGATCTTGTTGAGTTATCTGTCGGGGTTAAACATGTAGGCTGTAAATGGGTCTATAAAACTAAAACTGACTCCAAAGGTAACATTGAAAGATTTAAAGCCAGATTAGTCGCTAAAGGGTTTACACAACAAGAAGGTGTACATTTTGATAATACATTTTTTCTTGTCTCAAAGAAAGATTCATTAAGAATTGTTTTAGTCCTCGTAGCTCATTATGATTTAGAACTACATCAAATGGACGTGAAAACTGCATTTCTCAATGGTACCTTGCATGAAGAAATTTTTATGAAACAACCTGAAGGGTTTGTTGTAGAAGGCAAGGAGCATATGGCATGTAGGTTAAAACGTTCAATATATGGATTACAACAAGCTTCACGACAGTGATATTTCAAGTTTGATGAGGTCATAACCGAATTTGGATTTAAAGAAAATACAATAGATCAATGCATATACCTTAAGATTAGTGGGAGTAAATTTATCTTTCTCGTTTTGTACGTGGATGATATTTTATTGGCAAGTAGTGATTTAGACATGTTGTACGAGACAAAACGTTTTCTATCAACTAAGTTTGAAATAAAGGATCTTGGTGAAGACTCTTATGTTATAGGAATTGAAATTTACTGAGATCGGTCTCGTGGGATCTTAGATTTATCCCAAAAATGATATATTGAGAAAGTGCTTAAAAGATATAACATGCACAATTGCTCCCCTAGTGTTGCTCCTATTGTCAAGGGTGACAAATTCAGCAAGTTTCAATGTCCTAAAAATGAAATAGAACGTGCTCAAATGAAGCAAATTCCTTATGCTTCGGTAGTAGGGAGTCTTATGTATGCTCAAGTTTGTACACGTCATGATATTGCATTTGCAGTTGGTATGTTTGGCGATATCAAACTGATCCAGGAATGGACCATTAGAAAGCTGCCAAGAAAGTTTTACGCTATTTGCAAGGGACAAAAGATTATATGCTTACTTACACGAGGTCAAATAACCTTGAAGTTATTGGTTATTCTGATTCAGATTTTTCTGGATGTGTCGATAGTAAGAAATCCACATCAGGTTACATATTTATGCTTGTAGGGGGACCAATTTCATGGAAGAGTGCTAAGCAGTCTTTAAGGGCATCTTCCATTATGCAAGCAGAATTTGTGGCGTGTTATCATGCTACTGGTCAAGCAGTTTGGTTAAAGAATTTTATACCAGGACTTCGAGTAATTGACAGTATTGCGAGACCACACACCTTATTTTGTGATAACGAGGCTGCTGTTTTCTTCTTTAAGAATAACAAATCAAGTGATGCATCCAAGTGGATTGACATCAAATATCTTGTTGTTAGAGACAAAGTCAAAGATGGTACTATTATAATACAACATATCAATACAAGAGCTATGTTAGCTGATTCTCTAACAAAAGCACTTCCACCCACTCTTTATAAAGAGCATGTTGCCGGCATGAGTTTAGTTAATGTATTATGATTTGGTGTTGTAACACACACACACACACACACACACACACACACACACACACACACACATATATATATATTATGTTATGTACTAAGTTTTTTAATTATGTATTGACTTTGAATTTATAAATTTACTTATTATGATGCGCAGAATTTTATTTGATCTAAGCAAATTACTTATGAGGACCGAATGAAGAATATTAACCATTGTTGTAAAGAGTACCAATGCTATAATTAATGGGGATCAAATAACGCAATTTGTTATTCTGATTACTTTAGTTTGGTTTGATATTTCTAGCTAAACAGGTTTACGATTAATGAAAATTATATTGGCCAATTTTGAATGTGTGCTTTATTATATTATAACATTACGGCCAAGTGAGAAAATGTTAGTTTTATTTTTTATTATGTGGTCTATGTTATTATTGTGCACCAATTTCATATAAAGAAATTAACGAAAAGGCATCTGAATTTTTGATGGAAAAATTCAGATTACTATTATTAATAAGTGTACTGGTCCCAAAGGTTGCCTCAGAATATATAAAAGATCCCTTTTCTATTTAGACGGATGTCATTTTTTTTAAAAAAAAACGTTTTTTTGCCATTTAATTTCTGAAAAATAAGATTGATTGATTAATTAATTAATTAATTAATTAATAATCTAATGAATAATTAAAAAGGCACCTGATGTGAAGAGGTGCATATATCCAACAGGTGCATATGGTCTGTATTATCCTAAATTAATACGGATATATATATATATACATCCTTGGTGATTAATTTAAGGAGGATTATTTTTTTATGGATCTGTACCTTTGATAAAGATACGGCTCTTTATCTATCTCTCTCTCTAGTCTCTCTCTCTACATAAAATATAATAATAAGAGATAGATATGAGTGATTAATAAGAGGAGTTTTTAATTCAGAATTGATATTATTCTGAAAATCTTGGCATCCATTTTGAAAGAGAAGTAAACAAATATGTCCATGACGATTAAAACTTTCTTATGGCCGGTACGCCGAAATAAGATCTTAACTAAACATAATTTATTCGAAAAAAGATGGACTGGTGATACTAAATGTGTTTCTTGTGATTTAATTGAAACCACTGACCACCTCTTTGTCCAATGTGACGTAGCTAATGTCAGATGACAACGGACAACTTCTTACAATAATTTCTCTTTTCAGGGTACAAAGTTAGAAGACTTATGGATTGTGAATTCATGTATTCTACTTAAAGACAAGATTGCAGTGGAATTGTGATGGGTGTAGTTATATGGTCTATATGGTTAGAAAGAAATAAAATTTATTTTAAGAATTTTAATGGTAGAAGCTTAATAATTGCAGGAATGCAAATAATTAATTTTGCTCATTTTTAGTGCAAAAACAAAGATAAAACAAATATTTTCAAGCTCTCTCTAATTTTATGACAGGATGTGAAGGGTTTTTCCTTTTTAGGTTATGGAAGAGGTAGAGGTAGAGGAGATGGAGGATCTGACACTTAGCAATGGGTCTGGCGTAGGAACTGATCTTATCTGACTTGTGGTACATCTGAGGATGTTTAGAGATTAGCTTTTATGATGCTTTTTGTGAAATCTGTGTTGTACCAATGATAAACTTCAGGTTTTTGTTGTATTAGGTAGATAAGGTTTTGTTTAGATTTGTAGTTGGTGATCTTTCATTTTGCAACATAGGTTTATCTGATACCATTTATTTGGTACTGGTAAATAATACTTGTAAGCATTTTTTTCAGTTTCAATGAAACTGGCGAGCACTCCACTTTTATCAGAAAAAAAAATATTAGAGTCATTTTAAAAAATTGAAAAAATAGTTAGAAAATCTTAAAAAAAGAAAAAATTAGTATCATATAAGATATTGATATAAAAAAAATTAATGAGCAACTTGAATTTTCCGTTTGAAGTCGATTTGATAGATTTTTGAATTAGATCCATCAAGTCTCCTATTTCACACACATTCTGAGGGCTTGGTTTTCTTGTGGCATTGACATGTATCAACAGAGAAACTCGTGACTATTCTTTTACATGTTACGACACAAGGTGCCTTGAATAATTAAATCGCAATTCAGATAGCCACACATGGAAGTACCACAAAAAAGAGAATCTGCCATTGAAATCTACGTGTATCATCACTTTACAATGGTTTGTGCCATGCAAAACCCCTTATAATTACCCCTTGCCACCCCTCTCCTACAAACCATCTCATCACAATTAATATCTCTTCTCCTCACACTCACTTAATTATGGCCATCATGGCTACTAGCACTAAGACACTTGCATTTGCTTTCCTTCTGCTCCTCAGCATTAGCCACATTGCTTTCGCTGCCAGATCCCTCACTGCTTATGGTTCTGGATCAGGTGGAGGCGGAGGTGGTGGTAGTGGTGGAGGCAGCGGTTCCAATGGTGGCTCTGGTTATGGCTCTGGCTATGGGTCTGGATATGGTGAAGGTGCCGGTACTGGAGTTGGTGGAGGATATGGCCAGGGGGGCGGCGGCGGAGAAGGTGGTGGTTCTGGTTATGGGTCCGGGTCCGGGTCCGGGTCCGGATATGGTAGTGGTGTAGGTGGTGCACATGGTGGTGGCTACGGTAGTGGTGGAGGTGGTGGCGGCGGCAGCGGTGGAGGTGGAGGATCTGGTAATGGATCTGGTTATCGATCGGGTTATGGCTCTGGGTCTGGATATGGACAAGGCGGTGCTAATGGTGGTGGATATGGCAGTGGTGGCGGTGGCGGTGGCGGAGGAGGAGGAGGTGGTGGCAGCGGATCCGGGTCAGGATATGGGTCCGGATTTGGGTATGGTTCTGGATATGGTAGTGGCAGTGGAAATGGGCATCACTGAGCTACAAGTTTGCTGATAAATATACCGTTTGTATAAGTTTGAACTTTGTATTTGTGAGTATAAAATGAATAAGTGTGATATATAAGAGTCCAGAACTTTTGAATAAAGCAATCCAGTAAGTTATCTACAAGTATCTCATCATCAGTTGGTTTTTCTTTCTTGTTTTCCTTATGCTTGTATTGTTTATTTTTATTAAGATATGACCTTTGTCTTAACTAGAAATAAAATTATCAAAGTTTAGGCAAGTTACTTTCAGTCAAAAAGTTAGAATCTGAATGAGTTAAGTTAGCACGAGCTTACTGTCAACAAATTAACAGCCGGCGACCTTCTCCTAAAAAAATTTTGAATAGATTTTAAGCAACTGATTGAAATTATTACTTTTATCACTTACCGAATTAAATATTTATGTTTCATCTTTCGTGCTTCTTAACGTCTGTCAAGATGAGACTCAGTATTTAGTTTAGTGATAAAAATAATACTCTTCATATGAAAAATTACATATTCGAAATTTGAATGTAAATTTTTTATAAACATTTAAAAATTGGATAACTTAAATTACGATTTTATCTAAAAAAAAATGCTTATCAACACTTAAGATTCGTGTGGCGACCATTATGTAAAATGCACTTGCAGCGGATTCTTCCTTAAATATTTCTGCAGTTGAGTACATAGCTTCTGACTGACTGCGGTTGGATAAATTACCCGTTAGAACCGAGGTGAGCTGTACCTGCTACTAGGCTACTCGTCCCTGCAAGATGGGCTGAGAAAAAGAGAAAAAGAGACGACTCATGCATCTCATCTGCTTAGAGATCTATCGAATATAAAATAACTATTTCATTTATGATAAATTATTTTTGTATCTCAAATTTTTCATCTTTTATCTGCACTTAATATTAAATATAAATACTTTTTGAACTTACATAATTCAGAACTTAAGTTATAAATTTTTTTTGAATAGTTTTAAGTATCTGAAATGTAAAATAAAAGGTGCGGATAAGAATGCAGTTATTACTTCTTTTTAGAAGTTTATTTTTTAAATCAAATTTCAAATGTGAAAACAATAATTTTTCAACACTTTTGACAAACTCTGGTAGAGCTCCGAGGAACATTCAGCAAAGATTTTGTGTATACTTTTAAACTGAACATTGAAAAATAGATACACATACATAACACTAAAAAAATTTAAACTAAACAATAACGTGTAAATTAATACTAATAAATTAATTATTTAAACTGAACAATAAAACATCTAAACCAAAAAATAAAGCATTTATATTGAAAAAAAAGGAATTGAATATAATTATTTTGGTGTTATCTTATGATAATAATATTATTTGTTTAGTAAAGTTAGGGTGAGTTTGAGGTTATTGTTAGCATCTAGGGTTCCTCGAACAATGTGATATTTCACACCGGGTAAATCCTTCACTCTTCCTCCTCTTACTAATACTACAGAATGTTCTTGTAAATTATGGCCAATACCCGGTATATAAGCAATGATTTCAAATCCAGAGGTTAATCATACTCTGGCAACTTTACGTAAGGCAGAGTTTGGTTTTTTGGGGTTGATAGTGGAAAAGTTGACAGATAAGTCACCCTTCTTGTCACTCTACAGAATCGTACATGAGATTTTGACCTCATACAGCTCCTCGTTCAATTCTTTCGAAGTATTTGGATCCTTTTCTTCGTTCGAGAATTTCTTCCCTTCTTCCACTCCGTTCCGAAGTGTGACTAAGATCAATTCAGTCACGTTTTCATGTTCCAATTGAAGACTTTTCTTTTATGATCAAAGGAGAAGATTTCTCTTTTACCAAACATATTAGGATCAAATCACGATCTTTTAAAAAGAACAAGAACTCTTTCTCGATAGAAATCCCTTTGCCCCTCATCCAGCAAGAAGGATCCTTTTTTAGTTACAATTTCTTCATTTTTAATCCGGGCTCTTCTACTTTTTTTTGTATTTCCTTTTTTTCCTGGATTCTTTATTTCATTTCGAATTTTCTTCTTCTATCCCATAGGTATACCCTTTGAATCCATAGAGAACCTTTTCTTTTTTGTGAATCTATATTATAACATTCTAATTTCTTCCAGATACTTCCCAAGGAAAATCCCCAATTACGCTTCAAATCTTACATTTCTTATTTAATATTAAGTTAAAGACTTTTTAAAATTATATATTTCAAAACTTAAGTTACAAATTATGTTGAATAGTTTTAAATATCTGATATATAAATAAGGGATGTAGTAATCATTTCTAAAATTATGTAGTTTTTATTCGTTTTTATAAGTTTATTTTTTTTAAATCAAATTTCAAATTGTGAAACAATAATTTCCAACACTTTTGACAATCTCTGTTAGTGCTCGAAGGAACATTCAGCGAAGCTTCGATGAAACTTTAAACTGAATATTGAACAATATATACACATACATTACACTAAACTTTTTTTTAACCAAACAATAACATATAAATTAATACTAATAAAATAAGTATTTAAACTGAACACTAAAACATCTAAACCAAAAAATAAAGCATTTATATTGAAAAAAAAGGAAATGAATATAATTATTTTGATCTTATATTACAATAACAATATTATTTGTTGCAGCAATAAATTTAGTTTAAAATTTGAAATTACAAAACTGAAGTTTTGATCTTATTCATCGTCACAAACAAATCCTATTTAGGAAAGTAGGTTGGGGATATAGAATATCCTGAAAGTTTTGAGTCTATAATTTGAATTATGTTTTGAGCCTATTTGAAATTTAAGAATGAATCACCGACTCCGAACAACTATCATGACTTATAATATATGAGTTGCAATTAATTCATTCCCTCTTTTTAAAAGTATCATATAGCCTAGGTTTGCATATATTGCAAAATGTCTTGCAAATCAATTCGCTTCTGCTACTTTAATTACACGTTTACTGAAATTTTGCGAACAGAGCCAAAATCAGATGTAAATATCCGTGGGTACTTGTAGCCTGAAATTGACTTATTATTGCTAATGACAACAAGTTGCAATCAATCAGACATTCTGGTTCACCTTTCAGTTTCACTTTCGTGATAATTTGATTAATATTTCTTGAAATAAATGAGAATGAAAATTACTCAACTTTATTAAATAACCATACAAGATTTTTTTTTCGGATTTCGAATCTGCGACATCTTACACAGAGAACGCCATTTTTGCCACTAAACTAAAGAACTGCCACATGTATTAGTTCATTGGATTTCAAAGGAGGATTCACATTCATTATCATATTTGTTCTGAGATGCATTTATGTCATAATTTTTTTGAATCTATAATACATGAGTTTCACTAAAATATAAAAAAAACACTTCTTATCAGCTAAATTTGAACCGTTTAATTCAAATTAGATGGTTCAAAATTCTATGGCAGCAGATCATGTTGAAAATGTGATGCAAAATTAGATGGTTCAAACAAACTAGCTAGATTGCAAGGCTGGGATCAAATGGGTCATACCGATCCAATTTTTCATCATAGATTTCATAATGTATTTGACTAGAAACATATATAGGTTTTTTACAAGCCTAGGTTAATAGATAGGATGTTGGATGAAACCTAGTTTTAGATGAGCAGGTAGTAGCTATTTAGAATTTATGTTGTAAGATGTACCTGTAGCCTACTGGCTTTTTAAATGAGCAAAAAAAAAAAAATATATTCTTGTTCAATGGTTGTTGGTATCTATGCTACTACTAGTTTGTATCTAATTTTATTATACACAATCATTTGATAGTCTCAAACTAAGTATTAGCTTGTGCATAATCAGGTGCTTATATTTCAATTTTCATATATTTAAACTTCAATTATGTACTGTATTTAAATGTTCTACTTGAATGCTTTTCATAATTTTGTTTCTAATTAAAACGAATTAATCGTTCTGAAACAAAGCAATACATGCATAATTAAGGGGAAAATATTAAATATTAAATATAATCATGAGCTCTTTACAGAAAACGTTGGATTCCTAATTCAAAAGTTTAATCTCACATACACATATATACCCTTCTTACAAGTATACGATGCACTTCTATATCATCTATAATTACATCTTAAGAACCATCACCGTGTGACTACAATATTATCACACTTATTGATTTTTTTTAATCATCGAACTTAATTTAAATTAAGCTTAGGGATGGCCATTTCCACTGCCACTACCGTATCCTGACCCAGACCCATATCCCGAATCGGATCCGCTGCCGCCACCTCCTCCGCCACCATCGCTGCCACTGCCATAACCACCACCATCAGCACCGCCTTGTCCATATCCAGACCCAGAGCCATAACCGGATCCATTAATTTATTGTCAGAATGCATACATAGTAGGGGACACTGAGAAAATGAGCTAAAATTACAAAACACTTATCTCCAAATTCCAATTGAAGTTAGGCAGCTAGCTGACCAGAGAAACAGTCTCTTATTTTGAGCACAATCTTACTTGTCCCGTTGACTTAACAGCTGTTAAGCAAAGCAAAAGCTTGACTTAATTAACAGCTCGTTCGGTTATGCGATCCCAAATTGTACCCACCGAATTTTGATGACCTTGTTAGGCGCTACAAATGTATACGAGCATCATTAATTTGTTATGATGATAGTTCTTTTTTATTTAATTAAAATTGATCAAATTATCAGGAAAGTGAAAGAGAAAGCTGGTAACCAGAATGATTGATTGATTGCAACTTTTTGTCATTAGCAAGTCAATTTCAAGTTACAAGTAAAGTGTCAATTTCGCAAAATTTCAGTGACCGTGTTAGTAGCAGAAGCTAGATGATTTACAGGACATTTTCCAATATATGCAAATCTATATGATATTTGTTAAAAAGAGGGATTCAATTAATTACAAATCTTTTATGATACATCATGATAGTTGTTTGGTGTCCATGATTTTTTAATATAAATATGAAATATATTTTTTATCATAGAAAATTTCTAATATTTTTCAACACTTACAATAAATTTTATAAAATTTTCACAAATTTAATTTTTAATATTTTTTCAACAAAAAAATAAAATAAAAAAATGACATGTTATATGTACATTACGTAATGACACGTTATAATATAACACGGTATGTTTTATGCATATCGTGTCTTCACTACATTATTTTTGACACGTCACTTTAAAAAATATTTTAATCACGTCACGGTATATCATATAACCAAAACAAATCATGTTTTTACATGAAATGTCACATTTTTTATTCACTATCTAACAATACTATTTTGACATATTAGCTAATAACATAAAAAAGTGGAGACGTCATATATAATTTTTTTGAAAATAAATGCGTGGTGAAGGCACAAAAAAATAAATGCATTTAAACCCTTATAAATGAAATAATTATTTTTATATTTGATAAATCTCTGGGCTGATGGGATGAATCGCCTCTTTTTCTATCGGGCTAAGCTTGAGACATCGTCTCTGGTCCATTATCTTTCGAAGAGGGGCGTAGTATGGGTGCAGCAACTGATGATGAGATCTTTACAGATAACTTGGAATTCTTTATTCAAAAGTTCTAAACTCACATATGTACTCTTATTACAAGCACAAAGAACTTCGATAAGATCTATAGCTACATTTTGAGAACAATCATTGTGTGACTACATCATTATCACACTTATTCATTTTTTTACTCACAAAATTCTAAGTTCAAATTTAAATAGACGGTACATTTCTAATTACCAGCAAATTTCTTTATAGCTTAGTTATGACCGTTACCAGACCCAGACCCATATCCCGACCCGGATCCACTGCCACCACCTCCTCCACCGCCGCTGCCACCGCCGCCACCGCTGCCATACCCACCACCATTAGCACCACCTTGTCCATATCCAGACCCAGAACCATAACCGGATCCATATCCTGATCCATTACCAGAGCCACCACCACTGCCGCCACCACCGCCTCCCCCACTGCCATAACCTCCACCGTGTTCACCACCTACGCCGGCACCATATCCAGACCCGGATCCGTACCCAGACCCATAACCAGATCCATTACCAGAGCCTCCACCTCCGCCACTGCCGCCACCGCCACCTCCTCCCTGGGCACCACCTACACCACTACCATATCCGGACCCGGATCCATACCCAGACCCATAACCAGATCCTACACCGGTACCACCACCTTCTCCACCGCCACCACCGCCGCCGCCACCTTGGCCATATCCTCCACCAATTCCTGTACCGGCACCCTGGCCGTACCCAGACCCATAGCCAGAGCCAGAACCATAACCAGAGCCTCCATTGGAACCACCTCCACCGCCACTGCCACCACCTTCGCCACCACCTGATCCGGCACCATAAGCAGTGAGGGATCTGGCAGCAAAAGCAATGTGGCTAATGCTGAGGAGTAGAACGAAAGCAAGTGCAACCGTCTTAGTGCTAGTAGCCATCATGGCTATATGTAAGTGAGTGTGAGAAGAAGAGAGATTGTGATGAGATACTCGTAGGAGAGGGTGGCAAGGGTCTTTATAGGGGTGCTTTGCATGGCAAGCTAATAGCACAACCAATAGTAAACAGATGGTACACACAGATTTGAGTTGAAGGTTTTTCTGCATTACCGTCCTGTGTGGCTATCTAAGTTTCAATTTAATTATTAAGGCAGCTTGTATTATAATTGAAAACCAGTCAGTAATTGTGTGTTGATACACGTCATGCAATGCCACGAGAAAACCAAGATCACAGATTGTGTGTGTGAAATGGGAGACTCAAGAGGAGTGGCGGTGGTTGGTTTTTGACACTTGTTGCTGAGTGGTTATATGTCATTGCCAAGCTTTCTTTTTTCCTTTATTTACCTTTCATTTTGGAGCCAGATATTGGACTCTATCTGCATTAATTACAATTACCGATTTTGTCCACACCCAATTAATTCAAATTAAGACATGTATAATTATGGGTAGCTTAGTTTTGAAATTTGATTGTCGAGAGTGAATATTTTATTTACTGTTTTTCTCATTGTTATCTTGATTAGTCCATTCCTGTGGGAATTCTGCCTTCTGGTTCACATCTAAGGTGCATATATATATATATGGTTGAATTACTTGATTGAATTGTAGCAAGCTGGCACAGTGCGTTCTTCCATAGTTTCGTTAAATTACTTAATCTCCCTGGCCACGCGGTTAAAATTTTTATTTATGATTGAAGTTGAAAACAAACACCATGTATATATAAAATAAAAGAAACGTGGTTCGATTGATATTGGATTTGAATTCAATAGTAAAATTTGGCCAATTAGATTGACAGTTATTTTTGTTAAAATATTTTGAATTGTCAAAAAAATTTCAGCAATAGAAAAAAATTATAGTCGTGTTGACCTTATTCGATTGGTTTTGTATCAAATTTTACACAATAAAATAAAGAATAATTTTAGTATACGTCTAATTTTTAATGTATATTCAATTCTTATGATATATATTTTTTAGAAATATTGATCAAATAAAAAAAACTAAAATTATAGATGGCTTTTAATTACTATTTAGATAAAATATTTATCAAATTTGGATCAATTTGAAAGAGATTTGCCTTTCATTAAACAATTTTAATATTTTAACGGTGGGGTTTTAATGATCTTATGATGAACGATCAATTAAATTCTAAATTGATTCAAAATTCATACATATTCTATCTAAATAATTAGAAATTAATTTAAACAACATTTCTAAAAAAAATATACCGTAAAAGTTAAATATAGACTAAAAATTGAATGTACGTTAGAATTACTCATAAATTAACACTTGATATTTCAACAAAAATCGTTTAACATGAAACATTATAATTTCAAATCATTATTTAAATGATAATTAAAGCGTCCGTCGAAGTTTACCGTTTTTTTTTTGTATACATGATATAAATGCCGTCTAGGTGCACCTATAAAATGTTAAAATTATCGAATTAGTCATTATTAATGGATCTTAATGAACCTCACCAATTGGTATTTCGAACTTACATGGAAGCGATTAAGTATACTCTTACACATACTGTTGACTAAACAGTTAGCTGTTAAGCAAAGAAAAATGTTGACAGAAGAGCTTTTTCTGTTATGCGAACCCAACTTGTACCCACCAATTTTTGAAAAGCTTGTATGGCACTACCAAAGTACATGCTTGATTTTGTTAATTGATAAAAAATAAATATACTGATATTTCTGGTAAAAAGTACGCATTACGATTTGAAATACCAATCCCTCTTTTTTTCTGGTAATAGCAGTACTTGCTGTTTCATGGTAAGGTTAGTGGTTTTAAAAACTCCGCAACCTTTTACATTGTTTTGGATTTATCTAAATGTAGTCTCAGTTAACTTTGTAATCCAACTGTAGTAGGGAGGTAATGGGCCAGATATGGTTGGATTTATGACAAATTCGGAACTCAGCTCATCTTCCAAAATTTTAGGCCCGTACCGCTTGGCCTAAAATTAATGACCCGGTCTGTCCATACAACTTTTCGTCCCGACCTGGCCGCTTGCATTTTTTTTTTGTTATCCCTTTTCACCTCATTTTAACTCGAATTATTTTATACATTTAAATAATATAACTATGCTTAATACAAATAAAATTAAAACAATCATTAAAATACATAAATAATTTTATTTTGATACAAATAGTCTTATGATACATAAAGAGTCTTATTCTGTCATGTTAGAGGAAGCTTTCTCATTTAAATTATTTTGTACACTTGTCATTAAGATATAAAATTTGAACTAAATTAAGTATGATCTGAATGAAAACTTCTATTAATTTGATGAGTTTGTTACCTATAAAGAGAAAAGAGAAATATAACTGATGAATTCATTTATAAAAACTATTATTTCGTTTGAACCTAAACTACAAAAAAAAATATAAATGAAACATACATATTATTACGTATTTTGAGATTAAGATCTAATTTGTAATATTTTTGAATACACATAAATTTGGTCTAAATTTATAAATTAGTAGAATTTGATTGCTTGATTAATTGTTTATCGTTTGATAACTTCTAAATGTATAACGAGTATCTATTTATATTTTATAATCAACACTTGTTTTAAGAGAAAAAAATTTCTTTTTTATATATTTAAAAGATAATTATTGTAGTTTGATTAACTATCATTAAAAAAGAGAAATATAAAAAAAATGAGTTTATTCAAGTCCAAAAATTATTATTTTGTGTCACCCTAATCTACAAAAATATAAGTGGAGTATAAATGCAAATCTTTATATATTTTGTTATAAAGTTCTAATTTTCTGAATTGTTAGACTAAAAATATATTTTATGTTTGTAAATATTAGTATCATAACTCCCAACAAAATATTAGTGCTTCAATCAAATATTTCATATATTCATTTATCCATTTATAGCAATTTTTATTTTGTGATGAAGTTCTAATTGTTAATATGATTATATGAACCAAACATCAAAATTGTTAGACTAAAATCATGATTTATGTTTATGAATATTGGCTTCAATTAAATATTTCATATATCTATTTATCTATTAATAGCGTAATTAAATGCTATATATGATTTAAGTAAAGTTAATATTACATAAAATTTGGTAATATACATAATGAATGATAACTCAAAATTCAATTACATTATAAACAATATGCATGTTATCGATATCCCGGGCCGGATGGGCAGGTCTGGATCTCATACCTGTACCTATTGGGCTCGGAGGATGACCCAGCCTTACTTGGTAGCTGTCGGGGTCGGACTGGTTGGTTGTTGAGTTGAATGGGTCTGGACGGGTTTGTCAGGCCATGGGCTATTTTGCCATCCCTAAACTGCAACGAAGAGTTCTTCTTTTTTTTATAGTTAAGAGTTAATCAAATTATCCGGACAATTGATTGAGACTTATCATCATTTTCAAATTAATTCTTGATGGTAACTTATTGTCATTAGCTAGTCAAATTAGTATATTAATTCCAGCTACCAGTATATAAAGTTGTTATCCATGCTTAGTAGAAACATATCGTTATCCTTAGGAGTCCCCAGATTTCAACAGTCTTTGGAATTTGACTCTCTCAATTTCAGCTAGTGACATAAGTAGCACAAGCTAGTTGATTTGGAGAACATTTTCCATCATGTGTGAACTATACTATAATTTTTATTGAATAAAATTTCAGCTAGAAACAGTTTCTTTTTTAGCACAATCTTACACGTCCAGTTGACTTAACATCTAATCTAGCTGTTAAGCAAAATGAAGAAAGTTTGACTTAACAGCTTGTTCAGTTATGAGAACCCAACTTGTACCCACCGAATTTTCAAGACCTTGTAAGGCACTACCAAAGTACATGCATCATTTTGTTAATTAATAAAATACTATTTTTTTGTTTGGTGAAGGGATGCACTAGCTACGAATTTAAATGTTTTCTTTTTATTCAATTAAAAGTAATCAAATTATTAGGAAAGTGAAAGTGAAATATGAACTAGAATGTTTGATTGATTGCAACTTGTTGTCATTAGCAAGTCAATTTCAGCTACAAGTGTTGTTATCCACGGATATTTACCTCTGTCTATTATGACTTTCACTATTAGAATCTGGTTTATTTCCAAGGGCCAAAAATGACTTATTCCGTAAACGGACGAATGAAAATAATCATTTCCATGAAGTTAATTTGTTAGCAAAATGGATGTAACCGTGTAAGTAGCAGAAGCTAGTTGATTTGAAGGACATTTTCCAATATTTGCAAACCTATACAATATTTTTAAGAAGGAAGGATTCAATTAATTACAAATTTTTTGTGGTACATCATGACAGTTGTTCGGAGTCAATGGTTCATTTTGAATATGCTCAAAAGTTAATTTCAAATTATAGACTCAAAACTTCGAGGATATTTTATATCCCCACACTATTTTTCTATCAATCTATAACTCCAAAAATATACCTATAAATGTTTTTCTATTTTTAATTTTTTTTAAATTATTTAAAATTGGTTGTCAAGATTATCAAAAATAATAATTGTCAAAGGATCCCACCCTATTAGTAAATAGGATTTGTTTGTGAGAAAAAATAAGATCAAAACTTCAGTTTGTAATTTCCAATTTCAAACTAGATTTATTGATGCAACAAATAATGTTATCGTAATATAACACCAAAATAATTATATATTCAGTTGTTGGCATGGCAAGCTAGATCAAGCAGCTCTTCAATGTAAATGTTTTATTTGTTTAGTTTTAATACTTAATTTTTTAGAGGCTTTTAATTTTCATCAAAGCTTTGCTGAATGTTCCTTGGAGCCGTGCCAAAGTTCGTCAAAAATGTTGAAAAATTATTGTTTTGAAATCTGAAATTTGATAAAAATAAATTAATAAACTTTTTTAAATTGAAAAAAAAACTATGTAATTTATGAATAAATCAAATATGTAATAGGTAAATGACAATATGTGATAATTTATTTATAGCAGGAAATATTGATAAACAAATCCTCGCAAAAAAAAATAGTTCAAGAACTAATTAACTATAAAAAGAAAAAATATTTTTGCACCTTATGTTCTTCACCTCTTATTTGCAAATCAAATAATATTTATATTAAATAAATAATTTATTTATATATATGTTTCCAAGTACTTACAGTTAGTATAGAAAATATTTTTTATTTTTTCATTAATGAATGATGATAGAAAAAATCAAGCTAAAATATTTGTTACACGAATAAAAATACAACTTGTAAAATTTAAATTTAATAATATAAAATATAAATATTTTTATTATTCAATATAAATATTTTCTGAACGAAACATAAATACATCCGAATATAAATAAAATATATAAATAAAAGATACAAATAAGGATGCGATTATCAATTATCACTCTTTTCAATTATCACTCTTTTATAAACAAACCAAATAGTTCTTTTATATTGGATAGATCTCTAGGCTGATGGGATGCATGGGTCGTCTCTTTTTTCATGGCTAGCTGAGCTTGATCCCATTTTCTTTTGAACACCGCAGCCCATCTCACAAGGACGAGTGGTCTAGTAGTGGGCGCAGCTCACCTCGGTTCAAACTTCCATCCAGTCGCTCGACCTGGTCACTGTAAGAATTTTTGCTTGAGGCAGTCAAGTGGGGGATAACAGTCAGTCGGAAGCTACGTACTCGACCGCAGAAATAGCAAGGGAAGAATTAGTGGCCAAGCGCACTTTTACAGAATGAACACCGCACGAATCGTAAGTCTTGCAAAGATGAAAATTTAAAACATAAATATCTAGGGGTAATACTTTGGAAGTTCTCTAAATTTTTTATTTATGATAAATTAATTTTAAAATTTTTAATTTGGACAAACATCTCTTAATTTGAATATTGTAATTTGTGATAAATGACCCTCTGATTGTTTATTTACTATTTAATACTCGATTATAAATTATGAAATGATCAAAATGTTCTTGTAGGTTTATAGCATAATATTTAGAATATTTATATGTTATATGAATTTTTGAGTTTCAGAAACTTGCTAACTATTTTAAAACATTATGGACAGTTAATTAAATAATCATTATATAATATGTTTGTCATTTTATTTTGATTTTGATTTTAAATGCTTTATTTTATCTTTTAAAAAAACGTAGTTATGTAAATAATTAAAATTGATAAACAAATTATGTTTTATTTTTATAATATTATATAATTTCAACATCAAGTTTAAATTAATAAATACTTTCTTATTTTATAACATTTGTTAGTTTTCATATTTAAATATTGAAAATTATATAGTACTACAAAAAAAACATATTTTTTCTTATAGATTCTAATTTTTTACGGAACTATATCTTACTTATAAATAAAAAATAAAACATATAAAATCAAAATAAAAATAAAAGGCAAAAATATTATATAATGATTATTTAATTAAGTGTCCATAATATTTAAAATAGTTCATAAATTTCTGAAAGTTAAAAATTCATATAACATATAAATATTTTAAATATTATGCTACAAGTCTATAAAAATATTTTAATCATTACATAATTTATAATAAAGTACTAAATAACAAATAAACAGTTCAGAGTCATCTGTCACAAGTTGCATAGTTTAAGATAGTGTTTTTCTAAACTAAAAGTTTGGGGACTAATTTATCATAAGTTAAAAATTCAGAGGACTTCCAAGTCATTATCCCAAATATTTAATTCGGGAAGTGACAAAATTAATAATTTGAATGATCAGTTACTTCAAATCTATTTAAAAAGAAAATAAAAAGTTCACGGGCTGTTTGTTAATAGCAAGCTCATTCTAACTTAACTCATTCAGATCATAACTTTTTGAGTGCAAGTAACTTGCCTTAACTTTGATAATTTTATTTCTAATTAAAACAAGGTGATATCTTAATAAAAAATAAACAATAAAAGCATAAGGAAAACAAGAAAGAAAAAGCAACTGATGATGAGATATTTATAGATAACTTATTGGAATGCTTTATTCAAAAGTTCTGAATTCTTATTACAAGCACGAAGAACTTCGATATGATCTATACCTACATTTTAACAACCACTATTTGTGTGACTAAACCATCATCACACACATTCATTTTATACTCACAAATACAAAGTTCAAACTTATACAAACGGTATATTTATCAGCAAACTTCTTGCTCAGTGATGCCCGTTTCCACTGCCACTACCATATCCAGAACCATACCCAGATCCGGACCCATATCCCGACCCGGATCCGCTGCCACCACCTCCACCTCCGCCGCCTCCGCCACCACCACCACTGCCATACCCACGACCACTAGCACCACCTTGTCCATATCCAGACCCAGAGCCATAACCGGATCCATAACCAGATCCGTTACCAGATCCTCCACCGCCACCACTGCCGCCACCACCACCTCCACCACTACCGTAGCCACCACCATGTGCACCACCTACACCACTACCATATCCGGACCCGGACCCAGATCCATACCCAGACCCAGAACCAGATCCTACACCAGAACCACCACCTTCCCCACCACCACCGCCACCGCCACCACCCTGGCCATATCCTCCACCAACTCCAGTACCGGCACCTTCACCGTATCCAGACCCATAGCCAGAGCCATAACCAGAGCCACCATTGGAACCGCCACCACCACCACTACCACCACCTCCGCCACCACCTGATCCAGAACCATAAGCAGTGAGGGATCTGGCAGCGAAAGCAATGTGACTAATGCTGAGGAGCAGAAGGAAAGCAAGTGCAACTGTCTTAGTGCTAGTAGCCATGATGGCTATAATTAACTGCGTGTGAGAAGAAGAGAAATTAATTGTGATGAGATGGTTTGTAGGAGAGGGGTGGCATGGGTTATTTATAGGGGCGTTTTGCATGGCACAAACCATTGTAAATTGATGATACACGTAGAATTGAATGGCAGGTACTCTTTTCTGTGGTACTTTCGTGTGTGGCCATCTGAATTGCTATTTAATTATTCAAGGCAGCTTGTATTGTAAAAGAAGTCAGTTATTTCTGTGTTGATACATGTCAATGCCACAAGAAAACCAAGCTAACAGAGATGTGTATGTGAAAGAGGAGACTTGAGATGAGTTGAAGTAGTAGGTTTTTTGACACTTGTTTGCTGGGTAGATAGAGATGTGAGATGTCACTGGCAAGCTTTTTCCTTTATTTACCTTTGAATTTTGGAGACAAATTTCCGACGGTATTTGCTTAAATAATGGATCTTGTCCATACGCAATTGAGAGACTTCTAAGGGATAGCTTAGTTTCATGCAATCAGTATCCATTAATATTTTGCTATATACAATTATCTTCAGAAATAAATACACTGATTTTTAAGTACTCCTGTAAGAATTATCTTTTGAAAATTAGGTACTAGTCCGCTTTCTGGTTCACACCTAATTAAAGTGCATTTTGGTATGGATAGACATCTTTGCATTACTTGGTATTTTAAGCTGGCACGCTATATATGTACACTCTTCCATAGTTTTATGTGTGCCTGGTTGTGTGTATCTTGCCTTCTTGGTTTGATGAAATTGTTTGTAACAAGCAAAAAATATGTATATGCTAGATACACTGAAATAATAGATAATGAAGATATATAGCTAATTCCTTATGGCCAAATCTACTTACCAATTTCCTACAGTTCAGAGACCTTTCTGTTTACTGCTAAAGTGGCACATGAATATCAAATAATAGATTTTTAAGTGCAGAGGTTTCTGAGCATCAAATTGATTATATATTTTAGAAAATTGAGTTAAACAGCCTCTGGAGCAGAGGTCTCGCAGCAGACTACATTTTTTTTTTCTATTTCAATCATTGTTTAATTGATGGCATTGTTAAAATTTATGTGCATAGTAGTCAGTAGGAACCGCTGAAAAAGTAGCTCAAATTCCAATTTGACTTTAGCTTGTTCTGTTATGTGAACCCAACTTGTACCAACCATTTTTTATAAATGTACATGCATCAGTTAATTTGTTGGTTATTAAAAATTAATACTATTTTTTTCTAGTAAAACCATGCACTACAAATTTAAATACCATTAATTCCTCTGTTGCTTTCCTGGAAATCTGTTTGTAACTTGATATTGATGTTTAATTATAAGGATTGCGGTTTATAAAGTCGGCAATATTTTATATTATTTGCCGACTTGATGTATATAAGTAGACGAATGTATTAATTCTCAGTTACAATTTGACTTCAGCTATGAATTTTTTTTTTAAAAAAATTAATCAAATTATTATCAGGAAAAGGAAAGATGAAGCTGGCTAGGAACCAAAAATGTTTTATTGATTGTAACTTGTTTGTTATTTACAAGTCAAATTCCAGCTACCATTAAAGCGTTCTTATCCGTGCTTGGTAGAAAGACATCATTATCCTCTAAGTCCCCATATTTCTATGGTCTGTGGAATTTGACTCTCTTAATTAATAAAATTTCAGTGACCTTGTAAGTAAGTAGCACAAGCTAGCTGACATGTGGTCAATATGATTTTTTTAAGAATAGGGATTGAATTGTTTGCAAATTTTATAATGTATGTTATGGCAATATATTTATTTCATATCAGTAATTGAAACCTTAAATTTCAAGTTACTGAGTGAAATTATAGAGAGACATACGTTTAAATTCTGTAAAAAATATTTGAAGTCAAATAAATGTCGGAACTAATGAAAACCTCTATTTAAAAAAAAACAAGTAAATTTGAGAACGTGATAATTGTCCTCCAAGTTAAATCTCCCAATCAGATCCTCTAATTTGATAAGGATTCTATGTTCTTAAGAAGAAGAAAATATTAATATTTTAGTCCATCTTTTGCAGGATATTGTTGATTTGCCAATGCTACTTGTCCGTCAGTACAAAGTATTAATACCTGGTATATTAAAGTCATTATACTATAAGTCAAAAGGCATAATACTTGAAGAACATAAATCTGAACAAATACACGATAAGTCATAGCATGTTATTATACCAGAATATAGAAGTATTAATATTTACAAAAAAAGCACTTGAAAGCAATTTATGACGTGCTATTTAGATGTAAGTATTAATACTTTATGAATCATGTCTTAATATTTAATAAAGAAAGTAATAATAGTGATTCGTTTATATACTTTTAGATTGAGAAAATGCAAATTTTTATTTTTTTTAGCATGCTAGTGGTTCATCAGTATGAAGTATAAATATTTGATATACTAAAGTCACTATACTGTAAGTTGAAATGTCAAAAACAGAAACAAATAAGAGATATCATTAATGTCAAATGAAGTATTAATAGGAGTAAAACTACTGTGCTTCTAAGAGTACCAATGTTTTTGGTGTTTTTAATTTAAAATTCATCAAATTAAGTTCAAATGATATATCAAAGTTGCTCAATAAATTATTTATATCAAAATTCTATAGGATATCAAAATTTTCTATTTTTAGAGTTTTTTAACTATTTTTTTCAGATTTTTGAAAATTGCTTATTCTTATATACAAAAATTCTTTATTCTATTATTACTTTAGAGTCATCTTTAAAAATTTGAAATAAATAATTATAAAACTCTAAAAATAGAAAATTTTAGCATCATATAAGATTTTGATATGAAATATTTATTGAGCAATTTCTACTTATCATTTGTATCCGATTCGATGGATTCTATGTTAAAAGTACCGCGAGCCTTGATGATTTTAGGAGCATAATAGCTTTATTCGTATTAATAGTTATATATGATTCAAAGAGCAGAAGCTGCATCTTTTACCACAGTTTTTCAGCATTTTCTCCGGCTTTTTTAAGTACTTTTTTAGCATTTTTTTCATCATTTTTTCAGCATTTATATAAGCATTTTTTTTGGCATTTTCCCATTTTTGACTTTTTATTTTTTCAATTTTTTGCCCTATATATTTAGCATATGAATATGAAAGTATTAAGATACGAATTTTTTTTTTATCTAGTATTAAGATTTTATGAATATGAGCATTAGATAAGAATATGAAAGTTCTAACATTTACCAAAGAAACATGTAAAACCGATTTCATGGAGACTCTCAGGAAGAAATAAAAATAATCCTATAAACTACAAGTAGTTAATATCAATAGAAGCGGTGACAAATACCTATAAAATCAGTGTTTTAAGAGGCAAACAATATTTTTACATTTTTTTTAAATTTTTTATTCTCATGAAGACCATTCAAAAAAGAAGAGCCTTGACCATGAACTAAAGTTCTTAAAATTAAATGAAACCACTACAAAGACCTTTTGACATAATTTTTTTAAGAAACCAAAAGAAGATATTGCTTTGCAATATGACGTAGACCTTCCGGGGAAAAAAAATGAAACATATCCTATGAAGTAGAAGTATTAATACTGAACAAAGCAACTCTAAGTACCTACATCTTATGGTTTTAGGGAAAAAAAGAGAAAGAAGGCCAACAAGATAATGCATTGCAAAGACACATGACATGCCGCACTACAGTTGGGAATTGGTAATGGGTTAGTTCCGGAAGGGAGAGAAAACGAAAACGAAAAAGAAGAAGAAAAAGAAAAAGAAGAAGAAAGTATTGTTTCTGGGTTAGTTTCGGAAGGGAGAGAAAAACGAAAAAGAAAATATTACGGAAATATCATTATTGATGACTTTTTGTATATAATATTTTAAAAGTAAATTATGTAAATAATCTCTAAAGTATAACTTTTAATTATTTTGATATTTAAAGTTTTAAAATTATCAATTTGATTTTTAAAATATCACTTAGTTATCATTTTGATCCTTAAAATTTTGAATATACCAATTTAGTCATTCAAGTTTTCCATTTATACCAAATTGGTCATATATTTAATATCCATTGAAAAAATAATAATTATATCTATAATGAAAAAAATAGTAATTAAACCTATCAAGTTTTTAATTTGCATTAAATTGGTCTTACATTTATATTTATGAAAAAATATATATTAATTTTATTTCAATTAATTTATGATGGCACCAACATGAATGTTAATATTAATTTAATTGATATTTGATGTCGTGAATAATAATATTTCTTTTCATATTATTTGTATTGTTTGATAATTATATCTAAATTAATCTTAATACTAAAAAAAAGACTCTATGATAGGTATAATTATTATTTTTTTCAATCAATATTAAATGCAGGATAAATTTGATATAAATTAAAAGCATGAAAAACTAAAATGATATTTTTAAAACTTGAAAGACTAAAATTATAACCAAGTGATACTTTAAGAATCAAATTGATAATTTTAAAACTTTAAGAATCAAAATGATAAATGAGTCATACTTTAAGAACCATTCATGTAATTTACTCATATTTTTATTATTTAACTTAAATATCATTAATATGCATAATAACTCTTTTGAGTTGCATAATGACAGTACTGTACAAAATAAATTTGCATAATAAAATCATTAATAAATATATATAATAATTCATTTAAGTTGCATAAAAATAATACTGCATAAAATGAATTTGGATAATAAAAATTATTAACATGCATAATAGCTCATTTAGTATATATAATTAAAATCGTATCAATAACGGTATCAATAATCATATCTGTATATCAGCTCCCAAATGAAAACAAAAAAGAAGAACAAAGCATCGTAAACGAGGTTTAAAAAGGGAAGTTAAAATAATCAGGAAGTTACAGTTGGGAATGGATTAGTTTCGAAAGTGAGAGATCATTGACTAATCCAGAGATTTGACCCGGGGATTATTGGTAGGGGGATGGTATCTTTTCTTTTAAAATAATTTCATCAAATGGAAAAGGCATGACATGCAGGTAATTCAACGATGTCTGTATACCAGCATATATAGATATGCACCAGAAGGTGGACAATGTACCTAACTTCCAAAGGAGAATTCCGACTGGAATGGACTAATTATCAAAGATAACAATGAGAAAAGCAGTAATTAATTAAGATATGCACTCTCGAGTCGCGAAAACTGTTAGCTAGCTAAATGAATTTTCAAAACTTAGCTGGCACTATAAAATACATGTCTTAATTTGTTGAATTAATTGGGTATGGACAGAATAACTGTAATTAAAGCAGTAGAGTCCAGTATTTGGCTCCAAAATGAAAGACAAATAACGGAAAAAAGAAAGCTTGCCAGTGACATCTCTATCCGCCCAGTAACAAGTATCAAAAACCAACCACCTACGCTCCTCTTGAGTCTTCCATTTCACACACACATTCTGTGATCTTGGTTTTCTTGTGGCATTGCATGACGTGTATCAACACACAATAACTGACTGGTTTCCAATTATAATACAAGCTGCCTTAATAATTAAATTGAAACTTAGATAGCCACACAGGACGGTAATGCATAAAAACCATCAACTCAAATCTACGTGTATCATCTGTTTACTATTGGTTGTGCTATTGGTTTGCCATGCAAAGCGCCCCTATAAAGACCCCTTGCCACCCTCTCCTACAAGCATCTCATCACAATCTCTCTTCTTCTCACACTCACTTACATATAGCCATGATGGCTACTAGCACTAAGACAGTTGCACTTGCTTTCATTCTAGTCCTCAGCATTAGCCACATTGCTTTGGCTGCCAGATCCCTCACTGCTTATGGTTCTGGATCAGGTGGTGGCGGCGGCGGTGGCAGTGGCGGTGGAGGTGGTAACAATAATGGCTCTGGTTATGGCTCTGGCTATGGGTCTGGGTACGGTGAAGGTGCCGGTACAGGAGTAGGTGGAGGATATGGCCAGGGTGGCGGCGGCGGCGGCGGCGGTGGGGAAGGTGGAGGTACTGGTGTAGGATCCGGTTATGGATCTGGGTATGGATCTGGGTCCGGGTCTGGATATGGTGGTGGTGTAGGTGGGGCACATGGTGGCGGTTATGGTAGTGGTGGAGGTGGAGGAGGTGGCAGTGGCGGAGGCGGAGGCTCCGATAATGGATCTGGTTATGGATCCGGTTATGGCTCTGGGTCTGGATATGGACAAGGTGGTGCTAATGGTGGTGGATATGGCAGTGGCAGCGGCGGCGGCGGCGGAGGAGGTGGCGGCAGCGGATCCGGGTCAGGATATGGGTCCGGGTCTGGGTATGGTTCCGGATACGGTAGTGGCGGCGGAAACGGGCATAACTGAGCTACAAGTTTGCTGATAAATTAATGTACCGTTTGTATAAGTTTGAACTTTGTAATTTGAGAGTATAAAATGAATAAGTGTGATAATGGTTCAGTCACACAAATAGTGGTTGCTAATTAACATGTAATTATAGATCATATCGAAGTTCTTAGTGCTTGTAATAAGGGCTTAGAACTTTTGAATTAATAAAGCATTCCAAGTTATCTATAAATATCTCATCATCAGTTGCTTTTGCTTTCTTTTTCTTTTTTTTCCTTATACGTGTATTGTTTAGTTTTATTACGATACCACCTTTGTTTTAATAAGAAATAAAATTATCAAAGTTTAGGCGAGATAGTTGCACTGAAAAGGTTATAATCTGAATGAGTTAAGTTAGCATGCATAAGCTCTCTGTCAACAAAACAGCCGGCCAATTTCTCCTAAAAAAATTTTGAATAGATTTTAAGTAAATAATCACTCAAATTATTAATTCTGTCATTTCCTAAATTAAATATTTTTGTTTTAATTTTTCATTTGAAAAATCAAAAGTTCGAAACTTGAATGAAATATTTTTTATAAATATTTAAAAATTAAGTTGGACTCCCATTTTTATTTTAAAAAAATATATATTTCTGTTTTAAATTTTCATCTTTGGTGCTTCTAATTCTCAGCGTCCATCAAGACTTCATACAGCGTCCATTCTGTAAAGTGCTCTTGCGACGGATTCTTCCCTAAATATTTCTACGTTCGAGTATGTAGCTTCTATCTGACTGTTATGCCCCACGTGACCGTCTCAACAAAAATTCTTGTAGCGACCAGGTCGAGCGACTGAATATTAAATTATCAGTTTGAATCGAGGCGAGCTGCTCCTCCCTGCTAGGTGGGCTGCGGTGCTCAAAGGGAAATGAGCTCAAGCTTAGCTCAGGGAAAAGGGGTCCTGAGTGCAGCACATCGTACGGATATATGGATTATAAGGGGTTTTCTTTTGAGATTTATTTTATATGTATTTTAATATGAAGTGACAATATATTGCGCTGCACCGTACTAGAGGATATGAATATGAGAAAAAGAGTTAGTCTCATGCATCCCATCAGCTTAGAGATCTATCGAATATAAAATAACTATTTCATTTGTTTATAACTAATTAGTTCCCAAACTATTCTTTTTTGCTAGGATTTGTTTATCATTATTTTCTGTTATAAATAAATTATCACAGATTGTCATTTAGCTATTATATATATTTGAGTTAGTTCATAAATTTTTTTCAAATCAAATTTCAAATTTCAAAATAATAATTTTCCTACATTTTTGACAAACTCTGGCTGAGCTTCAAGGAACATTCAGTGCTTGGTGAATATTATTAAACTGAACATTGAACAATAGGTACACATACATAACACTAAAAGAATTTAAGCTAAACAATAACGTGTAAATTAATACTAATAAATTAAGTACTTAAACTGAACAATAAAACATCTAAACCAAAAAATAAATCATTTATATTGAAAAAAAATGAATTGAATATAACTATTTTGGTGTTATATTATGATAACAATATTATTTGTTGCATCAATAAATGTAGTTTGAAATTTCAAATTACAAAACTGAAGTTTTGTTCTTACTCTTTGTCACAAACAAATCCTATCTAGTTTGAAATATTTAAATTCGGAGCTAGTGCATGCCTTCACCTGAAATATTAGTATTTTATTAATTTACAAAATCATGCACGTACTTTGGTACATCTTGGGTTCTCATAATCGAACAAGCTGTTAAGTGAAACCTTCTTTATTTTGCTTAATAGTTAGCAGTTAATTAATTCAACTGGACGCGTAAGATTGTGCTCAAAAGAGACTGTTTCTATCTGAAATTTTATTCAACAAGAAATATCGTATAGTTCACATGATGGAAAATGTTCTTCAAATCAACTAGCTTGTGCTATTTAGGTCACTAGCTGATAATCGAGAGAGTCAAATTCCAAAGACCTTAGAAATCTAGGGACTCTTCAAGGATATCAATATCTTTCTACTAAGCATGGATAACAATGTTATATTGAGAGCTGGAATATATTTGACTAGCTAATGCAATAAGTTGCCGTCAAGAATTTGCAAATGATGACAAGTCCCAATCAATTGTTCAGATATTTTGATTAACTTTCAATAAAAAGAAATCTCTTCGCTGCATTTGAATTGCAACTGAGAACATTTTTTGAAATTAAGTAGGTGTTTAACCTACTTCCCTCAAAAAACAAAAAAGGAGAATTGCAACTGAGAATGTATTCGTGACTTACATCAGGTTAAGTCGGTCAATAATATAAAATATTGTGGAGTTGTTAAAACCATTAGCTTTATCATGAAATGGCAAGTACGTATACTGCTAACAGATTCCAGGAGAAAAAACAGAGGAATTGGTATTTAAAATCGTAATGCATACTTTTTACCTGAAATTAGTATTTTTATTTTTTATCTGTTTAATAAAATCAAGCATGTTTTATCAAAAGAAAAATGTAATTTGGTAGTACCTTACAAGCTCATTAAAATTAATATGGTGGGTACAAGTTGGGTTCGCATAAAAATAAGCTGTGAAGTCAATTTTTTCTTTGCTTAACAGCTAGTTGTTCAGTCAAAAGTATGTGTAAGATTGTGCTTAATAGTGACTGTTGTTTTGGACCGCAAGCTACCTAACTTACAATTGGAATTTAATTAGAGATAATGTTTTTGTAATTTGAGCTACTGTTTCAGCGCCTCCTACTGTGCAATCTCATTTCATTTTTCTGTAACATTCAATCATGCCTTCAACTAAATAGTGTTGAAATAGGAAGTAATTAATTCAGTCTGCTAAGAAACTGCTTCGGCGCTTCCATGTAAGGTAGAAATTCCAACTGGTGAGGTTAATTAGGATCTATTAATAGTGAACTAAATTGATAATTTTAAAATTTATAGGTGGATCTAGACCACAATTATCATGTATAAAAAAATGGTAAACTTTGACGGACACTTTAATTATCATTTAAATAATGGTTTGAAATTATAATGTTTCATGTTAAATGATTTTTTATGAAATATCAAATATTAGTTTGTTGGATAAAATTTGATATAAAACCAATCTATATAAGATTATAAGGTAAACATGACTATAATTTTTTTTCTATTTCTGAAATTTTTTTGACAATTCAAAGTTTCAAACAAAAATAACTGTCAACCTAATTAGTCAAATTATTCCTAATGAATCAAAATCCAATTGATCTTAACCATGATTTTTATTTTATTTTATATTGACATCCAACTTATATATTGTACATCTAATATTATAGTACATTCAATGGTTAAAAATTCATCATGATGGTTTTGAGAAATTTCTATTTTTATCAAGTAATATTATAGTACATCTAATACTGATTGAGCGATGATGGAATTTCTGGTGTTAAATGCTCGGTGATTGTATTTATGAGGTCATTTTAGATAGATCTATAAATTGTATATTTATGATGTGTTGACATTATCGGTGATTATACATTATTTCCATATATTTATCAATTACCATGTTTGTCTTGTGCATCCGAATTCATTAATAATTTACAAGATCTATACGTAGATTTATATATAATAAGAATTTGAGAATCTGAATGTAAATCTGTATCTATTTTTTTAGCAAATATCTTGTCGGATCTAGTTCATATATTAAATATTTTATTCAAATATTTAAAATAATAAAATATATCTTTAACATAAATAAATGTGTATAATTTTATATTATAAATGTATAAATTAAGATAATAACTCTAATTTAATTAATTGGCATGACTTAAAAGAATAAATTTTGTAAAACTAATATGATCTAATTATCATCAGGAAATTATTTTAATATAACATGCAACTTTACATAAATTCTCTTTAACAAAAATCAAGATTAATTTAACTATGTTACAATTATATTTATTAATAATTTATTCAAAATAGATCATTATTATATATATCTTATTGTTAAAATACTTAAATAAAATAATTTTATCGGATTTATAACGGATTCGGATTTGAATCATATAGGATTCAAATGCGAATTCAAAAAGTAAAATAGATTCTTTTTAAGATCTATATGCGGATCTAATAAGTTGTCGGATATATTTTTTAAATTCATATGTGAATCTATTAATACGGATTCGGATGAATTTTCAAATTATAGATATCTATTAATAGCCATACCATTTCTTAATTGAAAGAAAAGGAGAAAATCTTGCTGCGATCTCTGTGCAGCTCATAACAGAACCAAACATAACCATATAAATTTTATGCTATGTGAAATATATGCAAAAACATCTTGAAGGTATTATGCCATATAGTATCTCAGTATATTGAGAGAGTTCTCCTCATGGAGTCGGTTTTTATTTTTTATTTTTATAAGAACGTCATCATATGTTTGGCATGACAAATTGAAGGTGTTAAGTTAGTTATGAAGTTGAGAACCAGCCTTTAATCTAGTACAAAGACAATGCTCTCTGTGTGGGAGATCGTATACTCTAAATCTGGATTAGAGTTCTTTATAGATATTTAAATTTGAATGATTTAATCCTCATCTTTACTTAAAAAAAAGCTAGTTAGAAAGTTGATTTGACATGCTATATTATATATTGTATGATATATTATATATCATATCAAAGAAAAGGATTAAGTTGATTTTTGAAAAAAATGGCACGAATTTACTTGAGTTTGATGATTTATTAGGAGATAAGAGAATAGAGAATAAACGAGTTCATACACGCGCGTCCTGTCTTTATATATCTTGTACTAATTAAAAGGGTAAAATTCATAGTTTCCTCATATAAAATTTTAGTAAATATGCCACTGCTACTAAATTACTTTTGTATCCTTGAAAAATCAATGGTTACCATTTTGAATGTACATTAACAATGGGTGTATTTGAAAAGTTGATTGTACACTAGAATTATTCTATTTTATAATGACACGGTGTTTGTCGGCAATTTCAATCATAAATATAAATTTTAAGCGCGTGGCTAGGGAGATTAAGTAGCCTGAAAGAAGATTTTGCCAACAGGAATAATGTAGTTGTATATTTTATTTAAAACAATTTCATCAAATGTAAAGGCATGACATACAAACAAAGAAAACACACGAAATTAACTCTGGAAGAGTGCGGTGTGCCAGATTGCTACAATTACACAAGTAATTCAACGACGTTTGTATATCAGCATATGTACCTTAGATGTCAACCAGAAGGTGGACAATGTACCTAACTTCCAAGGGAGAATTCCCACTGAAATTGACTAATCAAGATAACAATTAATGAGAAAAACAGTAATTAGGATATGCACACTTGAAAATCAAATTTCAAAACTAAGCTGCGTTTAATTATACATGTATTAATTTGAATTAATTGGGTGTGGACAAAATCGGTAATTGTAATTAATGCAGATAGAGTCCAATATCTGGCTCCAAAATGAAAGGCAAATAAAGGAAAAAAGAAAGCTTGGCAATGACATATAACCACCCAGCAACAAGTGTCAAAAACCAACCACCGCCACTCCTCTTGAGTCTCCCATTTCACACACACATTCTGTGATCTTGGTTTTCTTGTGGCATTGCATGACGTGTATCAACACACAATTACTGACTGGTTTTCAATTATAATACAAGCTGCCTTAATAATTAAATTGAAACTTAGATAGCCACACAGGGCGTACGGTAATGCAGAAAAACCTTCAACTCAAATCTACGTATACCATCTGTTTACTATTGGTTGTGCTATTAGCTTGCCATGCAAAGCACCCCTATAAAGACCCCTTGCCACCCTCTCCAACAAGCATCTCATCACAATCTCTCTTCTTCTCACACTCACTTACATATAGCCATGATGGCTACTAGCACTAAGACAGTTGCACTTGCTTTCGTTCTACTCCTCAGCATTAGCCATATTGCTTTTGCTGCCAGATCCCTCACTGCTTATGGTGCCGGATCAGGTGGTGGCGGAGGTGGTGGCAGTGGCGGTGGAGGTGGTTCCAATGGAGGCTCTGGTTATGGTTCTGGCTCTGGCTATGGGTCTGGGTACGGCCAGGGTGCCGGTACAGGAGTTGGTGGAGGGTATGGCCAAGGTGGTGGCGGCGGTGGTGGCGGTGGAGAAGGTGGTGGTACCGGTGTAGGATCTGGTTATGGGTCTGGATATGGATCCGGGTCCGGATATGGTAGTGGTGTAGGTGGTGCCCAGGGTGGAGGTTATGGCAGCGGAGGAGGTAGCGGTGGCGGCAGTGGCGGAGGTGGAGGCTCTGGTAATGGATCTGGTTATGGGTCTGGGTACGGGTCCGGGTCTGGATATGGTGCCGGCGTAGGTGGTGCACACGGTGGAGGTTATGGCAGTGGGGGAGGTGGTGGTGGCGGCAGTGGCGGCGGCTCTGGTAATGGATCAGGATATGGATCCGGTTATGGTTCTGGGTCTGGATATGGACAAGGTGGTGCTAATGGTGGTGGGTATGGCAGTGGCGGCGGTGGCGGCGGTGGCGGCGGTGGAGGAGGTGGTGGCAGTGGATCTGGATCGGGTTATGGTTCCGGGTCTGGGTACGGTTCTGGATACGGTAGTGGAGGTGGCAACGGTCATCACTGAGCTAGCTATAAGTTTGCTGGTAACAGAAATGTACCGTCTGTTTAAATTTGAACTTAGAATTTTGTGAGTAAAAAAATGAATAAGTGTGATAATGATGTAGTCACACAATGATTGTTCTCAAAATGTAGCTATAGATCTTATCGAAGTTCTTTGTGCTTGTAATAAGAGTACATATGTGAGTTTAGAACTTTTGAATAAAGAATTCCAAGTTATCTGTAAAGATCTCATCATCAGTTGCAGCACCCCTACTACGTCCCTCTCCAAAAGAAAATGAACTAGAGACGATGTCTCAAGCTTAGCCCGATAGAAAAAGAGGCGACTCATCCCATCAGCCCAGAAATTCATCAAATATAAAAATAATTATTTCATTTATACGGAGCGTTCAAATGCTTCAGTTTTTTATATCTTCATCATATAGTGATGGATTCAGAGAATTCCACAAGCACGAGTACAAAAAGAAATATATAAACATATCATTTCTTATTAGATATTAACTATAGGCATTTTAACATTAATATATTAAATTTTTTGAATTTAAAAAAAATACTAATTTTTAACAATATTTAAAATTAAGGTGGGGGGAGGGCACTTGCCAGTGCTTGCCTTTTAATAGATCCGCCCTAACATTATGCCTTCACTTTTTAAATTATTAATAACAAAAATTTTGAAACTAAAATATCAAAATAAAACTGTTAGATGTGATTTGTATTATATTTTCTTTATGTACATAAAAAATTATTAATATTTTGAATTTTATTTTATATGAATTAATAAGTTAAAAAATCAACATTCAGAAATTATCTATATTAGAATTTTTTGGTTCATATTTTACAAGCTCTTGATGTCAAAAAAAAAAACAATATCGAAATGCCATAATTTTTTACAAATACAGAGAAAGTAATATAGATCACATTTAATAATTTTATTTTGACATATTAATTTTAAAATTAGAGTTATTAGAAAATTAAAAAGCAGAAACATGATAAAGGCACGAAAAGCCATCCATAAAATTTACAATTAACTAATTCCCAAGATTTTATGTTTTATCGCTTTTGCGAGAAGAGTTATCATTCATTCCTCCTATTAATGTATCTTAGGTTTTTATTTAGCTATTGTATATGAGGAGGATTTAAATATCTTCATTTTTTATGTCTCTATTATATATTTATTTTCGTTAAATTTATATATGATGTCTCCATTTTTTATGTTATTAGCTAATATGTCAAAATAATACTATTAGATACGATCTATATCATTTTTCTATGTGC
Organism: x Bolboschoenoplectus mariqueter; assembly: GCA_037678475.1. Lineage (NCBI taxonomy): Eukaryota > Viridiplantae > Streptophyta > Magnoliopsida > Poales > Cyperaceae > x Bolboschoenoplectus > x Bolboschoenoplectus mariqueter. Next base: position 752,156 of record CM075258.1, on the reverse strand, counting down.
ACGCAGAAATTATGATATTTTAATATTTTGTTTAACACCAAAAACTTGTAAGAAATGCAAATATGGATCACTTATGTACGTTAATTTTTTAACTTATTGATTCAAATAAAACGAAAGTCGAGAATTCAATAATTTTTTATATGTGCAAAAAAATAATATAAATCTCATCTAATAAAAGTTGAAAAAGATAAGATCTTTTGACTAAATAATAAGAACAATAAAGAGGAGGTTGATCGAAGAATGCACAGGAATGACTGATCCACTGTTAGAGCGCTGACCTATTAGATCATGGACTTCAAACAACTATCATGATGTATCATTAAAGATTTGTAATTAATTGAATCCTTCTTATAAAAAATATCATATAGGTTTGCAGATATTGGAAATTGTCATGCAAATCAACTAGCTTCTGCTACTTACGCGGTTACTGAAATTTTGCGAAATTGACACTTTACTTGTAACTTGAAATTGACTTGCTAACGACAACAAGTTGCAATCAATCAAACATTCTGGTTCCCAGCTTCCTCTTTCACTTTCCTGATAATTTGATCAATTTTAATTAAATAGAAAGAACTCTTTGCTGAAGGCTGAAGCAGAATTATGCTGCAATTGATAATAAATTTGTCCACTTGATTACATCAAATAAGTGGGTAAATAAAATAAAATATGAAGGACTTGTAAAACCACTACTAGCCTTGGTGAAACAACAAGTACTGGTATCATCATAATTCCAGAAAGAAATACAGAGGAATGGAATTAGAAGGGTATTTTATTAATTAACAAATGATGCTTGTACATCTGTAGCGCCTTACAAGTTCATAAAAATTCGATGGGTACAAGTTGGGGTCGCATAACCGAACATGCTATTAATAAGTAAACCTTTTTCTTTGCTTAACAGCTGTTTAAGTCAACTGAACAAGTAAGACTGTGCTCAAAATAAGAGACTGTTTCTCTGGTCAGCTTGCTGCCTAACTCCAATTGGAATTTGGAGATAATGTTTTGTCATTTGAGCTCATTTTCTCAGTGTCCCCTATACTATGCATTTTGATAATAAATTAATTTATAATCTTAACAATCATGAAGAATATTTTTAAAATTTTAAAATCCAACAGTTTGGATGTGATCTATATGATTGGTATCATTTATATTAAAAAAATGGTGAAATTTGTTGGAACTTTTATCATTCATCAAATGAATTAAAATTATGATATACGTCATTTTATTATATGAAATTTGACACAAAATCGATTAATATATAGATTTTTTATTTCCATAAAAAATATTGACTTGATATAAAAATAATTTTAAGTTTAATCGATTGTTAATGGAACCAAATCATGTTCTCTTTTCTTTTATATGAACTTAATTGGTGTTTATTTGCCCCTTTTGCAAACTGCTTGAAATGGAAAACCATGTCGACACACAAACAAACAAAATACATGTAATGAAAGGGGGGCATCGGTGTGTCGTGTACTGGCTTATTTCAACGATATGTTCCTTAATTAATATGTACCAGAAGGTGGACAAATTAAGTGCCTAATTTCCAAAGGAGAATTCCTACTTGAATCAACTAAGCAAAGATAACAGTGAGAAAAACAGTAGTTAATTAAGATAATCTTCAGAACTAAGCTAGACTAAATAGACATGTCTTTCCATTGATCTGTAAGGATAGAATCAATAGTTGTTTTCCATAATTCACAATTTCATACAAATTAAGCAAATGGTGTTCGATATTTGGCTTCCTAATGGAAGACAAATAAAGGAAAGAAAAACTGGCCCATGACATCTCTATCCACACAGCAACAAGTGTCAAAAACCAACCAACCACACCTCCCTTCCAGTGAAGTCTCCCACTTCACACGCACATAGTATGGTTCTCTGAGCTTGGCTCTATTGAGGCATTGACGTGTATATATCAACACAAATGGACTTCTTTTATATCTCCAGATGCCATAATATATAATTACGTCGCTTTGCAGAAAGGCACACGGGACAGAGTAGCAGTCAAATCTTCAAGTACTGTTTGATCTAATTACAATAATGGCTTGTGCCGTGCAAAACCCTTTATAAATACGTCTTGCGAACCCTCTGCTGTGAGCATCTCATCACAATCTCTCTTCTTCTCATACTCACTTAGCCATCATGGCTACTAGCACTAAGACATTTGCGCTTGCCTTACTTCTGTTCCTCGCGATCAGCAACACAGCTTTTGCTGCTAGATCCCTCGCAGCATATGGTGCTGGATCGGGTGGAGGTGGAGGTGGTGGTAGTGGTGGCGGAGGTGGCTCTGGCTCTGGCCTGGGTGTCGGTATAGGAGTTGGTGTTGGCGTCGGCGGCGGCAGTGGCGGCGGCGGCGGCGGCGGTGGCGGTGGCGGTGGGTTAGGTGTCGGTATTGGTGTAGGATCTGGGTCTGGGTATGGATCCGGGTCTGGAAATGGTGGTGGTGCAGGTGGTGCGCAGGGTGGAGGTTGTGGAAGCTGCGGAGGTGGCGGCGGCGGTAGTGGCGGAGGTGGAGGCTCTGGTAATGGATCTGGGTATGGATCTGGTTCTGGCTCTGGGTCTGGATATGGACAAGGTGGTGCTCATGGTGGTGGTTATGGCAGTGGTGGCGGTGGCGGCGGTGGTGGCGGAGGAGGTGGCGGCAGCGGATCCGGTTCGGGATACGGGTCTGGGTCTGGATACGGTAGTGGCGGTGGAAATGGTCATCCCTAAGCTTAGTTTAAATTAAGTTTGATGATTAAAAAAAATGAATAAGTGTGATAATGTTGTAGTCACACAGTGATAGTTCTTAAGATGTAATTATAGATAATATAGAACTGCATCATACTTGTAAGAGTATATATATGTATGTGAGACAACTTTTGAATAAGGAATCCAACGTTTTCTGTAAAGAGCTCATGGTTATATTTAATATTTAATATTTTCCCCTTAATTATGCATGCATCTTTGTTTCAGAACGATTAATTTGTTTTAATTAGAAACAAAATTATGAAAAGTATTCAAGTATAACATTTAAATACAGTACACAATTGAAGTTTAAATATATGAAAATTGAAATATAAGCACCTGATTATGCATGTGCTAATACTTAGTTTGAGACTATCAAATGATTGTGTATAATAAAATTAGATACGAACAAGTAGTACGTAGTATAGATACCGACATCCATTAAACAAGATATTTTTTTTTTGCTCATTTAAATAGCTACTACCTGCTCATCTAAAACTAGGCTTCATCCAACATCCTATCTAGTAACCTAGGCTTGTCCTAAACGTACGTTTCCAGTCAAATAAATAAATTATTAAATCTATGATGAAAAATCGGATAAGTATGACCCATTTGCTTCCAGCCTTGCAATCTGACTAAGTATAACACGGATAAAGTGATCGATACAGTACGGAATATGCATATACATAGATACGGTATAAAAATATATGTAAATATATATAGATATGTGTTGGCACGTTAGGTACGAATAATTACGGTTAGATAAGTATAGATATGGATAAATATGTGTAAGCATAAATAACACGGTACGGCAAGGATAGACATAGACAAGCCTCTATTAGAATATGTAGTTTTTGCTTGGGTAAAAAAGGGGTCACTGGCATGTGTACCCGACGTAATTGTCTAGTTGCGTGTGCTTACCAACGCCTAAACACCCAAGAGAAATCTCTTGACGCTACTAAAGAACTATTGCTTGGGGCCGATGACACTGGCTTGTCGCGTGGGTAACCTGGTTTTACTCGTTTAGGCTGACGCATGCCACTATTATTACACCGTGTCTCAAATGAATAGAAGTGGCAATAGGTAATTACTTCTTTTATCTCTTGCACTTACCCTAGAGAACTTATCAACACCATTTTTCCTATTTTTTATTTAATGTGACATTACAAATTTATCGTGCTTATTTTATTGATTTTTTTTTGAGGAAAAGTCCATTAGCCATCATATTTATCGTGCTTATTTTGTTGTGTTTAATTGCTAGGATATTTTTAACGTGTATATTTTTTCGTACTTAGTTTACTAGTATCATATCTATGTAGGCGTAGCGACATAATTGAGCAAGCACCAATGCAATATGCAATTTGAAACATTCCATTTAATCCATTTAATTTATTTTACAACAACATTAAATTGAACTGGAAAGAACATCCACAGATATAAAATATTTTTGATACATCCATTCACCACAATGAAGTCAATCCATTTAAAACAGCATCCATAAATACATAATATAGTTCACACACCATTTCATCACAAATAAGGCAATACCTAAACAAGATCTACAATTCCACACAATACTTAACAAAAAAATGTGACATCCCAGCATACAATATACCTATATGACTTAATACCTTCTATAGTATAAGTCTCTTGCATTCTTTTGACAAGAGAGAGATTCCAACCAAAATATTAACAAAACCATCCATGCTAACTGATATACCCAAAATATCAACCAAAAGCAAATGGAACTGATAAGTAATCTTTCCATTGATCCCAACCAAAATAGAACCTAAATAACATACTTTATATCTCAAATTATTCTTACCCAATAAGATTGCTTAGCACGTTTGGATCCAAGCCGGTACCCGAGAACCATTGAGTGAGACCAAGTTGGATATTTGACAGATTGCCTTGATCTGAGATCAATTCTCCATTGTTTTGTATGCCCACTACAGGTGACGCTTGATCTGCCACTGATTCTGCATTGCCTTGTATCCCCACCGGTGGTAGCGCTTGAGGTGACGATGGACCCTGTTTTGGATCACGCTCCATCTCCTTGACTCTCTCCTATGAGTTTCCAGCAATTATGTATTTAGTTAATGAGTTAATAAATGGAAGACTATGTACTTGAATGTTTCATTTGTAATTTCATATCTTGTACGGATGAAACTTTCATCCCAACCCTAACCCTAATCAATATAATCAAATCTATCCAAAACATATTAGGTAACTTACATATGTAGGTGCAGGAAGAGTTTTTCATATATTTTCACAATGTAAGACAAATACATCGCAATAAGGTGTGATTGTATTACTTACATTGAATTGAGGCATTCAAATCCCTGTAAATGAGTACAACTAGGAGAAGAGGAAGTTGTTATGTGCGGCGATATTTTTATTTTAAGGTTCGCAGGTTTTTAAATGATATTTCAGAAGTTACGGATTAAGAACCCCCTGATGATGTTGCATCCCCACAAAAATGCCTTCATAATTATGTCATAGCATTGATTGTCTCACAACAATATTGCCCCTACAAATCAATAATATAATAGTAATAGTATTACTACTTATTCTTCAATTCAAATAAGAGAACGATATGGGTAGAACCATCACAATAATGATACCGCTGTACAGATATGATCTGATATGAGTTTGCCCCTACAAATCAATAATATAACTCAATTTCTTAGCAATCAAAATAACAAAATACTGGTATAACTGTACAGACATGATCTAAAATGGGTTTTCCCCTACAAATCAATAATATAACTCAATTTCTTAGCAATCAAAACAATAGAATGCTGTACAGCTGTACAGATATGATCTGATATGGGTTTAGCCATCACAATAATGATGCAATCACCTAAGATTAGTTCTGCTAATCACAATTCTAACAAGGGCACATGCAAGATCAGCCATCAAATGCGACCCAAAGCACATAAAGACAAAGAAAGGAAGTAAAATGGACCTTCGAAAACAATCAAAGAAGAGTGTATGTCAAATCTCTACCTAACTTTAAGATTGTGCTTCTATAATTTTATTTGACAAATTTGTAGGTAACAATTAACAAAATCAGTAGAGAACCAGTGAAAAACCTAATTTGTGCAGCATTGATGCACAAAGAGACAGGAGGAAAGAGAGGAGGAGAGAAGAGAGAGAGAGAAGATGAGCTGACATATGCTGCTTGTATTGAGCGTGGTGAAGTTATTCGATCTGAGTCCATGTGCTGCTTCTGATAGATTTCAAATTTTTCTTTCGATTTGGAGTAAATTTGAGAAGAGAGAGAGAGAGAGAGAGAGAGAGGACGAACTGACTTCAGGGGAAACGGAGAGCCGGAGCAAAAGACACTGAGCTTGAGCTGGAAGGTCTATTTTGAAGATTATAGCTGGATTTGGAAGATAGATGGTGGGATTAAGCATTTTTGTGAAATATTAACTCCAGGAAGAGATTTGGGAATTTTACGAATTGGAGAATGGATTTGGTGTGTCGGCACTTCTTTTATACAACAATGGCGTGGGTATGCGCACGCAACTGGTTGTACATAACGTAGGAATTTTCTCAATGGCATGCGTATATATAACATCTGCAGTGTGGAAAATATATAATAATACTTTTTTTCAAAAGTATAAAGGGAACTCCTCTCAAATATTAGTGGCTTAGGTATACTATTTCTAATGATGTGTGCAAATTTGTTTTTTTTTTTTTTTTGGCATGGGTTAAGTGTGGCATCGGCACACACACACAACTCTTTTGAGGGTATGGCCCATTTTTTCAAAGAGCATGGGTCATTAACTATCGAAGCAATTGTCAAGTCTTTCCCAAGCAACCGTAGCAAATTCTAGTAGTGAGCATGGTTATAACGGTTTTTTTATTTTGAATTTTTTAATAGCAAATAAGTTTAGAATATTTGTAAAAAAAATCCATTTTTTTAAGATTTTTTTGAATTTTTTATGATTTTTTCGAATTTTTTCCCATCAAATATATTTAATACGGTTAACATTTAAAAACAGTAGAATTGAAGTTTAAATATTTGAAAATTGAAATATAATCACCTGATTATGCACGTGCTAGTACTTAGTTTGAGACCATCAAATAATTGTGTCTAATGGAATTAGATTGAATCAAGTTGTAGTATAGATACGGACAACCGCACGTTGAACAAGTGAAATATATACATCCATTAAACAAGTTCTGTACCGTACAGCATTATCCCAGTTGTGCCTATGTACACTAATTAATAAGTCCTCTCTCTATCTAATAGAATAATTGCTCTTTTCCTAAATATCTGAATTTCATTGGAGTGCAAGTACATATAGGTGTTTTTACCTATATATATAGTCTGCATATATATATATATATATATATATATACAGTCTGTATTATGTATGTAGTATTTAACTGTAAAGACACTACTATAAAAATAATTTTCATAAACATCTTTTTAGTAACGATTACCGAAGAAAACCATTAATAAAAGTGTTTGTTGGCAATTTAGAAATTTTTATGAAATTTTTAGCAACGGTTGTTAGGAAACAATCGTTACTAAATAACTACCCAGAAAATAAGAAAAAAAAACGAAAAAATTTCAACGCCGGTTCCTATAAAAAATCGGTGTCGAATGTGTACTTTTCAGAAACGATTTCTTACAAACAACCGTTGCTACTTTATTATTAAAATATAGTTTTATTTTTTTTTTTGAATTTGTAGCATTACACATGGGGTCCACATGTCATGCTACTTTTAAAAGTGGGAAAATCAATGCAGGCACCTTCTGCACCGGTTATTTACTAATAGCCGTTGCGGAAAGCACATTTGACATCGGTTATTTACTAATAACTATTACTAAAAGTTATTTTCCTAAACCCCTTCTCTCCCTGCCGAACCTTCTTAGTTCTAAATCATTCTCTCTCTCTCCCGATTATACTTTTTCTCTCTCAAATCTTGCATCTCTCCCAACCAAGCCGCGGCGCACAACCATTTTCTGCCATGTCCAACCTAGGCAACCTTCTCTGCCATACCCAGTCGAGCCACGGTGCCCAGCAACCGAGCTGCTATTTTCACCTCTCTCCATGCCTCTCTATGTTGTTACATCTTGAATCCTGTAAATCCCAGTGGGCCCATAACGTATTCAAGCAATATTGAATTTGTAAGTTTTTTTGTTCATTCCAACATCTCAATGCTAATTATATATACTAACTTTATTAATTTAGATTGTCGGATGTTTCGGCATTATTGGCTGCAAAGGAGTATTACCAATAAGAACAACAAAAAAATTTCGTATGTCAAGGTTACAATATGCAATTTAATTGAAGTTAATTTGTAATTTCTCAATACATGGATTTTTGCATGCAAATATTGTGGGGTTTATTGAAACTACTTGTTATTTTCGTAATTTTAGAGTCCACACCAACCAAACGGTAGAGAGTATGACTATTATGTCGTGAGGATGATGCATGACATAATCAATAAATTTAATGACATGTAAATTTTGCCTACGGTATGAAAAAATAATTACATTCATATATACGTTTTATTTATTTCTTCAATCAAACTAACCGAAAATTTTATTTTTCATTTTACAAACTATGGAGCCCCCGTTGTACTCTCCGATTGACATCGAGGAGGTACGAGCTATGATTGCAAGATTTCTTATTTACACTATTTGATTATATACATTGAAACTATATTTTTTTGTTTATTAATTGTGTAAATTTGAAATATGTGATTGTGTGATTGTATGATTTTAATATTGTAATTGTGTGAATATTATTTATATGTTATTATTAGGTTATATCGTATATGTAAATTGGGATTTTGTGATTGTGTTACATGACATATGCTTAATTTCGACTAGCAATATCGGACTAGTTATTAAAAAAAATAATACATTCAGCAACGGTTATTAAAAAAAATAATAGTTATAGGATGTTTTGCCTTAAAAAAAAATTGGCAACGATTATTAACTAAGAACCATTGTCAAAGGACTCTTTCCGCACTAGTTTTTTTGTTAAAAACCGTTGCAGAATGTTACATTTGGTAATGGTTGTTAAATAAAAATTGGTGCGAAAAGAGTCCTTTGACAACGATTTTTAGTTAATATCTGGAGCTGAAAGTCTTACCTTTAATAACGGATATTCAAACAATTATTGTCAACTTTTAGTAACCCTTTCATTAGTAACGATACCATAACCTGTGCTAAATATATTTTACAACCGTTACCAAAGCGTTTTTTCCTCATAGTGAGATCAATTTATCTTTACGAACCACGTATTGTGGGCCAATAAAGTTTGAGGCTTTACTCAAAAACTGAATACATTGATCTATTAGATAAATTCTTTTTTAGTAGGGTTGGTCATAATATTATAAAAGTTTTGTAATTAATTGAATAACCTTTCTTAAAAAAATATCGTATATCGTATATCGTACATCGTATAGTTCACACATGGAAAATATACTCCGAATGAACTAGCTTGTGCTACTGAGGTCACTAGCTGAAATTTTATTGAGAGATTTAAACTCCACAAACCGTTGAAATCTGGGGACCTAAAGGATAACGATATTTTTGTACTAAGCATGAATTACAACGCTGTTTTGGTAGCTGGAATTTGACTAGCTAATTGACAACAAGTTGCCATCAAGAAAGTCCAAATGATGAGAAGTTGCAATCAATTGTCTGGACAATTTCTATTTCAAAAATTATCTGGAAAATTTGATTAACTTTTAATAAGAAAAAAGAATAACTCTTCGCTAGCTGTAGTTGAATTGCAGTTGAGAATACATTCAGATAATTAAGTCGAACATAATGTAAAACATTGCGGAGGTTTTAAAATAACTAGGCTTACAAAAAAGACAAACAGAGGAATGGTATTTTAAAATCGTAATGCATATGTTTACCCAAAAAACTAGTATTTTCATCAATTAACAAAATCATGCATGTACTTTGATATACAAGCTCATCAAAATTTGGTGGGTACAAGTTGGGTTCGCATAACAGAACAAGCTATTAAATAAGTCAACTTTTTTCTTTGATTAACAGCTAGCTGTTTAGTCAACAGTACGTGTAAGATTGTGCTAAATGGCGACTGTTTCTTTGGACGACTAGCTACCTAACGTAGCATTGGGATTTAGAGAGAATGTTTGTTTTGTAGTTTGAGTTACTTTTTCAGCGTCTCCTACTTTGTATTCTCACTTCATTCTTCTAGCAAAATTTCAATTATTGTGCCATTAACTGATTAAACAGTGTCGAAATAGAAAGAAATGATCAATTCAGCCTCCTCAGAAACAGCTTCCTTGTAAAAAACATAAATGCTAATTGACTAGGCTTGTATTGTTTTTGTTATTGTAACTTTTTATATCACCATATTGGTGCATTGTATGGAATCTAGGGCTTGTATAATTTTCGCATGCAAGATAGATAGTTTGATCAACCGTAAATTAAGTTGGAGTTCAGGCTCTATAATTTTGTTGGACTTTATAAATAGATCTCGTGTTGTTCTAAACTGCATCAGGTATATCTTTGACAGCCATATATATATATGATTAGTTACTAAGGTAAGGTGGCAAGTAAAATATAATTGTCACAAACATTTTCATGCACGTAATGAATTAATTTGATAAATTTAACGATTGTTCGAAATAATTTTTAATTTAAAATCCAACATTTTATAGGTGCACCTAAATGACATTCAAATCATGTACTTAAAAAATGGTGAGTGTTGGCGGAAGTTTTACCATTTATCGGATGATTTGAAATTATAATGCTTCATGTTAAATCATTTTTTATGAAATATCAAATACTTTATTGTATACAATTTTATATACAACCTATCTATGTAATTATTTTTCTATTTCTGAAGAACTTTTGACAATTCAATTATATACCTATGTATGTGAACAAAATAATTGTCAACCTGCCAAATTATTCCGAATGGATCCAAATCCATTTAATCTTACCATGTCTCTTTTATTTTATATTAACACAGTGTTTGTTGGCAATTTCATCGTAAATAAAAAATTTCATAACCGGCAGCCGGATATTAACTGGCCTGAAAGCAGATTACGCCGACAGGAATAATTAATGTAGCAATATATTTTATTTAAAACAATTTCATCAATGGAAAGGGATGACATACAATCAAAGAAAACACAGGATCAAACCTATGGAAGAGTGCAGCTTACCAGCTTGCTACATCAAGTAATTGAACGATGTTAATTTTTATACAGTATACCAGCTTAATTAGATGTGAACCAGAAGGTGGACAATGTACCATACTTCCAAAGGAGAATTCCCACTGGAATGGACTAAACAAGATAACAATGAGAAAATTAAGCAGCATAAGATAAACTGTTAGCTAGCTAAATGGATTTTCAAAACTTAGCTAGCCTTATAAAAATACATGTCTTAATTTATTGAATTAATTGGGTATGGACAGAATCAGTAATTGTAATTAATGCAGATAGAGTCCAATAACAGGTTGGCAATGATATCTATCCAGTATCCACGCAGCAACAAGTGTCAAATCTCAAAACCAACAACCACCTACACATCTCTTGAGTCTCCCATTTCACACAGTCATTATGTTAGCGTGGTCATAATAATTAATTAACTTGTAACTTAGATAGTCACACAGGAAAGTAATACATAATTAAGAACCATCAACACAAATCTACGTGTGTAATCAGTTTACTATGGTTTGTGTTATTATATAGCTTGCCATGCAAAGCACCCCTATAAATACCCCTTGCCACCCCTCTCAACAAGCATCTCATCATAATCTCTTTTCTTTTTACACTCACTTAGCCAGTATGGCTACTAGCACTAAGACAATTGCACTTGCTTTCCTTCTGCTCCTCGGCATTAGCCACATTGTTCTCGCTGCTAGATCCCTCACTGCTTATGGTGCTGGGTCAGGTGGTGGCGGAGGTGGTGGCAGTGGCGGTGGAGGTGGTTCCAATGGAGGCTCTGGTTATGGTTCTGGCTCTGGCTATGGGTCTGGGTATGGCCAGGGTGCCGGTACAGGAGTTGGTGGAGGATATGGCCAAGGTGGTGGTGGCGGCGGTGGCGGTGGAGAAGGTGGTGGTACCGGTGTAGGATCTGGTTATGGGTCTGGGTATGGATCCGGTTCCGGATATGGTAGTGGTGTAGGTGGTGCACAGGGTGGAGGTTATGGCAGCGGAGTAGGTGGCGGTGGCGGCAGCGGCGGAGGGGGAGGCTCTGGTAATGGATCCGGTTATGGGTCCGGGTACGGATCCGGGTCTGGATATGGTAGCGGCGTAGGTGGTGCACAGGGTGGAGGTTATGGCAGTGGCGGAGGTGGTGGCGGCGGAAGTGGCGGAGGTGGAGGCTCTGGTAATGGATCAGGATATGGATCCGGTTATGGCTCTGGGTCTGGATATGGACAAGGTGGTGCTAATGGTGGTGGGTATGGCAGTGGTGGCGGCGGCGGCGGCAGCGGTGGAGGAGGTGGTGGCAGTGGATCCGGGTCGGGATATGGGTCTGGGTCTGGGTCTGGGTACGGTTCTGGATACGGTAGTGGAGGTGGTAACGGTCATAACTAAGCTATAAAGTAATTTGCTGGCAATTAGAAATGTACCGTCTGTTTAAATAACTTTGTAATTTGTGAGTAAAAAAATGAATAAGTGTGACAATGGTTTAGTCACACAAATAGTGGTTGTTAAACTGTTAACTATAGATCATATCTAAGTTCTTCATGCTCGTAATAAGAGTATATATGTGAGTTTAGAACTTCTGAATAAAGAATTTCAAGTTATCTGTGTAAAGATATCATAAGTTGGTTTTTGTTCCTTATGCGTGAATTATTAATTAGTTTTTTTACACTTACCTCGTTTTAATTAAAAATAAAGTTGTAAAAGTTTATGCAAGTGACTCGCACTTAAAAGCTATATATAATTTGAATGTTAGTTAGCATCAGCTTGCTTCAACAAACAGCTGGTTAACTGCTTCTAAAAAGCTTCTGAATAGTTTTTAAGTAAAACTCTAAAAGGGATGCTGGCTTCAGATTAATTCTTCCCCAAGGATTGCTGCATTAGAGTATGTGTCTTCTGTCTGACCGGCGGTGCCCCACTTGACAGTATCAGCAAAAGCTTTGTAGCGACCTGGTCGAATGACCGGATAATTACCGGTTTGAACCAAGGTGGGCTGCACACACCTAGTACGCTACGGGTACTCCTCGATCCCAGAATAAAAACTATTTCATATATAATTAGTTAGTTCTCATGCTTTTTTGTTTTGCGAGTAGATACCGTTAGTTAGTTCCCGGACTATTTTATTTTTGCTAGTATATATTGTTCATCACTATATCCTACTATAAATTAATTATAATGTATTGTTATTAGCAATTATACATTTGAGTTATTCATAAATTATGAGGCTAATTAACTTTCCATGTATCAGTAATTGATAACACAACAGAAAGTTCATAAATCAACAATGCTGGCTAGTTCATCAGCACGCGATTCTACCATCCCTTGTCACTTCGAAGCCCGTAGGCATAGATGCGGATCCGGATTATATCTGAACGATACCGATTTCTCTCATAACATGTAAGAGTTTACTACATTTTTCTCGATATTTTTAGTTGTGTAAAAAAAAAATCATATATGCAGTGGTTAATTGTTCTCCATTCTCTTTGCTGTGATGTAGAAGCTACATTGAGCTTATCCACCCTCTATTTCCCTCTGTAACTCATGCTCTGTTCCATGCTAAATTACAGCCTTTTTTCTGGTTGTTGGATTTGTATCCTGTGCTCCATATATGTATTTGTAAGATTGTATTAGTTTGATACGGAATAATTTCGGAGAATAGACTTGTAGTGTTGCTTGCTGGTTGCTTTAATGCACAGAGCCACAGAGGAAGTTTGTTCGCCGCATGAGATCCAACAAGAAAAAAAGAAAATTGATTGTTGCATTGGAGTGGGCCAATGATTTAGGTCATGATTCCTGGAATAATGATAGGCCCAAAAAAGGAATACATCCATCCCCAATATTGGATCAGCAGCTTGGTACAATAGTGATAGTTTAATCCTGACCTGTTCGGCGACAACAAAAATAGTGAGAGAGTTGAAAAAGAAATTGTGAAATTAAGAATTGATCTCTCGTCTAATATATTTCAGACTTGTTCGGCTCATCTAACATTTGGAATAAATAGTGCAAATGAGTATCTATTATACTCATCGGAGGAAAAAGGCTCATTTTTTTGGGAAATGCGCAAAAGAGGCAGGGGAGAAACAGTAGAAAATGAAGGGCATGCCACATCAACCAAAAAGGAGAGCAAAGGAGGTTAAAAAAGTCGCTATCTGAGTGAGTTTTATGTCCAAAAAAAAATCAAAATAAATTATAAAATAATAAAATATTTGTGAGAATTTATAAAATAAAAAAAACTTATTCTCATAATGCGGTCTCTTTAAGGAAGGTCGTACTCGGAAATGTATCTTCTCAGTGGGAGGCCGTACTCTGGAAGTGCGGTCTTCTGTGAGATTTTTTTTAGGGAGATCGTTTTATGAGCTTTTCAAATTGGAATTAAACGTTTTCTACGGATTTTTCTATTGAAAATTACGTATGTTTGAAACTTGATATTTCATTAACAATTTTCTAAAATTTCGAAAATTTTTTTATAAATTGCCTGAAATTTTTTTTTATAAATCGCCTTGACCCATATGCACAACGGGCATTTTTGGCATAGTCTTCATCACGCTATTAATTTTGTGAGTCTTCAACTATATGTAGGATTTCGTAAATTTTTTAAAATTTTAAATTCATAACTTACATTCAACTGCCATAAAAGAAAGGAAATAGCAAATTAATTTTAAATCTTTGATTTTCTTAGTAGAATCCTATTTCTCCTGAAAAAACGGAGGTAATCAATGATATGGGCCACACAAGAGTTTAATAAATACAATATATATGATAAAGCCATTACAATTAAAGAGATAATACAAAAGGAATTTTCAGTTCAATTAACTCAATTCCTAGTTCCAAGGGGGAAAACAAAACAAAAAACAAAAAAAAAAGAGATACTCAAAGGAAACCAACGGTATTACAAACTGAAGGAGCAAAGATATATAGACCGGATATGTAGTATACAAATGACATAACCATTTCTTGAAATGTAGTAAATAGTAAATACCATATATATAATCCACCTCTTCTACAAGTTCTAGTTGGACCTCTTATGCAATGAAACAATGGAAAGTATAACTAGCACAAGGAAAAAAAGCGAACCAAGAGATGAAAGCGCGATGGCAACTGATCCCTTCTCACAAAACTTCCCGTACACGCTGCATACTTTGTTCCACCGCAAGTGCGAGTTCCCGCGCAGCCCCAAAAGCCCGAAATCTATAGCTGCACCCATGCTTGAGAAAAGGAGCGCCACCATGAGTAGATCGCATATGGCGATCGGCATAAATAGGCTTGCGGTTTTCTTACTCGAACCAGTCAAGAATGAGGCCACAAGCGAGAAAGCGGAGTATATGCATACGATCACATTGGCAGCTATGAAATATCTGCCATGTAATATATGTAAGGATTTTGATTTAATTAATTGAATTTTAACCTTCATTTTCTTTTTGTACATTTTTTATGATGAAACAGAATGTTAGATTTTTCTTGCATATTCTTGATAAATTTGATCAGAACTTCTGAATCTGATGATATATTGATTTTTAAAAAGAATAATTATTCCTACATCTCATGTTTTGTACTACTTATTTGCACACCAAAATATTTATCAATTTTCATTCTTGAATGATTATAAAAAATTTCAAGTTAAAAAATTTTGTAGCAAAAATAAACAATATCGCTTACAAGGCATAAATTCTTTTGAAATTATATATAAATACTTTTAGAAAAAAAAATAAATATCTTTGAAATATAAATAAAGTGTGCGGCTAAGGAGTGCAATTATCACTTCTTTTATAAAAATTACATATCTCAGCCTATGTAGAGAAAATTAATGGGCTAAGCCCATATATGGTTAAAAAATGGGCCTTTTTTTCCTATTTGGGTTGGTCCAGAAGTCCATAAGACAAAAAAGGGCATGTTCAAAGCATGCTGCACCGACACTGACAGTACTAAAATATAACGCTCCAGATGTTAATGCTGCTTTTATTAAAATTAAAAGCACATGAGGAATTGAGAATTTTTAGTTGGGGCAACTTTGTCTGAAATTATCATGCCTTAATTTTTACCAAGATGAAGCATACATATATGCATGGGTATTAATTAAACTAAACTATTTATATATGTTTTGTATACAATTTCTATGAAGAGATTTTGGAGTGATGCATGCCACTTACAATTTTTGCTCTAGTTAATTTTTAATTTGACTCTTTGGTGTTGTTTAATTGCAAATAGAAGAAACAAGACAGCCAAATGCTATTTTACAATTACAGTACAATAAACAGTGTCATTTTCAGAAAATAATTAAGCTCACAAACTCTCTTGTTAAGTTTAAACTCGCACTAGTTTACCCTATATATATTTATAAAAGAGTAAAACTATGGTGCTCTTAAGAGTATAGAACATTTCAGTACTTCTAACTCAAAAATTTATTAAATCGACCTCGAACGAAAAATTCAAATTATCTAATAAATTTTTCATATTGAAATCTTATGATACTATTTTTTTCGTTTTTAACTATTTGTTTTATATTTTTTTTTAAATGATTTACTTTTATATGTAAAAATTAATTATTTTATTATTATTATTATTATTATTATTATTATATTCATCTTAAAAAATTCAAAATAAATAGTTAGAAAATTTTAAAAATAAAAAATTTTGATATCCTACAAATATACGAAGAATTTATTAGACAACTTAAATTTTTCGTTTGAAATCAATTTGATAAATTTTTTATTTAAAAATACCGAGATCTAATTTGCTCATAAGAGTAAGCTAGTTTTACTCTATATATAAAAGCTAGTGTGTGTGTGTGTGTATCAGCTTACATGAATGCTGCTGAATGGGACCACTTCGCCGTGACTGCGATCTGAAGGGGCGGAAGTGTTGGCACCACCTGGAAAGGAACAACTGTCGTCTGTCTATCGAGGACCATCACGACAGCTGCGACTAGAGTCAACGCAAGTGCAAGTGCACGTAAGACTGCTCCAACAAGTCTTAGGGACCTCTCGGCACCTACCTTCCTTCCCTCCTCTTGCCCCTCTACTCCATTCCAACCAAGCTTAACTCTTGATGACTCCATTGTTGTTGTTTACAAGCTAGAGAGAGAGAAGAAGGGGATAAGAATTTGAGGCTTAAATTTCAAAAGAAGGGAGAGACTGTGTGAGGGTTAGTAGATCATATGGTATGGATGTATATATAATTGTACATGAATGCCTGTGTGTGGTTGTGTATTTATTAGGGTTTGAACTTGAGGCAAACTTAATTTAATTATAGTGTGGTCACCGTTACACCGTATGGTAAGCAGACCTGCACTTGCGGAGGGTTCAATCCAATTTTACAGGAGAACATTTGCACATTAGCCCCTGTGGAATTTAAAATTTGTGAGATATATATAGAACTTTTGAAATATTAAGATGAGCTTGAGAAATAGTCTTTGATCTAATGATAAAGATAATGCTATCTGTATGAGAGATTACTGATTCGAAATTCAGATGAAAGATCATTTACGAATATTTAAATTCGGATGACTTTAACTCTAATCTTTATAGTGTGGTCACTATATGATAAATTAATAGACATATGACCATCCAATTTTATAGGAGAACATTTACACATTTGCCCCTATGAAATTTAAAATTTTAGAGATCTGTAGAGCTTTTGAAATATGTATATGTTGTGAATAAAAATATGAAAATACACTTATTTGACAATATATACATCTTCTAAAACTGATCTGAATCATATTTTTTTCTTGAAAAGAAAACAAAAATTAGTTAGTTGTGTGTATGTTGATCTCCATAGTATAAAATATATATTACTTCGTCTTTAGAAACTCGTAATTAATATACATACAATATGGAAAATTACAAAAATCATTTAGAGAAAAAAACTTTTGAAGTTTCAAAAAATTATTATTTTATTGTGAGAAATTATTCTCATACCCCAAGTTCTACATCTTTTATCTGCACCAATGTTTAGTATAAATATTTTTTAAAATATATATTTCAAAATTTAAATTTTTTACTTCAAATTTTGTAATCTTTAACTTCAAATACTTAAGATATAAATAAGGGGTGCGGATAAGGAATACAGTTATTATTTCTCTTTTATTATACTGAATATTATAAATATTATTGTAAAATAAACGTCAATATTGTAAATAATTCAACAATTACTACTTATTTTAATTTTTTTACCATAAAATAATATAATTGTTAAATCATTTCACTAACCAAATTTACTAGAGACATTGATGATTAATTTGATGGCACTAAACAAACAACAAGGTGGTGAGTTGACCAAGCCAGCAACACAGCTTTATGGTATGAACTGTGAAATGAAATATATATTGTGTATATATAGACTTTTGGCAGGGTGGCAATAATATGAATTTTGGCTTTGGCTTATCCACAATCCAGTGATGCAGGAGCAACTGTAACGCAGTCTCCTCTACAATTATTAACTTAGAATCGACTTTGGGAGAACCACAGATCTAACATAGATACACTACTAGAATTTTTAATATTCACGTGGGTATATAATATTAATTGTGTGGATAGTTCAATACGCACGCAAATAACCTTAATTTTGAACTATATTTACGTGCGTATACTACACAATAGCGTGAAAAGTATTTACGTGTGTAATTATGCACACAAATGTTTTTCACGCTAATATCTGGTTATATAGGTATACGCACGTAAATATAGTTTAAAATTAAGATTATTTGCGTGCGTATTGAACTACCCACATAATTAATATTGTATACCCACGCTAATATTGAAAATTCTAGTAGGGATAGTGATAAATCTCACTTATTTATGAAGAAGTATATGTTCAAGTTCCGAAAAAAAAAACAGTTGAAAAAAATAGATGCAGCGGGTTTAATGAAAACTTTTATTTAAAAAAAAAAAGAATCGACCTTGAAAAGCTGTAAAATACAGTAGGTACAAAGACAACTCCACTAAATTAAAAAAAATGATTTACAGGAACATTGTCGCATGCAATTAATCTATCTATGATCCATTCTTCATATAAAAATTAAATATCATCAAACAGTATTTAAATATCCTTCCAACCACGTTTGTGTAGTTACTCATATGATGAAATAAAATCACTGGGACCATAATGCAGATCAAACCTAACTGAGGAGATCTTTAAATGGATACATTGTATCAAATATCATTCCAGCGTATAAAATGCCTAGATGTGGCTTTGTAGGCGGGTCAAATATGTAGGGAGCTAGAGGTAGAGAGAGACAGAGAGGTGCAATAAATGGTGTGGTAGAATTAGGTGAAATATGCATTCATGATACAACAAATATATGTTTATATATCATCATTCAAGAAAAGATATGTATGTATATGTTCCCATGTATTGTTTGACGTGTCATCTTCTCAGACTTATTGATGCATTTCCAAGAAATTTTTGTTTGCATTCTGTATGTACCAACATATAGAGGAGCATAAATTTATGCTTATTTAACTATCATTGTATTGGAAAGTATACTATAAGAATAAATTATAGCCGTGCAGTTTCGACCAATGGAATAGACATGATTTTTTTTTTTTTTTGGAAGAACAAAGACATGAAAAATTTGTGGTAGATAAATGAATTAGAAACGATTTTGTTACTGTGAATCCCTGAACATACGACGCTTATTATCAGTTAATGGAGGTTTTAAGGGAAGAATTAATTAAGAGACAGAGGATTAGTATCCGTCTACATTTGTTGGTTTGTTTTTCTGGCGGTACCGGTATGTATGGTACCAAAAATGAATTGCTATTTCTATATGTCTTTGTTTGGGATTGGGATAAGTGAGAGATAAAATTATTATCACTTCTCACAAGAGATAATTTTATCTTCGAATTATCTTTAATTTATCTCACTCTCAAACAGAGCCTATATGAATTGTGGAGAGGTTGGACTGTGATGGTAGGAAGACTGAGATTAGAGTACAATGATCATGATTAGAATTTATTTTCTATCTCTAGTTATTTGTGCTCTGGTACCAGTTTTGGTACCTCTTATGGTTAAAGCTGTTTTTATGGTGCTTCTGTTGTGTACCTGACAGAGTGATTTTTTTCCCCTTCACATTAAAACCCCTGTTTCAATAATTGTCAGTGAAGACTGAAGAGCCATAGAATTTATTCATATTTTTTAATATGGTAATTTAAAAATAAAAAATTTGAAGAATGAAATCTGATATTATAAATTTTAGAATTAAGAAGTTCTCATCCGTTATCTATGAACTAAATACGGTTTGTATCCATTATCTGCTAACTAGTGTTATAAATCTACATATTTGTTATGTATAATGTTATATAATTGCGTTCGCAGATAAAGTTTATGAATAAAAAAAGATTGGTTGACAAACAATGTATGTGAATTATTAGTTTTGTAAAATTTTAATTTCAATTTTCAATGCACTTATTTTTTATTTTCATAAAAAAAGTGCACTTTATTAATACAACGTGTCCTGAAAATTAAATATAGTAAATATTGAACAAATATGGACATATATCATGTTAGGATAAATTAGGTGGAACCTACAATTAATTCTAGACAATAGTAATTAAGAAGCATGTCATTATTCCTTTAACTAAGTTTCCAAATGTAAATTGTAAAATTAAAATTGCATCCTCAAATTTACCAATTTTGTATTTTATTTGTTCTTTTTTCAATCACACGCACAACAACACAAGAGACCGTTTCACATGGACAAGAACAGTTTGTCATAAATTCTAGCCTACTAGTGAACATATTGTTTATTTTATTTACACATGGATGCATGTCATAAATGTTTGAGCTAGCTAACTAGTAGTACACATTAATTTGTTTAGAGAAGCTCGTCAATTTATTGTCTTTTTGTGGCGGATGAGATTTTATGGATATAAAATTCAACGAAATAATTTATAAAATTTCACATTTATGGAAATGAATAAAATAGTTGTGATGATAACATAAAAGAATAATTATTCACTTGTGTTGATGAACAATATTAATAGATATTTGATTATTAATAATTGTGATGTTTCTGCCTACTGAAATACTATAATTACATGATATGTGGTCGATACATAAATATAACAGCCCTAATTTTTTAAATTAAAATAATGTATACTCAATAATTTAGATAACATATATATGGGATTTTTTGAATTGAATATGAAATTGTGGGGAAAGGATTGTTTGACTAATACAGGACAGGAGTCAATGCTTCTGAAAAAAAAATAAAAAAAAAAACATGTCTGACCTATAAATAAATAAATTTCCCATGGATTTAAATCCCTTTCTCATTTTTTTTTACATAATTTAGAAGCACAACCGAACTAGGAACATCTCCTGAAAATAAACCCATCTCTAAAATAAAAGAAAAATATTACAGAGATATTATTATTGATACCGTCATCGATACAGATTTTATTATACACATTAAATAAGTTATTATGTATGTTAACGATTTTATTTTGTACAATACTTATATTATTTAACTTAAATACTACTAATATGTATAATAAGTCATTTAAGTTGAATGACGACGGTACTGTACAAAATGAATTTGCATAACAAAATCATCAATATACATAATAACTAATTTAACATATATAATAAAATTCACATCGATGACGATATCAACAACCGTATTTGTATATCAGCTCCCAAAATAAAAAAAAAATCTATTAATTTTCAACTTTTTTTCATACATATAATCAAAGTGCAAACCGCAATTCAGAGATGGAGCTAAGAGGGGTTTTCGGGGAGGGGGCCATTGCCCCCGTCCCCCTCCCAACCACCACCACCACCACCCTCCCAACCACCACCGCCGCCGCCGCCGCCACACACACACAATGATTTGTGCAAAATACTATTAAAACATCAACTTTGTGAGAGCCCATAATACATCCTTTTTGAGCCAGTTTAGCTTAATTGGGCTTCTGTCAGATGTTCTTGAATCTTGTTGGTGGTAACTACTAAGCACTAAACAAGGCCTATCAAGATCACAGACATTGAGCCAGGCTGCTGTAATTGATTAATTAATTAGACATCTGTCTGAGATTCACAAGCTACTTTATGCATTAATCTGAGAAGATGGGAAACTCTCAACACTTTTTAATAGTTTTCGAAAATTTTTTTTTTAAATCAACAAAATGTACTTACAAGTCGTATGAATTTCAATCAAACTCTCCTTTTCCCTTCTAATATTCCCCTTCCCCTCAACTACTTCACAAGTACTTACAATTTCAAATTTTCAGTTGTTCATAATTTACAGCAGTACAAATCAGTTTTTCAAATTCTATAATTTGAAATTCTAAATCTTCTTGATAGTTTTTTTAGTTGGAATTATTTTCATATGCCTTGAGGAGCAATTTAAATATTTTCTGCTAAATTTTTTTTCAAATGTCATCCATTCAAAATTCTAATTTAGTATGAATATTTTGAAGTGATTGCTTCATCAAAAAGAAAAAAAAATTTGAAGTGAATGGAAAAGAAACGAGAAGGGTAGAGAAGGATAAGATAAAATTCATGGAATCCACAATGATAGTGTATTCAAAATTTTAAAATAAGAATATTTAAAAAAACATTTTGTAAATTTCTCAATTCTTGCTCCACTTCTACTGACATTACAGAAACTAGTTTGCTTTCTGAACTTGGCCTCGGAAATAAAAATGTATATTGGTGAAAATTTAATTTTATGAATTCATAAAATCAAAAGATATCAAATGAAACAAAATGCTAATTGTTACATGAAAATTATTTATAAAAATTAAAAAATTATGATAAATTCTCATACAAATTTAATGTTGTGACTCATTGTGTTCTTTATATTTTTTTACTAATAAAAAATTTTAAAAATTGATAACAATTAAATCAGTATAAATAAATAGTTATTATAAAATCAAATAATTAATAATATAGATGATATGACATATTTGAGAGGTTTAAAAACTCAACCCTTTTTTTTACTCATAATAATAAATGATAAAAATGTCTAGTTTACTAGACATTAGTTGTGCGACCTCATTTCCTGATTCCGTGCAACTCTTTGAATTCACATCTTCTCAAATACTTCACACGTATATTAAACAAAAATCTTCCTCTACTAATTTTTCATACGAATTTTAATACTATTCGTTGTAATATTTATATAAGATTTGTGCCTAGTTTGCTTTGAATTTTCCTATTTTATTTTCTGTCAAGATCCACTGACGTGTGGGTCCCCTCTGCTTCTGTAATTACTATCTGATGTGCTTTTTATTTTTTAGTGATGTGGGGCTATGAGTAGTGACAGGAACGCATAAAACATGTTATATCATCTATATGTGTGGTCAACTGTGTGCAGCTAGTGTGCTAAAGCTCAAGAGTAACAAAAAAAATGAAGAGAATTTATTGATAATTATTATTTTGATAATTTTAATAATTAAATTTTAAAAATATTTTAAATAATTTTTAAAAATATAAAAAAATTTATAGATTGATTGTATTTTAAATTTCATAAAATTTAAGGATCATTTGATATTCCATCAAAAACCGTTAATATGAACCGTTGTAAATATCATATAATTTTGATGATTTTTGATAGAGCGTCAAATAATATTTAAATTATATGAAATTTAAAAAGGTAGGAGGAGGGATCGCTTGCTCCTTTTCGAGGTCCACGGTGCACCAGAGGTGATTTGGAGCGGGTCAGAGTATTGGTGAAACGGGTCGGCGTATAAATTACTCAAGCTTGCTCAAATTTCGCAAATAAAGTATTCATGCGTGCCACACCATTTTAAGAATTTATCTAGAATATTCATTTTGCTCCAAAAAACTGTAATAATAAGATTTCTTGATATAAATTTAAGAAACAAATGAAAATAATTAAAAGTACGATAAATCAGATTAGTTGGATGTAGTTTTAGGTCTAATAATGTACAAAATAATAGATAAAAATACCATTTATATATATTAAAATAAAATCATTAATATACATAATAATTTATCTAATGTATATAATAAAAATTATATCAATGATAATATTAATAATAATATTTTTATAATATTTTTTTTAGAAAACAACTTTTTAAAAACTAAATAGACATAACTCTTGATAGAAAAGTCTGTAGAAAAAAATTAATATCAATTCGGATAGATTATTTTACACGCTTTTCGAATTGATATTAAATATTTTTTACGGATTTTCTTAAGTTATGTCTGTTTGAAACTCAATACGCGATTTAAGCATTTTTTATAAAAATTAATATTGTATTTTTTGAAAATCCGTCCCTAAATAAAATATATATATTTTATTGAGAGACGAATTTTAAAACTCCGTCTCTCAATAAATTATATATTTTTATTTAGAGATGGATTTTCAAAATCCGTCCCTCAATTCGAGGTTTTAAAAAATCTGTTCCCTGTGGAATAAGGTTTCAAATGGTGAGGTTGTCGTGGGTCCCAAAGTCAAAAGCCTCACATAGTCGGCTTTGACTTAAACTTCATGCGCCCTTTAAAAGCTGGGCATACATTCATGGAGGGAACAAGTGACGACCAACAATCCAAGAAAGAAACAAAAAATGGCTGCCGGTCCAGGAGAGATCCGTCTCCAGCAACTCTGCAACATGCTACGCCACTCTGGCCTCTTTGCCATGACTCTCGGCATGTCACACTTTTTCAGTCCTGCGACTCAAGAACCAGACTCCGCATTTGCTGCCTTTCTCATGTGGATTTTGGGGATTTGGCTCGTTATGCTCTCATTTGCGATTCCTACGATCCCCGGCCCCGGGGGAAGGCGGATTGCTGCTCAGATTGTGGAGTTTATCGAAAACTTCGTTCTCGGCGCATGGGTTGATCTTCTCTTTTAATGTATAGTTGTCCGTGCTGCTGTACAGAGTATGTCGTATGTGTGTTTTAGTGTCCTTTTATCTTTCTTTTTACAATGTTTAATGGCGATGATTGGATGGTACTTATAGTCACACTGTTATTTATATATACTTGGATGATGATATGGATATTAGTAATCTTTGTGCTCATATTCCTCTAATTTGCTCAATTTCTGATTGATTTTTTCTTCCTTTCTTTAGTTAGTGCAAGACTAATGTTCATTGATATCAAAACTTTAATTTGTCTTTCGGGGCCTTGAATTCTAAGGCGTCGTTTGAGAGCGAGATAAATTAGGGATAACTAGAAAATAAAGTTAATTTTCCTTAATTTTTTTTTCAAGTAATCATTAATTGGATCGTTCTTAGGCCAGTTTCTTTTGGGGCCGTAGCTCTAATTGCAATTTCGACCAATTTGTAAGATTTATATAAAAAATTCTCAACTCTTAGAACAGTCAACATGAGGATTCATATTAAAAATTCTCAGCTCTTGGAATAATCAATTCACAAGGAGGGCAGATATGCGCACCGCCTCCATTCCTCCATTGTTCGTCGCCTACGTATCTATCAACTGATATCTTTCAACTGAGCTTTCACTTCAGTGCTATTTGTAAAGTATATTTTTTCCATATCTAACTGAGCAACGGAGTGGTTTCAGGCGTCTGACAACCTCGTTTTTAACCTCCTTTAACTTTTTTAAATCCCGTTTAACTTTTTTAATTAGTTAATCTTTTCCAATATTTTATTTCTTACTGTAGATTTAAAAATTCTTCTTTAGCCTTTTTTTTTTTTACTCCGATCTTAATTCTCCACTCACTATTTAAGGAACATCCTCCTCTGAATTAAATCTCTTTAACTTTCTCGCGGATTAAGATTTTTTGAACATGAACTTCTTAGCGCAGATTAAAAATTAATCTTCGGTGTGTTGCGAAACAATCCCAATAGACTTATTTGGCAACAGAGATTAAGGGATGAAGGATTAATAAATTTCTTAATTTATATTAAGGAGCACTTGTTCGGTGAATGGATAGGATTAAGAATAAAGATTTGAGATAAAACAAAAATATATTTTGTATGTAAAGACTAAATTATCATTTATATTTTTCTTATCATGTAATGTAATGACCTCAAAATTTTTTATTATAATTTAGTGCAAAAAATTAAAGAGGTCAATGTTAACTAAATTAACTAAATTAATGACTAAATTTTTTTTATGGTCAGATGATCAGAAATCATTCAACAGAAAATATTTAATTAATTGAAATAAACATATTGCAATAAAGAAAAATCAAATGACCGATATAATTACAACAAAATTAATGATCCATCACAACAAAATGCCGAATTTAATTCCACTAAGAAATAAATTACATTAATCAAACCTAACTAAAAATGAAAGAACATAAAAATATGTCAGAAAAATAGACATCAATATGGATATCACTTGAAAAATATTTCGATGCGAATCTTCACATGGTGTCAGATTATGATGTTTAGAATTTGTAAGAGAGGGGAGGGGAAGGAAGGGGACGGAGGAGGTGAGGTTTAAATTTTTTATTCTCAAAATTAAAGATTAATAAATCTTCAACAAATGAATAGAAAATTTATCTCTTTTCATCTCCTTCACTTCCTCCAATTAAAGCTCTAGAACAAAATTAAACTCTCCTTTTTTTTTTCCTCTTCCTCATTCACCTCTTCTAATTAAGCAAGATTTAGAATTTAAGGAAGCTTAAAAAAAGACTAAGGAGAGTCAGCCGAACAGGCACATTGAATTTAACAGAAAAGGCGGGACCCAAAAATCAGTGCAAGCGGTCCATACTTCATCCAAAATTCTATGAGCATTCTGTAAATTTGATGACATTTCAATCCATCTCTCTCAAAATCCCTCTCTCAAAATCAGTGCAAGCAGTCCACCCCTCACTGAAACAGCCCCGAGTTGCTCCTTCAAACATTACAAACATTGTAGGAATAAGAATACAAGAAAGAATTAAAAATGGCTGCTGGAGATATCAACCTCGACTGGCTCTGCAACTCGTTACGCCGATTTGGTCTCTTCGCTATGAGCATCGGTATGTCGCACTTCCTTCTCTATTTCAGAACGCGTTCTGCCACAACTGAAGCACCGAACTCTGTATTCGCTGCCTTTTTAATGTGGATTTTGGGGATTTGGCTTGTAATTCTCTCCTGTGCAATTCCGGTGTTACCGGCCGGCAGGAGGATTGCTGCACAAATTGTGGAGTTTATAGAAATACTTGTTCTTGGCTTCCATGTCAGTTTTCTATTTTAGTTGTTATCTGTCCAGACTCCAGAGTGATCATATGTATGATGTATCACTCTGTTTTTAGTTTGAGTTGATATGAATTCCATGCTTTGCAGGGAATGATATTACCTAGTATTCCAAATAGGAAATTTCGGCTTTATTATTTCAATCCGGACGGTTGGATTAAAATGAACGAATCAGACTCATTTAAAAAAGATCTCCTAGATTTCAAATAGAGCTGATCCGATCCGTTCGTTTTGATCCAACGGTCCAGATTGAAATTGTAGGTCCTACTTTTCCATTTGAAATAATAGCAGATACGGACTCATCGTTGCAGCTGTAGTGGGTCCTTTTGTTTTTTTCTTTTTGCAATGTTTCATGGAGATGTTATGTATGTGAAAGCAATATAGTCATTGTGATTGATATGTATGCATGTATAATTTGGAATAGCCTCTGTGTTGATGTTCATCTAACTTTGCTCTGTTTCTGGTTTATTTTTCCTTCTAACCTGTAGTGCAAGACATATGTTTTTTCTTTTTGTTTTCCCTCTATTGCGTCCAGTGATGATTTTTATTGATGACAAAAAAATTTCCCTTTTGGGGCACTTAAATTCTAAGGCAACAACATAAGTTTTTTTTTTTATTATTGATCAAAGATAAGATTTAAATTGGTGCAGAACAGAGGAAGCAGCTCTGGGAGATGTTTTACACTTGGTTTATTTTTGCATGTTTTCAAATTTTTAAACATGATTAAAATACTATTTATATAATGAAATTTGCCTTTCAATTTTTTAAACAAAATCCGGACACTTTACTAAAAAAGATCTTTATTTATTTGAATTTGGTAGAAAGAAATAAAAACAATGCTGCTTTTGAAAATCAATTCTAGATATGGGTCCCTGTGCAGGTCTGATCATTATTTATTCTCCCACAGAATCTTTGCTTCCTCAAACTGGACTAATAAATGATCAACTAATTGTTAGAAAATTTTAATATATAATAAAATCTCAAAATTTATTACGTTAATTATTTTCTAATAAGTTAATTCTTAATTTAATTAGATGAGGTTTTAATGGGCCGGTTGCATCTTTACATGAATGAAATTTTCAATTGACCATTCGACCATTCATTCAATGTCCAAATCACCAACTGTCACCAATCATCATGGGAAAAAAAATGAAGTTAGATCAAAGAATTTTTTTTCCCACCAATTTATGAAAAGATTGCTATTGGATGAGATTATTTACGGATGTAACAAATGCAACCGAACGGGTTTGGAAAAAAGTTTTCAATTGGAAGACATATTGTGTTATAAAATATAACGCAACAGGAAACACAAATTTTTAAAATTCCTATTTGTCACTATCCTACACGCCACCTTTAAATAACACAACCCATTTGGGTCCATTTTTGTAAGCTTCTCTTGACTTTTAGGCGTCTCTTTGTTGCTTTAGAAGTCTTTTGTATTCAAAATTCTTGTTTATGATTTCAATCTGTTAAATTGTTCATTATTTCTTCTTTGCTTCTTACTTCTCCCAATTATAAAATCAAGTCTTCCCCCTCTTAGTTGTCTAACTAGGATGAACATCTACTTCATCTATTTAACTAACTTTTCTCTGGAAGATGATAAGAAAATTATTTTTGAGAAATTATTCTTACACATTAAGTTTTACACCTCTTTTTTGGATCCAATATTAAATATAAATATTTTTAAAAATATATATTTCAAAATTTAAGTTTTACACTCTAAATTTTGCACCTCTTAATTTCAAATATTTTGGGTACAAATAAAAAATACGGATAAAAGGTACAGTTATCACTCATTATTATTCTTTCTTTTCATGGTTTTTATCTGAATGAAAATTAAGATTAAACTAGACCCTTTTCACTGACTTTTTCTCAACAATTTACATAATTTGCTGCATGGATCGAATGTTCATACATACATAACGGTAAGACATAAAAATCACAGGTTTTATAGTAATTAAAAAGATTGTGACAACAAAAATCATAAAAAGAAGATATTCAAATTGATACAAGTATTAGAAAGGGTAAATTTTTTCGGAGATCACTAAATTTTACGTCAAATTTATTTTTAACTTTTAGTACGGAAATTATACTATTTGTTGATATTTTGCTGATGTGTCTTCTTTTTTTTTTTCCTTTTTTTGGTAGTTGCAGATTTGATTACATGTTCAGTACTGACGAATTTGACGAAGGCAGAGTCAGGTGCCAAACTCCTTGGATACACATTGTTGCATTCTTTTTAAGAATTCAATCAATTCATGTGAATTTTAATTGAATAATAATCAATTGTATAAATGGTTTAAAGTATAGACTTTCACAGGTTCTTGTGTGTTAATCCTAATTGTAAGCACTTTGCCTTAAAACTGATATAATAAAATCATTCTTTCCTTTCTTTAACTCGGTTTGCCATGGTATTTCTTTTTTGGTGAACTGAAGATGGATGAACGCAGATAATTGGGATTTAGTTCAATTAATCAGTGGAAACTAGCCTTGGCTTTGGGATTGGTTGATTGGAAAATGTTATAGAGATACCATTATTGATACCGTCATCGATACGGACTTTATTATATACATTAAATGAGTTATTATGTATGTTAATGATTTTATTATATATAATATTTCTATTATTTAATCTAAATACTATTAATATACATAATAACTCATTTAAGTTATATAATGATAATATTGTATAAAATGAGTTTCCATAATAAAATCATTAATATGCATAATAAATAATTTAAGTTACATAATAACAATACTGTACAAATGAATTTACATAATAAAATTATTAACATACATAATAACTCATCCAATATATATAATTAAATTTATATTAATTACGATATTAATAATTATATCTCTATATCAACTCTGTAATTGATTAAGGAACAAAATTTATGGTTGTACTATTATTTATTGATGGCCCAAAACTTGGCCCATTGTTCTTTTCTTTCTTTATTTCTTTAACCACCCCCCAACCCCACACAGTTTGAACAAGTCAAAATTACTCTCTTCAACGGTTTCCCCTCTCAAATCGAGAAATTCATCGTCTGATATTAGGCCTTGTTCTAATTCTAAGCCCTCCTAATCTGATACGGAGCACAGAATAGAATCTTTCCAATGTTTGTGACGTGTTAAGATTCGTTGTTTCAGAGATTATAAGAGAAGAGCAGTGTGTGTCGCCAGATAGAGAACTAACATGTAGATATTAAAATGGATATTGATTTGACTTTATTATTCAGATTAAATGAATTATTATTCATATTAACGACTTTATTATATAATTTATTTATAAAATACTTTTATTATTCAACTTAAGTGAATTGTTATTTATATTAATGATATTTTTTAGTTGAATAATAAAAATACTATAAAAAACAAGTTACATAATAAAATCGTTAATATGAATAATAATTCATTCAACCTGAATAAAGTTGGTATCAATTATGGTATCGATGATGATTTCTTCCAAACATTTTCCAATGAGATATATATAGATTTAACTTTCTAAAACTCGGAGTCCCTCATAAATCTAGAAGGTTATAAATTAGGAAAGTCAATTATATGGAATTTCAAATAAAAATTGAATGGCAAGAAATCTATTAAACAGGATGGTAAATTAGGAAAGGTATAATATAAAGTAGCTCTCCTATTCTGGGAACATCAAAAAAAGAAGTAGACCGTTGTCAGATCAGATATAAATAAGTGCTTAGATACGTACAGCTTATCATAAAAGAAGAGAGAACTAGGTTTTGCGCTCTTCTCTCTTCTTTCTTCACGGCGCTAGCCGAGCTACCTTCTCTTCTTTAGTCATAAGGTTTGCTTCCATCTCCATCATTGTGGTAAAATTGATCAAATATTCAGAAATTTTCGATGATACATCATTAGATTATATATCATTCCTATTGAATCTGTGGTAGAAAACATTTGTTTCTGACATCGTTTTTGTCATAACTTCTTTGTTTTACAAATATGGACCTTATATGAGATGACTTAATAGGATGGATCTTATTTATTTCATTTCGTATATGATATTGCTGTTTTCTTGTTCATTTTGATACAACTTTTATATCTGTGCAATATCTGAAAAACAATGCGATAATTTACTGTTATGTTGATTCTATGGTGCAAAAGATTTGTATTTGTTCATGGTAGAATTATTTTTTGCTTGATTGAATATTCTTTGCTTATCAAAGCGGGCGAAATTCGTTGATTCTCATTTTGACAATTTATTTACATTCCAGTTGGGGGCCTGTTTCGTCTCAAACTCTCAAATTTTCTCTTAACCTCATCCTTTTTTTTCTATTTATATTTGATTTCAGAAAGCGGTACTAAGAGAAAACTTAATGGAGGACCTATACAAGGATGACCCCAACTCTTGGCTAAGACGGGCCTATTTCTCGAAGACAGTATATCACCGGCCGGTCCCTTCGCAAACACCCATGATTTCTTTAACCGAACTCAAATTTGGATCCTCTACCATGTCAACTTTGAAGTCGAATCCTGATGTCGGTTTTACTGGTGTGGTGCAAGGGGGTTCAGATTCCAGGACAAACAAAATTGGATCAGCATCTAAGAAAAGGGCTATGTCTGACATGTTTAAGGGGGTGAAGGAGACTCTCAGAAGGTGGTTCATGGGCCCCCCATCCAGAGAAAGAAGAGGGGCCAAAACAGTGAAGTCATCCTCAAGGCCGAAGAAGGAGAGCCGCTGGCTACAGAAGTACTTTGACTGTGGGGTGCGCCAGGTCAGCACATTGGAGAAATCCGGTGAGGTACAATGATCAGTGTTTTCGGAGGAAGCTGTTACTATGAAGGCTTTCTTTAGTTAATTATGTAAGTTTGAACATGCTTTCATTTGCTGAACATGTAATAACTATTTTAAATTTGAAATGCTTGCCTGGAATTCGGATAATAATTTTTGACATGTTATTTTCTCTGTAACAATTGTACCGTACTTAATCCAAATATGTCATCACACCATCCTACAATATCATTTTTGACTTAAGTCCATTAATTCATGTAATGAATTTTTGAGTTTCTTAGTTTCTAATATACTGTCGTATACTAGATTCTTAAGTTTATTTCATGTCGGTCTGATTTTTAACGTCACCGTAATGATTTACTCATCTAAGATATATTTATAATATTATAATCCTAATCTATATAATCCATTTGTGCCTGTAAATAGTATACTTACTCTTCAATTTGTTGTATACTATCAGCAAGATTATAAAATTATTCTTATAATATCACAAACAGTTCAATCACATGAAATAAATCAACACATAAATTAATAATATTATTCAAATAAATTCGACATAATATAATATTCAAGTTACAACCATATTCCTAAATAGATGACTCAGCCTTCCATACTCAACAAACAACAATCCAAAAATACAAAAACAAACATCCTAAATAGAATAAAAAAAAAGAGAAATAAACCACATTTCTTTTTATTCTAAAAAGAAGAGCCGAGTCAAAACGCGGCTGGACAACAATTTAGCAGTGGTCCACAGTCGCGGCTAACGGTGGACTGGAGCAGAGGAGAAAAAGGGCACGGCTCACGCAGACCGCGAGCACGCGAAGAGGATAAAAGGCGCCTAGCGGCTGGACAACAATTTAGCAGTGGTCTACAGTAGCGGCTCACGGTGGACTGGAGCTGGGGAGAGAAAAGGGCACAGCTCACGCAGACCGCGAGCACGCGAAGAGGAGAAAAGGCGCCTAGCTCCCTGGGGAATGGACAGCGCCAGTCCAAACGCGTGAACCGTGCGAAAAGGAGGGCTCCGGCGGGTCTGTTCGCGAGTGAACTTTGGGTTGGGGGGGGGGGGGGGGGGGATGGGTTTGCAGTGGTGGTCTTTTCGCACCAAAGGTGATTTGGAGCGGGTCAGAGTATTGGTGAAACGGGTCGGCGCATAAATTACTCAAGCTTGCTCAAAATTTCGCAAATAAAGTATTCACACGTGCCACACGATTTTAAGAATTCATCTAGAGTATTGATTTTACTCAAAAAAAACTGTAATAATAATAGAAATTGTAAAGTAACTGCTATCTTAATATAAATTGTAAGAAATAATTGAAAATAATTAAAAATACGATAAATCAAGTTATGCATATTAAAATAAAATCATTAATATACATAATAATTTATTTAATATATATAATAAAAATTATATCAATGATAATATTAATAATAATATTTTCATAATTTTTTTTTAGAAAACAACTTTTAAAAAAATTCAAAACGACATAATTTGATATATCAAACTTAAAATTAAAAATTATCAATATTGAAAATTTGATGCTTGAAGCTTCCGAAGCGTCATCCATTTGTCATAGTATTTTCTTAGTTGATGAACAAATAATTTGAAATATTAGTCCAAAAATTTAAAATTCTGAATTTTTGAAACTGTAAATTTTTTGTGTATGAAAATTGAAAATATTAAAATTATAGAAGTACGATTTGTAAAGTACAAAAAAGAACAAATTTTAAAAGGGAGCCGATACATATATACGGTTGTTGATATCATAGTTGATACAAACTTTATTATGTACGTTAAATGACTCATTATACATATTAATTATTTTATTATGCAAATTTATTTTATACAGTACTATCATTATTCAATTTAAATGAATTATATCTAAATTAAATAATAAAAATATTATATAAAATAAAATTATTAATATATAAATAAATCATTTAACATGGATAATAAAATATATATGGACCATGTCACCAATATTAATATTTCTATAACCTTTCCCATTTTAGGAAACAATTTTTTCAAGACCGGATGGATATGGCGTCATCTACGGGACAAATGGTGAGGTTGTCGTGGGTCCCAAAGTCAAAAGCCTCACATAGTCGGATTTGACTTAAACTTCATGCGCCCTTTGAAAGCTGGGCATACATCCATGGAGGGAACAAGCGACCACCAACACTCCAAGGAAGAAACAAAAAATGGCTGCCGGTCCAGGAGAGATCCGTCTCCAGCAACTCTGCAACATGCTACGCCGCTCTGGCCTCCTTTCAATGAGTCTCGGTATGTCACACTTTCTCAGCTACTTTGGTCCTGCGACTCAAGAACCAGACTCTGCATTTGCGGCCTTTCTCATGTGGATTTTAGGGATTTGGCTCATTATGCTCTCCTTTGCGATTCCTACGATCCCCGCGGGAAGGAGGATTGCTGCTCAAATTGTGGAGTTTATCGAAAACTTCGTTCTCGGCGCATGAGTTGATCTTCTCTTTTAATGTATAGTTGTCCGTACTGCCGTGCAGAGTATGTCGTATATGTGTTCTTTAGCGTGCGTTTATCTTTCTTTTCGCAATGTTTAATGGCGATGATTCGATGGGACTTAACAGTTATTCTGTTATTTACATATGCATGGACAATATGCAATATATTAATAATCTTTGCTTTGCTGGATTTTCTTCATATTTGTCTAATTTGCTCTATTAATTTTCAGTTTATTAATTTCTTCTTCCGTCCTGTAGTGCACGACTAGTGTTTTTTTTTTCTTTTCCTCAATTAATTGCGTGCAGTGTAACAATATTCATCGATGCCAAAAAACTTTAATTTGTTTTTTGGAGCCCTTAGTTTCTAAGGCCACAACATCGAAAGTGTTTGTAGTGCTCAAAGATCATAAGCGGCTCTCTTGCGTTTGGTTTATATTTGCACGTTTAAAATTGTCTTTAATTTCCCTAATTACCCACAACAAAAGGGAGAAATACAAGTTGATTTTAAATTCTGTTATAATTAATATAACATAAGAGAAGGGTTTAATGCCACAAATTTTTGGTATTACAAAATGCTACAAATTTGTTTTTTTTAATTTATGTTTGAAAATTGACATTCAAATTTCACATCCAAACCGTTGATTTTTTTTTCATAAATATTTTTTCATAAATTTCAAATATAAAAATAATCTTTTTTAACTTTTGAAAAACTAAATGAGAGGATAAGCACAAACTTGCAATTTCTTTCCTATCTACATAATAAGAATAACACGTTGGTTAATTTTTTTTAATTACTATCACATCAAGCGTATTACCCGTCTCCCAAAATTGCTTGAGATCTGCATCTTTGTGATGTCTTTTTAGCTTTCCTTTATATTTTGACTACAAAAATATTTGTTTTCCTTGATGATACTTGTTAAGTTCAGAATAATAAATTTAAGTTCTGCTTAGAAAAGTCAAATATTTTAAATTTTTGTATAAATTTTTTTTGTTAATACTTAAAAGAGAGAATATTTTTGTATAAATTTTATTTATCCAGTTTATTCTCCCACAAACTGGATAAATAAATTGATTAACTTAAATTTTGCAAAGACGACTATTTCGTTTTATATATGTGTTTACTGAAATTGAGATAGCAATGCAATTATATATAAATATAAATTCGGTGAGATGATTGGCTTTGCTAGAGTATGGTAATTAGGCGGGGAAAATAAAGATTTACTTGGTATGCAATTATATGGTCAAAGATCAGACCAGAGAAACAGAGGAGAAGCAGCTCTGCTGCGCTTGGTTTATATTTGCATGTATTTTAGTAGAGAAATTCTAAATATGATTAGGAATAGAGAAGGGGACCAGGTCTGATCATTTTTATTATTCTCCCAAAAATCATTGCCTCCTCAAGACTGAACAAGAACGAACCATCAAAGATCTATGTGTGTTTATGTGACCCACTTAAATTTGTAAAGATGACTATATATATATATATATATATATATATATACACTTACTATAATTGAGATAACAATCGAATTATATATAATTTGGTGAAATAATTATCTTTATTTATTGATGGCCCAAAACTTGGCCCAGCGTTCTTTCCTTCTTTATTTCTTTCCTTCCCCCCAGTTTGAACAAGTCAAAATTAACTCTCTTCAACGGTTCCCCTCTCAAATCGAGAAATTCATCACCTGATATTTGGCATTGTTCTAATTCTAAGCCCTCCTAATCTGATACGGAGCACAGAATAGAATCTTTCCAATGTTTGTGACGTGTTAAGATTCGTTGTTTCAGAGATTATAAGAGAAGAGCAGTGTGTGTCGCCATGATAAATGAGGTAGGGAGCTAATACGTAGATACTAAAATTGATACTGATTTTATTATTCAGATTAAATGAATTATTATTCATAATAACGATTTTATTATATAATTTATTTATAAAATACTTTTATTATTCAACTTAAGTGAATTGTTATTTATATTAATGATATTTTTTAGTTGAATAATAAAAATACTATAAAAAAACAAGTTACATAATAAAATCGTTAATATGAATAATAATTCATTCAACCTGAATAAAGTTGGTATCAATTATGGTATCGATGATGATTTCTTCCAAACATTTTCCAATGAGATATATATAGATTTAACTTTCTAAAACTCGGAGTCCCTCATAAATCTAGAAGGTTATAAATTAGGAAAGTCAATTATATGGAATTTCAAATAAAAATTGAATGGCAAGAAATCTATTAAACAGGACGGTAAATTAGGAAAGGTGATTGAATTTATAATATAAAGTAGCTCTCCTATTCTGGGAACATCAAAAAAAGAAGTAGACCGTTGTCAGATCAGATATAAATAAGTGCTTAGATACGTACAGTTTATCATAAAAGAAGAGAGAACTAGGTTTTGCGCTCTTCTCTCTTCTCTCTTCACGGCGCTAGCCGAGCTACCTTCTCTTCTTTAGTCATAAGGTTTGCTTCCATCTCCATCATTGTGGTAAAATTGATCAAATATTCAGAAATTTTGGATGATATGTCATAGATTATATATCATTCTTATTGAATATGTAGTAGAAAACATTTGTTTCTGACTTCGTTTTTGTCATAACTTCTTTGTTTTACAAATATGGACCTTGTATGAGATGATCTAATAGGATGGATCTTATTTATTTCATTTCGTACATGATATTGCTGTTTTCTTGTTCATTTTGATACAACTATTATATCTGTGCAATATCTGAAAAACAATGCGATAATTTACTGTTATGTTGATTCTATGGTGCAAAAGATTTGTGTTTGTTCATGGTAGAATTATTTTTTGCTTGATTGAATATTCTTTGCTTATCAAAGCGGGCGAAATTCGTTGATTCTTATTTTGACAATTTATTTACATTCCAGTTGGGGGCCTGTTTTTTCTCAAACTCTCAATTTTCTCTTAACCTCATCCTTTTTTTTTCTATTTATATTTGATTTCAAAAAGCGGTACTGAGAGAAAACTTAATGGAGGATCTATACAAGGATGACCCCAACTCTTGGCTAAGACGGGCCTATTTCTCGAAGACAGTATATCACCGGCCGGTCCCTTCGCAAACACCCATGATTTCTTTAACCGAACTCAAATTTGGATCCTCTACCATGTCAACTTTGAAGTCGAATCCTGATGTCGGTTTTACTGGTGTGGTGCAAGGGGGCTCAGATTCCAGGACAAACAAAACTGGATCAGCATCTAAGAAAAGGGCTATGTCTGACATGTTTAAGGAGGTGAAGGAGACTCTCAGAAGGTGGTTCATGGGCCCACCATCCAGAGAAAGAAGAGGGGCCAAAACAGTGAAGTCATCCTCAAGGCCGAAGAAGGAGAGCCGCTGGCTACAGAAGTACTTTGACTGTGGGGTGTGCCAGGTCAGCGCACTGGAGAAATCCAGTGAGGTACAGTGATCAGTATTTTCGGGGGAAGCTGTTACTATGATGGTTTTCTTTAGTTAATTATGTAAGTTTGAACATGCTTTCATTTGCTGAACATGTAATAACTATTTTAAATTTGAAATGCTTACCTGGAATTCGGATCATGATCTTTGACATGTTATTTTCTTTTTGTGCTTTGTTTGGTTCGTGTGAGTTATTAGAGATGCTGTTTAAATTGAAGTCAGAGATAACAAAGAGGTTGAAATTTTGTTTGATTAATGTCCCACTTTGAAAGATATGAAAATGAGGGGTACAAGACTTTACTGGTATTGACTCTGAGATTGAGATGTAATTCCGGGTATCAAGTTGCTTAGCAATTATCTCACAAGAGTTATGGTTAATACTTTGTATATCTCTATAAATAGTCTTTTCTATCAGAACTACATGTTTAGTATAGCAGTAATAAGTCTTATCTCGCTATGGAAAGATGCAAGTTCAAGTCTTGTAAGAAATATTTGAAAAAAAATAAATATCGGAATTAACGGTAGCCCTTATATCAAAAAAAAATAAAAGAAAAATAGTCTTTTCTTTTATTTCTAAACTCATCTCTCTACCAAAAATCACCTTCCATCGCTAGTAAAGCTCAATGTAACAAATAGTTGTAAGCTTGTTGCTTGTAAATCCCTTGTACAATCCACTCTTTATTAGTTGATCTTATTAAGGTATCATTAAATGTTGCTTAGAAGATGCTACTAGTGAGGTCAATGGTCAATTCATAAGAAGGGAGAGAAAAAAAATCATGAAGGAACAGTCATTTAAGAATCCAGATTTTGTTTTTATTTCCTTAACTTCACAGACCAATTTTTACTTTCAAATTTTGATATTAAAACAAACATGGCTGCGATGAAGGAACAATTAATAAACTCAGAATTTTGGGTCATAGGACAAAAATAACCCTGCATCATTTGCTTCTAAGAGATGAGGCTATGGACCCATTCTTGTCCTAAAATTACATAATTCAATATATAATCATTGAAGTATAACAACAAAGAAGCAGATTTACAAAAAGCCCTCAATTGAGTCTGTGTGCTCAAATAAAACCATTTAATAGTTATTTGAGTGATGTAATTCCTGGTTCTTCCAGAGACGGATCCAGAATGCTAAGAAAACCTGGACACACTAAGTAATCAGATATACAATTAGTTCAATTTTTCAATTAAGTTTAGACATAATGAAAATTTAGACTATAATTTTGTAGGCCTATAATGAAAAAATTACTACATTAACAGCTTTTTTTTTAAAATAAGCCTAGGTACTGGCCTGAGCTTGTCTCTATTTAAATCCGCTCGTAGGTTCTTTGCAAACAGCCCTTCATCAACTGGTAGAAACTCCCCTCCATTCCATAAGAAAATTATGTCTTTTACTCTTATATACCTAAATAAGTGAAACTGGCACCAGACAGCGCTTGTTCAAGTGCTGGTATTAGTTTGGTAGAGGTGCTGATACCAGTCTGAATACCGGTACCAGTGCTTGCACCAGCACCTGCCAGCACTAAAAGTATTTTGTTTAAACTTATAAAGGAAAAAACGATTGTTTTTTGTAAACTTAAAATACAAGGCTTACTTACATAATAGCTAGTCTTGAGTTCTATTTCAAAAAATTAAATGACCAAAAAACAAACACAGATAGACAAAGGTATATATAATTTATAAAAGACCACACACAAATTTGCAACAAAACAGAAAACTATATGTAAGGTCTATAATTTATAAAAATCTTGTTGCCGAACAAGGCCAGTAGTAATTATAGAATGCTTACATATCAGAGCATGCATATAGTATCTTTTTTCCATATTATATGAAAGATATTACAGATAAAGAAAAATCACTGCTTTCTACTAATATATATATATTTCGCTGCTTCATAAATTTCCAGCAATTTGCATCGAATAAAACCTTCGGCGCTTCTAATTAACCTCCTCTGGTCGACCAATTATGAAAACCTATCAAAGAAATTCAACAATTTCAAGCCAATATATATTTTTTTTCTATTAAAGTCCAATTCAACCCATCTGGTATCGAATCTATATCCTCATGAGTGGACAGCTACTCTAGGGAATGTAGTGGACAGAAATTATAGCCAGTACGGACCAATACACGAGATTCAACCCATCTGGCATCGAATCCATTACTGTAGATATTAGTGTAGCAGATAACATCGAAATTCATACGAAAAGTTTTATAAGGGAGATTTCCGACCAATACACCTAAGGTATACTACACTTGGTCCTAGACTTGACATATAGCCAGTACAGACCAAAAACTAATTATTCCATCAATTAGTAGTTCTGTTGAGGTGATGACAAATTTTAAAATTTTCATTTGGTAAAAATATTAACTTTAACAATTTTGGTCTGGCCATTGTCACTAAAGCAAAACATGCATTAAGAAATTTCTCTGAATTTGGCTACTGGTACCACATTTGGGTTATTTTTATAGCATACTACAAGTGCAAGAATAAGAAAATTAATTTGTGCCTTATATTCTCATACTTTTAAATTTTATATGAAAGTCTACATATTTAAAATAGAAACCACATAAACTTTCAGTTAAGTTTGGATGGAAAAATTAATGAAGTGATCAAATTTGGATAAATATCAAAATTTAGTGATAAAAAATGGATAAATGAAAATTGAGTGATAAAAAATGAATTTGAGGTAAAGCTTAGTGACCTTAGAAAATATTTATCCTGTGAAATGATTTTTTTTTTGTTAATAGAAAAGAACAACTATTATTTAGAATGTACATTAAAATTGGATATATATCAAATTTTGGATGTACACTAAAAACATTCTATCTCAAAAAAGCCAAGTTTATTATTCAATTTGTTATTTTCAGCCTTTTGATCTTTTCTTCAAAAAAGTTTAATAATTAGTTAATTCTTTCTTGAAATTTTAAGGCCTACTTATATCAAATAAACATTCGTAGACCAAATTTGCGCTTTTTCAGAGGATCTATTTATTTCAGATAAAAGTTTAGAGATCAAATTATTTTTTTTCAAAAAAATTAAGGATAAACAGCTGAATTTTTTCTTACTGAGAATGAAAAACTCAATTACGAGATATGCTATATTAACAAAAAGCTTATTTCGCAACCATTACGTCAATTTTTGTCAAAATAAATTAATCGTAGTTGTCAAAATTAGTGCAATCTACATATAATTATTCATTTACATTAAGCAGTTTGAAATTTTAACAATTTAGTTTATCGCCTTTTTAGAAAGGTATTTATCAAAATTAGTACAATTTCATGAATAATATTAAAAAATACGACGTTAATCCTTGGAATTATAAAATTTGAAGATTATGCGATTTTTATGAAAAGATATAAGTTAATATGAAAATTGTAAAGTGAGTGGAAAAAGAATGAAGGAAAATTTCAAAAATAAGAATCATGAATAATTGCAGATAAAGATAAGAATCATGAATAAATTCATGGTCCCACAATAATATTTTTTAAAAATTTTAAAAATAAGAATATTTTGTTTCAATTTTGTTTAGGGAACTAATATTTATATATGTTAAATGAGTTATTATGTATGTT
Source organism: x Bolboschoenoplectus mariqueter (assembly GCA_037678475.1). Lineage (NCBI taxonomy): Eukaryota > Viridiplantae > Streptophyta > Magnoliopsida > Poales > Cyperaceae > x Bolboschoenoplectus > x Bolboschoenoplectus mariqueter. The sequence goes on along the minus strand of CM075258.1, from coordinate 710,896 downwards.
AATGATTTTATTATATAAACTCATTTTATACAATATTATTATTATTTTAAGTATTATTTGAGTTATTATAGAATATGATGTTATTATGCATATCAGTAGTATTTAAATTAAATAATAAAAATATTATACAACATAAAATCATTAACATACGTAATAACTTATTTAATATATATAATAAAATTATAATAATATCAATAATAATATCTTCATAATATTTTTTTTAAAAGAAAATTATATATTGTAAAATTTCTCAGTTCTCACTCCATTCCAAGTGGCATTACATTACAAAAGGAAGACACGTGTACTTTACTGATACTCCTGTCCTTGAAGCATTAATTCTTCAGCTTCTTTCCTGATTTTTAGCTTTGAATTTCTTATTTTGACTTTGAAAATATCATTTTTTCCCCCTTGATAATGATACTAACAAAGTCCCTACTAAATCATCTGGTAGGATGATAATAAAATGTAATAATAAAATGTTCTTTTTTTAGTGATGTGGGGGCGGCTACCTGTCAGGCTAAGCATATGTTGTTATTATTTTCAATGATATATTTATTATCATTGAATTTAAATAGTATGATTTAAATTTAATTATAAAGAGTGACAAATGAATAATTCAAAAACAATTCGACAAGGTCTAAAATTCGTGATTCGGAAATAATATGGGTATAATTCGGAAAAAATTCATTTTTTAAATACAATTTTTTAATAATAAAATATTCATGAAAAATCTAAAAATTAAATTTCACAAATAAATTCCAAAAATTTTGAGTCACAAAAGATCTTAAAATACTTGTATAAGCTGATTTGATGTTTTAAACGGCGAGAAAGTATTGAAGAGACTTTATTGAACTTGAAAATAACTTGTATTTTAATTTTAATATTTTCTCTCTCTCTTCTCATGACTTGATTGATTTTCTGCTGTGACACCCATGTGAAACAACCAGCTCAAAAGCCTAAACTACAAATTTAAACATCCGAATTATTTCAAATAATACGCATTTTGTTCATAAAATTTGTTTTATATACGAATAATTAGCGTATTATTCGTTTAATTCGCGAATTGCCGAATAATACACTGAATTCAAATGATATGCATTCGCGAATTGCCGAATAATACACTGAATCCAAATGATATGCATTCGCAAATTGCCGAATAATACACTGAATCCAAATGATATGCATTCGCAAATTGCCGAATAATACACTGAATCCAAATGATATGCATTCGCGAATTGCCGAATAATACACTGAATCCAAATGATATGCATTCGCGAATTGCCGAATAATACACTGAATCCAAATGATATGCATTCGCGAATTGCCGAATAATACACTGAATCCAAATGATATGCATTCGCGAATTGCCGAATAATACACTGAATCCAAATGATACGCATTCGCGAATCTTAATACTATGTCAAAGAATGGCCGCATAAGATCAAAATTATAGTGCAGCCTAAATGACGTCATGACCGACGTTAAGCCAGTGAATAAAAAAAAAGGAAAAAGAGGCGGGTCCTACAGAAGAAAAAACAAAATTATTTATTTGTAGTTTTGCAGGTGAATAAAACAAAAAAAAAAGGTGGTTCCCAATTTCAATGAGGATTCAAATCTTCTGCTGCGTTGCGCTGTACAGAGCAGCGTATTATTTATTCAAATGAAGAAAAATTGAATTCAGGAAGAGCAGCATATTATTTAATCAAATGAAGAAAAATTGAATTCAAGAAAAAAGATGGCATTAAGATTTCTATAAAATAAATTTAAAAAAAAAATTCCGTATAATCCATCCATCTGTACGTTGTATAACGCAGTGTATGCACAACAGAAAATCAAAATGCCTGTCAATCCTTCATTCAACAAAGTTCTATGAGCATTCAGTAATTTCCCAGACAATACAAAGAGCCCCCCACCTTGCTCCTTTAAAGAGCCTGTGATAATTTAGTTGCACTTGAGCTGGTACATTTACACACATTGGAGGAATAATAAGAATCCAAGATACAAAACAAAAATGGCTGCTAGAGAGATCCGCATCGACCGGCTCGGCGACGTGTTACACCGATTTGGACTCTTCGCCATGAGCATCGGCATGTCGTGTTTCCTCCACTACTTCGGAATGCAATATCCCCCGGCGATTCAAGCACCAAATTTTGCATTTGCTGCCTTTTTCATGTGGATTTTGGGGATTTGGCTCATTATCTTCTCGTATGTGATTGCGGTGTTACCGGGTGAAAGAAAGATTGCTGCTCAGGTTGTCGAGTTCATAGAAAATTATGTTCTCAACTTCAATGATGATATTCTATTTTAATAGTTACGTGTACAAGATTCAAAATTCGAATGAAAAATTCATTGTAGATATTTAAATTTGAATAACTCAATTCTCATCTTTATATCAAAAAAAATATATGTATATGCAAAGTGATCATACATACACTCTGTTTTTAGTATGTGTGCTTTAGTTTGTCCTCCTATTATATTTTTCTTTTATTGGCAATATATAATGGACATGTTATATATATATATATATATATATGTATGTGTGTGTGTGTTTGTGTGTGTGTGATATAGAACATACAGTCATTGTGTTTTATGTTTATATATGAATAATATGATATTATATATCTTTGTGTTGCTAATTTTCCTTGTTTCTGTTTTATTTCTCCTTCTAACCTCTAGTGCAAGACAAATGTTTTTTTTTCTTTTTCTTTTTCTGTCTTATTTCTTTGCGCTTTCTCAGGCTAAACTCTAACAAACCAATTAAAAATCGATGTATGTGTATATATATATATATATAATATGGAATTAGACGGGGTAATATGTGTAGTTAGTGAAAAATCGTGTTATGAGTTTTATGACCGTTCAATCTGTTTAAAGATTTGTGCAAAATCTTTTAAGTATGAGTTTTAAAGTTTGTGCACGAATCTTAAAGCAAATCGAACAGTCCTAAAACTCGTAACACGATTTTGCCACTAACTACGTATAGCATTCTAGTCTAATTCTATATATATATATGATAAATTTAAATTTGTGAAGACGACTATCTAGTTCTATATATTTACTAAAAGGTTGACACAACAATCCAAGTAACTATATTTTGGTGAGAGAATTTGTCTTCGATTTTTTTCCAAATTGACAGAAAAAGACATGGAAGCTTCTCTTAAATTCTGTACAAATTATATATATGTGAAGCAAAAGTGCAAAACCTTACAAGATTATATGAATCTGGAAAACGACCAAATTAATCCGAAATTGTATCACATTAATTAATTGCATGGATCATATATGCCACTAGATAGACTTCTTTAGGTCACATTGACTATGAACTGTCACTATCTAATTAGACCTAATTTCAAGTCACATTGTACACAAGACCTTTTCAATTTGGTAATTTACTAAATTCCAATTCCTCATTTATTGTTAGGTCAAGTATCTTTCTAACGGGAGCTGATATATGAATATCGTTATTGATATCGTTATCGATATGTTTTTTTAATTCATGTTAATGATTTTATTATGTAATTTATTTCTACATTGATTGAATTATTTAACTTAAGTGAGCTATTATTCAGATTAGTAATATTTGAGTTGGATAGTAAAAATATTGTACAAAATAAGTTACATAATAAAATCAATAACATAAATAATAAAATCGATATCGATAACGATATCAATGAAGATATTTCTCAAATATGTTCTGAATCTGTGGTACTAGTGCTATATTATATTGAATTAAACATCAAGGAAGTTTGAATTTTTGTACTTGCACAATTGTGATAACATATTAACATCATTATGATAAACTAGATATATATAATATAACTGATGACTGATAACTGATAACATTGATGTTTTACTATTCTAGAATGTTGTTCAGGTCATTGTCAGTTCATTTAATAATGGGACCATCTATCTAAATCTAAATCAAGAGACCAAATATTGAAGTCATGTGGGAATAGAATAATACATAAACATAATTAAAGAAGTTTAATTAAGCCTGAACCAAAGTGATGTAATAGTGAGCTTATAGTTGCAGAATGCAGACAAGTTGGAACTGAGAAGGAAATTTACAGATGTAAATTTTTTTAAATTTTGTACCAGACAGAAATTTTGTCTAATTCAATTTCTGTTCCTTCCTTTTGAAAATTTAAGGTGAAGTACCTAATCTTTTTCCTACTGAGATTATTGAGAAGAAATTTCAGACTTATGTTTCAACCGTGACGGCCTATGTCAAATTTTGTTAAATTGATCAAATTATATTGTAAGTTTGTTCTTGATCATTTAGAAGACTATGTATCAAAATTAATTAGTTCAATCTAAATATAATTGTTCATTCATATTAGGTGGTTTCAAATTTAAATAGTTAATTTATCCTCTTTTATATTGACAACAAAACAACATTTAAATTATATCAAACTCAAAAAAAAAAAATTTGCTATGGTGTTCTCCTTTCTTAGCATATACAGAAACAAATTAGCATTGAATGCAACATTGACTAGTTTGTCATTGTCAGTCACTATCTTAAATTTCAGATATTAAACGGCTAACATAGTGGAAAATACCATAAAAAAAAGGATTGACTGAAGTAAATTCCATAATTAAATGAAATTAATTAATTTAAAAGTAATATGTGTTATCACTTATCAAACATGACCTTAAAAAAAACACTTTAATGAAACCATACATAACATTTAATACAAATCAGAATCACTCCAAAAGGCTTAAAAAACATAAATAAAATTTGGGTTAGTTTTTTACTAATGGATCCACTCATATCAAATCCATTAACCCAACAAATATAATCCAATTCATAACTAGATGATGACCAAAACCAAAGAGTCAAAGAGTTTATTGGGTTAGTTTTTTGTCAAATTGGGCCTCTTTGGGCCTAGTCACAAATAATGGGTCTAATTTAGGATCCATAATCATGGGGCTAATATGCAGATATCATCATTGATATCGTTATTGATATCGATTTTGTTATTCAGATTAAATGAGTTATTATTTATGTTGAGGATTTTATTATATAACTTATTTATACAATGTTTTTATTATTTAATTTAACCGAGTTATTATTCATATTAGTGGTATTTGTATTGAAATAAAAGTATTGTATAAAATAAGTTATATAATAAAGTCGTCAATATGAATAATAACTCATTTTACATAAATAATAAAATCAATATCGGCGATGATATCTCTCAAATATTTTTCTTAACAAATAGGTGATTTCTTTGCTTAAACAAAGATGACTCTCTAAATTATGAGGAATGCAACCCAGAGATTCCCATCATGAAGACAACTCAAAGTTTGAATTGCAAATGAATAAATCAATGTGAATTGTTCACTAAATTTTGGGCTGAGTTTGTGGTTTAATTAACTAAAAGAAAAAAAGGGTGGAGATACTTTGATAACTATATATTTTATCAATTTTGATAATGAAATTTCAAATAATTTCAAAAATTCTTAAAAATAGAAAAAAATTTATAAACATATTATTTAACTTATAAATAGATTGTGCTTCAAATTTCGTACAATTTAGATATTATTTGATATTTCATCAATGACTATTAAAATTATATGACATTTATAACGGTCTATATTTAATGATATTTGATGAAATATCAAATAACTCTTCAATTACATAAAATCTGAAACACAATCAATCTATAAGATTAAAAATTATATTTCTCAACTTTTTCCTATTTTAAATTTTTTTTAAAGTTATTTAAAAATTAATTATCAAAAATTATTTAAAAGTTAATTATTAAAATTATCACTTATCAAAAAATCTAGAAAAATCAGGCAATGTTGCTGTCTTGCTAACAGTACTCCCTTTAAAGATCCATTAAAAGCATCAATACCTACCTAGTCTGGATCTTCTGTGGAAGCTATTTATGTGAAATCCATATTGTGATTATGTCAAGTTAGCACTTGGCAGCATCAGTAATGAGTTAGCATCATTACATCTATGTGCATTATGTAATTATATATGTATCATAATTTTAATTTCAATTTTTCAATTCATTAAATCTACAAAGCAAAATGTCATGAAGCACAAATTTATTGAAAGTATAGAAGTCAATTTTAAAACCCTTGTTATAATTTGTACTAAAGAAACAAAAAAATGCAAATTAATTATTTCCTTTCTTTAGAATGAATTAGATTTTTTTTTTCATTTTTTTAGATGAGCATGTCAATTTGTTTCTTAATTGTCAATAATATTGAGCAAGTGGTTGACAAATAAGTCCTAACTCTCCTTTGTTAATTATCATTATCAATAATGTCCGCTTCAACATCATATTGACATTTAATATTATTGATAACTATAATATCAGATGGCAACATACACATCGTATGTTTTCATATTGATATTTAATATTACTGATAACTATGATATCAGATGGCGACATACACATCGTATGTTTTCATATTGACATTTAATATTATTGACAACTATAATATCAGATGATAACATACACATCGCATGTTTTCATATTAACATTTAATATTATTGATAATTATAATATCAGATGGCGATATACACATCACATGTTTTAGGTATGATAGCTATAACATCACATATATAGTTTCACATGTCAACTTCAACATCATATTGACATTCAATGTTATTAATAACTATAACATTAGATGATGACATGCACATAGAATGTATTAAATATATAAAAAAGCAAGAGGCTACATTATCTAAAAACTTCAGTCACTCATACTAGTTAGGCTTATTATTACATTGAATTGTGATAATTAAAATCTAGACATTTATAGCTTTAGCTGGACATAGATAGTATATATAGAGTAAAGTTAGAATGAGTTTAAATTCATCAAATTTTTTGATGAATTTAATTTAAAATTTATTGAACTGATTTCAAACGAAAAATCTGAGTTATTCAATAGATTGTTCATATTAAAATCTTGTAGGGTATCAAATTTATTTTTTATTTTTGGAGATTTTTAAGTATTTGTTTTAGATTTTTCTAAAACGATCTATTTTCATATACAAACATTTATTATTTTATTATTATTTTAGAGTTATCTTAAAAAATCTGAAAAAATAGTTTGAAAAAATAAAAAAATTTAGTCTCTTACAAGATTTTAATATATAAAATTTATTAAATAACTTAAATTTATCGTTTGAACTCAATTTAATAAATTTTTGAGTTAAACTCACCGACTCCTTTGATGAACTTAAAACTCATCCTAACTTTACTCAATATATACATTAATACGTAACTATGTATTATCTTTTTTAGTTCAAAAAACAAAAAAAATGATCACAATATTTTCACCAGCAAATTTTTTAATTAAATCATGATAACACGTGTTATATATTACATATACATACATAATTTGTTGGAGAGCATGAAACACTCGTGCAAAGAAATATCTATCTACACCAATGCACAAACGCCATTAATCATTTAAAGAGTTATTCATGGCCATGACATGACATGCTTTCTTTCTTTCTCCTCTTCATTCGTGAAAGCATCCATCTCCTCTCTTACTTCCATACCTCACAAAACAAGAACAGTACTTTTACACATGACCTTGCATTTCTCTCTGTTATAAATTGATTATTATACATAACCTTTGCATTTCTCTCTGTTATAAATTGATTATTATACATCACCTTGCATTTCTCTCTGTTATAAATTGATTATTATAGATGACCTTTGCATTTCTCTCTGTTATAAATTGATTATTATACATGACCTTGCATTTCTCTCTGTTATAAATTGATTATTTGACACCAGCTCCTGACTTAATTACAATTAGTGGATGTAAGTATGGGGCAATTAGTTGAACTTACATTATTTCTTAAGTATGCTTTGACTGTTTTGTAAATACTGCCTTGTAACAAAAATTCTGGTAAGGATTGAGAAAAAGGAATGTATATGTTTGTGTTTTTTTGCTTGTAAGAAAGAATTTGAATTCATGCATATATGTTGGTTTTTGGTTTGTAACTTGCACACCATACTTAGCCAACACAAATAAGTCATTGTGCTGACAAGTACTAATTAATTATTTTCTTTTTTTGTTATGTACAAAAGTTCATGTTAAATTATCTACTTTTTACATTCATGTTAAATCAATATAAAATAAGTTTATGTTGATTTTTCTTGTTCTGATCAGACAAGCTCTTCCACCAATGAAAGTATGTCACATCGTACATATATCAAGAACAAAATCTGGATATATAATATGGTGGTCATATTTTTTTATAATTAGTAAAACAACAGGTGTACTTTTATAATTTTCTCTAAAAAGTCCCTTGAGACAATCTTTTGTAAGCACAAATTTTATTGCGTTAAGAATGAATAATGTACAAATTTAAAATTTATATATAATTTACACTTATTACTAATGTAGCTCTCTAGACTTATTTTATATTATATTAGATTATTGGATCAAAATTCCATTCGATGTTTATTGAACCAAAATTATACTAAACATCATATATCTTCTCTGAAAGCAGGTGAATTTTAACGTTCATTAAATCAAAATTTAATTTAACGAATAAAATAATCGTTCAACTCTCTCTCGTCTCTACACGAAACAGAACCATTTATTTACCTTTCGATTTCTTTGGAAAGCACCTTTTCTCTCTCTCTTCTTTCCTTTCTATTTGAGTAGATAAACCCCATACTCAATTCAAATGTTGATATCTCACACCTCTTGCACTCTATTAAGTCAACTGTTTGATCCCCATAATCCCCAATTCATTATTCTTTCGAGGAAGAACTCATCTTCCCCTTGCGCATGGCTTTATCATTTGCTTCTCTATATTCCTTCCCTCACAAAAACACAACCCACAATTTCAACTCAATTTCACAAAAACACAAATTCAACCATCAATTTCACAGAAACACCCACCACACTTTTGCATTAAACTATGCTTCAAAGACACAGAACAAAAGAGAGCTTCCAATAGAGAAGAAGGTACAAGAACCTAATAAAGATATAGAACTGGAGGTGCTTTATGATGATGGATTTGGGAGCCTTAGTGTAAAGGATTGTTTCAGAGCAGCAAAGGATTTAGTTAGAGATGATGTGGGCCCACCTAGATGGTTCTCTCCTATCGAGTGTGGCAGACCGGTGAAGAATGCGCCTTTGCTCTTGTTCTTACCCGGTAGGTGATCGATGAAATGCCTCAGAGAAAAATTAATACTTTGTGATTATACTGAGCAAATTGACATGTACATTTAGTCGTTATCATGAAATTTTCTGTCAATCTCAGTTAAATAAATGATAAAATAATGAAACGTGCCATTAAATGACTATCAATCTCAGTACTGCAATTGTCTAAATTAAGCCTCCTACTGATTAAACTTTTATTCAAGCACCTGTCAAGTGTACAGTTATATAATCAACCTGACCTAGCTTCATGGAATTCTTACCTGTTTGGTTCTTTGATTAATTGGCCCTTGATGCAATGTTTACGAGTAGAGGTTGAAGCTCAATTTCTAATTTTGTCGCATGTTGTGGTTTGTGATGTTAATGACTTTTCGAAATTCATGTTTTCTTATGTAGGGTTTGATGGTGTGGGATTGGGACTCATTTTACACCAAAAATCCCTTGGCAAGTAAGTCTATATATGCAGATTTCTTATACCAGGTTTACTGTTACCATGAGACTAGTCGGTGTTTACCTGAACAAACTGGATTTTGTTGCCTTGTTTTTCTCTTTCATTTCCTAACTGGCCGAATTAAGCACGAGCAGGGTATTCAGGGTATTTTTTGAAATGCAGGGAAGTTTTATGACATATTACATTTATGGGCCAAATTTAAGCTGAAGCTAATTGCAAAACGGCATCGTCTTTGTCTTTGCTTTTTGTTACATGGTTTAACTTGGATTCTTTTTCTTAATTCCTTTTTCAATGTGTGTTTTTTGATAGGGTTTTTGAGGTTAGATGTTTGCATATCCCGTTTAAGGATCGAACTTCTTTCAAAGGTACCACCAGTCCCTTTTACAACTATTTGATGATAGCAAACCATGAAATTATATTAAACAAATTCATAATTATGGATTTGGTAAGCAGGTTATCTATCTTTGGTTCCCTAGTTTAATCATTATTTTTTTGAAGACTGAACTTATGATACATGGTGCAGCTTGCAGGTGTTTTCTTAGGAAAAGAAAAAAAAAATCCATTTGCAAAAAAAAAATCATAATTTCTGCTCATTTAAAAATAGAACAATAACTCCTAGAAATGACTTTTAAATTCTTGTTGATGAATTCTTACTTTTGAGCAATACAACAGAACAACAGCTTGAGTTGCTTATTTTGAATGAAAGAAAATTTTTATAATTTCAGAATCTTACCAATTGGAAAAATGAAAAATGAAAAACAACAGAACAACGATTTCTTAATAAGTATTAAATTTTCTCTCTGGAGTTTGAAGTTTCTGTCTTGACTTAAAAAAGGTAATCTCCTCCTGATTACTTGATGATTTCCAGTACAACACGTAATGATTTTCATTTTCATGAACTTAGGGTTGATCAATATTGTGGAAAATAGCATTCGCATTGAACATTCCATCAGGCCAAGTAGACCAATATACCTTGTGGGGGACTCATTTGGGGGATGCTTAGCACTTGCTGTAGCAGCTCGCAATCCTACCAAAGACTTGGTGCTCGTGCTAGCCAATCCAGGCAGGTGAAGACATGCTATCTAATTATTAGTTGCCTTTAACATACTTTATATTGGGTATTTAATATACTCTATTAATCTTTCATATATAGACTTAATTATGTTGGATGTTTGGTTCATGTGTACCTTTAATATACTCGTTTAGACTGAGAATTTACATTTTGATCTTTTTCCAAATTCATTTAGCTGTATGATTTAGCCCCTGGCATAGCCCAATAAAATCTGACTTGACCGTTAATCACTGTGTTGGATCTCAATGAATCTAGTTTTACCAGAGCAAATTCTAAATTGTCTAATCAATCTAATTTTAGCACACTGAATTGTAATTGTGTAATTAAGCCTCATCTGACCCAATTTATCCCCAATTTACTCTTAAATCATAATAAAGTATAATACAATCCAACAAAAACAATAACTTTTACCTTGGAGGTAACTACCTGTTGTTCATGCCAGTACAGAAACCTGCCTTGACTAGTAGATTTATCCTTACTACTTCAAACCAACAAAAAAAGACAAGAAGAAGAAAAAAAGACTTGACCACCACTTTGTGAGCATATATTATTATCTAGTTATTCTTAGAGTTTTGGGTGCAAATAACAAGCACATAATGCAGGCTTGTAGCCGTAAAAGGTTTCATCTATTTTTCATTTTCTCCTTATCTTTTCAGCTACTTCATTTGACAAATCACCGCTGCAGCCTTTATTTCCTCTTTTGGAGAACCTTCCAAGCAACCTTTATGTTACTGTTCCTTATATCCTGAGTTTTATCATGGGTAAGTAACAATACCTGATATAAAGAGTACAATGATCATGAGAACAAGTTTGAGAATAGACACATTTTCTTTCTCACTAGACATTCAAGATTAGGTAAATTTAACATTAATATATTAAATTTATTGAATCTTAAATAAAGACTAAAATAACTATATTGAAAATAAGGGTGGGTATTGGCCTAGGACTCCTTATTGGATCTCTCCCTGATAAGATAAATCTTACCTGGTAACAGTATAAACTGGTGTTTATATGATCTAAACATTACAGAGACACCCTAACTAGTACTTCTTGTGTTTATAAGGGAATAATCTAGGTGCTCAGGTTGTGTTCCTTGTTTAAAAGAAAACTTAGAAGAAACCTATATACCAGCAATTGCAGGAAACACAGTTTTTCGAGTATGTACAAAAGATCTGATGTTTTCTCTCTAAATTCTCAGACTATGTATATGACATTACTAGAGGTTCAATAAAATATTCACTCTAAATGCCTGTCTAAAATATGCACTCACATTTTTTTCTTAAAATATGGTACTTATTTCCTATCACATTATTAGGAGATCCAATAAAGATGGCAATGGTGGGCATACAGGGAGACCTTCCCGCTCCTCAAACAATTGAGAAATTGTCAAATACTCTTACCACAATGCTGCCTTTACTGTCTGTAAGTACAAATTCGTTCAGACTTAATGTTTTGGACAATGCATAGCATGGTTGGATGCGTATGGTGGAAAAAAAATGGCTCCTTATTAGCATTGGATCTTTGGTTAATTCATATTATGCACTAGTGAGATTAAATGCTAGTTCAGAGGGATCCCATGATGCTTTACCCCTGAGTCAACTCTTTATCACAATAATTTTTAAATAATTAAAGAACTCTGAAGAGTAGGATCACCCACTGAGATGCCAGAAGCTGTTAAATCTAAGATGTTTACGAACCAAGTTTAATTCAAGCTCAGATAAGCAGATTAGCCCCTGGTCTCGAATTTGCCTTCAACGTAGCCTGTTTGTGACTTGAACTGTTGTTTCAGTAGCTAAACTTAAATTTGCAATCATGCCTCCAGTAAAACCAAATTTTAGCAATCTGACATAAAGACAATTCAACTGAAGAAAGTGAAATGTCAATAGTAAAGCAAAACCTGGGTTTAAATCTTCATCCCTTCAGACTTCAGAATCTATTTATCAGTCAGAATTTTTTCTCTTAATATAGGAGCTGACAGAGATAATACCAAAAGAGACTCTTTTGTGGAAGTTGAAGCTGCTCAAATCAGCTGCAACTTACACCAACTCACGTCTCCATGCTGTCAAGGCTCCAGTCTTAATTCTTGCTAGGTATGTTTCTTTTTGGGAATTATTCATTTAGATCATCAACATGAAAATATGTTTTCTCTACTTCCATAAAATACAACCCGAGAAGCCCACCCAAAATCCTAAATTAATGAACAAAGAATACAAAAAAAATTCGGGGCCTACTGGTAAAATATGTTCTGGAGTTCCCTTATAATTATTTTATTGTTTCAAACAAGTTAGGACTAGAGGAGAAGAAGAAGAAGAATAGTACTGGATAAAAAGTGAAAAACATGCCAGCAGAAGTTTTTGTTGAAGTAAAAAGGACAAACTTTCAGGAAAGCATTTCATAAGCAATGCTATTAAGTGCCCAAAAGAATTCAAATATCATAGCATCTATGTTAGAATTATAGTGCAGATATTATTTTGCCATGACATTGTCCTTCTATTTGTGAAACTTTTGCCAACCAACTAATCATAATAAATGCAATACATAATGTAGTGGTAAGGATAATTTATTGCCAAGTGGGGATGAAGCAGATCAGCTCTTTTCAACCCTAAAGAACTGTAAAGTTCGCTATTTCAAGGACAACGGGCACTCTTTGCTTTTGGTACTTTAACATTTTTGCATTTATTTCTTTTAGAAATTGCTTCCTTCTTTCATTCCATTCATGGCAAAAATCATTAACATGCACCATAAAAAGCTAAAAAAAAAAAGAAGAAGTGTAGAATGACAAAAGTGATCTAACTTATATCGGAATATCCATTCAGTGATGTTGGTTACACGAAAGTTCTGTAATATTTGCATGAATCCTTGAGGAATATTTCATGATCTATAATTATGTCTGTAAAACAAGAGAATTATCATAGATTACACCATGCATACCTTTCGACTTTAAATATGTAAAAGGTTCACAACCCATGAATCCTTTTCTTTCAGGAAGAAGGTTTAAATCTACTAACAGCAATAAAAGCAGCAGGGATGTACCGTCGCTCATGCCAGCGAGATTTCATCATGGATTATCTGCCCCCTACAAAGAGTGAATTCGATAAAACATTCAATCAGGACCAGAGGTAATATAATATGAGAATATGGCCTAACAAAACAGTGTTTTCTGTCAGATTAAGCTCTACTCTTTGGTACGGCATCATTTTCAACAAATTTTAACCCATATTTGCCTCGGTAACTTTTGTATATGCAATAAACCGTAGCCTAGTTTAGCCTAAAGCTGCAAATCTGCACTTGCGCAAACTTTCCTTAGTTCTCCATTTTTACCAATTTACTATTAATTACCGGACACAACAAGTGAAAACAATTATTAAAATGACTGAAATGCTAGAAAAATATGTTGACTCGATACTTTACCATGCATAGAAGATTTAAAATTCTTTCACTTCTTCAGATTGACTAGCATTGCGTCAAGCCCAGTGTTCCTTTCAACTCTACCAAATGGAGAAATGGTACGTGGGCTTAAAGGGGTACCTGAAAAAGGCCCTGTGCTCCTAGTAGGGTACCACATGCTGATGGGCCTTGAGCTGGGCATGCTCTATAAGCAATTCCTAGAAGAGAGGAAGGTGATTTTACATGGATTGACCCACCCAATGGTTTACAGTCCGAAATATGAGTCATCTCGTACAGAGATATCCCATTATGATAACATAAATCTATATGGAGGGATCCCTGTCAACCCAATTAACATGTACAGGCTCTTGCAAAGAGGTTCATTCGTTCTTCTTTATCCTGGTGGGATCCGAGAAGCACTACATAAGAAGGTAAAGTCCGTCTTACCAGTCAGGTTAGTAGTAGTACTGCATCCTAATAAGCATTGCTACATAGTAGCATACGCCTACATTTCAAGAAAAAAAAAGCACGGTGATGTTGTTACAGAGGGGTAAATGGTTAAAGTCTTTAATTGAATATGGATGGGGATAGGGGTTGTTACATTAGTTGGTGCTTCCTTATTTTTCTTTTTTAATGCTTTTCAAGTTTTTCTTGTTGTGATTGCTTTAGTTTTAGCTTTTTGGAGAATGTTGACTAGATGCTAGCCAAAATGAATATGGGAAAATGAAAAAAAAAAGTATATAAATAAAGGGTATTTCTAGCTTACATCCCAACTTTTATGGTACAATTTAGAAATTAAAATTGTAGATGTGTTCTCAATTACTTGGATAAGGGATGTTTCAGATTTGGGGGGTCCATTTGAGAAACATTTCGCTTTCCATCAAACAACTTAAAAAATTTTAATGGTGGCGTTTTAATGGATTTATGATGAATGACCCAATCTAATTTCAAATTGACTCAAACTTGATATCGAGATTATTAGAAATACATCTACAAATTTTAATTTTTAATCTGAATAGTATTTCTAAAATACATATACTGTAACAGTTGGATATTCTGTTGTACTATAAGAGTTAAATGTACTCTAGAATTACCAATAAATATATGTATGGATGAAATATAGGGCCATTAGTATTTTGATGAATTTTATTTTGTACGAGGAAAATTCTAAAACACTGCATAACATATTATTTGATGAAACCTAATTCAGTACCTCTGTGATATGATACAGGGAGAGGAGTACAAGCTGTTTTGGCCGGAACAGCCAGAGTTTGTCAGAATGGCAGCACGATTAGGGGCTACAATTGTGCCTTTCGGTGTTGTCGGAGAGGATGACTTGACTGAGGTTCTTGTTAATTCTGTTACTTATTTCATGAAAAGCACAACTATAACGCCACCCGAATGCTGCTCGTGTCCTTGAAATACCAGTATAATGGTGGTTTGGTGCCGTAGCTGTCAAGTTTCTTGTCAGTATGTGATCTATCAGCAGTGCTTAACTGAACAATTTTGTGAAATTATATTCTTAATTATTGCAGTTGGTTCTAGATTATGATGACCTGAAGAGAATGCCTTTCTTTAGAGAATGGACAGAAGAAATAAACAAAGATATTGAAAACATCAGGTAATCTCTATTTTTAAAAAACTTATATATTACTGTATACAAATGATATTGTTTTTATAACAAAACATGTTTGTTGAAGATCTTGTACAACACTGGTAAGTAGCCATAAATTAAATTGTGATCTGATATATGTTTATACTGACATTTTTTTAATTATCCCTCTAATTTGTTTTAGATCAAACATGGATGGAGAAGTCTCACACCAGGAGCTTTGTGTACCTACTCTCCTACCAAAGTTACCTGGAAGGTTCTACTATCTCTTTGGGAAACCAATTGAGACCAAGGGGAAAGAAATTCTTTTAAAAGACAGAGACAGTGCAATGACAGTATACACGCAAATTAAGTCAGAAATTGAGGGTATTATGGCATATTTGAAGAAAAGGAGAGAAGATGATCCCTATAGGAGTATAATTCAAAGGACTCTGTTTCAGGCTACATGGGGCCCATCAACTCAAATCCCAACATTTGAACTGTGATATCATTAACCAAGGAATGCATATACTTGTTTACCCCAATAATCAAAATGATATAATTCTAATTAACAAATTGTAGCTTATACACACAAAAACACACACAAAAAAAAAATTAACTTTTGATGATATACCCCCATTGTTTTACACTTTTACTTGGGGAATAATATGTAACATATGTATCTCATGCTTGCAAATTGCAACCTAATATATACTTAGAAAAAATATGTAATTTATTAATGAGTTATTTATTAATCAGTCCCCCCATTTCCCAACTACCATAGACAAAAGGGATCCCCTAAAAACATCAGTGCGTGGGGCCAACTGCAGTGGGGAAATAGGGGGCACTGTGAATTCATATCTTCTGTTACGTTGTACCGTACAATGTAACGTATTGTTCGTCCAATTATTTTGAGATTAATGTATTGTAAATCTCAAAAATAAAACTTGATAAAGTATTGTCCGATCACATTGAGATCCATGTGATTACGTTGCAGTGCAATGTTGTGCAGTAGAAGATGAAAATCCGGTGTAGTGTTGGGGGCATTGTATTAGCGTCCTACTTAGAAAAAAATGTAATTTATTAATGAATTATTTATTAATCAGCTTTTTGGGGTTTACATATACTTATTTAGAATAAGCTTTTTTGGGTTATTCAATTTATTAAAAATAATATACGACGTCTAAAGATATGCAATGCCTCCGCATGTATATAAATAATTTATACCTTGACTATTGAGGCCGTACATGAAGAATTAAGCAAATTTAGAATTTATGTTTATTTAAGAAACTCCTGTACAATTTCAAAGAACTTAAAATCTGGATAGACATAAATGAATTTTGTTTTTGAAATCCAGAAATTTCTAATTGACGGACAAGGATTCAATACTAATTCAAAATAATATTAAGTTAATATAATTCTGCTAATTTAATATTTTATAGAAATTTAGAACTATACGTCTAGCATAGATGGTGATAAGTTTTTTGCCTCTTTACGGAGAGACACATGTTCAAGTCCCACAAAAAAAAATATTTAAAAATAAATAAAAACCGGGGTTAATAAGAGTTCTTATTTTACCAAAATATTTTATAGAAATTAATAACGTGTTAACATCTTTTATACAAACATCATGTCAATTACAATCCAAAATAATATTTTACATTATTCCAAATAGCACAAATTAACTCTCTCCGCATTAATTATTCAAACTTACACTTTCTCTTACTATTTTCCTTAACTAATCAATTTCATGTCTTTTCAAATCTTCTAAGAAACAAATTTAGTCGCTTCTGCCATAAAATCCAAATTGTATGAAGGAATTGCTACGTACAAAATTTATCACGAGTTGAAAAACCAAAAAAGTACATCCGTGAAAAATTGACCGTCCAAAAATACGTATCCACAAGAAAAGAAAAATATACCAATTTTGTTCATTTTTAAGCATTATGTTCTTAGGTACTTTTCTTAAAACAAGTGCTTTATTTGTTGATGAAATGGAAAAAGAGTTATTTTCAATTTTCAATCCAATAAAATAAATAATGGAAAATATTATGGAGATATTATTATTGATATCGTCATCCATACGGATTTTATTATATTTGTTAAATGAGTTATTATGCATGTTAATAATTTTATTTCGTACAGTACTTCTATTATTCAACTTAAATAACATTAATATGCATAATAACTCATTTAAATTGAATAATGATAATACTGTACAAAATAAATTTATATAATAAAGTCATTAACATACATAATAACTCATTTAATGTGTATAATAAAATTCATATCGACAATAATATCAATAATCGTATTTATATATCAGCTCTCATAATAATACCATCATATAAACTTTTTTCCTCAATTAGAAAATCAGGTGGCTTAAATCGGCTATGATGTATTTGATAGTACTGAGCAGCAAATACAAATTTATATAGGATAAATTTCTTTTTTGTTTTAGAAATGTTTAGGCGTGTGATTACTGATGATATTTTCAAATTTTGTATACTTCTCAAAATATAAACAATACTCCACTATTTTACCATATTGCATCACAAATACTAACTCAGAATAAATACATTGGCAAAAAAAATCAAATTCAGCACTTTCCTAAAATACCCTCCTAAAAAATATATGAATCCATACTCACATATCATTCCCTTTTGTTAATACACCACCTAAACTCCAATAAAATAGTAAGATTTTATATTGTCATAATTGCTTTCCAATCATATCACAACTATGAAAAAGCAAATACAAACTGTACAGCTGTCATGATCCAAAAAGGTAATACAAACTTATAAAACTGTACAGCTAGCTGTTATATGAGATTTTTTCAATAAATAAAAATTCATGTTAGAGATGTAAATGGAGACCGTTAAATTTGAAATGAAAGGTGTAGATCTTTCATGACAGAACCATCCAATAATTTCCACATCACTAGATTAGGTCAATTAAGATCTGATGGTAATATGAAACGACCACATGTAGTTCTCTCTCTCTCTCTCTCTCTCTCTCTCTCTCTTTTGCGAAGAAGATTCTTCCATCTCTCCGCTTTTTTTCCACTTTTCTGAGGTTTCTATCTACATCCTCTCACCTCACATCGTGGCCTATCAATTTGCCAGTGCTTGTGCTTTCCTCTCTGTCTCTGTCTTTGTCCTTTAGTGTCTATTGCAAAAACTATACACGAAACAGGAGTCAGAGCCAGTTACCTTTCTTTCTTTTTCTTTTGGAAAGTACCTTTTGCTTCTGATATCTTCTGTGAATCTCAACCTTTCTCTCCTCTCTTCTCCAGTCTCTCTTCTTGCCTTTCTATTTAAGCAGCTAAGTCCCACGTTCAATTAAAGTATTCACACTCAACACATATTTGAGCCTCATAATCCCACAACTTATATATAAATCTTTAATTGGAGCAAGCACCAAGCTCTCATTTACCATGTCTTTATCATTTGCTCCTCCTCTATCTCCAATTCTTCACAAAAGCACAACCCACAATTTGAACTCTAGATGCGCACTAAACTATGCTTCACAGACGGAGCCGGAGACTGCTGCCCGGTTGAACAAAAGAGAGCTTATTCCGACGGAGAAGAAGGTACAAGAATCTAATAAAAATATAGAACTTGAGGTGCTTTATGATGATGGGTTTGGGAGTGTTAGTGTAAAGGATTACTTTACAGCAGCGAAGGATATAGTTAGAGATGACGGGGGCCCACCTAGGTGGTTCTCTCCTATCGAGTGTGGTAGACCGGTGACGAATGCGCCTCTGCTGTTGTTCTTACCAGGTTAGATCTCTGCTTGGTAGGTGGTTGATGAAATGCCTCAGAGATTACTTTACATTGTACTCTGGCAAATTAATTGAGATTTACATATATTTTGATTGGTCAATAAATAATAAAATTTACATATATTAAGCCTCCCACTGGATAATTTTTTATTCAAGCACCTGTAAAATGTAGAG
Organism: x Bolboschoenoplectus mariqueter; assembly: GCA_037678475.1. NCBI lineage: Eukaryota > Viridiplantae > Streptophyta > Magnoliopsida > Poales > Cyperaceae > x Bolboschoenoplectus > x Bolboschoenoplectus mariqueter. Next base: position 691,287 of record CM075258.1, on the reverse strand, counting down.
TACAGGTATATAATTAATCAACCCAACCCAGATTAATTGATTGATTTGGATTGTGCTTATGTACCTGTTTGGTGCTTTGATTAATTGGTTCATGATGCAATGCTTCCAAGTATAAAATGGAACTGTTTTCAACAGTAATTTTTGTCACATGTTGTGATTTGTGTGGTTAATTAATGACTATTGGGAATTCATGTTTTCTTGTGTAGGATCTGATGGTGTGGGATTGGGACTCATTTTACACCATAAATCCCTTGGCAAGTAAGTTTATATGTGCAGAGTAATAGATTAGAATTACTGTACCACAGAACTTTATTGGTTTTTAATTACCTGACCAAAGTGGCCTTTGTTGGGATTTTGAAAATGGAAAATGTTTGGGAGATATCATTGTGGATACCATTATCAATACCGATTTTATTATTCATGTAAAATGAGTAATTGTTTATATTAACGACTTTATTATGCAACTTATTTTGTATGGTACTTTATATTTAACCCAAATATCACTAATCTGAATAATAACTCATTTAAATTGAATAATAAAAGTACCGTATATGTTACATAATAAAGTTGCTAATATGAATAATAATTCATTTCATTTGAACAACGAAGTTGATATTGATGACGGTATTTGTATATCAGATCCTTCTCTTCTATCTCCTCATTAGCCAAATTAGGCACAAACTGGGTACCTTTTAAGTACAGGAATTGCCGATGCCCATATTACATTAGTGGGCCAAATTTAAGCTGCAGGCTAACATTCAAAATGGCTATTGACTTCATCTATGATTTTTGTTATATCCATCAACTTAGATTGATTTTTTTTTTGCCTTAATTCCATTTTCAATTTATGTTGATTTGTAGGGCTTTTGAGGTTAGATGTTTACATATCCCAGTGAAGGATCGAACTTCTTTTCAAGGTATGAACAATCCTTTTGACCCTTATTTGATTATACCAAACATTGAAATTAAATTAAAGAAATTATGTAAATTGCAGATTCGGTGTGCATGTTATCTATTTTTGGTTCCCTTGTTCAATAATTATTTATTTCCAGATTGTGATACATGCCACAACTTGCAGGTGTTTTCCTAGAAGAGGAATTGAAATTATTGCATTTGCAATAAAATTTATAACTCCTGTTCATTAAAAAAAGAATAATAGTTCCTATAGATGGCTAACAAAATTCTAGTTGAATTCTTAATTATTTCATGCAATACTGGTAACACAATCATAGAAATAGAACCCTGAGTTGCTTGTTTTGAATAAAAGCAAATTTTTATTACAGAATCTTGGCCAATTGGAAACCTACAGTTTGCAGCGTACCATTATAGTACTTAGTTATTGTGATATTCATGAATAATACAGAATATAATAAATAGGACAAGAAAGAAAAACACTATTTACATTTTTTGTTATCAAGTACTGAATTTTCTTCCTGGAGTTTGAACTTTCTGTCTTGACTTGATGATTTTCAGTATAAGACTTGTAATTTACATTTTATGAATACAGGGTTGCTCAATATTGTGGAAAAATGCATTAAAAGTGAACATTCCATCAGGCCGAGTAGACCAATATACCTTGTGGGGGATTCATTTGGGGGATGTTTAGCACTTGCTGTTGCAGCTCGGAATCCTACCATAGACTTGGTACTTGTGCTAGTCAATCCAGGCAGGTGAAAACATGCTCTTCAATATTTGCAACTTAATTTTATTGGGTACTTGTTTCATGTATACATTTACTGAATTTGGGAATTCCTTTGTGCTATGTATACTTTGGTTTGCACTGAGGATTTACATTTTCATCTTTGTCAAAATTCATCTAGCTACATGATTAAGCCCCCGGCATAGCCGTAAAATCTGAGTTAGTGCTTAACCATATGAGGTTGATTTAAATGAATCTAGTTTTACCAGAACAAATTCTAAATTGTCTCATATTTTTAATTTTGTCAGAGTAATCCTCATGTGTCCCAATTTATTCCCAATTTACCCTTCTTGCTACTCCAAAAAAAAAAAAGCAAACAAAACAAAAAGAATCTAACTCTTGATCCGTAAACCACCACTTTGAGAGCATATTATACAATAATTGTATAAAATAATCTTAAATCTATAGGTACAAAATAACAAGCATATATTGCAGGCTTGCAGCCATAAAAAAAAATCATATAATTTTTTGCATCTACTAATTGGTTTCTCTTTTTTTTTTTTCTTTTTTCTTTCGCAGCTACTTCATTTGACAAATCACCACTGCAACCTGTATTTCCTCTTTTGGAGAACCTTCCAAGTGATCTTCATGTTACTGTTCCTTATATTCTTAGTTTTGTCATGGGTAAGTTACAATAGTGGATCTAGAAACCTAGACAAGCATAAGCACAAAATAGAGGATTGACGCATTTTAAGACTAGGCAAATTTGTTATTGATGTTTTAAATTTTGTGAATCTAAAGAAAACAACAAAACAATAACTGATGGTTTTAGAAATGAAGGGTCGGCATTGGCCTAGGCCTACCACTTATTGGATCCTGTCCTGATTAAGTTTAATCTTTAACTGATAACTGTACACACTGGTATTTATATGATCCAAACAGTACAGAGACATCCTAAAATATTCCATTTATGCTGGTATATATTTATATTATCCAATCTGTACATATTGGTATTGCTTTTTTTTTTTTGCCCTCTAAAAATATGGTATCTATTTCCTATGACATTATAGGAGATCCAATAAAGATGGCAATGGTGGGATTACAGGGAGACCTTCCCTCTCCTCAAACAATTGAGAAATTGTCAAATACTCTTACCTCAATGCTACCGTTACTGTCTGTAAGTACAAACTTATTCAGCCCTAAAATTTGGGAACTATTTAGTGTGATTAGATAGATAAGGAGAAAAAATGGCTCTGTATTAGCATGGGATTCTTGAATGATTTATATTATGCAATAGTGAGATTAAATACTAGTTCAGAGGGGGTCCCATGAAATTTGACCTGAAGTCAGCCCTTTATTATATTAAATTTTAAATAATTAAAGAACACTGCAAAGGAGCACGAAAACTGCAATTTTCCCCACCGAGCTGTCAGAAACTTTTTAAATTTTAAGTTGTTTATGACCAAAATTAAGCCAACTATGATTAAATCAAGCCCAGACATGAAACCAAACTGAGAGAAAGTTCCCAATAGTACAGAATACAGTAACTCTAGGTCTAAATCTTCATCCTTCCGAATTTTAGTTCTATTTATTCATTCTGAATTTGTTTTTTTTTAAAAAAAAAAAACAGGAGCTGGCAGAGATAATACCAAGAGAAACTCTTTTGTGGAAGTTAAAGCTGCTCAAATCAGCTGCAGCTTACACCAATTCACGTCTCCATGCTGTCAAGGCTCCAGTCTTAATTCTTGCTAGGTACATTTGCTTTTACGCAGAATAGGTTCCTAAACTCCCTTGTGATTATTTTATGGTTTCTTACAAGTTAGGCATAAAGTGCAACAAAAATTTACTAGTGCAACAATCAACAGTGCAGATATTATTTGTCATGAAATTGTCCTTTTTTTTTTCTGGAGTTTCTGCCAACCAACTGATCATAGTAAATGCAATAATACATGATGCAGTGGAAAGGATAATTTACTGCCGAGTGGGGCTGAAGCAGATAGGCTTTTTTCAACACTGAAGAACTGTAAAGTTCGCTACTTCAAAGACAACGGGCACACATTGCTTTTGGTACTTCAAAATTTTTGCATTTATGTTTTTTATTTGGAAATTACTTCCTGTTTTTTTTTTTCATTTTACTGAAAATAAGTATTATTAGCATGCACCAAATGTCAAGAGATGAAAGAAAAAAAAGAACAGAATGACAGTTGTTATCAAAACTTAAATCAGAATCCATTCAGTTCATGTTGGTAACTCTAAAAATCTGTAATATTTGTTTGTATCCGGTAGGATTGTTTCATGATTCCTTTCTATTTCAGGAAGATGGTGTAAATCTGCTAACAGTGATAAAAGGAGCAGGGATGTACCGTCGCTCACGCCAGCGAGATACCATCCTGGATTATCTGCCCCCTACAAAGAGTGAATTCGATAAAACATTTAACAAGGATCAGAGGTAATATAAGATTAGAGTATGGCCTAATAAAACAGTGTTTTTTCCATCAGCATAAGCTGTGCAATTAAACCCACATTTGCTTTGGTAACTTGTATATGCAATAAATCACAACCTAATTTAGCCTCAGGCTGCAACTCTGCACTCATTTGTGCAAACTTCTCTTAGTTCACAGTTTTTACCAATTTGTTATTAATTACCAGATACAAGGGAAAATAATTGTCAAAGTAGTAACAGGATGGTATTGGCACCATGATCGCTGATACATACTACAAACATTCTACAAATACCAAACATGAGATAAATGGTGCCAAAATATGGTGAATTTATCTTTTAACATGCATTGCTGATTTTAAATTCTTTCACTTCTTCAGATTGTTTAGCCTTGCGTCAAGCCCAGTGTTCCTTTCGACTCTACCAAATGGAGAAAGGGTACGTGGACTTGAAGGGGTACCCGAAAAAGGCCCTGTGCTTCTGGTGGGGTACCACATGCTGATGGGCCTTGAGCTGGGCATGCTTTATAAGAAATTTCTAGAAGAGAGGAAGGTGATCTTACATGGCCTGGCCCACCCAGTAATATTCAGTCCAAAAACTGAGTCATCTCGTCAAGAGATGTCACAATACGATAATATAAGTCTATATGGAGGGATCCCCGTCAACCCAGTTAGCATGTATCGGCTATTCCAGCGAGGTTCATTTATTCTTCTTTATCCTGGCGGAGCCCGAGAAGCACTACATCGGAAGGTAAAGTCAGTCTTACCAGTCAGGTTAGTGGTTAGTGCTGCATTTTTATAAGCAGTGCTATTGTGTAGACCTATGGTACAAGAAAACTGGCATAGTAATGTTGTTACGGAAGGGGTAAAGCGATGAGTTCTTTAACTGCATTTGAACAAGGATAGAAGTGGGTGCAATAGATTTACTTACTTCTCATTTGTAATATTTTTCTTTTCTTATTGCCCTTGGTTTAATTTTAGTTTATTTAAGAATTGTGACCAAACATGTCCTCTTCAAAAATATATATATAATAATAATATGGTCAAAGGAAAAAGGTATAAAAATATGCATGGATAAATACAGAAACCTTATCCACTGTGTGTCACTTAAGAAGTCATTAGTAGTGTTTGATGAACCTTATCTTTTTTTTTTCTTTTTGAGGTAAGTAGACAATTACTGACTTAAGGAAATTTTATTAGATAATGAAACAGAGATTACAAGGTTATAGTGTACACGAACCTTATCTCTATATGCAGATTACATTAAAATGCTGCATAACATATTATGTGATGGAACCTAATTATGTACCTTTAATGATATGATACAGGGAGAGGAGTACAAATTGTTTTGGCCGGAGCAACCAGAGTTTGTCAGAATGGCAGCACGATTTGGAGCTACAATTCTGCCTTTTGGTGTTGTCGGAGAAGATGACTTGACTGAGGTTCTTTTTACTTGTATCGCAACTTAGAACTATTTAATATAAATATATTGTTTTTGTTGTTTAAATACCAGTATAATGGTGGTCTATCAGCGGTCTTTAACTGAACAATATTGTTGTCCTTTATGTAAAATTCTTTTCGTAATGGTTGCAGTTGGTTCTTGATTATGATGATCAGAAGAGAATTCCTTTCGTTAGAGAATGGATAGAAGACACAAACAAAGAAATAAAAAATATCAGGTATATCCATATTTTTAAAAATCTATATTATTTTGTATACAAATGATCTTGGTACAAAGAATAACAAAACAGGGTTGGTAGCAAGGTCCTTCTCTGGTACAAGAATTGATCAGTACCGGCAAAATGAAAAATGTCTGATGTTACTTATACTGACACCTTTTAATTATCGCTGTAATTGATTTTAGATCAAACATAGATGGAGAAGTAGCGCAACAGGATCTCTACGTACCTCTTCTCATACCAAAGGTACCTGGTCGGTTCTACTACCACTTTGGGAAGCCGATCGAGACAAAAGGGAAAGAACTTCTTTTAAAAGACAGAGATAATGCAATGGCCATATACAAGCAAATTAAGTCAGAAATTGAGGGTATTATGACATATTTGAAGAAAAAGAGAGAAGAAGACCCCTATAGGAGTATAACTCAGCGGGCGTTGTTTCAGGCTACGTGGGGCCCATCAACCGAAGTCCCGACATTTGAACTGTGACTTTGACTAAGGATCTCACATGTTTTGCTTCAAAATATAGGTCCTAATTAACAAATCTAGCTTACAGATGATAAAATCATTTACTTTTGGTGATTTACACCCATTGGTTTGATATCTGTTCAATAATATGTAAAATCTCTCATACTTGCTAGTTGCAACCTAATATATACTTCTTTTAGAATCAGCTTTTTGCGTTTACATATTATTATTAAGACTTACTGAATTTACGAGAAAAAAAATATGGTGGGGATCCTTTGACAAATATTAGTTTGACAACCTAATAATAGATTTTTAAATAATTCTGAAATAATTTCTAAAATACCTTAAAAATAGAAAAAAAATGGTTTAGATATATTTTTTAAACTTATAGATTGATTTTTTTTTTCAAGTTTCATGTAATTTAATTGTTAATTAGCATTTCATCAAAAATCATTAAATATGAATCATTGTATATATCATGTAATTTTGTTGGTATTTGATGGAATATTAAATGACATTTAAATTATATAAAATTTGAAATACAATTAATCTAAAAGTTTAAAAATATGTTTATAATTTTTTTTTCTATTTTTAAGATTTTTTGAAAATTCATTGTCAAAATCGTCAAACTAATAGTTATCAAAGGATTGCCACCCAAAAAAATAATATACAAAAACAAAGGATATGCAACGGCATATATAAATTTAAATTTATCCCATGACTATTGATGCCATAAGTGGAAGGATTGATCCGTTGACAATTTCAAAGAATTTAAAATCTGGATGGAAGTAAATAATTTTTTTGTGACTTTTTAGTTCAAACTTCTAATTCAACTAAAATTATAGTCTGACAATGAGGTGGCTTTTTTCTGAATTCAACATTTGGGAAGATCATTTTTTTTTCTTGCTTAAAAGTGGATATGGAAAAGTATCCTGGCTTGGTTCTCAAAATTCAACGGCTCGGTTTTATATACGACTAAATAATTTTCAAACTATTTGGTGATATGTACATTTATAGTTACGCAAAACGAACGGATCGAACGGTCCAAAGACAATTCCTCTCAATCCAGAGGAAACTTCTATGGTCTAAATTTGATACAGTGACAGATATCAAAATACATATCAATTTTATCATTGAGATTAAATGAATTGTTATTTTTATTAACGATTTTATTATACCATTTATTTATACAGCATTTTTATTATTCAACTAAAATAAATTATTATTCATATTAATAATATTTAAATTAAATAATAAAAATATTGTAAAAAAATAAATAATACAAAAAAATAATTAATATAAATAATAATTAATATGATACGAATAATAAAATTTATATAAATTTTAATATTTTTAAATATTTTATTTTCCTTTGGTACATCCTTCAGTGGCCCATTGGTAGCGACACGCGTCGACCCATGAGCGCCCGCCATGGAAAGTACGCGCCTCCCCCAAGTGCATCTCCGCAACATCTTTTCTCAGATCTCCTTCGGCAGGTTTACTGAGCGTTAGTTCTGCACAACCCATTTTCACCCGTTTGTAGAGCGGTGTACTAACTCGTTTCATATTTTCTCACACAGAAGGCGTTCCTGGAAAAAAAAAAGAATATGAAATGTGAAGAGCTGTAACCAGCGCGTAAAAGACTAAAAGTCCGCTAGCTGCATCAGTCGTCACTACGAGTCAAAAACAGTGTAGCATTTTTTTATAGAGGAATAATTCATACACTTGTATTTTATATTATTTATCTATATATTAAAAATATTTATACTAAATAGATAATTTATTTATATTTATATTTATAAATATTTATAGTTAATTATGAACATATTTATCTTTTTTTTTTTCGAGATGATTGTATAAAAAAATAGAGTTAAAATTTTATTACATAAATATAATTTCATTTTACATAATTTTGAATTTTAATAATATAAGATATAAATAATTTTTTAAAAAATATAAATTTATCTAAAATATAAATAAAAAGTGTAATTATTTTTTATTTTATATATATGGTTTAATGCAAGATCAAGACAATCCTTTTCAATATAAACAGTAATGTCTCTGTCACACAAGACCAATATATATTAATCAATTGCTACAAAATTATATTTACAACCAATTTTGAAAAGAAACGTGTGGACTGAAAAAATTGACCAACTGACACAAATATACCCCGCAAGAAAACAAATACCAATGTTGTCCCCCTTGTTTTCAAAATTATAAATGCAATTTTTTTTTTGGCCATACGCCGGATTATATAGAGATCTCAAATTTTGATTTTTTTTTTCATTTATAAATAGTATGGTCTTGAGTACATAACGCAAATCATTTGTTACTTTTCTTCAAAAAAAAAACAATTCATTTTTTACAAAATACAAAAATAAAAATCGTTCTATTATTCAATTCAATTTATTTGCCTAAATTCAAACCATCATATAAGCCCTTTTTCTCAATTACAAAATCAGGCGGGTCCAATCGGCTAGTATTTGTTGGATAATTTAAATTGAATAATAGCACATCGTTGTCGCAGTATTGAGCAGCAAATACAAACTTCTATAGCATATAAGACTTTTTTGAGGAATATTTAAATATTTAAACTTCTATAGCATATAAGACTTTTCAAAGATAGAGAATATAAACTCTTCATCAGTTTATAAGCTATCAAGTCTTACTAAATACTTCCACTTTCTGATAGAAGTCACATACCTCCTCTCCTCTTAATGGAAAGATCTCTACTGTTCATGTCACCTCTCTTCCACCTCCTCTTTCTCTCTCTCTTTCTCTTCATTCCTGTAAATGGCATTAATCAGCTTAATCCTGGTGACTCTTTATCAGTTGAAAATCCTTCTAAAGTTCTGAAATCCCCAAATGGTGTTTTCACATGCGGCTTCCACAACATCTCCTTCACTGCTTTTACCTTCTCAATTTGGTTCTCTAACTCAGCAAACTACACAGCAGTTTGGACAGCAAACCGCGATCAACCTGTGTATCGTTCCGGGTCTGTTGTTAAATTCAGAAAGGATGGTAATCTGGTTTTGAAGAATTTTGATGGAGGTGTGACATGGACCACCAACATGAGCACATCGGGTGCCTCTCGAGCAGAGCTACTGGATTCAGGAAATCTTGTCATTAGGAATCAAAGTAACCATATTCTCTGGCAAAGCTTTGATTACCCCACTGATACATTGTTGCCTACTCAACCGATTACTGCGACCACAAATTTGATCGCTTTTAGATCACAAACTTCTTCAGATTACTACAGATTCTATTTTGATGATAGTTATGTACTGTCACTGAGGTACGAAAACAACACTCTCTCTTCCATGTATTGGCCAGATCCTGTGTACACTGTTTATGGAAATGGGAGAGTGTCTTCTATAAGTAGCAGACAGGCCTCTTTTGATGTCAAAGGTCGTTTTACCTCAACTGATGCCTTAACATTTGAAGCGTCTGATTACGATACTCCTGGGATTTGGAGAAGGTTAACCCTAGATCGTGACGGCAATCTCAGGCTGTATAGTTTGAATGAAACTGATGGCAGCTGGTCAATCTCATATGTAGCTATTTCTCAGCATTGTAAGATCCATGGGCTTTGTGGTATGAATGGAATTTGCATGTATACACGACAACAGGCGACATGCGTTTGTCCTCCCGGTTACAAAATGAATAATCAGAGTGATTGGAGTAAAGGTTGCTCACCTATGTTCAATCAAACCGAAAACTCTTCTATTAAAAAAAATCACCTGGAAATTTCAAAAGACTGGTTTGCTCATCTCCCAGGCACAGATTTCTGGGGTTCAGACATAAACGTCACAAAAATAATCTCTCTCAGTGAGTGCGAGGACATTTGTAGGGGCTACAACTCGTGCAAATGCATTGAATACCATCCTGGAGAAGGAAACTGTTATGTCAAAGACCTTCTCTTCAATGGTAGATATCGTCCCGGCTTTCCGGGCGACATCTACATCAGACTTCCTCAAAGCACCAAAGCCTCAGAAGTACCACCCACTAAAGTGCCCGCTATTAGTTGTAAAGAGCCAGAGCCAGTGGTCATGCTTCCTTTACCACAACAGAGTGGGAAGGGGAGAACTCCATGGTCCTATATGTATTGGTTCTTATTAGCTCTTTTTGTAATAGAACTGTTCTTCATTTCTTTCGGTTTTTGCTTCCTGTTCAGACAGGAGAGCAATCCACTAGCAAAAGAAGAAGGGTATAAGTTGGTCTCAAATCAATTTCGTAGATACACATACAAAGAACTAGAGAAGGCTACTAACAAGTTCAAGGATGCTATTGGGCGAGGAGGATCCGGGATTGTTTACAAAGGTGTACTAAGAGATGGTAGAGTAGCAGCTATGAAGAAATTGGATGCAGTTAATCAAGGAGAGGAAGAATTCCAGGCCGAATTGAGTGTCATCGGCCAGATTTATCACATGAACCTTGTCAGAATTTGGGGCTTCTGTTCGGAGAAATCGCACAAGATCTTGGTCACAGAATATGTTGAAAATGGTTCCTTGGAGGAAGCCCTCTTCGGAATGGGTTCCTTGCTCGGGTGGAAGCAGAGATATAAGATCGCAACAGGCGTGGCAAAAGGGTTGGCTTACCTACATCACGAGTGCTTAGAATGGGTCATTCATTGTGATGTTAAACCAGAGAACATTTTGTTAGATACAGATTTTGAGCCTAAGATCGCCGATTTTGGGTTAGCAAAGTTGTTTCATAGAAACGGAGGAAACTCAAAGTTATCACGGATCCGAGGCACGAGAGGTTATATAGCACCAGAGTGGGCAACAAATCTTCCAATCACTGCAAAAGTCGATGTCTATAGCTACGGAGTAATGCTTCTCGAGTTAGTAACGGGACATCGAGTTTCAGATTGGGTAACTGAAAATGGAGAGGGGTTAAACATGGTGCTGAGGAATTTGGTGATGATGCTCAAAGAAAAACTCACAGATGATGAGCCTCCTTGCATTATAGAAATTGTTGACCCCAGATTGGAAGGTGATGTCAACCTTGCGGAGGTTGTTGCTTGTGTAAAGTTAGCTGCTTCTTGCTTGGAAGAGGAGCACAACAAGAGACCTAGCATGAACTCTGTTGTGCAAACTCTACTGTCTGTTAATGTCTGAACCATGATTGTAATTGGCAATAAACAAACACATTTCATGTATCATGTAATATGAGGAAAACTAGCACAACCCACTGTACTCTTAATTTTTTTTGGCTCAAAATAGTCTATGAGAAGATCAAATCACTGCCATCATTTGGATCCTTGTTTTTGCTCCTTACTTCAACGACATAAAATAGTTGTCTCATACATAACAAATTGACTTCAAGCTCATGTATAACAAACGGGGAGGATTTCAATTCCACAATTTTTTTTGTCATAAAATGCAGCAGATTCTCTTTTTATTTATATTTCAAAATTTGACATCTAGAAATTGAATCCAAACCATTGATCTATTTTCATGTTTTATTGAGATCATTTCATTCTAGATCAAATGATTAAAAAACAAATGTATTAAAATTAATAAATTATAGTTATTCATTTATTTTTTAACTACTTGATCTTATTATAAAAGAAACTAAAAAAATCTTAAAATTTTATATGCATACATCACTCATAAAAATAAATAAGATCAACGGTTTGCATTTAATTTTGGATATCAAAAATTGAAAAATAAAGAAAAAAAAATTTACAACATTTTGTGACATAAAAAATTTATAACATTAAAACCCTTCTCATAGCAAATTCTAGCATCTTCCATTCATACTAATCATTGATCGTTTTTACAGTACATTCCCCCATCCATATTTCAAGGAGCACCCAATATTTACCCATCTTAAAATCATTGACAAATATAGTGGACCTTTTAAATGATCCTTTATCTTTTCCTCTATCTAGTTACTTTCTAATTGAATAAATGGGTGAAAGGAACATAACAATGTGCACAATGCTGACCTATTCCGAATGATGCTTGTCAGAAATAGTTTCCTTGCATCTCATCTCACATTTCACTAAATCATGTGACGTGAAAGAAAGCAACCCAGAACCAAACATTGAATCGGTCGGCCTGAAGCCCTTGCCTTTCACAGCAAGATAACTCTGCACATTTCCAAACTACAAATAATGTTATGCAGAATTTTCTAAGAAACACATTTCTTTTATACAGATAATGTGCAAAGCTATGTTATAAACAGCAAAAAATATCTTTTAATTGGAATGAAAAGCTGCAACCACCAACATAGGTCTGCGACTGGTAGAAACAAAAAAACTGGAATGTCATAGAAAACTCATTCTGTTTGGCCCTCCAAATTTTCATAAGAAAAGAAAGAAATTACCCGAACTCAGCATTGATGTCAAAACACAATCTGATTTAAGTCGTCAAAAGACAAATCCTCAAAAAAAAAAAAAGATAAGACACAGTTCACAGTAATGGCAGTAGCATACTATAAGGCCCACAATCAATACATTAAGTATCGATAGCCTAACAATTAAATGGAGGTTTTTCCCCTTCTATTTTAATTTCAATAATCAATCATCTCATCTACAGTTTGCAATCTTTTAAGAGACATCTGTTAGAAAAGAAACCAATTTTTTGGAAGCACAAATATGGTGGGTGCATTGCAGGTCTTTGCCTCAACAGGATTTTTGACAGAGATCAAGTTTCTATTGCTCCTTATATAGCTGTTTCACATTTGTTGCTTTCCTTGATATTTTTCTTTTTCTTTAAGTCTATAGAGTTATATGTAGTTACTATTTTGAAGATATCTTGTTGATTGTCATTTCACCAATCAATCTTGAAATGTAAAGGTAAAAGAAGAACAAAGAAACCAGTTTTTCTAGTTGCGTAAATTTGAAGGCAAACTTTTCATCAATGCTCAGAAAAATTAATAGACGTCAGTTTAGAAAATAAGAATAATAGAAAAGAATGCTACAGGGATTCATAGAGTTACTCAGCAAATGTCAAATAAAGAATTCATGGTTTGGGGGGGGGGTGGAGTACTGTAGTGTAATCAAAATGATTAATACATTAATAAATGAAACCTACTGAGAAATCAAGCCTTTCGTTTTCAAAATTAAAAGAATTTGACTTTGCATGTAACTGATTAGTTCCAACTTGCTATAATTGAACACAAAAATGTCTCCATTTTCAGACCCATTCCAAGTGAACAATAAATGGAGGAGAGCAACTTGATTACCTTAAAAGGACATTTGCCCCGGTCTTGTCGAACTCTATGTGACCACATGAGTTCGGTGTCATATGGCGATCGGAGCAGATAAGAGACCTCTCGTTGTTCGACAAAACCAGGTTTTTGATGAAGAACTGGATTGGGGTTGGCTCCTGTTCGCAGACTGTCATCCTGTCCTTCTGTGCATAGCAATTGGATCCATACGTGAGTTTGAAAAATATTCGATAGCTTATTAGATCAATATCTGAATCTTATAGGACAATTTTATAAATTACTCTCTTTTTTTCAAAACATCAAACAAAATGTCCTTCCTTTAAATCTTTTGTCAGATTGCCCTTGTGGGACCCAACTACATACCTCTTCTCTTCTCCTTTCCCCCTCCCTCCCATTTACTCCCTAGCAGGTGTTGAATCTATGCATTAATAGATGTCTATAATTAGAATAAGAGGTTTTCTTTGAGCAAATTCCATTATAAAGCATATGTTTATATTGTCACATGTATTCATAATCTCAAAATGTTTTTAGAACTTAACAAATAATGTTGTTCTGATATATGTAAAATTGTCCAATCAATATGTTTCCAATTCAAAATTCTGTTAAGAACTTAACAAATTATGTTGTTCTAATATATTATATATATTTTGAAATTATTTCAAAAATACATATATCATCTATGCTCAAAGAATTTCAGTTGAAATCAATCATATAAGTTGAGAATAAATCTTTAATTTAGTGATAACTAACAAGACAATAGAAGATCCCTTGGCAATATTTAAATTTGAAAGACTTGATTCTCATTTTTGTCTTAAGAAAAATCATTCATACAAAGTTATTTAATTGCAGCCATTTTTGTTAATATTTACATATAATACAAAGTAATTATATAAATTGTGATATGCATATATTTTAATATTTCAGATATTTTAGCTAAAACATATGTTATAATCTAAATCCGATCTAAAATCCATTATAAAAATAATTATTAATTTGCATTTAAATTTTCACATTTTTATTACATATAGATTCACATATAAGTTTCATAAAAATCTTATCAAGTTTATTTGAATCCAATCCAGATTTAGTCTATTCACAATCATAATGAGAGGTGGGACCAAGGAATACATCAAGATAGACAGATTGAAATAAAAAGGGGGAAAAAAAGAAACCAGTATTTCTGGTTGTATATATAACTCTGAAGTCAAACTTTCAATCAATGCTCAGACAAATTAATAGATGTCAATTTAGAAAATAAGAATAGGACGATCAATTCAGTTGCCATTCTATAAAAAAAACAAAAAAAAATGCTCCACAAACTCATAGAATTACCCAGTAAGTGTCAAATCATGAAAGAATTGATTAAATAGGGGGGGCTGTAGTGTAACCAAAATGATTAATATTTAATACATGAAACTCACTGAGAAATGAAGCCTTTCATTTTCAAAATTAAAGAATCTGACTTAGCATGCAACTGATTAGTTCGATTTCCATTTTCAGACCTATTCCAACTTCCAATTGAACAATAAATGGAGTCGAGCAGCTTGATTATTACCTCAACAGGACATTCGGTCGGGTCTCGTCGAACTCTTCACATTGATTCAATCTCGAGCAGAAATTGCACGATTGTGCAGGTGGCGGAGTGGGTCCCACCTCTGTGACACATGACCTGGCTTGAACCTCCGCTCCGCGAGCAGCGTGATTGCACTGCGACATGAGAGCGACGAGGGAGGTCGAGGCTTGTATGGCGATTAGAGAGCAGATGGAGACGACTGAATGTGCATAGTAATTGGATCCGCACATGAGTTTGAAAAAGATCCGATAGCTTGTATTAGATAGATTTCTTGATTCTTGAATGATCCCAATTTAAATGTATTATTATTATTACTACTACTACTACTATTATTACTATTACTATTATTATTATTATATGTTTAAAGAAAAAGGACTGATTCAAAAATCAAGCCAATCTATGCTTAATCAACTAAGAAAACAGTAATTACTTACTGCTCCATTTTTCTAATACTATCAACTTATTTAGCATCAAGTTTGCAAATATGAACCTAAGGAACTGAGAGGGGGAAAAACAGTATTCAATATTTTTTTGCTCATGCATGCTTGAAGTTAAGTTAATTAGCATGCACGCATACTACATATCATACATACTATTAGAATCTGACAAAGGCTTGTGATTGACTTTGGTTCACCATCTTATTATATATAATTATTTTTAGCCTCCATTTTCTGTAAAAGAACAAAATCGTTAGAGATCAGTAGATCGCTAAACTGTGATACATATCATAGAGCAACTTATGGATATAGCAATGCAAATTTTCTTTTGTTAAAACTAAGTCAACTTACTTCTGAAATGTCTATTTAATTATTCATTATATGGATGGAGATATTTTGACAATAGCTTATTGCAATAGTACTGATATCGCTTTTTCAAATTATGTCAAATAAATGTCACTTAATATGAATGGTTGTACGTAACTTTTATATCATTTAATGGACCATGAAATTTGTATGAAATTTATGTGTGTGTTTATTGAACAGACATATAACTAACAAATGTAGGTGTGTGTTTCTAGCAAACAAATTTCTTTTATACAGATGATATGCAAAGTTATTCTGTAAACTGCAGAAAATATCTTTTAATTGGAAAGAAAAGTTGCAATCACCAGCATAGGTCTGTTACTGGTAGAAACAAAAAAACTGGAATGCCTGAGAAAACTCACTCTGTTTGGCCCTACAAATTTTGCATCAGAAAATAAAGAAATTACCCAAACTCAGCATTTGATGCCAATTGATCATAATTAATCCTAGGTTACAAAATACAATCTGATTTAATCCATCAAAACACAAATCCTGAAAAGAGAGACAGAGTTCACAGTAATAGCAGTAGCATACTATAATGACCACAATCAATACATTCTAGATCAATTTTAAGTATCGATAGCCTATCAACCAAATGGAGGTTTTTCCCCTTCTATTTTAATTTCAAGAATCAATCATCCCATCTACAGTTTGCAACATTTTAAGACACATCTGTTAGAAAAGAAACCAAATTTTTGGAAGCACAAGTATGGTGGGTGCACTGCTGCTCCTTGCTTCAACAGGATTTTTGACAGAGATCAAGTTTCAATTGCTCCTCATACAACTGTTTCAACATTTGTTGCTTTCCTTCATATTTTTCTTTTTCTTCAAGTCTATATAGTTATATAGTTATTATTTTGAAGATTTCTTGTTGATTGTCATCTCACCAATCAATCTTGAAATAAAAAGGTAAAAAAAGAACAAAGAAACCAGTTTTTCTAGTTGCATAACTTTGAAGGCAAACTTTTCCTCAATGCTCAGAACAATTAATTGACATCAGTTTAGAAAATAAAAGTAAGATAATTAGACAATCAATTGGGTTGACATACTGAAAAAGAACCAGAAAAAAAAAAGCTACAGGGACTCATAGAGTTACCCAGTACATATCAAATAAAGGATTGACAATTGGGGGAAACTGTAGTGTATAATCAAAATGATTAATACATAATGAATAAAGCTCACTGAGAAATCAAGCCTTTCAGTTTCAAAACTAAAAGAATTTGTCTTTGGATGTAACTGACTAGTTCCAACTTACTATAGTTTAACTCTCCATTTTCAGACCGATTCCAAGTGAACAATAAATGGTGGAGAGCAACTTGATTACCTTAAAAAGACATTTGCCCGGGTCTTGTCGAACTCTACGTGACCACATTAGTGCGGTGTCATACGACGATCATAACAGATAAGAGACCGCTCGTCGCTCGACAAAACGAGGTTTTTGATGAAGAACTGGGTTGAGATTAGCTCCTGTTCGCAGGGCTGTCATCCTGTCCTTCTATGCATAGTAATTGGATCCATACATGAGTTTGAAAAATATTCAATAGCTTATTAGATCAATATTTGAATCTTATATGTTTCAATTCAAAATCAGTTTAAAATTTTAGTACAGTGATATTATTCTCATATATTATATATATTTTTAAATTATTTCAAAATTATATATCATCTATGTTCAAAGAATTTAAATTGAAATCAATCATATAAGATGAGAATAAATCTTAATATAATGATAACTGTCAAGACTATTTTCCGTACGAGTGATTGTAAGTTTAAAATTCAATAGAAGATCTCTTGTTAATATTTAAATTTGAAAGATTGGATTCTAATTTTTGTCTTAAAAAAAACAATCACACAAGTTCGTTTAATTGAAGCCATTATTTTAGAGGTGTGATAATTGTATCCTTATCTGCACTCTTCATTTGCACCCTAAGTATTTGAAGTTAGGGGATGCAAAATTTAAATTTTAAAACATGTATTTTTAAAAAGTGTTTATACTAAATATTGGGTACAGATAAGGGTTAAGCACCCAGTAAGTATCAAATCATGAAAGAATCTTGCAGCTATCCTTTAGTAGATAATTAGTAGGAATTTATTTAGAAGAATGGAATCAGTTGCAACATTGTATAGGTTCTTTTTCACTTCAGCGCTCACATAGTGATGCTATTTTTTTTAGATGGACCTCTAATGATATATTTACATTTCACTCCTTACATTTAGACCAGAATATATACCCTTTTGCCTTAATTTCTTTCCTTCCAAAAACGTCCTCATCATGATTGAGCAAGCAACATCCTTTTGACCTCCTCTTTTTTTTCTAATGAAGAGCAAAGAAAAATACTGGAGACCAAAACAAGAGATGTAACATCTCTCAAGTTTGCTTCCGTTTGTTTCTCTGATTTGTTGAATATCAAACTAGGCTTGTCTGGGCCCTCGTTATCATCAAAATTAGTGGTACTTGTTCAATGAATAACTTCAGATTGAAAATGATTTAAGAGCGTGTAGGATAATTTCCATTCCTCTTAAATTTTTCAGATACATAAAAAAAATCATAAAATGGAAGTTGTAAATTCGGCTCTTTAGATATTTTTGCAAATAATAGCCAAGGGCCCGGTACAAAGGTATTCGTCTAATATAAGTTCTAGGAATCTATGTTTTTTTATGAAACCTTTAGGTATGTATGTTATATTCTGTTTTTATTGTTATAGTTACTCCTAACATATTGCAGCCATTTAAAAAGAAACGCATGGACTGAAAAAATTGAACAACAATTTATTTTGGGCTGCAAACGAGCTGAGTTCAAACGAGTTGGGACTAACTCAAACTCGGCTCACATTTTTAACGAGCCGAGCTACTTAGATTGAATATGATTCTGACCTACAAGTCCTAGCTAAAGACTTGAGCTGGCTCGTTATCAGCTCATTTGTGTAAAACGTTGAAATTAATGTTAGTTTGTCAATTTGTTAACTCAAGATTCTAGATCATTTCAAAACTCAGCTTGCAAAACCAAGCACAATTATGTACAAACAAATCATAAATTACCAACTAATGAAATGAAATTAATACTTAACAAAATTACATCATATATAATTCTTGTGGTTCAAATCAACTCGTTAGTGGACCGAACTAGAACGGGCTGAGTTGAGATAAGCTCAAACTTAGCTCATTAATTAAACGAGCCGAGCTAGCTCGTTAATAACTCGAGCCTAAATCGAGCAAGCAAATTATGAGCTTTTTTTGAGCTGATCTCAAACAAGCCACGAGCTAGGAGTTTTTCTTGCTGTCCTATAAATATACCCCACGAGAAAACAAATAGCAATTTTGCCCCCCTTGTTTTCAAAATTAACATGCAATATTTTTTGGGCCATACGCCGGATTAGAGATCTCAAATTCTTATTTTTTTTTTTCAATTTGCAAATCTTATGTTCTTGGGTACATAGCACAAATCATTTGTTACTTTCTTGAAGATAGATGATATATAAACCCTTTTTTCTCAATTATAAAACCAGGCTGCTTGAATCGGCTAGTATTTGTTGGATAATTTAAATTGAATAATAGCACATCGTTGTCGCAGCAGTGGGCACCAAATACAAACATAAATAGGATAAGACTCTTTGTGGAATATAATATCTGTCATGTAAGTTTTCAAACTTTGTATACTTTTCAAAGATAGAGAATATAAACCCTTCATCAGTTTATAAGCTCTCAAGTCTTAATAGAAGTTACATACCTCCTATCCTCTTAATGGAAAAATCTCTACTATTCATGTCACCTCTCTTCCACCTCTTTCTCTTACTCTTCATTCCTGTAAATGCCATTAATCATCTTAATCCTGGTGATTCTTTATCAGTTGAAAATCCTTCTAAAGTTCTGAATTCCCCAAATGGTGTTTTCACTTGCGGCTTCCACAACATCTCCTTCACTGCTTTTACCTTCTCAATTTGGTTCTCTAACTCAGCAAACTACACAGCAGTTTGGACTGCAAACCGCGATCAACCTGTGTATCGTTCCGGGTCTGTTGTTAAATTCAAAAAAGATGGTAATCTGGTTTTGATGAATTTTGATGGACGGGTGACATGGACCACCAACGTGAGCACACGGGGTGCCTATCGAGCAGAGCTACTGGATACAGGAAATCTTGTCATTTCGAGTCAAGGTAACAATACCCTCTGGCAAAGCTTTGACTACCCTACCGATACTTTGCTGCCTAATCAACCGATTAACGCGAACACAAATTTGATCGCTTTTAGATCACCAACTTCTTCAGATTACTACAGATTCTATTTTGATGATAGTTATGTACTGTCACTGAGGTACGAAAACCCCACACTCTCTTCCATGTATTGGCCAGATCCTATTAACACTGTTTATGGAAATGGGAGAGTGTCTTCTATAAGTAGAAGACATGCCTCTTTTGATGCCAACGGTCATTTTAACTCAACTGATGCCTTAACATTTGAAGCATCTGATTTCGATACTCCTGGGATTTGGAGACGACTAACCCTAGATCCTGATGGCAATCTCAGGCTGTATAGTCTGAATGAAACTGATGGCGGCTGGTCAATCTCATATGTAGCTATTTCTCAGAAATGTAAAATCCACGGGCTCTGTGGTCAGAATGGAATTTGCATGTATGCATTGCAGGGAGCCACATGTGTTTGTCCTCCAGGTTATAAAATGAATAATCAGAGTGATTGGATTAAAGGTTGCTCACCTGTGTTCAATCAAGTCAAAAGCTCTTCTATCAAAAGAAATCATGTGGAAAATTCAAAAGACTGGTTTGCCCATCTCCCAAGCACAGATTATTGGGGTTCAGACATAAACGTCACGAAATCAATCTCTCTCAGTCGGTGCGAGGACATTTGTAGGGGTTACAACTCGTGCAATGGTCTTGAATACCAGTATGGACAAGGAGCCTGTTATGTCAAAGACCTTCTCTTCAATGGTAAATATCGTCTTACCTATGTAGGCGATTTCTACCTTAGACTTCCTCAAAGCACCAAAGTCTCAGAAGTATTGTCCCCTAAAGTGCCCACTATTATCTGTAAAGAACCAGAGCCAGTGGTCATGCTTCCTTTACCACAACAGAGCGTAAAGGGGAGAACTCCATGGTCCTATATGTATTGGTTTTTGTTAGTTTTTTTTGTTATAGAATTGTTCTTCATTTCTTTTGGTTTTTGCTTCCTGTTCAGAAAGGAGAGCAATCCACTAGCAAAAGAAGAAGGGTATAAGTTGGTCTCAAATCAATTTCGTAGATACACATACAAAGAACTAGAGAAGGCCACTAACAAGTTCAAGGATGTTATTGGGCGAGGAGGATCCGGGATTGTTTACAAAGGTGTACTAAGAGATGGTAGAGTAGCAGCTATGAAGAAATTGGATGCAGTTAATCAAGGAGAGGAAGAATTCCAGGCCGAATTGAGTGTTATCGGCCAGATTTATCACATGAACCTTGTCAGAATTTGGGGCTTCTGTTCGGAGAAATCGCACAAGATCTTGGTCACAGAATATGTTGAAAATGGTTCCTTGGAGGAAGCCCTCTTCGGAATGGGTTCCTTGCTCGGGTGGAAGCAGAGATATAAGATCGCAACAGGCGTGGCAAAAGGGTTGGCTTACCTACATCACGAGTGCTTAGAATGGGTCATTCATTGTGATGTTAAACCAGACAACATTTTGTTAGATACAGATTTTGAGCCTAAGATCGCCGATTTTGGGTTGGCAAAGTTGTTTCATAGAAACGGAGCAAACGCAAAGTTATCACGGATCCGAGGGACGAGAGGTTATATAGCACCAGAATGGGCAACTAATCTTCCAATTACTGCAAAAGTCGATGTGTATAGCTATGGAGTAATGCTTCTCGAGTTAGTAATGGGACATCGAGTTTCAGATTGGGTAACTGAAAATGGAGACGGGGTAAATATGGTGCTGAGGAATTTGGTGATGATGCTCAAAGAAAAACTCACTGATGATGAGCCTCCTTGCAATGTAGAAATTGTTGACCCCAGATTGGAAGGTGATTTCAACCTTGACGAGGTTGTTGCATGTATAAAGTTAGCTGTTTCTTGCTTGGAAGAGGAACACAGCAAGAGGCCTAGCATGAACTTTGTTGTGGAAACTCTACTCTCGGTTAATGCCTGAACCATGAATGTAATAGATAATAAGCAAACACATTTCTTGTAACATGTAATATAAGGAAAACTAGCACAACCCACCAAATTTATCTTTTATCTTGTGTTGTTTAATTAATTCTCTACTCTATTTTTTTTTTGACTAAAAATAGTGTACTGATTAGCTAAATATGAAGATCAAATAGTCTACTATAATTTGGACCCTTGTTTTTGCTCCTTGTTTTAACGACAAAATATTTGTCTCATACATAACAAATTGACTTCAACTTCATGTATAACAAATTCTAGCTTTTTTTTTATCATCTTCCATTCATATCAATCATTGATCGTTTTTACAATACATCCCCCATATTTCAATGAGCACCCAATATTTACCCATCTTAAAAAGTTGATAAGTATATTGTGAACCTATTGAATGATCCTTTATCTTTTTGTTTACTCAGTTCCTTTCTAATTGAATAAATGGATGAAAGGAACATGACTTTAGGAGAGTCTCTCATTATCTTACCAGCAAAATCACAATTGAGGTATTGTTCATAATGCAAGATGGTGAAGGCAAATCACAATTAATTTTGAAACAAAGGCTTTTACCTTTTTCTCTTTTATATTGTTGATGAACAATGAAAAAAAATCAGCCTTTTCTATGCACTAAATGCTTGTATTGAATTTGTAATCGCATATTCTGTTATTGTTTTTCTTGAATTCCTGAAATAATTAAATCAGCAACAAATTATTAAGGTAGAGAGACGCGCGCAATATAATAAAAAGCAATTAATATTTGCTCTTCGTTTCAAGAGCAGAAGGGACGCGCACAGAATTCATCTAACGGCTCTAACTTTAAATCATTATTGATCCAACGGTTTAAACTCACTTTCTTGACAAATAAAGCTTTTAAATCAATTTTTTCAATCTCCTTTTATTAAGAGTATAAGGATAAGGATTCTAATTTGCAGTTAGATCCGTACAGTTTTATTACATATACATATAGATCTCACAAAAAAACCTTGTATTGTATCTGAAACTGATCCGAATTTGATCTATTTGCAATCATAATAGAGAGGTGGGACCGAGGAATACATCAAGAAAGCTTGAGTTAAAATAAAAGTTCAGCATTTTTTGCTCACGCATGCTTGAGTTAAGTTTGCATGCATAAAATCATATCATACATACCATTAGAATCATGATGAAGTATTGTGATTGAATTTGGTTCGCCATCTTATTATATAAATATTAGTATACATAATTAATTATTTGTCAATTTATCCCTCAAATGTCTATTTAATTTTTATTATACGGATAGAGATATCTTGACAAATAGCTTATTGTAATAATACTGATATCGCTTTTTCAAATTATGTCAAATAAATGTCATTTAATAGGAATGGTTGTACGTAACTTTTATATCATTTAATGGACTACGAAATTTGTACAAAATTTAATGTGTGTGTTTACTAATTAAACAGATATATAACTCGATCTCCTTTTAGTCTTCCAACAGTGATAATTAAGAAATGCAGTTGAAACAGCGAGAGAAGGGAAAGAAATTGGTATTAGAGAGAACGTGCCAAAGTATTTGGTTTGTAATATGGACATGATATTTTGGATTTTTGAGAAATAATGAAAATCAACAAGTATTACTTGCTTTATCATAAATGAAAAAATATATATACACACACCATTAGAAAAAGAAAAAAAAAACATATATCTTGATGACATAATTTTTAATTTTGTAATTAAATCTAGATCTAAAAAATCCCACCTATATATATCAAGTGAAAAAAATTTGTTGTTTCTTAGGCTTTAAGGAAATATCAAGAAGCAATTATTATGCAAGTGCTCAAAGAACAGATTCTACAAGGTCAGATTTCTTCTTATCAGAATTTGATTCTGTTGCACCTTTTTGGCACTAACTTCACCATAAAAAATTGCATAGAAGATGGAAAAGAAAAAGAAAAAGAAAATAATTAATGATTCTATATATTGTAGTTCTGTGATTCAGTCAATTAAAAAATTAATTACAATTTAAATTTTAAGAACTTAGTAGCTATATTTTTTTTTTGTTAGTACCTTCCTTATGTATTTTTCGTTTACACCCTTAAGAAAAAAAGTTAGAATAGAAAATTAATTTTCCATCCCAATTAACCTCTCTTTCCTATTTCTCTCTCTCTCTACTTGATATTCCAACATATCTCAAAGTGAGATTCCTAAAAGATTGGTTCTAAATTAACAATATTACTGATTAAAAACATTTGGTTGAATAATTGGATTAGCATAGAATCCAATGCTTGACATGAACTTCCTAAAAGCTCTTAATCAAAATGTGCACTTGTGAAGCATTAGATTCTTCATGGTCTCTATATAACAAACTAAAACCTTCCAATTCCAGCCAAGCTAACCAAACAATCACCAAATTAAACTAATCCAAGAAAGAAGAAACCCTAATGGATTACTACAATAATAGACCAAGTGCAACTCATGGAAGAAGGTTGGGTTTTCCTCCAGGCATGTTCCAAAGAAAATCTCAATTTGGAAACCCTAATTATTCCTGTGACATGACCAAGACCAAGACCAACACCGGGTCTACGGGTGCCGTCTATGAACCACAACCACGGCCCACGATCAACACCAGTGGTGGGTGGGTTCGGCCGACCCCTGCTGGCTGGCAACTGCCACCTGATGCGCCACTTGGTGACGGTGTTGCGGCAGGAATGGGTCAAACTACTGCCGGGGGTAAGACCAGGCCGGTGTCGACCGGGTTGTTTAAAGGGAGGAATGGTGTCATTGACAGCAGGGAGGCTGTGAAGAAGTATGGTGGGCAATTTATATTTAAATGAAAATTGTACTAATTAAGCTCTTATTAAGAGTTTATATGAAGGTGTGTGATGTGGTTATATATGCGGTTTAATCATAAACAAAAATCTATTAGTTAGTTTCTAGTGGGTATATCTATTACTCGGATATATATGTTGATCTAAGGGGAAATCCATTTGACTAATTAATAGTCTATTATGTTGACTAGCTAGGTAAAATATTTGGTCTAATAAACTAATGGGAGGACATCTCTTGACAACTTTAACAATAAATTTTTAAATAATTTTTAAATAATTTTTAAATAATTTTTAGAAATTCTCAAAAATAGAAAAAAAAAGTTGATAAACATACTTTTTTTTTAATTTATAAATTGATTGTGTTTCAAATTTCATATAATTTAAGGGTCATTATATATTATATCAAATATTGTTAAATATGGGTCGTTATAAATATAATTTAATTTTAATGGTCTTTGATGGAGTATCAAATAATACTAAAATTGTATAAAATTTTGGACACAATTAATATGTAAGTTAAATAATATATTTATAAACTTTTTTCTATTTTTAAGAAACTAAACTAGATGACATTATCTAATAATATTTCAAAAACGTTCAAAATTTTAGTTTCACGTCATTTCTCAAATTATCTCTCTACTCGGATTAATATTATTTTTTTTCATTTTGGAGTTTTTTTCTTCACTTTCCATGGTGTCAAATGTGCATTGCAGAGTGCAATGGATTTAAAATTGTGCTCAAAATTGATACAGTGACAAGTTCATTTAAAAATAATTGCACAAAATTAAAATACGTAATTTGTATATAATATGATTATAACTTGGAAAAATGTTATTATTTTATAATACAAACAAAATCTCAATATTAATAATTCTATAAAACAAATAAAAATTTTGTTAACTTTATTAATAATATTGAATAATAACATGTTATTTGCAAAATCAATAAATTCAAAATAATTAAAGAAAATGATACGGATACAAATAAATATAATAACCACATTTTTTTTACAAACTATATTTTATTTGTGTGACAAAATTTTTAACTTTGAATTTTTTTTTTAATATCATTCAGTAATGAACAAACACTTTTATACTAAATATAAATACTTATAAAAATATATATATAAATAAATTATTTATTTAGTATAAATATTTTTTATGTACAAATAATGAACGCGAAACATGAATAAAAAATAATTTCTAGAAAAACAGATAAAAAATAATATTTAGTGGAAATCAATCAAGCCTAAGAAAGAATGAGGCCCAGTACAGCAACTGAGTAACTAAATGTAAATAAAATAAAATAAAAAAAGAGGAAAATGAGATTAATAATAGGCCTTCAAAATAAGCCAACATTAAACTAAAATAAGTCCAAATATTGAATTCAAAAAGGCCATATTAGAGGCAAATAAAAAGTTTATACACTAAAAAATTTCACAAGTACAATAATAAATAAGGAGGAAAGTACCTATTGACAAAAATTTGACAATTTTTTAGACTGAAAAAATTGTGTTATTTATTTATTTAAGAATACAAATTTAACAAAAAAATAATCAAATGACAACAAGGTTATTTCTAATTTCAGTAATCCAAACATTAATTTGTAAATAAAACAGAAATATTATAGTGTTTTTGCAATGCACTATGTTGAGATCGTGCAAGAATTAGTGCGAGAATAGTACGATTGGGATTAGTAGATGAGAATAGAGAAAAAAAAATAAAGTGATTAGGATAAGTATGAAATAGTATTAATGTGGTGTTATTTGGATTAGTAAAAACATTATTTGAATTATACATTTGAAATAATAATGGTTTTTGTCTCTCTCTTATGAAAGTGGAATAGTTATTATTCCATAGTTTCTTTAGAATAGCGAAATAATAAACTAACCCAAGTTATTTTCAATAGCAAATTTTTGTTTGGATCAAACCCATCTCAAAATAATCTCAAAATAATATTACTAGTTATATGCTAGTATCTTCATGTGACTCAAGTCCATATCCTCTGAAGTGAACAGTTACTTCAAAGAGTGAAATGAGCAGAAATCACACGTAATTACTATAACATTAAGTGTAATATTAATTATAACGATAGCATTGAAATTTGTAATCCTTATAGATGAAGTACTTCACGGGATGCTAACTCACGTGACCCTCCATCGGGTTCATTCACTTTGACATGTACGGCCACAAATTACGTGTACTTATTCGTCCTTCCTCTTCGTCATCAGTGTCTTTTTAACCATTAAGTCCTTCAACTATTATAATTTTGAGAATTCATTATTTTTCATAATGATTTTTATATGCTAGGGGCTTGACAGACTCGCTACATATATCCCCAAATAGAGATAATGGTAGTTTTTTTTATATACGCATTTCAGTAAAGGTTCTCTAGAGCCATGGTATTTATGAGGACTTGGAAATTTATTCAAATAAAACGAATTCTTAAATCGCCAAAATAAATTATATTTTTTTAAAAATAATTTCAAAAATAAGAATAATAATAACAGTACTGAAAACATAATTATATCCAAAAAAGTAATTTAACCTGCATTTTATATAGCCATCAATGCAAATTAATTTCTAGTCTGACTATCCAAATCAAAACGCAATTTCTAGAAAACCGAAAAATAATTTAAATATTTTAGAACCGCAAATCTAATACAATGATAATAAATTTCATCTTTTTAATAGAAAAAAAGACATCTATTCAAATCCCACAAAAAAATATTGATAAAAAATAAACATCGGAGCTAACAGGTACCCTTCAAACATTTTACCCATCATAACTTCCAAGATCCATAACCATAATTCCATATGTTGCTGACTCGCTACACCAAATTGTATATGCACCCGCTACAAACAAATTAGCACACGTACTCGCTGCTTTGTATTAGATATTTAGAATTTAGAGCTCAATCTACTAGAAACTTGGATATGTGTAGCTGTCTAACCGACCTCTATATATTTTTTTAATTTCTACTTCTTTTCTTGATTCTTTATGATCAAACAATTTGCTTCCGTTTTCATTAATTTTTTTTTCTTTCTTGTAGTTCTTTGTGCAATCCAAAACTTGGGATCAAAAGAGTGCAAATAAAACTATTCTTCCATGAACCATGATCGATCCATCTCAAAATAAATTTAAAAATAAATCAAGTAAAATGTCTTCTGTCATAAACAATTAAGAAATCTTAATTAAATTAATCTCTGCATTTTCTTTCTTGCATCACTACATTAATTCTATACTATCTTTATTCAAAGCCAAGGAAATTAAAATAACACGAGAAAACTAATCAGAACCAATTAATCCACATCAAAAACAATCTCTTAATTTCTTTCTCACAAAATAAGCAAAAATAAATTAACAAAGGAAAATAATAAATCAACAAGTACGAGGATAAACCACGACGGTGCGGCGCCGAGGTTGAGGCCACATACATAGCATGAAGAGCACAAGAGCTATGAGAAAGGCCGTGGCGAACCCCATCATATTTAAACCGCCGCCGCCGTCGGAATCTCCGCTGCTCTCCTCGGATGTCCCCATGCAACAACACGAAGTACCCATGCTTAATTATTCCTCAGTTGATCTTCCTTCTCAGTTAACTTGCTATATATATATACCCTTTTTTTTTTTCTTTTGAGATAGTATGTGAATATGAGAGCGAGAAGGTAAAGAACTAGAGATGGAATTTAGAGACGGGATGAGAATTGAGAAAGAAAGAAAGAAAGCGTCTAAGAATCGCTTTCTTTTTCTCATGAGTCACGTTACCACTTATAAGCCTAGGGTTTTATGATAGGGGCTGTTATGGAGCTCCCCTTTTTTCCTCCCTGTTTGTCACCCTTTTATTGAAAGGAGCCGATATACGGATACGGTTATTAATACCATCATCGATACGAGCTTAATTATATATATTAAATGAGTTATTATGTATTTAATGACTTTATTATGCAAACTCATTTTATACAGTATTATTATTATGTAACTTAAATGAGTTCTTATGCATATTAATAATATTTAAGTTAGATGATAAAAATATTGTGCATAATAAAACCATCAACATGCATAATAACTCATTTAATATATATAAATAAGTCTGTATCAACGACAGTATTAATAATGATATCTCCATAACATTTTTCTTTATTGAAAGGGAGGGATAACATGATATTTAACGATGGTTATTTTGAGGATATTGATAATGATATTAAATTTAAAACACGATCAATCTATAAGTTTTTATTTTAGTCATAATGATCATCATACATTATGCTGATCATGTAAATAGTAGAAATACTTAATTATAATAAAACTACTCTATAGTTGGACACTATTATTTGTAATAGTATCATGACAAATATCATAAGCATCAGTTTATCAACAATAATATGCTAGCGTTGTGCCACAAAATATAATTCTTGCTCATGTATTCTAGTCCAATGTTTTAGAAATGATATTGATTTTATAAAAATATTGTTCATTGTATACAACTTAAGTAGTATGTTGCCAATATTATATGCTCAAAAAAATTAAAATATATGAGCTAAACATAATTCACTTGAAAATTTTAGTCGAAGGTAAAATGAGAGCATACTAGAATGTTAATCCAATTAACCCTACTAAATAATAGAAGCAGATCTTCATTTATATACATAATAAGATAAAAAAAATTGAAAATAAAATTATGTTATTGAATATGCAATGACTAATTTCATGTGGAGTGGATTTTCTATTGTTATGCAAATAGCTTCATAAGCAGCCATACATAGTGCATTAAATTTACCAAATATTATGATTTATTTGACCACCTAGTTAACATGCTTGTGAACATCTAGATGTTCTCATTTATTGAAGTTTTTTATTTCCTCATCCAATATTTATTTATATATATTTCTAAACTATACAACAATTTATTTACATTTTCCTATAATTGCCACTTCCTTCCCTTGTTATATATTGTATACTTAGCTATGGTGCAACATTTAGGAGTAAAAAATGGTGACCTAAAATATTACTTATTGGTTATATTTGCAAGTCATGGTCAATGACTTGCAAGTCCAGATTGTAGGGAAATAGTGACACATTCTTGATTACATTGCCAATGAGGTTATTATATATTTTCTTTTTATTATTAAGAAATATGCATTTGGCAATGCTTCTGTAATAAAAAAATATTATTGTAGCTAACGTTTTTTGGCGTAAATTTTTAAATAGTGATCACATATCATATTTAATTTTTATATCAGTATGATTATATTAAAAATATAAAATTATAATTTTAGATATCACAATAAAACAGTTCTTATATATTTATGGGTTTGAATATATATTTTTTTAAAAAGAACTATGTAACATCAAAATTACCACAATATACTTATATGATTTGAACTAAAATAGAAGACACTATATCCCATTGCCAATACCTAAATTTCACCTACGCCAACATGGGTAGTTTTCAATAATTATGGTATTGAGGGAATTTAATAAACGATATAAATCATAAGTACTATAAATGTACAATCTTTTAATGTCTGTCTCTTTCAAATTAAAATGGTACATTTTGAGCAGTGAAGTATTTTCAGTGTTATTCCTAGTTGTTTTGACTTAGTACAAGATGAGTGCTAAGTAAATTAAATAATGCCAACTAACTAACTAACAAAGAATGATTAGGAGAATCTACAGCTTGGTCAAATCTATTTCTCAAATTCAACTATAAGCTATATATTATCTCATAGAAATTATCATTGGACCCCACATTTTATACCCTCTTATCTGCAGACTAAAAATATTATATTAAATAGATAATTTATTTATATTTTAATTTGTAAGTATTTATTAGTTAGTATAGAAAATATTTATCAATTTTTCTTTCCTAAATGATTATAGAAAAATTGAAGTTAAAAATTTTATTACACAAGTATAAATGTAACTTACATAATTTTAAACCTAATAATATAAAGTATAAATATTTTTTATCATTAGATATAATATTTTCTAGAATAAATATAAATTCATCTGAGGTATAGATAAGATATACAGTTAAATGATATAATTAGCACTCCTCATTATCTTATTCTTATCTATCAAGTTGTATATATCTTACAAAGAATCATCTAATTGCAAGACTGAAGTCGCATGCACTGCCATTGCCTTTAAATTACATGCAATTTTGGTTGAATTTACTGGCATAAAATATAAATTGTTTAGTGCCTATCCAGGATTTCTGTGAAGAACTAAAATAGTATTCTTGTTTTTGCAAAAGGACGCTGAATTTTGAACAGACGCATTTAGAAAGTTCGCTAAAAAAGAATTTTAGACGCAGAATATTTGAGCGCGTGGGCGCAGGTGTGCAACCAACGCTTCAAACACAGTTTATCCATTGTTTCAAAATTTTAAATATCGGTTTAATTTTAGAGAGCTGCTCCACAGATACGATTATTAATATTATTATCGATACGAATTTTATTATATATATTAAATAAATTATTATATATGTTAATAATTTTATCATACAAATTCATTTTGTACAGTACTATCATTTTTTAATTTAAATGAGTTATTATATACATTAGTGATATTTAAATTGAATAATAAAAAGATTATACAAAATAAAATTATTAACATACATACCACTCATTTAATATACATAATAAAATCTGTTTCGACGACGTATTAATAATGATACCTCCATAATATTTTTCTTAATTTTTATGCACACCCTTCCACAAAAAAAAAGGAAAAAAAAAAAAGAAATCCATACATACACCTTTTTAAAATCATGGGATCTATTTTTGAAAACAGAAAAAG
Organism: x Bolboschoenoplectus mariqueter; assembly: GCA_037678475.1. Taxonomy (NCBI): domain Eukaryota; kingdom Viridiplantae; phylum Streptophyta; class Magnoliopsida; order Poales; family Cyperaceae; genus x Bolboschoenoplectus; species x Bolboschoenoplectus mariqueter. Next base: position 659,750 of record CM075258.1, on the reverse strand, counting down.
CTCCAAATTTTACCTAACCATTATGTAAAATTTACCCTTCCCACTCACACAAATAAAATATCTCAGACCAATGCTATACTAACAAGATGCCCTACAATATATACTATTTAAATTTTAATAGATGGCATATTTGATTACATATCAAAAAAGTAAAGAAGATTTTTTTTTTTTTTTTGCTGTGCACTTAGTTTTTTTCTTCAGATCCAATAAAATTGAAATAATCATAATGTAAGAACTCTATAAATGCGAAAAGCACATTCAAATTCAATATTTCTTTTTAGTCTTTCAGTCCCAAAAATTCTGGGAAGCTTGGGTATTTGGGCTCCCATCCAATTTCCTCTCTGGTTTTTGAATTATTCATCTTCTTCCCTAGAGGACCATCAGTACCTAAGATTGTTCAAAATTGGTTTTAAAAAGTTAATTAAGCAACAATCATTGTCTGATGAAACTTATAATGCACTCTCAATTTGGAATGGAGGTAAATTAAGCACCAAATTAAGCCCAACACAGCTAATATTATTCAAATCAAGTACTAAACTAATTATGTATTCATTAATGGTTCTATATAATCAATGACACATCAAGGCCACTTTTCTCCAAAAAAGTAAAATTAAAAAAAATAAATAAATACCAACCAAGCCATAAACAGATGCCACATATTAGCACTGTAATATAATTTTGGTTCAGCACAATATGGTACTCCCAAATTTCCAACCAATTTTAATCCTGCTGATCTACATTGTGCAATTCAGCATGGATTCATGGAATAGCCATAGTGTGAAAATGGTTCTGATGGCATGTATTATGAGATTGGTTTTCTTTTCTTTTCTTTTCTTTCCTTTTTTGTTTTTTCATCTAAGTATAAACCTAGAAGAGTTTTTGCCTCAAACAGCACCAAAATTGAAGTTATAAATCATGGCTGGCACATTCTGATAAAGGGACCCCAATATAATAAAAATAAAAACTCATTCGAGTCATAGAAGTCCCTTTTACAAGTTATGGAAGAGAATAGTTTGCACAAATTACCCACGAAGGCCTCAAATTTCTTGTCAAATTTCCCACTACGATTCATACAATCCATAATTTCTTGCCTGACAATAGAAAAAAGTTGATTAGTACATGTATTTTTTTTTTCATATCCATTGCATGTAAACTGCAAAATAAAATAAATACTCGCAGATAAAAGGACAAAGGTAAATTCAGGCCATGAAGAATACTAGTACCATACAAAGTTGTACTACTTGTGGCTTTCATCTTGCTTTTTTATGAGCTTCAATGGGGACAAAATTCTTAATCAAGATAAATCATGGCTAAATGAGGTTCAACCGAGCTGTTAAGACCTCATTACAAAATCATGGCCAGATTTGTCCTAAATTATGATAACTCTTTGGTTTTTCAAGGCCTATAAAGCATCATTTGTCTTAACTAAAACCCCTGATACTGATAGAACCTATAGAAACTATGTAGGACAAGATTAGTGCAAGCATACAGTGACAAGATAATAATACTGGTAATAGAAGAATACCTAGATAGGGGATGGTTATCACATCCAAGAAATATACGAGAACGAAGCTTCTTTTTCATTATTGCAATAGAAAGAGAAGCAGCATCCTGTAAGCAGTAATTAAGTAACAATCTTCAGTTACTAATTCATCCAAGTGATGATTTTGGAGGCCATGAGAAAACAGTTCATGCCATTTTTATTAATTATAATAAATTGAGTTTCAAAACAAACTGAACCAGACAAATATCCTTGTCATATCACAGTATTACATGGAAGACTTGATATATCAGTGCACATTTTAAGAACACTCAGATACATCTCAATTGAATGCCTAAAATGACTAAGATGCCCTTGTGCATCAAAACTTGATCAGAAGCTGCTTTCTGTCAATTGTGGTCTATGATTTCAACAAGTTCTATGATTTTTTGTGATTTCCATCAAGTACAAAAATCTTGCCCTCTTTCAAGTTATTCTCTTGTACATATTTCATTTGTATGGTTATAAAGCAAAGAGAAGTACCTCATACCTCATAATGGATAAGATTGAGAATGTGATCAGGGCGTGCATCAACAATACCTTTCTGCAACCAATAAGCATGAGCACCTCTATCTTCTTTGTAAAAAAACCTACCCAGTCATGGAAAGCAATTTACCACAGAAAGGTACAGTTATCGGAATCGGATAATAAGCAAATAACCCCATAAACTTGCAGAAAAGACCGCTAGTTTCCATACCATAAAATTTAGTCAGGAAAGCATTCCTCAAATACCAAAAAAAATTTCAATACAGTTTTTAAGTAACCAGGACTAATTTTATTCTCTCTTGGAGTTAAAAAGTTGGTAAGGGTAACAGAAAACACACTAAATTTTATTTGTATGCATAAACTTTGTTAATAATAAAAAAAGGCAACATCAATGTCGGTAAGGATATATAAAGACCAGCTAGCCTCAAGACACATCCTCCAGCTTCTAAAACTTCTTTCTCAGCTTTCAGAAGCACATCAGTACGAGGGCTTCTACCAAGGGGCACTACCGGTGAGTCCTGGAAAACAAAAATTTTTTCTATACAAGTGGCAGCAGTTGCAATAATTTACCAAAAAGAAAAACATGCTACTTGTAGGCATTACCTCATAGCACCATCCATTGTCACTCTTATCATACGGGGCTGAGCTAGAGGTGAATAGGAAAGAGCCCTCACCATTCCAATTTGATGCTGCAATTCTGAGAAAAATACAAAAAAAAAAAATCAGAACTTAACAAAATGTAGAAGGAAAACTTTTTTGTTACCACCTTTTTTTCTAGCCAGGTTTAAATTTTTGCATGCATATATTGAAATTCTCCTTGTAGGAAGTTTTTATTTTAGTTAATTGTACTGTAGAATTTCATATTATTATTCGCCATAACAGGCAGGTAAATTTTACTTCTTTTTTTTTTAACCTGAGTCTTGTTTGTGTGCAGATAGCAATTTACTTTTTCTTTACCTGACATCAGCAGGGTAATCTTCAGTACGAGAAGGAGGGGCACAAAAGATCACGTAAGGTACTTTTTGAGAAAGTGGAGAAGTCCTTAAACAAGGCGCAATTCCTAATTCAACTAGTTCACTGTGGTGATCACTGCTCATTGTCTGACCAAAAATTTTGCAACCTGGGTATTCCTGCAAGAAGTTCAAAAATATTTTAAGATTTTTACTACCAGAAACGATAACAAATAGAAAATCAATGATCAAAGATTTGGATGATGGGCCGTTATTAATGACCATCCTGTATTTAATTTCAGGTTTCATGCCCTTCTTTCTCTTTCTTTTTAATTGACTGGCGAGGAGTCTCCGATTCATTACAATTGTGCTAGCATGGAAATATTGAGTTAAGATCCAACATAACAATTAAAATCCAAATGGTAGGTATATATTCAGTCTTGTTTGCTCCGCTTCGGTGATTTATTTTTTAATAGCTTATTCAGTGCGTAATTGCACAAGTGGTGTAAATTGAGCAAACATTGAGTTACCCTCAGGCATGACAACAATACCTGATGAGCACATTGGGCTTAACTGAATGTGTATGAGAAACAGTACCAGGACAGGAAAATTACACTCCTATATTGACCAATATTATTTAAAGAAAAAAAATGATACAGTGTTGAATAAGTAATAACCTGCTGCCACATCTTAGCTATTATACGGCCGAGCACTCCCGGCCCCACAATTAACAAATCATTCACCCCAACAACACCTGATGAAGACACATTCAGACTTGAATCTTCGGATGCTTCTACACCGCAACAATAACCAAGTATATATAACAAGATGTTACCATCCAAGGAAAATAAAATTCTACAAATTTCCACAGGAATTTTTCATACTTACATGTATGTGATAAGACACTATTATATACATTGAATCCCCTAGACAAATTATATGAAAGCAAACACATAAACCGATCCAAGTATAGGTCAAGTGCGCTCCCAAGTCCGAAATTCTATGACTGAATCATATTACCAGAACTATTTCTCTCCTTTTGTAAATTTAGATTCAGATTTTCTATGGAAACTTCCCGTGGCAGTTATGTAAATTATGGTTTTATATACATACATACATACAAAGCAACATAGCGAGAATAGAATATATAAGAAAGAAACAGTTTAGTTACCAATAGGGGTAATAGGCGAGAAAGAGGAAGAAGCCATGGAGATGCGACGAGAGGAGGAAGCGGAGGAAGAAGGACAAGAGGAAACTGGCTTGCGAACAGTAGCGGAGAAAGAAAGGGAGATGGAAATGGAATTAGACTTGAAATTGGAATTGGAATTGGAATTGGAATTGGAATTCAGATTGGGATTGGGATTGGTGAGAAGAGGTTTAATGGGGATTGATGAAGACGCTCGAATGCCAAGGAAGGATCCCATTGGGCATCGGGTGATGTGATTATTGATTAAGTGGCAAGTAGAGAGATGGATAGAGAGATGGAGTAGGAGTCGTTGACCTAATAAAAATGCCTCCCTCTCAAATATTAGGGATACGGATAAGAATTGCAAATTTAATATAATAATGATACATTTTATTTTTTTAGAGGGATATAAGTTTAAATATTTTAAAAAATATTTTAAAAAAATAAATATTGAGGTTAACAAGAGTTTTTATATTATTTAAAAAAATAGTATGGATAATATCCGTATTAGAAAATGTAATACGGATATCTAATATCTGAATATCCATATGGATATATATATGAATATGATTTTAAATTTAAATTATCCATATTCAAATAGTAGATATTATTATATAATTTAATGTATATTATGAAAAAAAATTATGTTACTCATTATAATTTGACAAGTATTATGAATTTCAGTATTTTTAATGATATTTATATTTTTTTAATAATTGATACTGTCGAAAAAATTATTTTATGATAAATTTCAATGAATTTTATAAAAGTTAAGTAAGTTTTAAATCATATCCGACTATATCCGTAAGCATATTTATATCGTATTCGTTTAATATCCAATTCGTATTTATATTCGAGTGTATCCATATCCGTATTCATATTTAAAAAATTAAAACAGATACGGATACGATTACCTCTATCCAATCCGTTTTCACCCCTATCAAATATTTTACAAATTTTCAAAGCGTTTCTTACCAATTTTATTTTACTATCTAGTTGTACTGTCTGAAATTATAGGAGGATTCCAGACAAATCGGACCGTTTGTTCTCTTTAGAATTCCAGACAAGTGTGTTTATGTGGTCTGATTTTCATAGCAAGAGATCAGGTTTTGTAAGAGCCGTACGATCTGAAATGAACAGTTCAGATTTACTTGGGGGTTACTGTTTGAAATAAATTATTTGTTTGCTTTTGTTTAGATTTACAAACTGCAATTCAATATTTCTTTATAAGTGTTGTTGGCAAAAATAAAGGAATTAAACAACGCTATATAATATAATATAGCACTAAACTATATATTATGATAATTTAATCCAACCGTGATACATACTAATATTGCCATATTTTAGCAATAACCTAAAAAACCACTACTTAACAATACATACAACTCAAAATTATTACCTTAATAATCATGACTCCACACCAGAAATAATTAAAGGTCTATCTATCCTCCTCCCCATCAAGTACTAAGAAAGTCTAAACACCAACCAATTATACAACATTAAAAAAGATAAAAATATATAAGCCTCACTATACTGGTACCAACCTCACATATGTGGCTGTGATGCGTAGGGCCCACCAGGAGGATATGGGTAAACAGGCATGAAAAACGGTCGGTTGCCCGACTGTTGCACGGACTGGTTTGCTTTGCGCTGCTCACGGTACGTTTCCAGAGAATCCTTAATCCAATCCAACAGCTCTTTCCCTTCCTGCTCCATGAAGAGCTCTCTATTCAACTCGTCACGCACAACGACCGACATATCTATGAAATCTGACCGGCTTAACTTGAACTGTGATCGGACCTTCACCAACTTTTTTGCTACCAGCTTGTAGTTGTTGGTAGCCTCCTTGTAAATGCTTGGGGTTGAATCCCCTAAAACTTCAAGCCGCTTATTTGGTTGCTCCATCTGTTTTGGAGTTTCTTGCATTCGGTCCAGATTTCTGTCTCTGGCTTGGGTACGGTGGCCTGAATCCATACCAGCAGATAGAGGTGTGCCACCAGCTGAATTATTTGATTGCTCGGTGTATGTTTCAGGACTGTTCAAAGGAAGTGGTAGAGGAATTGAGGCTTCTTTCACAGTCCGAATTGGATGCCAACTCAGCTTGTGATACTCAGTTTCTGGATTTTTGTTGCATAGCTTTGATACTTGTTCATACCACCAAAACGGTTTGGTTCGGCATCTCTGGAGCTTCTTGTTGATCTGTATGAGAAAAGAAATATATACTTGCAGATGAGAATAAAATTTGAACAAATTAGCAGATATCAGAACTCTTACTGTACTGTACTATTTCAGCCCTTAACATACCAACCAGTACCTGTACCACCATACCTGATAAATATGTTTGTGCTCAAATTGATTTGTTTTATTAATAATTCCTACTTTTGCCTTTTGCTATAACATCATCTACATACTTCAGGCCCAACTGATAAGACAACTCAAGAGCTTAAGTCTTTATGAGCATGGTAAAACAATTCCAAAATGTATCCAAATGGACACCATACCAAGACAGGACCACCCCAAAAAGTGACAAATAAGACGAAAACAAAAATATGTATAAATAAAAAGCTATGAAACAAAGGTTCTATACCTTAGTTATCTCATCCCAGCATGCTTCGTTGGGGGCAACAGGGAGGCCTTTTTCATTGTCCCAATACCACCCCCATGTCTCTGTACAAAATCTGTAGTCATTGAAATCGGCTTTCAAAGTCTTGAGTCTCAACCTAAGCTCCATAGGACTGCGATGCGGCTGGGTTTTCTCATTTAAAACCTTGCAAAGATCCTTCCAGAAGCCTTCGGTATATTCAGTTACTCCCAGCTCGTGTTTTTCTAGCAGTAAGTCGAGCAACGCGCTGGTCTGCTGATCTGTCCAGTTTGCATTTCGGATCCGGTGTTTTGTTTGCTGGATCCCGGCTTCAGACGACTCTTTTGCTGCACCTGTACCTAATATTTTATTTTGCAATCAACATTGGAAAAAGAAGAAGAAAATGGTGTTTTGAAAGAAGGAAAAATTGAAATAAAAATTAAAAAGATCCCAATACTACTATAACTTCATCTGAAATGTTAACCTAATACCAATGTGGCACTGTCAGACCATTAGAAATGGTGGGTGTAACTGTGCAAGCGGCCCTAACCCAGAATCAAATAGCAACAAGAGGTACAGAGAGCACAAATTTCTACTAAAAAATCCAAAATTTATAACATAACACCCTATTATCATTATCTCAAGAAAGATGATGGAAGAGAAAAGAAGATACCATTGTTTTCAAATTCCTCGTTTAATTCAACAGCTTCTAATCCATCTCTTGTTCTCTTCCCTGAGGAGGAAGACATGTCATCTGCTGAGTTTGCCCCAGTAGATTGCTCAGTTCCTGCTCCAGCACTGCTCACAGGTAATAACAGGTTGTCTTCTTCCATGGCATCATCATCCGTGGACCCACTCGGCTCGTTTTCTCCAACAGGTACATCTGCCCCACATAACTCAGCAACTAGCTTATACCACGGAAATGCTTTTGTTCGGCACTTGCTCAACTTCTTATTTGACTACAGAAGCAGTTTTGGCATCCACTATGTCCATCAGGCAGTTTCAAGGTTTAACGGTTCACATTTAAAAATCTGTGCTTGAATATAACATTGTGGTCACGTTGCACAAATTCGGAATCATCTACATATGCTTATTTTCCAGACATTTTAGGTATCTTGTACATGAACAGAAACAAATCCTCATCACTAGAAATCCCATTTGTCCAAAATCAAGCAGCAGAATACCAGCACCGTAAACATTATAGAATTAATTCAATAAGATAGTCATTTTTCTTTTGTCCCCCCCGAGTGCCCCATTACTTACATTGTATTTGCAAATAACACCCAAAATTTACTATGTTAGCAAAATAGACCTAGTTTTTTGGGTTTACATTCAAATAACACCAAAATGTCAGAATGGAAATTTAGTTGGGATAATAAAATGACCTTAAGAATTTTAATATTAATTGAAAGAAGTCAGCACTTATGAGTTCAAATAAAATGAGGAATGTAAATTCGTAAATACACAACAAAGATACTTCCTCTTCACAAAAACAACCAATTTGGATTTAATTTGCAAGATTTTAATAAATATAGTGCCAAAAGAATAACAGTATGCAGTCTATGAGAAAATATAAGGTATTTGCAAATAAACAAAAAATGATAGTATAATTACATAAAAGAAGACGAACTTGTGGACTATTTACCTCAATTGCCTCATCCCAGCATTTTCCACTTGGGGCTATGGGAAGCTTTCTCCTACTGTCCCAGCCCCAGCCGGGCTTCTCGACACATATTTTATAGTCATTGAACTCAGTTTTTATCGTCTTAAGTCTCATCTTCACCTGCTCGGCTTTGCGTGGTGGACGGCTCTTTTTGTTAAGAGCCACAGTAATTTGCTCCCAGACTTCACCGTCAATATTTTCTTCTCCCAGCTCTTGTTGCTTTTTCTTCAGCAACTTAAGAAGTAGGCTCGTCTGGCTAACAGTCCAATTTGCACTTCTCAATCGGCTCTTTTTTCGTTTCTTCATCATTTCATGATCCATGGCTAATTTTGGTTTCAAACTGAACACTTCAGCTCATTAAATTAAAGATGATAAATTAAAAGTAACACTACTACCTAAATACCACCTTCACAATATTTATATATAATTAAGAGAGATAAATTTACACAAAGTTACTAGCTTAGAATAAGCTCTTATGCCACTCATACTAGTGAGCCGTTTTTATTGAAGTTGAGTATAGATGCCGTCAATATGGCCTGCAAGTTTTAGTTTTATTCCTTCTGTAAGAAAGAGTAGCGAAAGGGGTATAACCGTACAAGTAAACAACTCTTATATGTCACTGTTGGTATATTTTTAAACCCACAGTACAAAGAATAATTCTACCCTTTAAAGTTCTTGTTCTCGTTAGTATATGTTCTTAGGTATGGTCAAGATACTGTGCTTTCTCACTATACTGCCCGGTTCCAGTATCAGCATTCAAAATTAGTATGTTCTAACACCAACTTGTGTACCAGTTACCAGTGTTTTAGCCTATATCAGCATCTCATCTTTTTTATTTTAAGTTTTTTCTTTTAGTTGCATTGCCAAGGATACATTAGAATTAAGTTTTCTTTTCTTTTAGTATTGGCATCTCATCTGAAGCTTTTGTTGTTAATTGAACCAAAATGGTTATAGTTGCAGAGTTGAAATTCAATTGGGAGAAAATTAGCTTTAATTGATTTAAATGGAGCTTATTCCAAGAAGGTGTCTTACAATTTATGTACCAATACCCACTGAAAAATCACAAGAAAAGGAAAAAAAGACGAAAGAAAGAGAAATGACAATTTCAATTCATCAAAGAACACCTCTGAATCTTCAAATTGAGGTCTCATTTACCCTCAAATACCCTAGTTTCACCCGATTTCACCAAGTTCCTTCTCAATTATGCTTCCCTCGATATCTCTCTCCTTCCAAAACTAACCTAAGCAAAGATTCCTTCAACGACATACCTCGATTTAGAAGAGCGAGATCGCCGATCGCCGATCGCATAGCGCGAGGTCGATGAGGCCGCGCCGGAGCCGATAATCGCCGGAGATTGAAGAGATAAAGGATAGGATAAGTTTGGAATAAAACGGGGATTGAATTGGATTATTCCAGGCCACAGACTGGAATAACTTTTAGTGGATTAATGAATAATTAAATGAAATGAGTTATTCCGCTTTATCGCTTTATCGTTTTAAACTCTAGACCGAGACCAAAGCGAAGCGAATCCGAAGTAACAGGTGCACGGCTTAATTCGAAGACCAGGTCCAGGGAAGATCTCGATCCACACCAATCACATCTTAATCCGTGTTAATCCTATTTAAGCTAATGGGCTAATGGCTAATGCTATTTCTGATTTATATTTTTGGAAAGAGAAATTATCCATGTATTTCATATTTTGTAACTCTTATTTTTACATACCAAAATTATTTATATTAAATATGTAATTTATTTATATTTGAATTTGTAAGTGATTATCATTTTTTTCTTTTCTATATGATTATAGAAAATTGATGTTAACAACTTTATTATACAAATATAAATATAATTTATATAAATAATATAAGATATAAACACTTATCATTAAATATAAATACATCTAGAATGTAAGTAACAGATACAGTTATCACTCCTCTTTTGAAAAATTAATAGAAATTAGCAAATATATGTGAACTTTTGTTAGTGTGGAGGCATGCATTTTGGTTATTAATTTACCTTTAAATCCATGGAGTGTATTACATCCTGAATTTCTTAGAAGTTGGCACTAATAGGTTTTTTCTGAAATTTTTATTTGGTAATATGATTTGAAAAAGCAATGTTCATGTCTCGTTTATGTATTTCTTTTTTTTATGTGCAAAATGTTGAGGATGTTAAATATCGTTCATGAAAAATCATCTAAATTTTGTCCAATATAAGTTCTATTATTTTTCGCTTTAAAACTCGTGTGTGGTTAAACTCTTTGGTGTATAAGAAATATATAAGGTTCATCCTTTTCCGATCAAAAATAAATAAATAAATTCTTTACTAGACGAAATTGGAAACGATTTTTCCCGAATAATTCAAAATATTTCATTCAGAGTTGGTCAAGCTTAAAAAACATGTATTTTGATTGCAATAAGAAAGATGGAAGATGGTTGGTTTAAGTAGTGTTTGGTTAATTTTGTCGTTAATATCTTTTTTTGGATAAAAATAAGACTAAAGTCATCTAACTTTATATATTTATAAAAAATTTGGACTTACGACTTTTCATATAAATATATGTTATTTTAACGACTAAATCCTAGACGGATGTTGACTACTAATTTTGTTTTCATATCAAAATTAGTTATTAAATTTGATTGTCCCGCTAAAATATTACACTTGTTTCAAATAAGTAGCCTCAATATCCACAATATCGCCATTAATTTTATTTTTTGGAGTGGCTTATCGGAAAGTAAAGTTCAATGGTTTGAGGCAAGAAGCAAAAGAACAAAAACAATTATCAAATTGTGACACGACAGTTCAAATTTGTCATCAAATCCTTATCCGCGAGAAGGATTTGGATGATGACTTCATGAAAATAAATGCCATATCGGGATCATGTGTGGCATGTTACACACTCAATAGTATAATTAGTATGTACTACTGTTTATTAAAACGGTTAGTGAGTTTAATTTGATACCAGTTTACTTCACAAACGATGTATTTGTATGTAAAAATTGTTAATTTTGAATTTTACTTTGTATAAAACCAAAACGATTAAAGAATAATGAAGATAAGGTGCATTAAAAGAAAAAAGAAAGGCAAGTATATAAACCAGCAGCATATATCAAAGTACTCTAACCATTGCTCCACAACAAGTTATACCAACTTTTAATCTAGAATTCTAATATATATCCAAATTATAAGGAGAACAAGTTTCTATAACCACGATGACAAATACCCACCATATAGATTTAAAATATTCCAAAATGTTCAGTAAATGCCGGAAACAGGTGTTCCATTGCTCCCATTCACCTCCTTCGTCTTCCCTGAAATAACAAGCATAAGCTGATAATTAGTATTTTGTTTAACTTTAAAAGTGAGACGTGACTGGTCGTAGTATGTAAACACAGATACAGCATTATAAGAGTCTGAATTTGCTGCTATTTATTGTGATAGGCTTAGGCACCACCATTCTTTTTTTCAATTCAAACCAACTTAATGAATCTTACACAAATTTAATCAGAGGCCACGAAGAACCAAATATGAACACTTTTGGCAAAGGATGATCAGAACACATTTGAAGGCCAATAAAATAGGTAAAAGGATTAGCTTTCCTCGGAGAAAAAGGAGTTGCCCTTTATATTTTCTTCATTCCCAAGTTTCTTTTGGGAGGATGCCCAAAATACCCTCACAATTTCTCCAGGTAAACCAGAAAGATACAAAGAAAGTAAACTGATACCCATGTAACTGATCCTTCCCAAAAATACCCTCACAAGTTCTCCGGGTAAATCAGAAAGAGAAAAATGGAAACCCACCAAAGAAAGTAGGAAGTGATACCCATGTAACTAACATTTCAGCTATCACAGAGAATACAAGACATTTTATGATTGATGGTAGGAACACTTTATTGAGAGTTTTAATAATGTAAATCCGTCCAAAGACATTGTAATGCATTGAATACGAGATGACAATTTGAGTCTTTTAGGAGGTAATTTTGTCAACCCATACTGCGAAAACAAGAAGATAATAAGAACTTACTGAAGAGCTGACATAATCATCCATTGAGGATTGTTTGCGCCTCTTTGTGCTTGGCATCTCAACAACTGGTGACCTTGCCCCTCTCTTTGATGGAGTTGCATTCTAAAAATCAAAGAAAATCCAAGGAAACATGGCAATTCAGTAACTGCGCTTCAAAATAAATATGGCAATACAAACAAAAAAGAATATCAAAGCCCAGTTTTACCAAAGCAGTTCTGCTTGACCAAATCAAAGTTTCACCCCCCCCCCCCCAAAAAAAAAATTACAAATAGGTCTTGCGTAGTTTTTAACTTGTCAACACTTCTGGATTCGATCACTAAGCTGTTAGATAAATAAGACCTCATTTATGGTTCCTAAAATAGAAACTTCATAGGGAACTAACAGCGAAGAAAAACAAAAGATTTCACTCAAATTGATGATGGTGCGGCTTAATAAGTAAAACAAGACCTTTACATCATCTATGGAACTTCAAAACCTCACAGTGCATTCTGCTGGACTGACACATGGCTTACATGGATACTTAAAATCCGATCCCTATAAAAACAACAACAGCTCTGAACCATCATTTCGGAAGAATTTACAAGGCAAGTGGATGATTTTAGCAGAGGAGACAACAATAACTTTTCAGACTTCTTAATAAAACAAGCTACAATTTTTTAGATGGGGGACTTTGGGTCAGTGCTGAAAAGGATTCTGCTGCAGATGGATGCAAAATCAAATACGGGAAAGCTCTAAAGATATGAGGGAAAAAAAAATTTGTACTGATTATTTCACTGCTATGGCCAACAAAAGTGGCATAACAGTAACCATGGTTAGGGACCTGCTAAATTTGACAAGTTGATCAAAATTTCTAATAAAAAGTTGATCTTATATTTTTGGCAACCAAACAATAACCAAATCTATTGAAACCAGACCAGCAGTAAAAACATGGCAATTATGAATAGTACTCCCATTGTCGCAATCTTGGTTTACGCTAGTGAAACCATACCAGAAGTAGAAACATGGCAATTCAGTAACTACGCTTCAAAATATCATTGCTATATGCCAAAAAAAGATTGGTATACAATGGGCCACAATTGTCAAGCCCTAGTGTCAGTAGCGTAAACCAAGATTGCGACAATGAAGTGCTATTCCGTACTTGACTTAGCATTGACCATACTACAGGCAGGGTACTTGTAGAATGTAGGGCGGAAAATGATTATACGGCTGAAATTTGACTAGGAAACTATTGGAACTTTGGCGAAAGAAACTTTCTCGTGGTAGTATCTTCATGATATCCTCTCTTTCATTATTAAATACTAGATAGAGAACTATCATCCTGACACTGCATGAATATATGGTAACTGCAGCAAGTTACAGACAAGCATTCCAGCACAAGATTTTGAAACTGCATGTGGAACATCTACTCGCATTAAGCCCTGAGCCCTTGATCCACTAATGTGCAAACCACCTTTATGTTATTAAGAAGACGGGGGCACAGGAAACAGGAAAAAAGGAAGAATTTCTACATTTTGAGTCAAAAATTTAGGCCAACCCCAAATGAAGGACCAGAAATCTGAACAAAGCACAAAGAAGGGCACGTTAATTTTGGAGAGTGAATTCCAAGGCAGATGACAAGCAGCAGATGCCAAAGGCACAGTGCAAAGTCCACAGCCCCCAGAACCTTTTTAATTATCTTGTTATGCAAAAGGTGAGATGTATTTTCATAAAATCAATTGAGGCTACATCTAACTGAGGCTTAAGACCTCACCCCTCAGGGCAAGAAGATCCCTGAAACTTACAACGCTGTGCAGATGTTTACATACAAAGTCTATATTCCCTATTATTGCTCATATTTATATGCATCATATAGTGTGATCTTGGGGTTCATTTCCACAGACGAGATATTATTGTCCTCAATGTTAAATAGAGAACTATTACATAAATAGGTCAAATTGGATAATTATATAGTAATTAACGGTTATCAAAATTTAGATGTTTAAGGATTTATACTTAAAGATTCAATAATCCTTCAAGAGTTCTCTAAAAAGAATGCAATAGCAAATTGCAACACTATTAAAGACCAAAAAAGCTCCCACCGGCAGTGCAGGGGGATGCTTTTAAAGCGGTTAAAACTTTGACCAAGCCTTCATGGCAATTCATTAAAAGACTTTCTACTAATATTAATTAAATTATATAAAAATCTGAATCCATGAACCATGGCTATGTAAACCTATTCCCTAAAAGATTGATAACAAAGTAGCATATCCAAATAAACAAACCTGATAGCAGCTACAATACAGAACTTAGCTTATCAATTAACTGGTTTTCAGTGGGTCTCAGTCCACTCATATGCAGCCCCACAACAATCACATACCTTTAGTCTTTTTTCTTTTACATTGCAATTGTTGTACTGTTGGTTTCCCTTGTTGATTGATACATGACTCCATTGAGTAGGGTCTGGATTCAATCTGATTTGGACTGATCTTTCCCTTTCAATTGACATGGCATTACTATAATCACAGCTATAATCACAGCTATTACCTTTGCATTCTTCTTCTCCTTGCGCAACTGTCTCTCGCGCTCATCAAACTCTTGGTTCTCTTTCTCAACAAGGCGAATGAGAGTATCACAACGTCTGGCCAGCTCCTGAACAGTGCGTGACTTCACAAACCAGTCAAACCTGAAGAGGGGTGACATGCGAAAGGCAGCCTTCAGCTCGTCCCACGCTCCATACCCAAGTTTGTGAATCATGCACAACTGAAACGTGCAAATAGAAGCAGATATGAAATGAAGGAACAGAGGATGAAATGTGCAAATAGAAGCATATTGTCGCATTTCATTCATAACCAAGTTTCCCAAACTCACAGATTTGATATTCTTATCATCTTCATCATCATTCTTTGTTTGGGTTTCCTTGGCAGAACTTTTGTGTTTTGTCTGATGAATGAGGATACTTAAACATAACTAAATAACAGCCAAAGATAACGCCACAACAATATATATTTGAACTAGAAAACTTGAATGTTTGTAGTTTGGAAAGCCAGAAACAAGTATAAATCCATACCATGAAACGGTCACATTCTTCATTATACAACTTGCCCTTGTTCTGACCATACTGTATCTTCAACTCAAGCCATGGATTCTTGTACCTTTCAAGCTTCTTCTTGAGTGCCCTATTTATCTCATCCTTCCGAGTTATCCTCGCCTCTCCTCTTTCTATGTTCTTGATTATACGGTCCCAATCTGTTTCCACCAGACAAAGAGTTAATCACAGTAAATAGAAGGTTTGCCAAATTTGATCTGATCTTATATTGTCCAACTTGTTATAAGTAACTACACGCTGGGGTACAAATTCAAACTGCACTATTTTTTCTCATACATCTTGTATATCCAAGTATGTAAGGGATGGAGGGAGTTCACTTCAGATGAAGTTTAAGCCTGGGGTACACAATGAAGAAAAGTGTTTCTTTGTTTTTGGTACCATTACCAATGTTCACATCATGAAGACGGGGGTACAAAATAGATGGATATCACATGTTGGAACAAGCTGATCATTGCTGATTCAATTGCCTGGCTTTAGGCCAGGACATGAAGCCAATCTGCCGGTGGAGAAAATTGACAGAGAATAAAATGACATTGCAAGGTACCATTCAATTCCTTGTATCTCTGCTTGAAAACAGCAGCATATCTCTCTACTTCCTCTTCTGTTTTACCCTCGATTTCAGTAGCTATGCTCTTGATATCATTCCTGCCATACTTCTCGCAAGCCCGAATGAATGCGCTGAAGTCCCTCCTTGACCAATTAGAGAAACCCTGAAATTTTGCAAAGGAGCAACGTGTAAATAGAAAGGGAAACACTGGAAAAAAGAAAAATGATAACTTTTAGATAGTATATGGTCTCATTCTCACCTCTTCTAGTAACTGGTCCTTTTCTTCCTGCTCCTCAGCTGTCAATGGATCTATAATCTCTATTAAGGGGGAAAAAAGTAGCACAAGATATTTTAGCTTCAGTGTAAAACTGATATTAAACTTGGATGACATATTTTATGGGGAACTATATTGTACCGGAACTTACTCCACTACCATTTCAGAGGGTTTATTTCAGTGTGCCCTCTTTATTGTTTCAATTCTGCCTATTTTGTCATCCTGAAATATCAAATGCAGTGTGGCAGCTTTTTTTGGCTTGTACTATAGCAAAATGTTGCCAGTAACAGAAACTCACATCGAAATGATTCTGACAAAAACGTCAGTTAATTGGGCAAAATATTAAATAATAAGAGTACCTTCTTGATCGTCAGCATCTCCAATAGCATCCTTATCCTTGTCCTTGTTCTTATTACTAGTTTGCTAGTAAATTCAAAAAGAACCAATAAGAAGCTATTTTTTTTAAAGAAACAAAATGTATCAGCAGAATAACATAACATTATAGATAAAAAAGATGACAGTGAAGGACTTACCACAAGATACTTGACTTCTTTCTCATATAACTCATTAAGTCTCTGAGTGTTAAAGAACTGGAAATCGTGCCTAAAAAAATTCAAAATATACTCTAAGCATCAAACATACAAAATTTCAGTCACACGTGTTTCAATTGGTCAAGCTGGTGCAGTTTACCAATATATGCAATCACAGACATGAAGAATCCAAAGAAAAAGCTAAACACTGGTTACAGAAGTGACGATCAATTCAGTAGTCAAATAGGAAAAGGTAAATTCCATGCATGGGAAAAAAATCCGAAACAAGAAAAGTGCCTTACAGGTGGGGCATTTTTGGTATTTTTTGTTCTCTAGGCTTAGCCGGTGCGCCCTGCCGCATTGCTTGCTTAAAATATTCAGACTCTGAGTAGCTACAAGAAAATAAAAAGGCAAAGTTAGGTTAAAAGTGCAATGAGAAGATTTGCCAAAGCACAATTCCAGAGCAACTAGACCATAAATTAATCCATACTTTCTCTTTCTTTCCCTCCTTGGAGGTTCTATCCAGTTGTCAGTAACAAGTTTCTTGAAGTCAACCTTGTTTTCCTCCTTCAATCAGCAAAAACCAGAGTTAGAGGATACAAAGACAAAACAATAAATTCCAATTTGCAAATACGCCCAAAAATGGACAATCAATCCTCCCTTCCTAGCAAGAGTTTCCTGATATGATACGTTCCATGGTTCTCACATATTTAGAAAAAAAGTTGCAGAATAAGTTGATAAGAATATGAAATAAGAAGAGCAAACACATTTATAGCTCCTCTCATATGAAAAGGGGCACCAAAAAGAAATAAGGTTCCCAAAAATGGTAAAACTTATAAAACAGAAGCAACATCAATATATATGTCTTACCTTGTCATCATCAAAATCATACAACTCGGCCGCTGCACAGAAAGAAAAGAACTGTTGTAACACATCAATAGAATCAACATTGGGAAACACAACTAAATCTCCTCAGTACCCTTGCAGCATCCAGAATCTATTGGCTTTTGCAAATCAAAACCTTAGTCTGTGGTTACCACCCCACCCCCCCCCCCCCCCCAAAAAAAAAAAAAAGAAGCGTTTTCTCACTCCCTTATTCCATTGATGAGTGAAAAAATAAATACAATGACCCGGGTCGACCTTTTCTCTGATACAGCAAAGATTAAATTTGATACATCAAAGATATTTCCAGACACTACAATGGAAGGACCTGAGAAGGAAACATTTCCCAAAAATAAAAGCAAAGATTATAGATCGTAAAAAGACAATTCATACTCTCGTCCATCTTAAATTTGATGGCATCTTCAGTGAACTTCTTCATCTTTGCATCAAGTTCAGCTGTAGCCTCTTCACCCTTAGCAATGATTCTGTCAATATCCTCGTCAGTGATGGTGCTATCCCCAGAACTAAACACCATCTCTGCACCAAACCTCACCATTTGCAGCAACTCATCCTTGTTCACAGCTGCAAAGATAAAGCAATAAACAAACAAACATGCAAGAGAACAGAGAGTCAAGTAACAAATTTAAGTGCCACATCAAATATATTGAACTCAGTAAAAAAAAATATAGGAAAGATAAGAAAAATACCTTTCTGTTCAGCCAGCCGACCTTGCTGAATAACAAGAGCATCCAATGCAAGCTTCTTATATGCCCTTTCTATCACTTTCTCCTCAATTGTATACTGAAAGATTATCCAAAGATATTATCCAAGAAGATCATGAAGACAAGTACAAATGAGTATAGAATTGCTGAGAAGAGCTACAAATAATTGCAACTGACCTCAGTACAAAAGCGGAAAACTTGAACCTCTTTCTTTTGGCCAATTCTGTGGGCACGATCTTGTGCCTGCAGGTCAACTTGTGGATTCCTAAAATATAATGTTACCAGAAAAAAATGAATTATCAACAAACAGTGTGACCGCACTCTATCCAAAGCATTAGGTAAACGAGTTGCATAAGGTTGCTATGTGCAAAAAGCACCATTAGTTCTTAAAGTTAGGTGTACATTTTAAGATGCTAACTAAGGCAGTCGATACTAGCGCATGAACTATGGGATCATTTCATTCTTTGACAATTAGTAGTATTTGGGGTCATATAATATTTTCCTTTTTGTCAAATGTTTAGCCTTCATAAGCTATATCAAAATAGTGTGTTCAATGAGAAACAGCAGAAGAAAAGGACATACCAATCACTATCATAAAGGATGACAACATCAGCAGTTGCAAGATTAATACCAAGACCACCAGCCCTGGTGGAAAGCAAGAAGACAAACTTCTCACTTCCTGGTCTGTTGAAAGCCTCAATGGAGGCATCACGGTCTTCTCCACCAGTGTTACCATCAATGCGGCAATACTGGTATCCTTGATACATCAGATAATCCTCTAGGATGTCCAGTAGTCTTGTCATCTGAGGCAAAACTTATGTTAATACGAAGTTGTCTAGCAGAGCAGTTAGTAGTATGCATTTAGTAAGTCCTACTTTCACTAATAAACCCCAAGCAGTATATACAAATTGATGAAATAAATTGTGGTCCAAAACAAAGTATAAGACTATTCATGATGGTCACTTGATTTCAGAAAACAGAAGTTGCTTATAATATTAGAAAATATCAAACTTGATGGCAAAAAAGTGATCATGTAGCAGAGTTGATTAGAGAAACAACAGACCTGTGAGAATATTAGCACTCTTGAATCACGGTCCTTTAACTTTGGCAGAAGTTTATCTAAGAGAACCATTTTCCCTACATAGAAGAATAACATTTGATCATGAAAACATTTATTAAACAAGATATTTTTTTTCAATTTTTAAACAAACTCCTGCATAAGTTTTTTTAATCCTCAAGTTTGCTAACAATGACAATCAAGTTTCACTTGAATCTGCAACATTTAGAATGATACAAGAAATTAATTAAAAGAAGAACAAGGAGTAATGAAGCATTCTCTCTACATTCCATGGATAAGGCCTGGAAATAGAATTCCATGGTTGCAAATATAAGCGTTCTAGTACACAAACATACAAGTTTGTATTTAGGTTAGAACACCTATATCCATATGTACTTATTTTTGCATTCTAATACCTACAAAAGGGCCAACAAAGTCAATGGTTGTCTGTCAACATCTACTAACAATAATATGTAAGTGAAACTACAACATTGGACCTTGTATTAAATATTTAGATCTTGGGAGGGTAGCTATAGTATATGATCAAGCATGTCACCAACTCAAGACAATAGGAAAAAAGAAAGGATGATCATGAACATACCTGCATTGGTGATGAGATGGTCGCCAGTAGTGTAAGGTGGGCCTGGCTCAGCCCCCTGGAAGAGGTAAGGGTGATTACAGCACTTTCTCAATTGCATTGCAATGTTTAATAGGCGCTTGCGCTCGCCACCTGCATTGACAACTTCCAAGTCCTTTTGTAGGAGAGCACGATAGTACTGTTTTTGCATTTGAGACATTCCTACTTTGAGAATGGTTTCCTTTTTTGGAGGAAGCCCTTTCTCCACATCAGACTTCAGTCTCCTGAGCAGAAATGGCCGTAGAACCTTCACAAAAAATTAAGTAAAGAGCTTCTGTTAGAATGGTGTAGGAGAGTTACTTTTCTTTCCCTTTTTCCATTTTTTATCATCTTCCTTTTCATGTGTATTTTAAGTGTGCACGTACCAGTTATGCTATTGTTCTGATGTGCTTATACAACTAAAAATAAATAAACACAAATATCTAAATTAACATCAACTAAAAATTCTCTACCAGACTAGATCAAAATGCATAAAACCATATCAGCATTGAAATGCTTTCCGCATATGATAACCATATCAGCACCAATATAGGAGAAGTACCCTTGACAGAGTAATTAAGAATCTAAGATCTCAGTACAGGACCTTCTATCATGTATACTATTGTACCTTGTGAAGCTGCTGAACAACTTCTTGCTGATCATTCTCACCAGAAATTTGGAACCACTCATCAAAAGTTTCAGCAGAGCTGAAAATCTCAGGAAGCAAAAAGTTGAGGAGCGACCATAGCTCATGAAGATTGTTCTGTGTCAAAAAAAAAAAAACAAAACATCAATGGTATACATTAAGATGACAGTTATATAAGATAATACATTACTTAAATATAACCTGTTATACAATGGTCCCTGTAGGGATCTTTTTGATCAAACAGTCCCAGGATGACAATGTCGAATTTCTGAATAACAACAGTTGGGCCATTGACAGTTACAGTGTTCTCCATCTGGACTATAGTATAAAACTCAAGGCAAGATAGTACCAACCATGAAAACTATCATCAGTTGGTACATGCTAACATAGTACCGAAATCTGCAAATTAAAATGACAAACCTGCAGAGGAGTGCCGGTAATTAGCATACGGTAGTTGGTATTGTAGAGTCGCATGGTTTTGGAGAGAAGAGAGTTCTCATTCTTTATGCGATGTGCCTCATCTATTATGATGTATCGCCAGCTGAAGCGTCTCAAGGCTGTTTTTTCCTTGATTGCCATTTCAAAGCTAGTCACACATATATCAAACTTCCCAGGAACCAGCAAATTATCTCTTATATGTGCCTGTGAAGTAGCCCCCCCAAAAAAAGCCAAATGATTAGCATATAGAACGTTCCCAAATGCATAGCATAAGAGTGCATTATTTTTACCCTAGAAAGGTGAGAAAATATAGTATGATTAACGAGAAACACAGCAGTTATTATGCACGAGATATCAAATCTAACCGCGCAAAACAGCAACATAATACCAACAACACTTGTGAAACACCATACGTACCTATGAAAACATTACATATATCCTCTACCCCTTCCCTTTCACAATTCATTACAAACATAACATTATATATCCTCTGTGCTAATTTTGTTTTCAAATTAGGGATAAAAGGGTAATTTGTCTTCAAGTTAGGGACAAATTACAGTTGATCCCTTTCAAATGGCATTTCGCCATGAATGAATGCTTAGAGCCCTTTAATCAAGGGCCCAAATAAACGCTAAAACCAGCCATTAGAAAGATGAAACATATTGACTTTACCCTTTCTTCAGGATTTCCTA
Organism: x Bolboschoenoplectus mariqueter; assembly: GCA_037678475.1. Lineage (NCBI taxonomy): Eukaryota > Viridiplantae > Streptophyta > Magnoliopsida > Poales > Cyperaceae > x Bolboschoenoplectus > x Bolboschoenoplectus mariqueter. The sequence continues at coordinate 637,832 of CM075258.1, read as the reverse complement.
GGAACTTGATGGGACGCAAGATTGGACAGAAGCGTTTGATCTCATTCATCCAATTACCAAGTGTGGATTTTGGGGCCACCACCATATGGGGTCCAGTGATCCCTCTGAACTCATGCAGATAACCCATCAAAGAAATGGTTTGTAGAGTTTTTCCAAGACCCTATGAAATAATAGGATATGAGTTTAAGCAGTCTGAATGGAATATCAGGGATATTAAAATGCTCTAAAGAAACTAAAAGAACTGGAAGTACCATCTCATCAGCCAATATTCCATTAATTCCATTCTCATACAAACGGATAAGCCAGTTAAGTCCCGCTAGTTGGTAATCCCTCATTTTCCCTTTTATACCTGCATAATAAAAGGATAATCTTTTACCCAGTTATAATATAAGTTTGGAAAAGTATGTTCATCATACACAAATCAAGCTACTGTGAATTTCTTTAAGGGTACATAAATTAATGTGATTATCCAGCTCTTCTTACCAGCTTTTGCTGGAATATTCTGGTTATTAAGAAATCACTGTACTGTTAGCAACCTCCATTTTTTTCTTAATCCTTTACCAAAAAGTTGATTTGAAGTTAATATGGTAGTTATTTGGAGTATTATATAAATAAAAATGACCACAAAAAAGGCCAATACTGCATCACTTCATACTTCTTTCCCTAAAAATCAAAATTTTCTCAACTGGAACAAGTTTGGGAGTAGTATTATAGGCACCTGAAATGGTAACAAATAGACCAGTGATGTTTATTGCAATAAAATAAATTAGACGGTGAAGTAGGAACTCACAAGATGGTTGTGACAACAATCTGGTCCCACCAGTACCAGCAAGCGCATCCTCTTCCTCCTTAAGGTACACCTCGTCTTCTTCCTCCTCTGTTACTTTCGATGCATGGCGGCCCCTAAGAATTTAATCAATACAAAATTGGGTTTCATCAAAGACAAAAAGGAAAAATAAATCCACTTTTCTTTAAAAACTAAGAAAAGAAAGGACCCCGTCACAGCTAACCAAAAGCAAATTTGTACACAGCTATTCCTTGCCCCTATGTACCTCAAGCAAACTTGTAATAAAAAACAATATAAAAAAACTTTAGAGATTTTTCTGGTATCTGCTGGCATTTGTAGTGCACCTGACTAGCTTTGCATTTCAGGAAATAAAGCAAATAAGCTATTATCCCAGCACTTGGTACTTCTACATGTTACAAAAGCCAAGAATCAAGTGAACAAATTACCTTCCCCGAGGCCTTTTCTCTGAAGCTGATTGGCTCCCTTTGGCAAAGTGAGCAAATATTTCAGTCTGCTGAAGAAGATACTTCAGCCTTCCCTTTCCTTTGTTGTTCTGTCAACCAAACCAGCTTATTATGTATAGAACAACAATAGAGCAGATTTTCAAACCAAATGATCCAATTTGTTTAGTCTAAGTAGTAATGTACCCTGTTGCACTCAAATCACCCAATTTTGCTTCCATAATAGAAGTATTAAAACATCCAATATGCCCTCAACCATAATAAATTCCATTAAGAAATGGCAAAAATATTGTCTGGTCAGAACAGAAATATGAAATACACTATCAACATCACAGTTGACATATATAGGGCCAAAATCCAGTAACAAATAGAACACAAGTCCCCTCTTTAACAAAATCAGTGTGCACAAACTAACCATATCAGCATCTATGGAGGCATTCTGGGCATCCAAAATTTCTTGAATCTTATGTTTCTTAATTTTCTGGAGCTCTTTAAGTCTAGCTTTCTCACGCCTTCCAACATCAGCATTTGCTTCTGCATCAGCTGCCTGAGATACAAAAAATAATATCACCAATTAATTGACTCCATTTAATAACAGAACATCAATTACAGAAACGGGACTGTTCTTACAAAGGTTGGATGTTAAGCTATTCTAGATCAGTCAATCAAAAACCCACAGATTCTACAAAATTAAAAAAACCCATGGAATTATAATACCTAATTGAACCTAAACACTAAGAAAGCCCACAATTTACTTCAGAGATCCCAATAGGTGTTGACAACTTATCAAGACTGCTGAACAGCTAAAACTCTTAAAAACAAACAAATCGAATTGTTTGCCCCTTCATATATGGCAAATTTCCTGTGAATCAGCCAGATAATCTCCCATAAACCCTAAATTTCCAGAACAAGCTCATGAAAAACCCTCCAAAAATAGAGCAGAACCAAACATGTACTCTGTGGTTTCATCAAGTAGGGAACAATAAGATCGACACGATCCAATCCTTCTCCTGCTAGGCAAAGCCCTCGTATTTAGAGAGACACAAATAATAAACCCTAAACCAACTCGAAAGAAAGGAATCAAAATCTGTCGCCTGCTTAAATATTCATCTATGCGAATTCATCGCTTTTGATTACTGAAAACCTCCCACCAGAATAAAAATTCCCTCCAAGAGGCAACCCGTAAAAGGTACCGCATATCTCATCTAAAGAACCTTCTATCGATAAGCAAAATCAAAATCCTTACCTCTTCATCCGCAGCATCGTCGTCCTCTGTGGACTGAGTTGCTTCGGCATCATCTTCCTCTCCAGCCTCATCTGCGAGGTCAGCTGGCCTCGCGACAGCCTCAATCTCTTCTTCGTCGACCTCCTCACCCGCCGCCTCCGGCGCATCGTCGCTGTTTTCCGGCGTATTCTCAGACGACCCGCCACCGCTTGCGCTGCCTCCATCAACCCCGTTTGAAGGCTCCTCTTCTTCCTCCGACGCGGAGGAGAACTCCTCGTACTTCGATCCTCTCGCCATGGAAGCGGGACAAGGCGGTGGTGGTTCCTTGTCCGATCGGTTCCGAAATGGAGCGAATTGGGAGGGTTTGAGAGAGAGAGAGAGAGAGAGAAACGGAAGGAGGGGGAAATACACAAAGGTAAAGGATGTGAAGTAAATAGAACGTGAATTAATACTACGGATTCTCTGTACCTAGTTCGGTGATGTCATATGTATGAGCATTGTGTTGCTTACACTCCGTAAGGCCTTAGAAGAGTAAGAAATAAACAGTGACAACTGTGGGGATCCGCTGTCAGAATCCCGCGATACGATGGCTGCTCTGAATGTGTAACATGGCGAACTTGGACCAGCGGGAACGTAATTTCTTTTTCATTTTTTTTCTTTTACAAAAGCAAAGAAATAATTTCACAGAGCCCGGTCTACGGTCGGTTCACGGAGCGGGTCCCAGGGTGTTACTTGTTAATGGAGCGGATTTTTGCATCCAAATTAAATTTGCTTCGTTTTTTTCCTTCTAATTTACATCTAGATGAAAATAATAAAAAAACTAACACTTTTTATCATGTTGCATGAATAAATTTTAGTCATATATAATATTACCAATAACTTTAAAATGTAAAGTAATATAAAGATTAACCTTAGATCATATCGTATATAATAAACTTATCCTTCAAAAATATGAATATTAGAATTTTTTTCATTTTATATAATTTTTTTTTAAATTCACATTTGTTATATATGGTAGAAATAAATTATAATTTTTTTTGTTGTCGATGATAACGATGAAATTTTTATAGCAATTAATGAGTGACATTGTACAATGACAAATTCATTATATTCAATGAACGAAATAATATCTAGCGTGGAGGCTAGAAGAAAAATTATAAAATTAAATATAAATAGTGCAATTGCTTAAATAGTGACACGTAATTAATTATCTTACTTTTTTTGCATTAAGAGCACCATCCCTCCTAAGCTCCTATGAATAAAAAATATTTTTACCTTTTAGACTTTAAAAATTCTCAAAAAAAAAAGGAGCAAAGTAGATATAAAATGCAAAGAATTTATTTTAATCGTATGTAGATGGGCACATGAAAAAAGGAATAAGAGCCACAAGATATTAATTAATTAAAAAATTCGTATTGTGGAATCAATAACAACCAAAGTAAAAAGAAATAAAAATGTCCAGATCAACAATAATTTTATTTTATTCTTAGTTTTCTGAAGACAAATTATAATATTAAAAATTAAATAAATAAAAAAATAGGATAAAAAATTATAAAAATAGAAATGACGGATTTTAAAAATTCGTCCTAAACATACTTTTAATATTTTTTATTAAGGGACGGATTTTCAAAATCCGTCCCTCAACCTGAAAAATAGATTTTAAAACCCCGTCTCACATTAAAATATTATTTTTTATAAAGAAATAAATAAAAGTACGTTTGAATACGAATTTTCAAAATCAAAATCCGTCCCTTTTACATTTATAATTTCTCATTCTATTTTCTTATTGATTTAATTTTAAATATTAATTTTCTTAAATAAAAAAAAACTTCAGTACTTCTTATGGGGAAGGTATCCGGGTATGAATAGCATTATCACTGATACAACACAAATGTGCAGTTTTGGCGCCAGAAACGACCATTTTTCCCGCCAAATAATTGCCAGAGAACTTCCACTTTCTTCCGCCGTTATATCCGTACGTAGTACGTACTGTTGTATTTCCCAATTTCATCCGGGCTTTTTATCCGTTGCAGTTTTGCACCTCGCAACAACCAATGTTTCGCCAATCGGAAGCGAGGAGTTTTCGGTGTTTATGAGATTAAATATGGTATGATGGATAAAATAATCGTTTGATGGTATTGAAATTCGCATAAAAATTTTGCTCTTATGTTTTAATAATCGTACGAATTATCGGATTTAATGATTCAACGGTGATTTTGTTTGTTAGAACGCCTCCCCCGATTCCTTCACCAATGATTCAAAATCTGAAAATGAATCAGAATAGCGTCGGTGGCTATGTAGTGAGGATCAAATCGACTGGACGGATCAATGTGATGAACTCGGGTTGCGTAATTGCGCTCCGCTCGAATGAACGATCGAGTCTAATGTAGGCGAATACATAAAAATTTTTAATGGAGATTAACTATTTATTAATTGAAAATTTTATGATGATTGATTTAATTTAATTTAATTTAATTTATTATTTTATAAGAATGGGATCAAACTATAATTTTTTGTGTAAAACATAAGGGGTCAAATTAGATGTATATTGTAAAATTTTCTGAAATTACAATAAAAAAAATAATGCATGTTATCAAATTTTGAATATATACGGATAGAGTTCAAAAAACGATATGCCGTGATTAGTCATGTCACGGATGTCACGGCACGGCACGCGTGCATATTACGTGACATGTCTCACGTGTCACATGAAGTGTCTCTTTTCAATTAAAATTGGCACGGCACGGCACATGAAACGTTACATTATGACATGTCATTTGATCACGGAAAAGTCATATATTCATTATTTTAGATATTTTTTAGTTTTTAATATAAATATGAAAAAAAAATTTATCATAAAAAAATTTGTAATATTTTTCAACACTTTACAATAAATTTTATAAATTTTTCACGATTTTAAATATTTTTTAATATTTTTTCAATGAAAATATGAAATAAAAAAAATAACATGTTATATGTGTATTGCGTTACAACATATATTAACGCGTCACAGTATAACACGATATGTCTAAACTTCACGTGTTTTATGCATACGTGCCATAGACGTAACGTGTCTTCACTTTATTATTTTTGATACGTCACGTGAAAAAAATATTTTAATCACATCACAACACGTCATATGACCGAAACATACTGTATTTTTTACACAAAAATATGACGCTACATGACGTTTTTTATTCACTATGAATCTGTTTGACAGTGCTATTCTAATACGAAATTATTGGAATAGCAGAATAGTCACAAAACAGATTGCCAAACGCTGAAAAAGAGTGTGTTGGAATAGTACAATAGATACCGTTCCCTTATTGGTACCATACGTTCAATTGGCGGAAGAACTCCAAAAAATTATCTATTTTTTTATTGTCTCTCTCTCTCTTTGTGCTTCTTTCTTCCAAAAAAAGAAAACAAATGTTCTTTATCCATTCTATTTCCGGCTGTGTGTGTGTTTTAAAGGTATGATTCTTTCTCATTTAATTTTAAAATTTTAATATTTTACTGAATCAAATATGTGCAACTTTTGGGAAATTATCTAACTGCTGAAATTTTCATTACACGATATTTTTATACAATTATCTAATTGCTGAAATTTTATAATGTTATAATATTATCCAACTAGAAAAATCCGTTCTTACATATAAGGATAGTTGAATTTTTTTTCCAATTCCTTAAATATTTTTATACAATTCCATTTCACTATTCTAACTGATATTTTACCAAACAATATTTTTACTCTTCCGAATGATATAAAATAACACTAATTTATACACCGTGTTGAATAACACTCTTCTACTACTATTCTACTTTTACTAATCAAATAGTATTATTTTAGTACCATTTTTTGATTTGCCAAACGAACCCTATATACGAGGATCATCGCATCCACGTAAATCCGCCGAGTCTCATTTTAGGAAAAAAAAAATTTGATTCTAAACTACAAAATTTGGGTTGGGTTTTTCAGGGCTAAATTATGGAATTGGGCTAATGGGCCTCTTGAACTCTTCAACCAAAATAAAATCTCCTTTTGTATCTGTTACTTAATTTTTAAATATTTATAAAAAAAAATTTATTCGGATTTCGAACTTACGACTTCTCACTCACAAAATATTATCTTTGTCACTAAGTCAAAAATTGGTTTTGTTCTGTCCAACATTTTAAATAAGTAAGTAAATAAATAAATAAATGTGCAAGCGTTCACTTAATTTAGTTTAAATAGGTGTGCAATTTTATTAAAATAAGTGTTCATTTTTGTTGAATGGACACCAATTTTTGAGGGTTTTAAATGACGAGTTTAGAAAATTAAAACAAATATAACGAAATATGTTTTGACTTTGGTCAAAATACGTGATAAATGTCAATAAGTATTCTAATTTGAAATAGTATTTGATTCAAGTTTGGAGGCAAAATGTCAATAAGTATTCTAATATACGTGTATTTAGCAGATTTGAGTGCTTGTTTTAGCTAATAATAAGTTTGGAGGCAAAATTTCATATATATTCTTTCAAAACTTTGAATTTATTTATTTCTCACTCTAAAATACATAATATTATATTTACGCTCTCAAACTATTAAAACTCTCACATTTGCCAAGCAAATTTGTATATTACATCAATTATATCCAAAGACTCAAATTAGTTAAATTTTCTAAAACTCAAACTAGTTAAGATCTCAATTAATATTTTATGACTTTTTAATTATTAGTTTGGAACCGTAAATATGATATTATGAATTTTAATACGTAATTTCCAAATTTTAAAATGAATGAAAGATATATATGAAATTCTGCCTAAATTTTGAATTTTAGACTTGTGCAAAATAATAGAGTGTAAAATTCTATAGGTACATAATTATCTATATCCTATAGATAAATTGGAACTATAATTAATATAGATAAATATACACAAAATCCCCTATTCATATATATCTTTTTCATTTTTTTTATATTGCTGTGCTCAACTCCTACAACTAACTTGAACTAGAAGCCCCAAACATACAAATCCAAGTACCATATGGTCTAATTAAATATAGAAAAATAATAGATGCATGTCTTAATTATACCTCTTATTTATACCTTAAATATTTTTATATTTTTTCAAAAAATATTTATATCTAATGACAAAAGTGTTTATATTTTATGTTACTTGATATTATAAGTTTTGTAAGTTATACTTTTATTTGTAAAATAAAAGTTTTTAACTTGAATTTTCAATAATTTTTCAGAAAAGAAAAAATGATAAATATTTTTTATACTAACTATAAACACTTATAAATATAAATATAAATAAATTAATTATTTAATATAAATATTTTCGAAATGTAAATAAATAACGCGTAACACGGGGTACGGGAATAATTTCTCTTTAAATATATACCTAACTAGAAATTCGATGCTTCTTTTCTGGTTACTATCTTTGAAGAATAAAATCTCATTTAAAATCAAGGATGAGAAAAGGAACCGTGGTCTGTTCGCAGCATCACAGAAGAGATATATGATATATATGATATATGATATATGACATATCTATCTATCTATCTATCTATATATTTGATGTTTTAGATGAGGTGGAGGTATCCATGGCCTCTTCTTTTTTCCCTTGTGCCTTTTAAGAGATTCTATTCTATTCACAAAGGAAAGGATAGATGAGAATATAATAAATTGTTTTTGCTGACATGCATATGCATAGATTCGAAATGGTTTGATGCAACAGATTAATTGCTATTATTTTTCCAAATCTTTGTTGCATTTAATTAATATTAATTGCTATTATTATTCCAAATATTTGTTGCATTTAATTAATATTAATTGCTATTATTATTCCAAATCTTTATCGCATTTAATTAATATATATATATATAGTCAAATTTTCAATCAAAATATTAAAACAGTTGATTTTTTTCATTGATATGTCAAATTGTTTTTTATGCTCTTTTTTGTATTTAATGTGATATAAATCCTTTGTTAAATTACAGTTGATGAAATTATCTTTTTTTTTATAAATATGAGACCAATAATTTTTTTTATCGACATAACATGAAAACAACAAAGAAAAAAAAAGAGAACCTAATATTATTTTTTTGAAAGATAAACGTCTAAAATTTTTTTTAAGAAGAAATCCAAATTAGTTCCGCTCACTTATTTTTCAATTAGTAAAATTTATTTTATCACAATAAATCTTTTATTTAGTAGTACTATCAGCATATATATAATACAAGCATCGCATATATATAAAGTTTATTTCAGCTTAGAGAAAGGGTATAATGGTAATTTTAAAATTATAAAATTATAAAAACCTCACAATATATTAAATAGAGAAAAAAAAGGCTAGATGAAAAAATGTTGTTTTTAAATGGACAAATTGACCATTTTGATTATTTATGAGAGGAAATTGGTTACTTCAAAAATTTTAATGAATATATTGTCATTTATTAATCCTAACATTTGAACTTTGAAGATACAATCACAGAGACTGATATTTAAAATAGTACTATTTATATAATTTAACCGGATATTAATTAAATACTGATTGTTAACCATACCTTTAATCTAATCTTCTCGAACTTTTTTTGTTGTTGTTTATATAAAGACTCAGCTCACTAATTTAATTTATGGAAAATAATTATTCATTAGTCTATTTAAAAATATGTTTAATAAAAAGTATTGAGTTAATACTCAATTGGATATGATTCTTGTAACTTTCTAAAACTTATAAATTAAGTATTTATTGCTTGCCTATAATATTTCCTTTACTTTTCCCAATCATATGAAGGTTCCTGGAAAATGCATTTATTAGTAAGAAAATCTTTTAGCACTAAAAAAATTTGTAAATATTTCCCTATATATAAAGTGCTTATATATTCTGAAACCCCATAAAATAAAACATTTTTTATAATTTCACTTAATTTATAATTTATAATTTTATAATGAGACCGATAATTATATTTTTTTGTGATTGAGTAAAATATTAAATAGTCTTTAAAGTATCACTTGTGTTCTGTTTTAGTCTTTAAAATTTCGAATGTATCACTTTATCGTCAATTAAAATATAACTACTTTATCTTTTTGATTCTTAAAATTTTAATTTGTAACAACTTAGTTTTATCAGTATCAGTGGCAAAGAAAAAACTAAATAAAGATCCACATTTTTATCCGTGTCATAATGAAATACCTCATGATATTTATGATTAGAATATTTCTAATATACATTCAAATTTTCTGCATACATTCTATTTTAATATACATCTTATGGCTGAAATTTAAATATAAGAGATTTTAAGTTTTTCTTTTTTTTATCTAGAAGAGGATAGCTTAGTCAATTTAGTGTATTAATAGATGGAAAGTCTGGCTATTAATTTGAGTAATGAATCGGAAAAAGGAATTAAGAATGTAATTTGGTAGCAATTAATGCATTAAAACTTAGAAACCAAGAAACCTTCTTCTATCTCTGCTTCCACCATTAAAATCTAAAATTAGTGTAGAAGAGAGAGAGAGAGAGAGAGAGATGACATGCTTGTTGCTCTAAATTTTTTTTATCGTACAGATTGAAGAACAAATAAAGGAAAATTATATAGCCTGTCTTTTCAACTTTGTACCTGATTTGCTACATGAATCAAATATTCATCTAGCATAAAAATATATGACAAAATCATAGGTATAGAATGATTTAACAGATTGATAGAGAAAATTCCTATATACAAAATATACTCAAATTAATACTAAAGTCAGAAATGACCTTCCTATCCTTTAGACATCAACGATTATTATGATGACATTAATATTATTGCTAGTACCAATTTAAATATAAATATGAAGTGAAACAAGGATTAATACTGAGTGAAACAAGAAGATATATAGTGCAATAATATTGAGTGAATTAAGAAGATAGTGCAAGAGATGCTGTATCACTGCTTTCTCTTTTCAGCTAACACTCAAAGCCTGAAATGCTTCAACGAATTAAATACCCCACACACATTAAACACATTATGCCATATATTGCCAGAAGAAAATATATATACTGAGCGATATATATATATATATATATATATATATATATATATATATATATATATATATATATTTTCATTGTTATGCCTCATTCAAGCACATGAATTAATGCAGCTTTTTGTTCTTTTATTATGATAAAAGAAGAGGTTGGGCTTAGATCTTTCTTTTCTAATAAAAACCAGATAATGTTGATTAGATCTCATACTGTATCATAAGTTTTAGCGAGATGTATGTTATAATTAATTAAGTTCTGACAGAGCCCATGTATACCTTTCCAACAACAAAGAAAAAATATATATAACAAAAAGTAGTGAAAAACTTTATTTCTATCAAAAAGTAGTGAAAAACATTAAGGAAAATATCCATCATTGACTCCCACCATGCATGTAATTAATATCCATCCTTTCCTACAAAGCATATGATTATATGGGCACAAAAAAGCCCACAAATCATGCTTCTCTCTATATCTTATTATTCCCCATACATAGAGGTATATAATTAACTTCATAATAACTTATTGACTTCCTGTATACGTATACAAACTCTTCTATTGTTGTATGCATAGTGGGAATGCATGACATTGCGATATATATGTATATATATATAGCATCTACAACCAAATAGCCCCCGCATTACGAAGCATCGGCACAAGGTTGCCGCTCATGTGAAGTGACATGATGTTGTCGGTGGATCCCACCAGCTTCCCTCCAATGTAAACCGCCGGAACAGCCGGGCTACGTCCGAGAAGCTTAACAAGTGCCCCTTCAATGTCCTTTTCCCTCGGATTCTCATCCAGCTCATGTACAGTCGGGTTTACGCCAAGATCGATGAATAGTCTTACGACCGTGTGCGACATGCAGCAGGAGCTCTTGCTGAAGACCACAACTGCCTTTTGAGACGCTAGCCTGGTCACCGTATCCATTCTACAAACTTATATAGTGTGATATATATATGTATATATAGTTTGTGAGTTCTTGCAGAGAATTTAAGAGATCTAAAGGTGTTTGGTTTGGAGTTTGTGATGGTTTGAAATCTTGAGTTATGACTTATATATATAGGGGAAGAGGAGGAGACTTTCACTGAATAAGAGAAGTCCAGATAATGTAACATTAATTCATATATGCAACTATATGGCAGGGAATAAAGTGTAGTATTAAAAAATAGATAATCAACAGCTTTTTTATTTTTTTTCAAGGAATGGTGGAGGTTGGAATATTTCAGATATGTACGGTGAGATATTATCAGATATTATCTTGTGAAATGGTCGAGAACTTTCTGGTTTTATCAACTTTCTGGTTTTATCATTGAATAATAGATAGATGTTTAATTTCACATGCTTATTTATTTTGTGTTGTGGTGTCCTGGCCCTTGCAGCCTCATAGGTTTTATTATATCCGAATCTTTCAATACTGATTAACGGAAAATAATTATTAAAAGTAAGAAATAATGAGAAAAATAATGAAAATATATATAGTGTACATGACTACATGATGCTGGCAATTAAAACGGATAAATTTTTTGAGAGATTACTAAATTTCACATGAAATTTAATTATATTTGATCAATAAACTTTCAATTATTCATTTTTAGTCATTGAATTTTGATGTATATTCATATATATTTAGTCATTTTGTCATCTTTTTTATCCAAAATTCTAAGGGAACCTAACATGACGCCTATGTGGACCTCTATAATAGTCCGATTGTACAAGAATGACGTAAACACGGCATCAACTTCTGTTAGAGTTTTGGATGAAAGAAATGACAAAGTGACTCAATATATAGATATATTAAAGTTCAGTGATTAAGAATAGATAATTAAAAATTTAGTAATCAAAAATAAATTTTACGTAAAGTTTAGTGGCCTTTTAAAAAAATTACCCCAATTAAAACCTGACCCAATCTTAAGAACTCGTTCGATACAATAAATTTGAAAAATCAAATTAACTCGAATTCAAACCAAGACGATTTAAATAAGATCAGACGGTAGTGTGAAATCCAAAACCTGATAATAATAATAAGAAATCAAACTATATATATTCAAATCCGATATGATGCAATCCGAATCCCAGACTGGACTGAAGAACTTGTCCAGCTCAACCAAATCCAATTCAATAATTCAAAAAAGGTCAAACTAATCACACTAGCTAGATCCTAGATTTCTCAAAGTGTGCGTGTCCAATATTGGCTATAGGGGTTGGAGATAAGATATATCAAATCCCAAAACTAGATTTTTTTTAAGATGAGAAAGAATTAATGATATGTTAGATTAGATATGTGAACATATAAACATGTCAGAGATATACATCTTCTTTTATGTCCTGTGTGCAAGATCAATGGTGCTAGGGGTAATTAAAAAGAGCATATATGCCATATCAAGCAACTTGCATCCGTGCAGCATGGCAGTACAATCAGCATTTTATCAGTTTACTATTGCTTTTCTTTTCAAAGATTATGTAAAGATTTTGGGGAAATTTTAATTTTATCTTGCTAGTTAATATGTATTGAGCTGTCATGTGTTTGAACTCTGTATAAGATATTCAGAAATGTGTAACTTCTTTTGTAAATTAATAAACAATATTTGTGTTTTTTGAAATATTTTGTATATACATGATTCATGAATGTGATAGTATTTTATTTGTCCCATGAGTGTTTCAAATCAAAATTTTGACAACTACTCATCATGAAGAGTGCAGACTACATTACAAAATATAAAAGATGAGTGATAACTGCATCCCTTATTTGTATCATAAGTATTTGAAGCTAAGAGCTGCAAAATTTGAGATGCACAACTTAAATTTTGAAATATATATTTTTGAAAAATATTTATATTTAACATTGGATGCAGATAAGAGATACAAAACTTGAGTGTAAGAATCATTTCTCGATCTAAAAATTGTATTTTCTTAAAAATGTGTTTACAGCAATATTAGCTGAAAAGGAAATATGGCCGCTAGAAAGAAAGTGGTTTTATATATTCTATTTCAGAAAGTCACCCAGCTTTCAGTAGGAAAGTACATCAATGTGGGCAAAAAGATATGAGTTAGGAACTTGACTATTGTTGATTTTGAAAATTTTTTATAATCTTCAAAAACAAAATTTAAATATAAATGTAACGTTATAGACATAATTTATATTATTTATATATTGTGTTTATAAGATATGATAATATTTCGTTTACATTTCACCCTACATGATTAAGTGTTTTGAAAATTCAACGGCCCAAAGTTAATTGTTCTTGTCTTCTTGGCGCATAATCAAAGAACATTTAAATTGCATGAGATTTGGTTATAGATTATTTATATGTCCAATAACATATTTATGAAGTTATTTTTAATTATAAATTTAATTTAATTTTTATTAAAATTCAGTATCAAAATTATCAGAATAATTATTGTGAAGTCATCCCTCCTCAAAACACACATCCTTTCTCTCTACAATACATTACGCCTTGTTCACATGATAACATGCTATAGACATACTTTATTACTTCTTAATTAGTTAATATACATAGTCCTTATTACAAAGTTGCACCTAGCTATACCCAAATCGCTCTGGCATTGCGAAGCATAGGCACGAGATCGCCGCTCATATGAAGAGACATGATCTTGTCAGTACGTAGACCCCAACCAGCTTCCCCTCAACGAAGATAGCCGGCACAGTTGAGCCGTCCCCAAGAAGTTTAGTGAGTGCGTGCTATCTCCATCTCCCTCCCCTTCGGATCTTCGTCCAATTCATGCACTGTTGGGTTCACACTGAGATAAATAAACAACCTTGTTACAGGATCCATTAATGTTTCAATTATTTGGAACTATATCTTCATGGTAGGAGAACATAAAGCAAGAGTGAGTATATAAGTTGCTTCTGAAATTTGTGATGCATTTCAGATTTGAGGGATGATCTGATTTTATGGGGTAAGGGGGTGAGCTAGCTATTAGAAATATAGTGTGATTATTCCAGCAAGAGATTGGATAGTGCCACATTAAGTAATGCATGCGAGTAATAGGAAATTAAGCATCAAATGTAATGGGCAATGGCACAGGAGAGGGATCTTTTTCAGATGGAGAGATGGAACTTTGAATATAATTAGTTGAGATGATAACATGGTGCATTAATTAATGTACTTGAATAGGGTTAATTATTTAATTTTCTTGATTCAAATTTTAATGTAGAAGTCACTTTGACATGATCTTAAATAAACACAGTTAAATACATAATTTATTTGATATAAAATAACTTCATATGTATGCAATATGCAAAAATTTTACACATAATATGGGTCATATCTGTTTGGTCTAGCTCAGTCTTTAATGAAATATTAAATTACATTTAAATTACATGAAATTTGAAACACAAATCAATTTATAAGTTCAAGAAAATATCTATAAACTTCTTCTATTTTTAAAATATTTTTCAAACTTATTGAAAATTCATTATTAAGATTGCCAAAATAACCATTATCAAGTGATCCTTCTATACGGGTACTCGTATGTATGTACGTACATCTTTATGTATATAAACACACATATGCACATATATCTATTAGCTATAGATAAGGCATGAAAGGTGATATTGTGGATGGCCGTATATATCAGGGGCCTGATCATGATCTTCTGTGTGTTGTGGTTTTTGATAGAATATTCTAACACACAAAAAGGATTAAAGGATAGCTAAGAATAGAAATGTCTTTCAACCATGGCCTGTCTTTCCGACTAAGATTGTGGCATCTGATAACAAATGCTTTCCAACATTAATTTTGTGACAGTTCTGATCAGCCAGCAGTATCTATCTTCCCCTTTCAAAAATCCAAGGGCCATGTACATACATAGATAGATAAACTCATGAAAGATATTTCAAGATTTAGTCTATCTAGAAGAGTAGAATAGAGTAGAGTATCAATTTGAATGATTTAAGTATGAACAAAGTGCTTAATATAATGAAATAACGATCCTGAATTTAAACAGTATATCCATATATATGGTTTTGCATATATTTTCTTCTGAAGTAAAGATCAATCAAGTAAATGCACGTTCATAAATATAAAGTTTTTATAATTAATATACACGGTATATATAGGTGTGGTTAAAAGATCTGTAAGTTCATTCACACGTATAAGATCAATTTTCGTATTGTGTTTAAGCATTAAAAGCATTTGTACTCTGTTGCTCTATACTGTACAGTGTAGCATATTGCTCGTCCGATTATATCAAGATTTGTGCAAAATAAATCTGAAAAAACCTCCCTCTAAACCACGCCTCTCACAAAATGGAAACCATGGTACTCTCTTTAAACCTGCACGCGCTAAATTTTAAAACCATGGTACCCTTTTTAAACCTGCACGTGCTAAAATTTTAATTTTCTCTTTCTTTTAGTTAAGCAATTAAATCTTTATTCTGATGCAAACAGAGAAGGAACAGAACAATTCTGATATGATCAACTAAACAAAGCGCATAGCTTGGTTCAGAAATTAATTGATAGCGATTCTATAGCAAAGATATATACCAGTATGATATGAATCTCGTAAAAAGAAAAAAAGATACATACCAATACCAGTATGATGACAGTTAAATTTAAGAGATCAGATTAAGCCCAAAACAGGGCACTTCACAGATTACAAAGAAATACTTTGTCTTGGCATCTTGCAACATAATTCAAAAGCATACATAATTTTTTTTTCTTTTTTTTGATAGTAAGTGACCAAGGTCATGACTTGTGCAAATGCAAAAAACATAAATGAATTATATCGACTCTGTCACACTTGATCGCGCATTTTTGAGTCCTCCAAAATTCAAAAAAAAAGAAGAAGAAGAAAATAGTAATAAAGACAATGGAACAGGTCAAATTAATAAGCTCAAACGAGTTTTCCTTGATTAATTTATTCCAAAAAGTTTATGAAGTACTATGTGGGCACAAAAAAAAACCACAAAAACTTCCACTCTCTCTCTCTATAACTTGTTCAATTACATAAAAGCCTAATTAATATTACTTGAGAACCCATAATAATGCAAACTCCAACATACATCAAGTGCATGTGGACATTGAGATGCAATTGCATGCATGCTGAGATCATGATCATCTACACCCAAATAGCTCCGGCATTGCGAAGCATCGGGATGAGATTCCCACTCATGTGAAGAGACATGATCTTGTCAGTGGACCCCACCAGCTTCCCTCCAATGAAGACAGCTGGCACGGCTGGGTTACGACCAAGGAGCTTAGCAAGCGCCCATTCCATCTCCCTTCCACTTGGATTCTCATCTAGTTCATGCACGGTTGGGTTAACACCGAGGTCAATAAATAGTCTCGTGACAGTGTGTGACATGCAGCATGAGCTCTTGCTGAAGACGACCACGGCACGTTGCGATGCTAGCTTCGTCACCGTATCCATTTTTTCAACAGGATTTTGAATTTCTCTTATTGATGAAAAGTATAAAAATGTAGAAGAATTAAGTTGGTTTTGAAATGTTGTGTGCTTTGCTTGTTTGAAGATGGTTTGCTTTTATAGGGAGAAGAGGGGACAGGTTCTTAGATAAGAGTTGCCTTTATTATTTGATTCTCATGTATGAATTGGTGCCACGTATTAAGTGGAATAAAGTTGTCAGTGGAAATGGATAATGTATGGGTCAATTTTTAGATGGATGTGTGGAATTTGGAATAATTTATATATGACAACATGTACCATAAATTTCAACTAATTTTTATCCATAAATTTTAACTGATTTTTATAGTTTATAAGTTGATCATGGTTATATTATTGAATTTTATATACAATATTCTCCCACATCTATTATTCATGATATTAGAACTTTTTCTACAAAATTAGTATAGTCGAGAATTAGTCTTCAATTTACTAATTAAAATAATATTTTTTATATATGTTTAAGGTTTTATGTTTGAAATTTAATTGCAAAATTATTCGTGTATATATATATATATAGCAAGCGATTGCCTACTATGTAATTTCATTAAAATAAAATAAAACGAGTTTACAGACCAAGAGACCCAGAGAACAGAAAGACAGGAGAGAGGGGGGGGGGGGGGGGGGGGGGGGGTTTACATGAATTAGTATATATTTAAATTTGAGAAGTTTGGTTTTCATTTTTATCTCAACTAATCAGTATACATAGTCTGTTGACTTTAAAAATATTGGTTCTAATTGCAAATTCTAGTTCTTTTTCAAATGGATTGGAGAAATAGTTGTAGAATCCCTAGCCCAAATCTCATAAGATGCAGCTTATTATCTTGTTATATCTGCAAAGAATCTAACTTTTAATCCAACAAGAATAACAAATAAACAAATAAGTATATCTAACAGCAAGGTCGGTTCGCAGCATATATTAATTAATTTCATGTATCCAATTTGATATGAGGTACTAGACCTTATCAATATATAGCTTCTTATTTTAAAAAAAAGAAGAAGAAGAATAACAAGAGCATGTATACTGTTCTGTATGTTTTATCTTTTCTATTTTAATCAAAGCTTTTGATCATTGATTGATTCCAAGCGCAATTGGAGAAGAATAAAAATAAAGCTTCAATTGTAAGGAGCCATTAATTGGAGGAATAAAAATGGATGACATCTACATATATTATTCTCTGGTTTTATCTAGTATTGGCCATCCATTTGTTGACATTGTGTAGAGATGCTCATCGCTGTTTTCCATTTTTGGAAAAGATTTCAGAACATGTAGCTAGTTCGGCTAATTAAGCAGAAAAAAAAAACATTGACAAATTAGAAAGAAAAGACAATTTAGTGAAGTGTTTTTCTATCTCGGAATTTTGTAACTATACACTAATATTTTTTAAAAAAATTAAACAACATGATGTCTGAAACTGAACGTACTGATACTGAATGTAAGATTTTTGTACATTTACAGAATGCATGCATTTATATAGGTCAAGATATGTTCGACTTCATTCGGTACCAGAAAGTATGCATTCAAAAAATTAGATACTAGAGTTGTAATTTTTTTTAAAAATAAATGTTCTACTTTAATTAGGTTAACTTTGATTACATCCCCTCCTCTCTCACAACCCCCAAACAACCCACCTAGAAATACAATCCTAATCTCCTAATCTTTTATTGTGCAGCACGTGCATTATGCGGTGCACAGATG
Source organism: x Bolboschoenoplectus mariqueter (assembly GCA_037678475.1). Taxonomy (NCBI): domain Eukaryota; kingdom Viridiplantae; phylum Streptophyta; class Magnoliopsida; order Poales; family Cyperaceae; genus x Bolboschoenoplectus; species x Bolboschoenoplectus mariqueter. The sequence goes on along the minus strand of CM075258.1, from coordinate 619,223 downwards.
GATGGATTTATAAAGAGATTTTTTAGATTTGTTCTGTATAAATTAATCTTAAAGCAATCAGACGGATTATATTCTATACTTTATATGGTGCTGCATACTAAAGTATACAAATCCTAGAAACACACATACAAAGATGCTTATGTGAGAATGCATCTGCATTGACTTACAGTTCTACTCAGCAAAACTGCATTTTATACACTAGCTAGAGGAGTAGATTATGATAAACACTTACAAAATACAAACTAGTTAGCCTTAAGGAAGGGGGAAAAAAAAGGAAATTCCAGATATGTGTATTAATTTCATCAACTAAATAATTAAGAGTTGACTCCTTTCACTCAGAATTGATTAGAAACTAGATAGCAAAAGAACCTTTCCAATGCGCGCAGCAATTAATTAATGCTTGATGTATTTATTTTGTTCCAATCCAAAAGATTCCAACTCCACTTCAAAATAATAACAACACTAGCTATATCTAGAACAATTATCCACTTCTCTACATACATATCATCATTCTTTATATATTCTCATGCAGATGTAGCAATGAATCTACATTGCTAGAATCACACTACAAATCTCTCTCTCCCTTCTGGCGCTTATATAAGCAATCCAAATCTTCAACTTCAAAACCAACAAAACCATCTAAGTTTTTCTCAAAATCTCTTCACAAAACCTCCAAGCAAGTACTAAAACAATGGATACAGTGACAAAATTGGCGGCTCAACGTGCTGTAGTGGTTTTCGGCACGAGCTCATGCCCCATGTCTCACACTGTCATTAGACTATTCATTGAATTTGGTGTAAACCCGATGGTGCATGAATTGGATAAGGATCCAAGGGGAAGAGAGATGGAGCGGGCACTTGCTAAGCTTCTCGGGCGTAGTCCTCCCGTGCCAGCTGTGTTCATTGGTGGAAAGCTAGTGGGCTCCACTGAGAATATTCTAACACTCCACATGAGTGGTAGTCTTATACCAATGCTTAAGAATGCAGGAGCTATTTGGGTCTAGATAGATGCATATATGCTAGCTCTTAATTTCCAAACTTTTTGATGTTGATTAATCATGTTTTCCAGTTTAATTAATTACACCAGTACACTATTTTTTGAAATGTAACAAACTATCTTTAGATATATGCTGGTAAGAGCTTGTATGTGCTCTTCTCTGATATATATTCTTGTGTATGTGCCAGTGTTTTCTTTTCTTTTTTCCCTTTATCTTGGAGTAATAATTGAAATAAATGAGAATTAATTAGAAGTATAAAACTATATGTGCTACTGTCATTTTTTTTTTTTTTCTTGTTTTGATTGTCCAAGACGATTTTAAAGTTCATACAACATTAGTAATGAACAATTATTTGCTGCTAATTAAAACATGTGTATTTACCAAGCTTCCAAGAGATTAAATTTTTAAAACTGAATTAATTATCCTTGCATTTTGCGACCAACGGCCTTAAATAACTGAAATAATTAACAACACATCCTATGAGATGGATAACAATTTTTCAATTCAACACAAATATAACTTTAAGCAAAACTCATGTCAGAACTAAATTGATTGGAGCTAATTAAATCAAGCTCTAGAGCATACTTTCATTCCTCGAATTAACTATCAGATTATGAGTTTATGACATAGGATGGTGAATATCTGATTGAAACTATCATCAAGTCAAACAATAATTAAGCGAATAAGATATTTTACTTTTTGACTTTTGAGCAAAGATATTAAGGTAAGACGCTTTTGAGTTAAATATTTGATTTTATATAGTTAATTATTTTCTTATTAGTATCTAGATGCACCTTTTCTTTATGGATGTTTAGACACCTTTATTTGATTTTACTCAATTGTTCAGTTAGTATAATTAATATTGTTAATACAAGTTGAAATTCAATTAGCGACAAATCCTTGGCACAATTTTGATAATGTTATGAAAGAGTACCATATGATGGACATTCTCTTTTGCTTTCATGTATCATGATTAATTTATATATTACAACTTATTCTATTGTCTATCTGTTTAACATTACAGTCGATAGATCTACAACTTTTTTGTAATCATCATTTAGGAGAACAAAATTGGCATTGCTAATCATTGCGATTTTTTAATTAGTTTGATAAATACCAGCATCTCAGGAACTAAACACAAGTTTCTCTCCCATTTTGCAAGTCTAAAAAGTGGCATTCTGAATACTTGAAAACAGGTTCAATTGACCTCTCTAGAGTGGAGGGGACAGCGTGACACTGGTCTCATGCATAAAGCAGCAAATCACCTCCGGCTTTCAACGGTGGAAGGATAGCGGGCCTATGCTGTTAAGATCCAACACAGTCCTCGCAGCAACCTTAACTGGATATATTACTGTGGACCTTTAAAAGAAAGAACTATTTCAAAGAAAAAAAAAGAAGATACATGAAAACATTATTACTGTGGACCGAATTTATGTTGCATCTTTTTTGAATGAAAAATTTGTGTTAAATTAACACATATCATTTAAATTATACAATTTAATCTGGAAGTTGAATTGGCATACACTTTCATGTTGTTGTATTTTAAATGAGATTAAGAACATAAAGTTTCTTTTGAGCATATAGTTGTATATTATTGGGAATTTATGAGCACACAGTTAGTTCATTATTGGAACTAATTATGTTGAAAAACGCAAGACTTGTTAGATGTAGCAATAAACTTTCTTTTTTAAGTACGAGTACCTCATAATTAGTCATTAAACATTACAAAAAACAAGAATTGTGGCATATCATAATAAGCTTTCAAAAGCAAACCTCATTATTAGTCATCACCATAACAAAATGCAAAATGCAAAATTTTTAGCATTTAATTAGTAAATAAGTTTCCAAGTATACATTATCTTATGCTTACAATATTTATTCCAGGTAAATCTGGCAATTACAAAAATGCCAGATTTATATGAAACTGCTATACATGGTGATCGGGATGTGAGAATTGCCAAAACTTTCAAGTACACACACAGCCGTTGTTATCGTGATTTTATTCTTTCTTTCCTTGTTAGTTTTGCATAATATAACATTTACAGCCAAATGGCGCCGGCTTCACGAAGAAGAGGAACGAGCTTTCCTGCAAGGTGAAGTGACATGATCACCTCAGTCGAGCCGACCATTTGACCAGCAATGAAAACCACTGGCACCGGCGACTTGCGGCCTGTGAACTGGACAAGTGCTCTCTCCACCTCCCTGCCCCATGGCTCCTTGTCCAGCTCATAGACAGCAGCATTTACACCCATTTCAGAAAACAGCGTCTTAATTGCATGACACATGCAACAGGTGCTTTTACTGAAGACCATCACCGCCCGTTGTGAGGCTAAGTTCATCACCTTATCCATTTCGTACGCTTAATTAAGCTAATGTCGTCTCTGATCGAAGAGTCTCGAGAGAGGATTTGATCGATTGAGTTGAGTATGTAAGTTGTAGTTGCCAGAACCAGTACATATATAGGCTGAAAGAAGTGATCAAGAACGGGCCGCGTTCTGTCGACATAGTGTCAGTAATTAATCAGGTCATATTCATTGTATGGAATATTGGATGTTCTGGTAGATTTTATTCTCTCCTGCCTTAGTAACCTCATCATCATCACTATCATGACGATAATCTTGATAAGTATACTTGACCCTGGATTTTCTGTTGCCTTCTATTGGATTTTTTTTTGATGTAAGGATTTTCATTAACCTTAACATTTATTTATTTTCAAATATCTCTTGTGAAACTTGAATCCGCATCTCTCCATAGAAAAATGAGACCTATCACCACTATACTAGACATATAGTTCCTATTAGATTGTATAGGATTGTTATTAGATTGCAGAAGTTGTAGTAACACAATTAGTATCACAATAAAATAAATAAATAAATACAATAAAAAAACATTAGTATTAATAATGTGATAGTATATATACCACATTTAATGTCAATTAGGTGAAATCAAATCAAGTAGTAGATTAAAAAAAATTAAAAGGGGGGAGAACATAGATTGAGAGGTTAGAGATGCTTAGATTTAGTTTTCATACTTTATAGCATAAAGGATGCAACTGTTATATATTCCCAAACTATTGGTGGACTTGTTATTTAAGCTCTCAGCTTATGTTATATACTTTTAGTTGGACTAATTATGGATCAAATTTTGTATCGTATTATAGATGAAAAGATTAAATTAAAATTAACCATTGTGATTCATTCATATACAATAACAATTAAAATTTTTGATCCATACCAAAACCGTTCTTCTAATTTATATATCACTTGACTCAGTATGTAATAGTAGAAAATTTTCCAACACATGGGAAAAGAAAACATGAAGCACTGAAATTTAAAAAAAAAACAAAAGAAAAGAGAACGAAACCGTTATATACAGGGCCACGTGCCTATATATGGAATAAATATAATACATGCGTCAGACACCATTTTTTCAATTGGATACAAGAGATAGCTTGATTTCTGTACAGGACTGGTACCTACAATTAAAGAACCATATTCTTATCCTTTCTGCACTGGATGGGGGTATATATGAAAAGTAAGAATAAAAAGATGTCAGTGACATTACGAGATAGATAGATACACACAGATATTGATATAGATGTTGACATGTGATGCCACGATCCAACATCGTTTTATCTTACATTAATTCACTCGTGACATTCCATTCATTTAAATTCTTCAACAAAAAGAAAATGCTCTTAAATATAATTAATTAACCTTGAGGTTTTCATATATATACCATGCACTGTTTTTCTCTAAAATCCTCTAAGAAAATTGTATTGCCCAAATTTGTTAGCAAGACAATGCAAGTCAAGCTAAGAAAAAATGTTAACACCTAATAATTAAATGAATAAATAAGGTTAAGAGTATGTGAATGTGATGTCAGGATTCTACCTTGTTTCAATTCTCCACTTCACATAGATGAGATCTTTTGATGAGGTCAGTGCCCACCAGAGAGATCGAGAAGAACCTTACCATTAGTTAAGCAATGTACAGATAATGAGATAAAATCAATTCTCTGGTAGCATTCCTTTTTCCAGGAAATATTCAGTGTAGACAGTACTTCCCAGCATCTATTTGTTCACATAAGCAAGTCTCTAAATTGAGTAAGGATTAATTATTTGGGTAGTACAATGAGGACTAATTGCTGTTAATCACGTTGGGCTAAGCATAAACTTAAATGTGAAATTTATACGAAATTTCTGTTAGATTAAATGCAAAATGAAGAGGCTTAACACTCTGTTTTTGCATGATAAAATTATCCAGTGTGAATTTTGCGAAAACTGTGCTTTTATCCTTGGGTTGTCTTTGAAAGCAAATTAACATAGGAATAACTTGGAACTAAAGCTATTCTTAAAAGACATTCTTTGAGAGATGATGATAATTTTATTCCTCAATCAATCCCTTTCAAAGACAGCCATAGATAAATTGTATATGCCCCTTGGAGAAGATGAATGGTCAGAAGTATAAATTTTCAGAAAACGAATAATGGTCATGATCCATGCCCATGCATAAAAATAGAACATGTCATGCTTCAAGCCAAGCTTGATTTTTATTCGTTTCATCCCTTGATTTGTAATAAAGTTGCCCTTGTCAATGCCAAGAGATGAAGCAGCATCTTATTTTCCTAGACTAGGCTAGAGGTTTCTACTGTAACAATATGTTTCAGGTTCCAGGGAATCTTCAGAGCACTTGATTTTTCTTTTCTTTTTCTTTTTTCTTTTTGGTTGAATTGGCCTTTGAATCTTTCCTCAAATCGACAGAAATCTATCCAAGAATTATCTCATGATAAGGATTCTTTAATCACAGGAAAGCATATATGATCATGAAATAACCAGATAAGAATTTAAATTACCTTACACAGATTATCTTCTGGCCGACAACGAACACCTCCAGTTAGATGATGCTGATATTGGGACAAAAGAATGTGTAATTATCACATTATGTTCAAGTGAATAAAATAAATCCAGACACCACAATGTACAATATACAATCACCACCAACTTTTCTTTAATCAGGTTAAAGCTTATGCACCGTCATTTTTTCCAGTGATCGATCTCAAGAATCAGCCGGTTTCTGTTAGCGTCCATTTGGATATGAAATAGGTACACACCATCATTAGACAATCTTAACAATTGCACACTTGAACCATTCAAGTACAATAAACAAACAATCATTGCTAAAACAAGGGCACTAAAATCTTAGGTTCGGCAACAGTCTCAATCCCGAGTATTAATAAGTGCATGTTGTAATAAGCAGACATTGTTTAGTGGATTTATTATCTATCACTCAGCCTTCTCTTTATGGCCAGTTCAATGTTAGTCCGATGAGAAGTCAGACTCAATAGTCACTATTTGTAAAACAATTTTGCAAAGCTTATCCAGAAACATGTGTGTGCTTCTAGGCAACCTTCTAAAACCAGAACCAAAGCAACAAAGCAAAATGAAACTAAAGAGGTGCAAAACACAAATATTTTACTGGATAGTGTAAAAATTTATCTATGATTGAGTAATTATTCGTGGCATGGATATAATTACCATGCAGTTCATAATTACAAGTTACATAATTGGACTACAGAAACTCATTACTTGTTCTTCTTTGGATATTCCCTTGCTCCAAATATTGTTGACCCAATTCTAACATTAGTGCTGCCCATTTCAATCTGCAAATATTAAATTATATCATCATATCTTGATTTCTGATAGAGTATGTTGGACCAAATGGTTCAAATAATGCTGTATGCCTGTACCAGCCATTTACATGATAACAGTTTGAGCACAAGTCCCAATACTAAGATTGATTTTAATTAAACATAGCAGTTATTCAAAAGCAATTCATTGCTTCACTCCATAAATTTAAATCTGAATATGTACAAGTCCCTAAAAAGAGGATGATCGAATTGACAAGCCTCAGTACGAGCTGTGAAGACAGCCAGGTAGGTTATCTGTCAGTTTAAAACTAAAATTTGTTGATGGACAAGAGATTACCTACCAGGAAATAGCTAATTTATGCAAATTCTAAAAATCAACAGGGTTTCCTGCAAGTGAGGATAGACAACAGGTGTTTTTTTGGCAAACCGGTTACTAATAGCATACAAGAATTGGTACTTACTGCTTGTTCAAAGTCTGCAGACATGCCCATAGATAATTCACACTCCTCTTCTGCCATTGCCAGCTCCGCGCAGACCTCCTTTCGGCAATCAAGCAATGTCTGACACCAAAGGAGACACCAAGTATTAGTCATAGGGAGGTACTATGTTTTGTTTACTTTTTATATAGTTGTTCTGAAACAAGAAGGGGAGCTCAATAACTTAAGAGCAAAAGCCAGGGACTACTGGCAGGTAGGTCAGGCTCCAGTCAAAACCCTTCTCCATTAAGTACTAAACAAGTCAAATTTTCATGCTTCAGAAACTAAACCTTAAAGTTTTCCGGAGTAGATGAGTAGTCAAGCATCCCTATTGTCATCAGACCTGAGAATATGAGATTTGGACAACCAAATTTCACATGCTTTGCTAGCTCCACGCAACCTGATGGTTCCACTCCAAACTTGGCTGCAAAATACAAGCAATATAAAACAAATGTGTTCAAGCCTAATCCCGAGTGACATGACGTATATAAGCTCTGTCATACAACAAATTACATTAGGTGAAATAAGAACCCAGTTTAGGTATTTTTATAGTATATGTGGAAAAAACATCAGCATCATCATAGTACCTAAAAAGGTACCAAGTGGTGATGAAGAAATGGCTGCCTATATCAGCGTTTTCCACTGAACTATAGACCAATATTATTGTTGACAAAAGCTGATTCAGATTTGATAGTCTTTAGACAGATCAACTAAACATAAAAAGAGAAAAATCAATGGAGCCAAACCAGAAAAAAAGAAAAGGCAATCAGAATGTTTATAACTCACATTCTTCTCCACTTGTGTTTACTTGAACCAAAACCTTCAGAGGCTTCCTCCCCAAGCTTCCTACTGCACGATCAAGATAATTGGCTATCTGACAAGGAACAAAGATGAACTCAAGTTACTTCAATCCACAAGTGCTGGATGGCAACCAAAGTTACCAAAGCATGTCAAACATCCATCAGCACAATTCACTGCAATCAGGCAGCAGAACCAACACGTTGGATATCAAATCAGTTTGTACTATCCTAAACTGTTTGTTTATGCTCTTCTAGAGAAAATCAAACATATGTTTTTGTAAGGCCTTAATCAATTCTGTAAAGGTACCTCAGTCCGGCATCATGATTGAAATATAAAAAAGAAAAAAGAAATGGCAAAGAAGAGAAGAGAAAAGACAAAGCAACATATCCTCACATTGAGATATGGCATGCCCGCCCCCCCCCCCCCACCCCCAAAAAAAAAAACACACAAGCTTCATCCACCTACCCCAAAAATAACTGAATTTTATTTGTATTTGAATCAACCATGAAGATTTATTGACTTTAGTGTGTATACCAATTTAATTAAAGAACAGTGTACCTTTTCATCATCAACACTCTCAACCATGTAGAGATTAGGCACTCCAGCTGCAACAAAAAAGGTTCAATGCAGTCAGATAACTTCAACTTTTGCTTTGGGTAGTAGAAATTTACAAGTACATAATAGCATGTGCACCACTGATTGCAAATTGGGCCAGTGAGGCAAGATTTATCAGTTTGGGGCCACCCCAATAATCGATTTGACCAATATAGCAGAATGTAGCAAACTTCTGTAAAAATTTTCAGTTATACTAGCTGTATTTTGATGCACAAGTATCATTTAAGTTCAAAAGTAGCCTCAGTTATTCAAAAAATAAGCCGTAATTAAGCAACTACAAATAAGAAAGATCTCTCTCTCTAAGAAAGAAACCTCCTAGATTTTCAAAATTCTAGGCAGGAAAGGCTGCCATTGGTCTGGCTCCACCAACCACATCTTCTCCTCTGTCCTCTCCACCTCCTTGGGTGTGTTCTCCCCCTTCTCCTTCAATAGGAACAAACAAGCATGTTTTTTTTTTTCCAGCCATCCTCTCACAGAATTTGAGGACATTGGGCAAGACACTCTCTCTCTCTCTCTCTCTCTCTCTCTCTCTCTCTCTCTCTCTCTCCCCTTCCTCCCTCATCTGCTGAGGTTCTTTTCTCACACAATTTCTTGTGGTTCCATATGCAGCAACTCTTGTTCTTAACTAGAGTTGCAATAACCTGTATGGCTGTGTCTCTGATCAAAGGGGACTTATGTAGCGGGTCAATTGGCATTGGGGGATGGTGGGGTGCCTTTACTTTAGCAGGTCACATCATTGATTGATTGTGGTCCTCCCTCTGTGGCAATGCTTTGAGAGTGGTGAGGCAGATCATGTAGTGGGTCAGGTCAGGCCTCGGAAGGCTGATGGGAGTTTTATGAAAGATCTTTTTCGATGTGGACAAATTGGCCGCACATAGCAAGACCTTTCTGTCAGTAAGAGAAACTCTTCTTTTCTTTTTTTATTTGTAATTTAGACCTTTCAAAGCGGTTTTGCGTGCTTGTATTTTATTCCAGTTATCAACCAAAAAAAATGGAGTTCATTACAATTAAATGGGATTGCAATTTTGGAGACATGAATAAAGCAGCAAAAGAGAACTAAGATAAAACAGCAGGGGAGGAAAACAGAAGCATACATAATAATGCTTTTGCTTTGTTGCTCTGTAGGTTTCCAATGAAATGCCATTCAATGTCCTCAGGAAGCTGTAAAACAAAAAAGAAAAAAAAAGGAAGAAATTAGAAAATAAAATGGAACTTCATTAAATTTCTAAAGAATAAATCATATTGCAATACAGCCCCATTGTTTTCTACGGCAAGAATAAATAAATACTTCCTCATTTTTTTACAAGACAAAACCCTAATGATTTCTCCAGCCAAGAACCATATCTCAATTACCGCAATAATATTATGGTTTTTGCTCACTTGAATAAAGAAACAACTCCAGTGAGGATCTGTTCAAATTCAATGTTTTACACAGCATTAAGTTTTCTGAGGGATTTATACAGATATATGCCAAGACCAGGCTGATACCAGAATCAGATAATTTCTTTTCTATTATGAACAAGCAAATCCACTCTCCATTTTTATTGTTCCTTTTATTTAAACAAAATAAGGCAGAGATTAGAAGGTTGTAAAAGTTTAAAACCCCACCAACCTGTTCTTACTGAATCATAACAGTTCAATAATCCATCATAGACATAACACAGAATTAGAACACTAGGAAAATGTGAATTCACAGCTTGTAATCGCCAAAATTCAAAGTAAATCGCATCATTACTTAACAAAAACCGTGTCAGAACAGAGTGAGATCAGAGAGTCAATAAAATCATTATCGATCTCTCATTATGCATACAATCAGCACCTCTTCTAACTGCTTTTCTTATTCACACACACCACCCCCCCCCCCCCCCACACACACACACACATCAAAAGTAGCAATACCTGAGGAGCTTTCTCGAGCATTTCCTGCACATAATTTTCTCCGAAAGAGCGATGTCCGGTCGAATCGTACACCGCCTTTATGAGAGAGGAGGGTTTGGTCTTACTTACGGCCACGACTCGAACCTGAGTCGGCGAACGACCGGAGCGCTCCGCCGCGTGCTTCACACGCGCCATGACCTCCCTCATCGCCGCCGCAGCAGCCATCCCTGCCTCCATCGCCGCCGCAGCCGACATGAGCGAAATCCTCTCTATCTGATCCGTCTGATATAAAATTCTCCAGCCGATAGAGAATTAGAATTTAGAAATTGCTCCGACCAAACCCTCCCTCTCCCCCTTGTATCAGTCAGATACCAGAATCTTCTTTTGTTTAGAGGATTTCTTTGCTTTTCTTTTCTTTCTTTTTTTTTTGGCAGCTGAGATACGGATACGGATACGGATACGGTTGTTGATACTGTATTATTTATATGATTTTTATTATATATATTAAATTAATACATATTAGTGATTTTATTATGTAATTTTATTTTATATGGTATTGTTATTGTTCAATTTAAATGAGTTATTATATATATTAGTGATATTTAAGTTGAATAATAGAATTATTAATATGTATAATAACTAATTTAATATATATAATAAAATTTGTATCAACGATGGTATTAATGATAATATCTTCATAATATTTTTCTTTTTTTTCTTTTTCTTTCTTTTTTCTTTTTTTGAGTTGTAGCCTCTGATTGAAATGTAGTGATCTTTCACTTCCATTCAAAGAAATAAAAGAGATGATTTTGAAAAGAGATAATTTTCAAAAAAAAAAATTAAAAAAGAGGATTTTGAATTGAAATTTCGGAAGAAAATTTTTGTTCAATAAAAATTCATTTTGGGAAAATTAAAAAATGTTCATAGGATTTTGTCTATTTACCATATAACCATTGATTTAGATTCTGAATATAAGAGATAATAAAGCATATAATTAATCCCCTAAATTAAAACATCGAATGCCATATTTAATTATAACAAATAGTTACATACTTCTCATGTTACGGTTGAGAAATAAATTCATATAACAAGTCATACATGTTAAGAATTTATTCTAGAATAAGATGATCATTTACATGACATTTATTTTAGCATCATATGATGATTGAAATAAATTTAATTCATAACTCTTATAATTCATTTAATTATCATCATATTCATATCTCTATATGATATACCATAATAAACTTTCATTAATTAATTTCTTCTGGTGCCATTCAGTAAGATCCATATATTGGCAATAAAATTAAAACTCATTTTATTTTTATAAATTATAAGAGATGTCTACTAATTATATGTACTAAACAGTATCACTCTCCTTAAGCAATATTTGTTCATGTCAATTTTTATATCACATATTATCATAAATAAATTTAAAATAAGAGTATGTCATTCTTGTGTAAAATCATAAGAATCAACATTTAATCTGATGACAAAGACAATACTTTATCCGTAAGAGGTCATATTTTTCTGTAATATCTGTCATTTCCAGGTACATTGAAAATGAAGAAAATAAAATATCAGCATTCCATGTAAAATGCTCATGCATCATGTATTTCTTTGTATCACTATTCACATCTGAGCATAAAAATACTCATGCAACATTTATTTCTTTGTATCATTAATTACTTATACCCTTTTATTTTTTTATTTTTCTTCTTAATCCATTTTTATCTGAAAAGAAGAACAAAGAACTCTTTCTTATTTTTTGCATAGAGGTAATAATTGTCTGCAAAAAATATATATGTGTTCTTAATTAATTAGATAGAATGTGTATCGATTTAGAATTTGATTAGTTATTCATCACAAAATAATTAAAACTCCGTCATTAAAATTTTAAAATTATTTAATGAAAAGCGAAATCTCTTTTAAATTGACCCAAATTTAATATACATTTATGCTCCTTTGGTGAATGCTCAATGTGATTCACTTAAACTATGTATATTATTACCAAAATTGGATTTTGTACTTCTTATAAGTTGTAGTATTGATAATATTTTTTGAATGAAGAGACATTTTGGCATTAATTATGTTTCTTATTTTAGATTGTGCCACCTACATACCTATACCTAAAGAAACATAACAAAAAAAAAAAGTATATATATACTTTGAGGAGATCAAGACCTTAGTTATATTGTCTATCTTTTAAATTTTGTAAATTTTTATTGCTGCAAGTACTCATCAGATTCTTTTTTTCATAAAATTAAATTACAATTATACACCTATTTATCAAGCTTTCCTTTCAAAATTATCTCACAGCAAAAGGCTTCTCAATTAATTTAATATCTTTTTCTTCAATTCTTCCGCATTATTAGTATTTTTTCTAATTGACATTTTTTTATTTTTTTTTATATAAGAGATCCCGTTAATCTCGATATTTATTTATTTTTAAATATCTCTTGCGAGACTTGAACCTATATCTCTCCGTACAGAGTTTTTCTAATTGACATAACATTATTATCAAGAACTGAGTGCATTAATAGAAAAAAAAAAAACCTGGCCATAATCAGACCCACAAAGCTCCTGCATTACGGAGCATCGGAACGAGACCGCCGCTCATATGCAGCGCCATGACCTTGTCAGTGGGCCCCACCAGTTTTCCACCGATGAAGACTGCCGGCACTGCATTATTACCGCCGTTATTCCCTAAGAGCCTAGCGAGCGCCGACTCCGTCTCCTTCCCTCTTTGATCCTGTTCCAGTTCATGCACGGTCGGGTTCACGCCGAGCTCGATGAATAGTCTCGTGACGGCGTGTGACGTGCAGCATGAACTCTTGCCGAACACCACAACGGCGTGCTGTGATGCTAGCTTTGCTACTGTATCCATATGTAAAATGATATGTTGAAAATGTGTGGGTTTTAAGTAATTAGCTAGAACAAGTTGATTTTGAATTTTTAAGGATGATAGTTTGCTTATATATATACAAATTAAGGCAAAAGGGGGGGGGGGGGGTGCAACCTAGATATTGTGTGATTTTTTTTTACTCTTTTTTTGGGTTTTAAATTGTGAGATCAAAGCACTAGGGATTATATATTAGTGCCACGTTTGGATGGGAATAATATAAGTCGCTTGATAGTTTGGCACTGGATAATAATGTTTGGAGATTTTTTTTTTTTTAGTTTGAAGATAGATTTATATCGAATTTAGAATGTCTATCATGATGACAATGAAATACATTAATATATAAAATGGGATATTTTATAGCTTTAGAGAGAGAGAGAAAGTAAAATTAGGATGAACTTAAGCTCACTAAGAGGTTGATAAATTAAACTCAAAAATTTATTGAAACGGTTTTAAATGATAAATTCAAATTTCTCAAAAAAAATTTCATGTCAAAATCTTATAGGATACTGAAATTTTTTATTTTTAAAATTTTTTAAATATTTATTTCAGATTTTTTTAATATGATTTTAAAATAATAATAAAATAACTAATATTTGAATATTAGAATAGATCATTTTAAAAAAAATCTAAAACAAATACTTAAAAAATTCTAAAAATAGAAAAATTTTGTATCCCACAAGATTTTAATATAAAAAATTTATTGAATAAATTAGACTTGTCTTTTAAGATTAATTTAATAGATTTCTGAATTAAACTCACTCTAACCTTACTCTATATATATATATATCTATATCTTAATTAATTTCTACTTTGCATCCTTTAATGTAGGCTTGTCACCTGTCAGTTAATTAATGGTGATATTCTGTAATACATATGGTAGAAATTGTTCTCATGCATGTACCAAGATAGGATGGGTGCAAAATTTAATAATTCTTTTGGTATATACACCAGAACAAATTATTAATTATTACAGGGACTGAAACCCACTTTGGGAATCAAACTGGTGAGCTGTCAGGTCCAAAGTTGTTTTTGAGAAACAAAAATTAATGGGAATTTTGCTTTCTAACAAAGATGTTTCATTAATTGCTTTATTAGATATTTTCCTCCTTATTTGATCAGTAGGCAGTAGGCACAAAACATACATATCTGTTCATAAAATAAACAAAAGATGAGTACATTAATTTAACAAATTGAAGGAGAAAACAGCCCCAAAGTGTCACTATATAATTTAGACAACACATTATAGTAACAATTAATTAACAATATACAGACATTTACTCTTATAGAGAGGATATATGAATGCAGTGCAAATGTTATATGTAATGCCTGAAATATTATCATAGTACAGTATACTGTCAATTACCCAAAACAAAAGAAAATATAGTATATTACTGTCTATATTAATCCTATTGAACATATTTGAATAACTGCACTGTTATATATAGGAAAAGTTAAACTTAGTTTTGTACTGTGATACAAAATCACAAAGGGTGCTGATATACAGATACTAACATTTGATACTGTAGTCGATACCGATTTTCTTATTCAAAATAAATGAGTTTTCATTTATGTTAGTGATTTTATTATGCAACTTATTTATACAATATTTTTTTATTATTCAACTTAAGTGAGTTATTATTGAGATTAGTGGTATTTGAGTTAAACAATAAAATATTGTATAAAATAAGTTATATAATAAGATCGTTAATATGAATAATAACTCATTTTACATGAATAATGAAGTCGGTATCCATTACAGTATCAACTATGATATCTCCCAAACATTTTCCAATCACAAAATTCTGATCACAAACTGTAACCTCCCTGAAATATTTGTGAAATACTGAAATTCATAATCCATTCACATATTGTGCATGTTTACAAAAAGTTTAGTGTAATTGTAATTAAAGCCCAGAAGCATATACTAGCCCAATTGGATTACTAGACCCAACAATTTAGCCCATTTCTTCAATAATTATTGTCATATTTTCAGAAGTACTTCATGTGTGCTTATAATTAAGCCACCATGGAGTTCTGATAAGTTGTCATAATATTTAATCATTTTATCAATCTCAAGCAAAAACCAGTGCAGAAAGATGTAAATTTCAGTTCAATTATGTCTGAAACTTGTTTATATTTGTACTGATCGATTCTTTTCTGAGAGGAGGTGAAATTTCTTTTTCTGATCAATGACAAAGATTTTCATCAGAATTCCCTCTGGCTTTCTGCAACTAATGACTATCAAAAAGAGAAAAAGAAAATTTGTAATTTAACCATGGCATTATTCATAAATTTGTCTTTGTTTTTCCTGAGTGACACTATGGTAGAGTGATAAGTTTATTGATCTTATTGACCTCTATACTATATTTATTACTCTTTTACTTGTCACTCGGCAATGTGTCGAAAACTGTAGAAGCCGTTCTTTAGTTTTGAACAATTTTTACCACTGCGAATGGAGTCAAATCCGTTGGAATTAATTTATATTAATTACAAAATATATGGGCTTACATGTAATGTAAATATATATTGAATAATAGACTGTCGAATATTTAATTAAACCCGTTATGAAGTGATCAAATTAAGTATTATTTATCGGGTTTTAATATGTGTCATGAGAAGTGAAGTTTTTAATGTGTAGAATGTGTATTAATAACTTTATGATTTAGTGATGGTTTAAATTATATAAAGTTTGATAATAATAATACAATTATATTATTGGTCCCTGGAGAATACAACTAATAGGCAGTTTTCTGATTATGAAAGTAAACCCATTAAGAGAGAAATTAGATCTGATATTGATCCGCTAAAGCATAACTGTTAGTTTGCCAACCTTTCGATTATTAACACTCATTATATATTTCAGAATCGTCCTCTCTCTCACCGCCTCTCTCTCTATTATATTCTAAAGAAGAAACCAACAAAAATTCTCTCTCAATATTCGGGTTTTCTGGAAAGAGAAGAAAACCGCCGGTGCCGATTCTCTTAATCTCTCCATCGGATAAGAGAAAAATCACCGTGAAGGCTTAAGAAATCTGATAATCAACGGGGTTGTGTCTCTCCAAAAGACCAACAATATATAATCAAGATAATTTTAATTCAAATCAAGAGTTCACTGGAGGATTATGGTTGATATTCAAACAAAACCCGATTTTAAGCGACATTCTGATCTGGTTGGATCCGATACAACCAGATGGACTCCTAATTGAAGAAATTGGTTTGGATCTGGTATTACCGGGTCCATCCAATTAATTTTTGTGGCAGTCATTTATACTAAACAAATTGAGATATATAAGTCTTAGAGGTTGTAAAAGCTTTCAGACTTGAATTAGGTTTTGTTTTCTCCTACAGTCTAAATCATTGAACCAGACTTGTCTACAATGAGTTCCGAAAACAGGTTGATTATCGACTTTAGTCCTGAGTAGTTTCTGATGATGAAATCAAAATATTCTTTTAGGTTGTTGCTTAATTATATGTCATCATCTAGTATTTTTTTTCTTTCTGGATACCATTATGGTTTCTTTTATCCTCCATAATTCTTCCTTTTTTATCAGACTTTTGAAGGGTTCATTGTATGTTAATAGCAAAATATCATGTCAGAAAAATGTGGTTTTTTCTTTCTATAAGCACTTGATGAAAGTAAAAAAGAAAGCTGAATCATAAAGTAATAATATCTAGACAGTTCTGACTTGGTTCAATGTCTTTGGTTTCAATGCATGAGAAGGACATAATTGAAGAGTACATACAGCAACTGTCTTAGACAAAAGAACAGAATCGGTTTGCGGCATCTCAATATTTATCCGAGATAAGGTGAGATGATGTGGCCAAGATGTGGATATATGAAATTGCTGCTTCATGTTTCTCTCTTCTTTATTTCCTTTCAAAGATTCCCAAAAAGGAAAAGGATAAGAATCAGAAAAAGTTTTGAATATGATTCTTGCTGATATATTGATGTCTCCAAGGGTGATGCAATTTGCGTGGTTTTGCGATTTTCACGGTTTATTTTGGCGGGTTTTCTTTCTGACAAAAGGATCATGATGAAACACCGATCTTTTTCAAAAAAAAATGCGAAGCAGCTCGCTTGATTTTGTTTGTCAGGATATTGTAATATAGATTAGTAGGCAGAAGTGCATTTATGTTTTGGAATAATATGTCTTATATTCAGGTGATAAAATTATTTGTCGATCGATATGAAGTGGTAACAGTTTACTGATATAAAATGAATACAGCTTGAATAGTTATACTAAGGACCTGTATTATCTTTTGGAATATATTTGTCCATAGGTTAAACAGATGACATTACTTCATACTAATCTATATTTATATCAATTATTTTTTCTTGAAATAAACTCAAACAATTAATGTAACATCACATTCATACCAAATATTCCAACACTCTTGAGAGCAACCAAAACCAGAATATTAAGCTATCTTTGTTACAAAATTGATGGATTTTGCTTTCATCCAAAATATGCTATATTCCCCCATCCAATCTGAAATTTAAAAACTTGTGAAAATTTTATCCCATTTTTCTTATCTTACTTTATTCCAAGCATATCTATGGCGCCAATCAACAATGCTCGAATCGTCACTTCTGTCAATGATTCCGCCTTTTTGCGCCTATATAAGCAAGTCATCCTTCAAAATTCAAAACCAGCATCATCTCTTAACAAAGTATTAACACACGCAAGAGAAAAAAAAGCAAATTTCTTCAGGATTCTATAAAAGAAAAATGGATAGGGTCACAAAACTAGCATCTCAACGTGCTGTTGTGATCTTCGGCACAAGCTCGTGCTGCATGTCGCACACTGTGACAAGGCTTTTCGTTGATCTCGGTGTGAACCCAACTGTGTATGAATTAGACTTAGAACCGAGGGGAAGGGAGATGGAAAAGGCGCTAGGTAAGCTGATGGGACGCAACCCGGCAGTACCAACTGTTTTCATTGGAGGAAAGTTGGTCGGGTCGACTGACAAGATCATGTCCCTTCACCTAGGTGGCAATCTAGTGCCGATGCTTCGGAATGCAGGGGCTATTTGGGTCTGAAACTTGTACTCATTTTTCTTTCAATTTGCTGAGACTAAAACCAGTAAAGAAAATCGGCTTTTTGAGATGTGCTACTATAGAGAACCAAAGTGTTTGTACTACATAAACCTACTCAAGAAATAAGAATGACAATTTTTCCTACACTCGCATTTCTATCTCTTTTTGCTATTTTGAGGTGTGTTATCTTTTCAGTGGACAGGAATCACAGTACAGTGATAGTATGAAATAAATCTGAATATACAGAGAGACGGAGCTTAGCTCTGATCAGAATAGATCATGACTCTTCTTTTCCATTCAAAATTTTATACATATACAATATATATTCTGAATCGATTATTATTTGAATCATGAAACGCCTCTCCCTCCTCTTTAATCAGTTTTACGTCATAATTTTTCTCCTTTAATTAAACTGATATTCTCTTATTTTGAACTCAAACTCGGCGCTGATATGACTATGAGAATCATATTGCATGGCTACACTATTACGTGTCTACGTCTAGTATGCACCTACGAGTGCACCATTAGATCATGCACCTAAAATTTCAACCGTTGGATTTACATGATTATGAAATTTC
This sequence comes from x Bolboschoenoplectus mariqueter, assembly GCA_037678475.1. Classification (NCBI taxonomy): domain Eukaryota; kingdom Viridiplantae; phylum Streptophyta; class Magnoliopsida; order Poales; family Cyperaceae; genus x Bolboschoenoplectus; species x Bolboschoenoplectus mariqueter. The sequence continues at coordinate 600,286 of CM075258.1, read as the reverse complement.
TTTAATAAATAAAGATTGGTGGAGTTGAAAGTCTGTGCCATGACCAATAAAGTATTAATTTATTTTCTCGGCAAATTAAGAAAAGACTCAAGGAAGCATCTTCGGTGGAGATTTTTTATTTTCTGTGAAGAAAACATTGTTAACAACAGTGCTCTCAAAATAAATAAAATTTTCTTGTATTAAGGATATAATAATTTTGAATGATGAATGCTTATAAAAATATAATATATTAACATTACTTATAAAATATTTTTGTTTAGTGCATCATCTTTTATTTTTGTTTCTAATATCCAATATAATATAATACAATATATTACATTTTTATAAATTATAATTATTGGGAGCACATTTATTTTGAAATCATCAGTAAAAAAGTTACCTTTTGAAATCTTAATTTAACTTGGTTCCTTTTCAGTATATAATAATAAATCTCAAACATCAATTATATTTTATTCATTCTATAAAAATAAATAAATTCTGAACTCTCTTAGTTTGTTCGCAAAAGATCTCAGGTGCCACAAAAAAAAATGTAAAAAGTGCATGCGCACATGCATCCCCGGACCTACATTTAATTATTTAATGCAACCTTAGTGTGTACCACGCATACCATGAGAAGACTACAGGACAAGGAATCAATAACATTTTTCTCCATTTTTGATGTGATAATTATCAATCATATTTTAAATTTAATCAACTTCCACAAATATTCAATGTAAATATGTATAGTCGGATGGCTTACTAAATGATCCCATACACAATTTATTTATTATAGTGTTTTTCTGGAGTAAAACTAACGGAAACTTAAATTCACCAATACCCTTAGCGAATTTAACTCAAAAATCTATTGAATCGACTTAAATTTTCAAATTCAAGTTGCTCAATAAATTCTTTATATCAAAATCTTATAGAATACAAAGTATTTCTATTTTCAAAATTTTTTTAAAATAACCAATTCTAATATTTAAACCTCTATCATTTTATTATTATTTTGAAAACATATTAAAAAATCCGAAAAAAATAATTAAAAACTCCAAAAATGAAAATTTTCATTATCCTATAAAATTTTATTATGAAAACTTTACTAAGCTATTCAGATTTATCATTTAAAACCATTTTGATGGTTTTTTAAATTAAATTCACCACCCTCTTGATGAACTTAAACTCACGTTAGTTTTACTCATTCTTCTGAATTGAACATCTGTTCTACAAAATTTTGCAAATACATGAGCATCCTGAGATCATCAAATATTCCTTCAAACAGTTGCAACGCACAAAGGGCACACAGATCTTTCATGGATTTGGTTCAAAACCTACAAATGGTGGATGCAAAAAGCACAAAGAATAAATTTAAGACAGGTCTTCCATATGAAGGGAAACAAGAATTGACAACCAAGTTTTTTTTTTGCTTTAATAACAAATTATTACACCAGTTACATGCAATCAATGAGGCAGATTGAGAAAAGCAAACCATGACAAATTGCCAATGTTCCAAACCCCCCACCCCCCCCCCCCCCCAACCCAAAAAAAAAACCCTCCCCCTCCCAACAAAACAAAGAAAAAAGAAAAGAAATAGGAGAACCCAGAGTCAAACTTAGAGTAAATACATAAATAATAAAAAATAAAAACATCTCACGGCGGTAAGATACCACGATGAGATTCAAAGGTTATGGATTCAGAAATCAGAACCCAGATTTGGCAATATCATGCATTGCAAGAACTGAGCTTCAGCCCTTCTGCACTTTTAATAATGCATAAAAGTGGGCGTTAATTATGTTTTTTTTTCCTAACTAAACAAGGTCAGGATCCTCTTGATCGCCTTCTCCATCCTCTGGTTCGTTATCCTCTTCCTCTTCCGGTGCATCTGGATCCATTCCCTGCAAGGAGAAGGCCACAAAAAAGGTAAACAACAGGTAAATAATATTGTCTAACAAAAGTAGGATAACTAAATTATCAGAGAGTACACCTATTTATATTCAGTACATTGTCATTTCTTGGTTCTGAGTTGGTGTATATTTTAAAATTGCTGCGAATTTCGGCAATGTTTTTGCCTTTCTTCACTTCTTTTAATTTTTCTTTCCATTGTCATTATCCGGACAGATTTAGAGAAAGAAGTTCTGAAATGAAAAAAAGGTAATGATAAACCTTCATTTGCTTCTCCAATCGCTCCAAGCCTTTCTTACCAGCTTCATTTTGTGGGTTTATTCTGCAAGTGAATAAAGAAAACTATCTTAATTAAGGATGTCAATTCATAATTAAATTTATTCCAGAACGTGTAACCAAACCTAGGTCTGCATAGACCTGTGCAAGACCTGATAGACATGAATATGACGTCAATGATATTGGCGAGAGACATTGTACCAGATATTGATGTTTTAAGTCTAACTTCATAGGAAAACAGAAACACCTGTATACATGTAAACCAAGAAACTCCAATTTATGTTGTATCTCGCTTCATAATTCACACATCAAGCTTAGCACAGTAGGCAAACAAGCTTGTTGTCAATATAAACCCTCCAATCAACCATGCCCTCTCCCTTCTCATTACTTGTGTTTCGACTTAAAAAAGACAAAATTGAACACCAATCGGCACCCAGATATTACGACTCTTTTCTGTAATTCTTAATTAGTACCAAGTATCATGTAACAACCACAGAGGCACAAAGGGTTCATGTTTCATAATATTTAGGGGTGTAAACGGGTCGGGTTGGTCGGATTTCATATGTATCGTCAATCCGATTTATTATAGTCGGGTTATGATATTTTCAATCCATAACCAACCACTTAATAATAAAAACCATTTAATTCGGATTTCATATTAGGCGGTCGGGTTTCACGAATTAGACGGGTTTCATTTTTAAAAAAATATTATAAAAAAATGTAAGTAAAAGTAAGTTTTAATTGAAAAAATACAAACAAAAAAAGTAATATATTCTAATTAATAATAACATAGAAAAAATTCAATTAAAAAATTAAATTTTAACAAGATATCATATTATTTTTATAATGATATTACAACTATAGTTATATTAAAAGTATATTTTTGAATGAAAATAATGTATTACGGTCGGGTCGGGTTTTACTCAATATTTTTTATAAAATCCGTAACCAATTAAATTCAAAATCCATAGTTTTTCGGGTCGGGTTGGTTAGGTCGGTCGGGTTGATTGGATTAAGCGGATTAGACTTACACCCCTAATAATATTACACACCTTAATGCAGCTTGATAATGAGAAAGAGCATCTGACAGCATATTAGTAGCAGCAAAAACTTGAGCTAATTTGATGTGAAGTGAATCGTCAGCCCAACTTTTAAGGTACTTCTCTAGCAAAGAAACTGCCTCCTTGTTTCGACCTTCTAAAACGTGAAGATCCGCCAATGCTAAGGCTGCACCAAGAAATCCCGGTTCTAGCCGAAGGGCAGATTCGTAAAATTTCCTAGCCTAACAATTATGGGGACAAATTCAATTGAATAAAAGAGGTAACATACAAAGAATGGCATTCTTATTTTCTATTTTCCTTTTTTTTTTGTGCTTTTGTGTGTGTGTGTTGGGGGGGGGGGGGGGGATTTTAAGGAAATTGATATACAGCAATCTCCAGAAATAGCCATATCTCTAAACAGTAGTAGTTCCATTTCCCATCATTCATTTGTTTTTTTTAGTCAAGATTAAAGAATTTAGTCTGGATTTTAAGGAAATCGATATAGCAATTCAGCAATCTCCAACAAGCACACATACCTGCCCATGCGCTTGCCTATGTTCCTCTGTTTGAACAACAAACGGAAAACCCATGCTCCGGATAAGACACCAGCCTTTTACTGCATCAGTCTAATCCTATGATGCACACTTTTTTAATAAAACAAAGCTAACCTTTTCTCTACCAGTTGAATTAACAGCATGCACATCCCCTACCAATTTTAGGGCTTTGGCTGACTGCTGCATGGCCTTCATTGCTTCTCTTGCAGTGAAAAGTGCCTCCTTCGATTTAGAAAGTGCCAGGTAAGCACGTACCAAACCTGAAAAGAATCACTAACAGAATGATATACAATAACATTTAATAATAAGATCAACATACATGATTAGTATCATTTCAGTCAGCCTGATACTTGTTTTTCATTGTTTATACAGGCCAACACGGCACTTGTACGTGAATTTAAAAGACATCACTTACTGGGTCCCCCGAATGACGCATTTGGAATTAAATGTAAACAATTTTTGGGCTACTGACATGAACTTGAGCCGAATAAAACTAATTTTCCTAATTGATGCTTCAGAGAGAGCCCCTAATTGAGTGTCAGTTATATCTACTGATTGATTGGAGAATGAAGAAAAAAATCAAAATGAAGTTTTCTGGTGCAAATCAGAGGAAAAAGATAAAACCTTGGTAAGAACGAATATCGGCTTTCAAGTCTTGAGCAATCTTAAACTCTGCCACAGCACCTTCTGGACGGTTCAATGACATGTAAAGATTTCCCTGGCCAAGAAATAGCAACTCAAATTCATTTATAATGACAATAAATGTATATAATCAAGAACCGTAGATAAGTAAAGACTTTGACCCCTTCAAGCAGTACAACGAGATTTTCTTTCTGCCCTTTTCCCCTTTTTGTTGTATTTGATTTGGTAAAATGTGTTTTTGAGGCTTTAGTGCTTTTTTCCCCTTTTTTCAATGACATAAAATGAATTGGTAATATTACACAGATATTTAGAAAATAATAGAATTTACCTTCATTATATGCCCAGTGACATGTCTGTCATCTATTTTAATGCTCTGTAAAAGAACATAACCAAATTATATAGTAAGACAAGAACAAGGCAGGTACCAGCACATAATATCTCTTTTGTGTTAACCTATCTTGGTTTTTCTTTCAGATTATTTTCGAATTATTCCACAATCTTTAGAGGTTTTTCAATTCTCAATTAATCAAATTTTATGTCAGTTTATCAGTTACCCTAAATTAGACACCCTGCACTGGAGACAATTTGAGAGTTTTGACCATCATATCATGCTTAAAACAAAACAAAGCTAACTGTTACACAAACGAGGACAGTAAAAACATTTTGACCCCTCAATTGTGCACCTAAACAGCAATAACTAAAAGGGTCAAACCTGTTTCCAAATAAGAGAACATGTTTCTTTTACCAATCCAGCCTATCTGGAACTGTACTAGACCTATTGGCACAGATTCAGAGATTTTCAACTAGGTGCAAGACTGAAAGCTTAGATTCCGACTTACTCAAAGAAACAATCAAGTGTCACTTATGATTTACAAGCAGCAATAGGTACAAGCAAAACTAAGTCATTTAAACCAACTTTACTTCAGTTAACCCAGAACAGTCCAACTAAACCTCATTTTCCACAAATAGAGCATTAATCCTCAATTTTGCAATTAAGCTAAATCAACCCAATTCAACATCAGTTTCATAATGAAAATTACCTGCCCACAAAAGGCCACCAAATTACCTTGTCTGCGTAAGAGAAAGCTCTCCTTTCATCCCTTCTCTCCCAGTGTGCTGAGAGAGCAACAAGGGTCTCTGGTCTGGCAGGGTCAGTAGATAGCATATCATGTACCAATTTGTTTAGTTTAGCGTGGTCTGGTTTTGACTTCAAAAGGATTGCATACTCATCCATATAGGTCAATACACATGGATCAATCATCCGAACCTGTCAAAAATAACAGTTCCCATATCAATACATCTTCTAGATATAATGGTCTTATAGTACTTGTACTCCCGACTTTGCAACAAACATCAATTAAAGGTACATCAAACCTCAATGCAACCAGTTAACTCCTTAACTAACTGCAATCGGTTGTAACCACTATTTACTCTCAACATTTGCATCTAAACATATTTGAAACCCAAAAAAATAAAAGATAAGACTTCAGTGAAACCAGTTGTCAGTCATGCGCAGGGACAATAATGGTTCTACAGCTTTTTGAAGTATTAATTAGCATGTATATTTTAATTAATTCAAACCTTTTCAAAATTCATGATTGCTTCATCACTCCTTCCAATGATAGCTTCAATCTTCAAGTAACAGAAAAAGTATTAGCAGAAATAGCTTTAATTAGTTTCACCTTGCTGAATCATAGCTCAACTTAAGAGTACCATTTTCTGAATTTGGAGTTCGTTCAGTTTGATTGTAAAAGATCAAGTCTAAATAGTGGTGATAGTGTTTGGCAGGGTGGGGCACTTGTCCCACAAAGCTGCGAGGAAAAGGTTTAATTACTCTTTTGGTATGATAGTTTGAAAAACCATACAAAATTATGCTTGCAGCTCAAAATTAATGTAAAATTATGCTTTCCCAGAAAATTAGAATATATTTTGCTGCACTCTAAGATTCTTCCTGCCGTAGTGTCTAAACGATCTGCTGAAGAAATAAAAATTTTGGACAGTTGCAATACACTACCAATGTAAATACACAAACAACATGCTGTTACATTTTAATATCTGACCTTTGCCATTTCCAATAAGATGTGCACATTATTAGGACATCGAGACAATATTTCTGCAAAAGTATCAAGGCCGCCTAAAAAAAAAATTTAAGAAGTACATAAGACGTCAGTTTACAGCTAGATACTTTATTAATCCAATACTACTAGAGCGATTCTCTTAAACAGCCGTGATCCATTGACCTTTCAATTAAAATACATAATGACAAGCAACAATCTACTGTTAAGTGTTAAGTTACATTTTTTTTTCTAAATCCTCCTCCAAAAATATCAACTATCATTGAGACATATATAACTTTTCAAAGAGGCAGATACAAAGGGGTAAGTGAAACTACGGCAATAGCCCCTCTTTTGAGGATGACAGAGAACCTTCTAAAAGTCCATTCTGTACCTTTATAGTCGTTCGAAGCAATACAACACTGAGCCTCCACATAACGCTACAACAATAAAAGGAAAACGGCATACTTGTATTATTCAACAAACTTCCATTGACTATCCAAAATAGGAGAGAAAAAAAAATCTATACTTCCCAGAAAAGAAATTGCCTAAGAAACATAATAAGAATCTCCAGTACCCACCCATCCCCATAGTTGCCTGAGAAAATGCTGATCAAGGAGGATCTATGCTGTAGCTAAATGCGCAAAGGGGCCTTTACATGATATATCACTTTAGGATTTTCCAGGGACCACATGAAATTAACTCAAAAATCAATTTAAGATAGCGTATAGATGAACATGAAACTTACATTTAACCAACGCTGAGAATCTAGATAATCGCTAGAGAACCTTCCTCCCTTCGTAGGTGTCTGAAAATAAACTATGAAGTGGATCAAGTTCAAGTAAAAGAAAGGAACTCTGATCATTGAGAAATCACCTTAAAGAAACAAACTTTGCTAAATCGAGAGACCTCAAAAAGAAATGACCAATATGTTCTGACATGCATGTACCAAGCTACAAGGGACCAAATTGCACTGGCTTACAATTTGATTAGCCCCTTGGGTTCATGTTTGTGTGACATTTAATCATGAAACAAGGACACTAAGAATTACCTGAGAAATGAACAGATTCTTTCAAAGGAGAAACAAAAGCCTGATGGTTAACATCCAAAGAAAAGCTGACAAATATGGTATGTATTGTAACATGTTTCAAATACCAGAAGAATTGATACAGCAGTCGAACATCTCCAAGGGCTTCGGACAGAGCTTTAGTCAGATTTTACTAGAAGAAAGAGAAAGGTGGCTTTAAAATGAAACAAAGCATCAATAAAGAAGCGTACCTGAGAAAACAACAATATAATCTCTTTTGAAGAAACACCTAATTCAGCCAGCGCGGTAATTGCTTCAATCACATATGGACACTGCCTGAGTAAGTGTAAATCTCAAGATCTTTAGCAGGAGTTTTATTTTTACTTTTACCTAGCAGACAAGAACCAGACCTGAAGTTCTATTTTCCCAGCATGTAATTGAAACTGCTAGCACCCAATTTGAGTTTGAAATGTGCAACTAAGCTTAACACTACCCTCTTTTGAGCAGTCAAGCACAAAAAAGTGAAGCAAAGTAAAAAATGAAAAAAAAAGTACTACACAATTCCAGTACATGCTGATACTTAATCTATGAAATATTAGCAAGGTTCAAGATATTGATCCTAAAGGTTAAGGATATTAATTTAATTACTGTATACTATTTGCTTTAACATTTGACCTAAAAAAGCAATACAACAGCAGAATAATGTTATTTTGTCAGTTGGCCCAAATGAAGCAGCAAATCCTTGAAAAAATATAATTGAACTAAGGAACTTTTAGGTTTTAGCCCTTATGGAACTTTCCCAAGAATCCAACTTAAACTTTCATTTTGAACCACAGTGATCCTTGAATATTCAAAAAAGTACCACTTTGGCCCTTATACTTCAGAAAAGGAACTAAGTTGGTTCATGAACTTCCATTTCCACCAAATTGACACTTCAACTTTAGAAAAATAATGTAAGTTAGTTCTTGAAGTTTTCTGAAGGGTAGGCCCCTTTGAGAAGGACCAAGATTTTCTTTTTCTTTTTTTCTTTTCTTTTTTTTTCAAGAAGTTCCAAGACCAAAACCTGAAATTTTCAAATAAACTAGACATATTAAGGATTTAAAGTAGAAATAAGTGGTTTGACCTTAGACATTCTTTGTAGCAAGTGGAGGCAGCACGGTTATTTCTTGATATGCGGTACAGCTTCCCCATTGTCAGATTCATTCTTAGTGTTCTTGATTTAGATGGAATGCCTTCCATCTGCACAACTCCAAAATAAAAGTGAATATTAGAATGCAAATGAGGGAAAGACAAAAATTAGAACTTCGTAATAAAAATCATTGAGAGTTATAGCAAGGTAACAAAAACAAGTTGCATAATGATAACAGAAAAGGTACAAATATGCACAGTAAAGAAAGAAAAAACTAACCTCAAAAAGAGCAGATCGGTGCTCACTAAGAGCAGAATGACACAAGGCAACCTTGAATTTCACCTAAACAAGGAAAAGATAAGAACTATAATTACCATAGTCAATAGAAAATTATTAAGGTAGTAATCTTTCCTTATCAAGCAAAATAAATAAATTCACCAATACCTTGGCCAACAGAAAATAACTTCCGTGACCGGTCTAGCTATACTGGACCTGACCAGTACAATAAATGTTTCTTAAACTGCTCTAATTAATCCCAACACAACCTGAATAAGCTTCCAACTCTAACACCAAATATGAACCAGTTTAGCCTCAATTAAGCCCCAACTGCGCATTCTTAATTAAGCCTCCTCACTTAACCAAATGAACCTCAATCTAACTTAAATTGCATGATAAAAACACCAGTATATTATGCCAAGTTGCCAACTAATGCAAGTGCATACCTCATTCTCATTTATTGTTGAAATGCTAAAGGAACTTGGAGAAGGCGACCGGCCGGTAGCAGACAATGGAGCTCTTGTGCTGTTACTACCTTGTCTAGGGATGCTTTTACAATTTTGCAATGCTTGTTTGTATGCATTCTGTTAGCAAAACAGCATAAGAGAAGAGTGTTTGGGAAAAAAAAAACTCTATTCCAAAGCACAAATTTGGAAAATAATTTAAACCCCAACAAACCTAACCACCATTTCCGTCACAGTTGAGTCAGGTAACAACAAAGACAGTATCAAAGACAAAGACAGTGCTTAGAAACTACACAACGATAAAGTACCAGTTGAGTCAGGTAACAACAAAGACAGTATCGAAGCAAGTGATAAATGTGTGGGATACAAGTCAATGTGGAATTCCCCATGCCCCTTCTTTTTTCTTTGTGGCTTACATTCCTAAACTTCCAAAACTAAATCCTGACACCAAATCCTGCTTCGCTACATAACATCTGAGTTCGATACTAGCATATATTAAAATTATAGATTGCTATGCGTAATAACTAGGGTTTATGCTTTTCAAAAGACATAGATGGATGATATATTCTAAACTGGAAACTGATCTTTACCAGAGCTCTCCGGTATTCTTTCCCTCCATAAAAAGCATCTCCTTGAAGCACCTTCATTAAACAATAATTTGGATCAGAACCAATTATTAAAAGCAATGACAATTTTTAAATATTAGTAAAATAAAAGAGAAATTGAAATTATACCAGGTATTCGGCCTTAAGATATGGATTTGGTTCCGGATTCGACGCAGATGAAGATACAAGAAAACATCCCTGTAAGAAAACACATTTTTCACTAAAATTATAAAGTATATCAAAACAAAAAAGAGAAAAGAATTCCTAACTTTTGAAACAGAAACAACTTTCAAGCTCGTTGTAAGTTCGAAGCACGAAGAGTTTACTTCAATTATATGAATCATGCAGTAAAAGGGAAAAAAAATAATAATATATACCAGCATTTGAGCGGACTCGAAGAGATTGTTCTCAAGTAGCATCGACATTTGATCCTTCGAGACCTCCATTGATGATTGAGGTCTATGATTCAATAGCGTAAATGATAATGGTAACGGAGAAGAGAGTTGAGAGCGAGAGCGAAAGAGGAATTCAAAAACAGGGTTCGAAATTTTTGAGGTTGAAGAAGAAAGAGAAGTGAGATTTATTTGTTTATTTAGCATTAAATTAGGGAAGGGAAATTGGAATTTTACACATTACCCCCTGATAAAACTCTAAAATGAAGAAGTACCACTGAGGTAAAAAAAAAAAAGTCTTCATTGTTGCTAATTAGTGATTACAGATTTCTCTTCATTGTAGTTCAAGCACAAGTTCTGAACTCTTGTATTGCTTCATGTATATTATTTTAACAATGCTTTTATTTTATTTAAAAAAATCATGACAAAATGTATGCATTATTTTTTATGAAATAGTCAGCGGTAAAACGAAGATGGAGAAGAATTTCCTTTGCAAAAATGTTTTACATTTTATTGTTTTTGTGATGAACAAATAACAATAGTACCTGGAAAATGTCATGAATTTATTTTTTATTATCTCAAAATTTGAAAACAGAAAACTGAATCCAAATCATGCATTGATCTCGTGCAGTTTTATGAAGATAAACTGCAAGTAAAATTTTGTTGTATTTTGTGGTATCTTGATATACTATGATACTTTAAAGGACCAAAGATGTGTAAATAATATTTTTAACTAACATATGATGATGCAAATATTAAGGCTTGTATTAATTCTATTGATATTTGATGTGATATATTTGTTTCTACATTATTTATATTGTTTAATGACTTCCCTTTCATGTAAAAATGACACGATGATATATGAAAATGCCATATTTTTCAATTATGCCAAATATAGAAACAATATAGTACAAACTAAAAACTTCAAAAATACAACGATGCTTTTGAAATTTTAACTACAATACAAACGAGTTGTCCTTAAGAAATAAAAGAAAATAAACTTTTAAGAACTTCAACAATTAAAATGATAAAGAAATGATACTTTAAAAATCATTTACATAATTTACTTTTATAAATATGAACTATGGAGCAAAATGTACTAGCATTATTTGGAAAAGAATAAGTCAAATGCATTCCAACAGTTAAACAACTAAGATATGGTTCAGAAGCTTTAATAGAAAAACGCATTCGAAAATACTAGTAAAACTAATACCCGCTAAATGCTGTGGTACACACACGAAAGCCACCAAATCCAACAACATTACAATATTCTCATTCACATTAATTACCAACAACCAACTACAATCAGAAAATTAACAAGGGCGCAAACACGATATTTTGATCCTTTTCCCACGAACTTGTCTCCATTATTTCTTTTTTATTGTTCCTCCACCTGCTCTTCCTCTTCTTGAAGAAGATTCTCTCGGTTGTCATGGGCCCAGAAGCCTCGCACATCTATGAGCATGCTGGCAACAGTGCCACCTTGCTTGCAATTTAATAGGTCATTGGACGTGATACGTAGAGGATCAACTGGCTTGACCATGTCCCATATTTCATCTCTTACATCCTCTATACAGAGCTCGTAGTTACCTCCCTCGATCCATTTCTGATGCACATCTCTGCAAAGACATGAAAAATGTATAATGAAACAACAGAAGGACATGCAATGTTCTTTTCTATTAAAGAAGATTTGAAATCTGTAATTAGTAACATATTCATGGATATCGACAAAACCATTATGTATGTATCTGAACTCATCTTCCTAATTCAACAAAATGAGAGATTAAGCCCGCACAGAACCCAATAACCCTAAATTTACTAGATTTAGCTTACTTTTCAAGACTTTTATGGGCTTGAGATCACCAAATTGCCAAACTAAAGACACATAGGGAAAACAGAGTGAAGAGCAGTTTAGTACCTAAAGAGGCTATGGATGTCGGCTGTGGTAAGATATCCCCTTCCATTTAAGTCTAGACATTTAAATAGGTACGTCAGGCCCTCAGCAGTATCCTTGTTTTCTAGGGCTAAAACAAAGTCCAAAAAGCTTTCAAAATCCATCTCACGTGAATTGCCACCACCTACTTTGCCTCTACGCACATGTTCGTCAAAAACTGTATAGAAACAAGATTAGATCATCAAGGATAAATAGAAGGATGCCATTAACATACTCGGGACTTTTTTGCATGTAACAGGTAATCAGTAGTAGATCTAGTTGAAGTTTGATTAGTACTCTGGTTGATCCAAATTTCATTTTCCAACTAATTCAAGGCTTAGCTTATCCTTATTCAACAATATCTAACAGCTCAGTTGAAGCTTGGCTCAAAAGACTTAACTGGTATAGCACTATACCTGTTTGTTTGTTGGTAGGAACAAAACAATTGCAATCAACGAAAATAAAAAGGGAATATTCTTTCATTCAGTCACATTCATGCACATTGTACTGCTAATTATACCAAAAGGAACCCCTCTTCTTGAAATTATCAAGGATGATGATCTCATATTCCAGACCCTTTTTCTGCACAAATAAAAAAGTACCCCACAGTATATTTGTTTTCTTTTTCTGAAAGTCACCCTCACAAAATTAAGGATTAAGAAACTCAGATACCTCTCTTTCTGATTCACTGTTTCAATCAAGGCCTGATGGCACAAGTGACATAGTGACTCTTATTTGGTTTAACCTGTGCATTTAATCACACATTCAGGAACCAGTCCTAAATGGTCTGTTACCTGCTCTATCAGTTATAGTATTATCAGATTGTGTTGTAGGTTTAATGCCTACCTCTCTCAATAAAGATTTCAGTCAATGTTCCATCAGCATATTCTTTAAGCTCCTGCTTGCTGAGAGTCCCATTAGTGTCTTTATCTAGTGCAAGAAACATATCTGAAAAAGAAAAGAGAGAAATAAGTCACAATCTTTGCTACCAGTTGAAGCAACTGATACCAACACAAGAAAACTTTAAAGACAATCCTCTGTCAAACAGTACTGAAGACAATCGACAAACCAGGATTTGATGATCCAACAATAATATAAAAAATAAACACCATACCACAAATACGCTGTGCTGAAGTAAGAGAGAACCAATTCTCAGCTTGTTCAGTATCAGTGACCTCTTCCTCACTTTCCTGAACATAGTAGGGAGATATCTTATAAATAAAGTCTAGAAGCAAATTAATTTGTAACACCAAACCACAACAGAACACTTTTATGAAAACCAGGATCTCTAAGCATGTTGAAACAAAGAACACATACGTGGTCCAGGTTAACCGATAGATTAACTAAGTTAAGGACAACAGAATTGTAACATAAACCTGGCTCCAAGTCCGAAAGGTTAAAACTGTCATCATATACTTATCTAAAGATAGTCAAGACCCATGAACCTAGTTGACATAATTGGTCTGCTAGACTTGTTAGTAGCTTGATTACTAATCCTTTTGCATGCATTCGAAACATCAGCACAAACTTATATAAGAGATGTATACTATTTCTAATATTAGGGCATAGTGGAAAGAAAACAGTTACCTGGTGGAGTTCCATCAACTCTTGTAGACAGTTGCTAAGCAATACCTTCTTTATGCATGCTTTCCCTATGAATAATTGAAAGACATAATTTAGATTTTTGATATCGAGCAATCAATATTTTAATCTTCTTAGCCATATTTTCATATTATTAGGAATCATACACGGATTCTCCAGTTTTGAGGTCTCATAGAATAATTATTTAAAAGTCATTTTGATGTGGCACAGCATTGACAAATTTTGAGCTCTTTTTTTCTCTAGACTGTCATGGTAACTAGTTGCATGATGAGAATAGATTGCAATTACTTTAAGCAAATCGAGCACTACTGCCAAAAAGCTTACCCAAGGAAATACCAGATATGCGAAGGCATATCAAGGCAGTTGGGCAACAGAAGGGTAGTTAAAACTTGCTTACACCAACTAAAATTATATTCAGAATTTTACACAACAAGTGCTGATCTTATCAATATAACTTGATAACTCCTGGTACTGCTTTGTATTAGTTGTGAGGCATATCATTCACTGTGATCTTACATAGCACGCACCTCGCCTGTGTGGATCACAGAAGAAAAAGAATTTGCGTGCAGCTATGCGGCAGTACATCTGGACAAATTGTGCTGGCATATCACGTAATTGTGCCAGATTTGGAATAAGGCCTCTTATGTATGATTCCATTTCCTGCAGTTTATAAAGCATAGAGCTTAATCAAGACCAGCATAGGCACTCCACCACAAGTATAAATCCAGGATGTGACGAGTTTGAACCAACTTTTTAGTTTTAAATGGACCCATCAGGTTAGTCACATAGGCGGATCTACATGTATCAAATGGGGTTCAATGCCCCCCCATTTTATTTCTAACTGTACACACTTATGTGGTAATTTTAGTATTACACAAGTATTTTATTAAGAAAATTTACATTTGAACCCCATAAAATTATAAGAATCATTCCATTTCGACCCCCATGATTGTAATTTTATTCTTCTTATTTTTTTATCATTTTACTGATATTAAAACTAAGTATGATACTTGAACCCCATTAAAAATTTCCGACTCCACCCATGGTTAGTCATCCAGGATCAAGTGCCAACCAGTGGACTTGAACCTAACCATACTTCACTGTTTTGAAACTTCAACAAAAATTCGCGATAAAAGCCTAAGCCATTTTTAGCCTATGTTTCTGTGGCCAGCCCTTAGTCCTTTATTTTAGTCTTTTAGTCAAAATATAAGCTCAAGGTTCAGTTAGCCCAGGTTAATTGTGCCAAAACTACCATGTACCAAAGCTACCATATTCTGCAATCATGACATGCTAACCATTGGATTCGTCACCACCCATTTAACAGGCCATTTAAGTGCAATGAATTTCAAGACCCTGGATTCAGGAGTTTGACCTAAAATATAAACTAGTGAAAAAGCTTTGAATTGAAGCTACCCAACTGGCAGCCTACCCAACAATAACTGTAGAACTCCTGAATTACAGCTCGTCAGCAATCAGACTAGCCGACCTAAACCCTTGTAGAACCACCACTGGCCATCTAATTGATGTGCTGGTAGTTCAGAAGGTACCAATTTTTGGAACATGCATATCATTTCATGGCTTTTTATCATAATCTCAATCATCTTTAGTAATGGGTATTATACTCTGACCATATCAGAACTTGTCAAGAACTGCCAAAGGATTAGATCTCAACTCCAGAACAGTTATTTGTTTATAGAAACAGAACAAAAGAGAAAAGAAAGAATAGGCAGAAATATTTCTAACATGTGGTTGAAGGAATCCATCAGAATCCTCATCAAGCTCACTCATATCGATTCTTGCTTGTGTAAGAGAAACCTGTAAAGAACCAGTAGCCAATTTATTGAATAAATAGCACAACTTCCACTATACTTTAGGGAAAGTAGTCTTAACTCTAAGCCATATGTTAGTTTATGTGATTGTGTGCTTAGTAATTCAGTTCATAAGTTAATATTCTTTACTTTTGCACATTTAGAATTTTCTTACAAGTAATCAGCGCTATATATGCATATGCTTGTTCCTCAGGTTTCTTAGTCCAAGTTTCAGAATAGAGTGTGCGCGCTAAACCTGCCATTACAATAACCATGCATCGGCTGTCTTCAACATTTTGGTCCATGAAACATGATGCAAATTCCAAAATGCAAAGGAGAAATGTCTCACCAAAACAAATGTAAATAGTAAAACTTCGAAGAGACAGGTAGAAAGACTTACTGTTCTCATAACATATAGATAAAATGGCAATATAGCTATTCTTCCTGATTCATCCTTCTCAAACTTCATAAAATTGGAGGGGCTAAAAAAGCGCTTACATTTCTGTCCAATTTGCTCTGTGCACACAGAGGCTATATGACAGAAATCTTCATAATTCATCTGCAATAGGGATAACCGGCTACAAACTTAAATAAAAAAAGATGGTCATATACACAGAATGTGTTCAAATTCTGAGCATCTGTAGTGGCATTAATTTCACAGCTATATATTAATCAAAACTATTGAAACAGTCAATACCACTGTGCACCAGCTGGTATATACCAATCTAAGAATCTATTATTCTTCAATACAATTCCTCCTAGTTTTGTCAAGATGTTTGATTGATAGCAGAGTGGTACTCAACAGAAATGATTGCCCAAACAGACATTTTGTCATAGATTGGTAGCTGCTCCAAAACATACATTTTGCCTTTGTTTTTACTAATTGTTGTTCTTTAGGTGGGTAATATACAAATTACCTTTTCAGCACCAGTGGCATCATCTATCACACAGTTTTCCCGCAGGCAAACCCACATGGCATCCAAATCATCAGCATTTAGTAATAACTCAGATTGTTTCTGCAAATTGTTGGCCACAAAAGAATTATGCAAATGAATAACAGAAAAAAGAAAAGGTTGATTACACTTGAAACCACCCTCACTTTCTGCTCAAACACTGAATCCCCCAGCACCAACCAACCCAACAAAAGGACACCAAATTTCAATCGTCGCAACCAACAGCTGTAATATTCAGTTTTAACACCTCATTCATATCCTTGAGAAAAAGAAATTAAGATTAAACTGGATCTAACAAGGAAGTGGAACCAGTTATTGTTCTGCTCCATTTGTGTTTAGTTGTGGTTTGGTGATAAGGTTGTTCTTTAGGCTCTTGAAAGAGACATGGTGTTGGGTAGCTAATTTTAGAAAACTATAATTTTGCTGCATCTCTTGTAAAAGGTAGTGTTTTCGAAGGTCCGAGTGTAATATTGAAAATATTGGGGTGGTTGTGTCACCACCAAATACAGTATCCAATAAATACTTCCCAGCAGAAGCATGCAATACAGGTACCTTGAGGAACCGATACTTGGCCAATCTTTGAACACGATGGCTGATTGATCCATCTTCAGGTTTCTATAAAAAAGAAAAAAAAAAAAGAAAGATATTTAGAAGAATAACCAGTTCAAAGAATTGCTAATTTGGCCAGTATATAACAACAACAAACTGTGACTGCTCTCGCTAAGGAGGTATTTAATCAAACTTGATGTTAATCACCAGGAAAAAAAAAGAGCTCAAATTGACCGTTAAGACATCAACAAAAAAGGAAAAAGAAAAAAGGTTGAAATTACAAAAACAATATATAAAACTAGTACAGTTGGGTTATTTCACCGTCCAGCTCAATCACAGTCCCATCTCTGCATTGTACCTTTCATATTTCCTTTGGAAGAAGAGTTGTTACAATTTAATTGAGCTTTTACAACACCTCTGGTTTACCAAAGCCAAAAAATAATGGTGGTATGTGCCCAAAAGTAGAGTAACCCTTGGTCTGCATCTCACCTTCTTGTAGAAGGTAGGAATGGATCCAGCTTCAGAACTCTTCTGTTGCCTCTCCTTAAAAATCTCCAATAAGATCCTCTTAGTCTCCAACTCTGTAAGAGTGTTTTGGTACACAAAAGTTTAATTGATTTCAATTCAAGTCCATTAACTTCCGTTCCAAACAAATATAAGACTACTGTACACACTTGTGATCTTCGATTTGTACTGACCAGCACAATACATGCCATGCTTCCCTCCCTCCCCCAAACCCCCAACCCCCAAGAAAAAAGAACACGCACGCACTCTTCGTAAAATATAGCATGCAACCTGTTTCAACATATAACTAATTGCAGCAAATTCAGAATCAGTTTAAAGGTGGAGTTGCAAATTTGTACGTAAACATGGGCTTACATACTGGTAATATAGCAACAATTCCGGTTATGAACGCGCAATAAGTTGATTTTACAGCCCAAAATTGCAGGGAGAAACAAAGTTTCTCCTTGCACGAGTACATGCCTGAGATGAATTTATATTTCCATGATAATTGGAAAGAATTTCAGCTATAAAAAGTACCTACAAATGCCATTGTTGGTAGTTTAGTATGACATGGCAGAATAACAATACTCTCAAGCATGAAGTTAAACCACGACTGAACAATCAACCAGTTTTTCCAGCTAACGCTCATAATTGGAATTACAGTTATTATGCCTCAATAAGTTTTTGTTCAAACAAAACTTAGCATACACTGTGCAACTAAAGAAGCACGAGAAACTAACAAAGCAGCAGCTGTCTGGTTAATTTAGCTAAAAGCTTTCTGACAAGGCAAAAGAAATTTTATTGTATAACCCTAATTTCCTTCCAGTAAATCCAATTTCAAAACCAGAATCAGGATCGTGATCGTGGATGAATTCAGTTCAAACGGTCAATTTGGAGTAACTTTTAAGAATGAGAGGTGATGAACTAAAGGCGTGAGGAGTTTTAAATGCATTTAGCTAGTAACGAAAGTACAGCAACCTATAATATAACTTCTAAACAAATTCCGGTCAGAATTAGGGATAGATCAGAGATCCCATGCACTAATTGAGAACAATACAAGGGGGGGAAGGAAAGAGAGAGAGAGACAGAGAGACAGAGAGAGAGAGCGCGCTAACCCATGAGAGCTTCAGATCCGAGGCCAGAACCCGATCCGACGAAGCGACGGAGGTTCCGAACCCATGGCATCGACCCCGCCGCCGGAATTTTCTTTCCCCCCGCCCCCGCCGCCGCCGCCGCCGCAGAGCCTCCTCCGACGTCACCAGCTGGCGTGCTCATTCGATCGATCGAAGAAGCTTCTTTCTCGCGGGGACTCGAGCGACTTGGCCTCGATAGAGAGAGCGTTGTCGGATTCTTCGTTAGCGGTTTGATTACATCCTCATCTATTATTTTGTTTGAGGATTTTCAAATAATTCCAACAAAAAAGAAAGAAATTGAAAAATAAAAAAAAATGTATAAATATATTCTTTAACTTATAGATCGATAATTTTAATGAGCGGAGTATATGTACCGTATTGATACCGTTTTGATGGATCTTGATGAGGTGTAGGATGTGGTATGGGTTGATTCAATTTAGGAAAATTTGTTTATTTTTCATGTTATGTTGGTGTTATTTGAATCAATTATTCTAGTTTGTTTTGTTGTTTGTAAGGGATTAGAACTTTGGTATTATAGATGGGGGGTTTGTAGGGATTTTATTTTTTCTGAACAATTTGTTCTTGTTATTTTTGTACTGAATTTTTGAAAAGAAATGGAAGTTGGCGGATATTTTGTCTGCTTTTATCAAAAAAAAAATTATAGATCGATTGTGTTTTAAATTTCATATAATTTAAGTATTATTTGATACTTCATCAAAGACCATCAAAATTACATAACATTTATGAACGGTCTATATTGAATAGTATTTGATGAAATATCAAACAACCCTTAAATTACATAAAATTTGAAACACAATTAATTTATAGGTTTAAAAATATATTTGTAAATTTTTTTCTATTTTTTCTATTTTTAAAAATTATCTAAAAATTATTTAAAAATTAATTATCAAAATTATTAAGATAATAGTTATCAAGAGATCCCTTACTTAAAAATATCTAGCCAAGAAAAAAAGGTCAAAACGATATATATCTTCAAATTCTTTACCAAAAAATGTTTTTTCAACATTAAAAGTCCGTTCGGGAAAAATAATACAATAACCATGCAAAAATTCTTAAAATATATATAAAATGTTATGTAATTCGAAATTCTTTTTCTATTTTAGATACATCAAACATATTTATATATGGATGGAGCCCTTGACAATAGTTAACAATCGTGACAATGATTTTTTAAATAAATTTTAAGAATTTTAAGAAATTCTTAAAACAAAAACATTCAATAAATATATTCTTGAACTTAGATTTATTATGTTTCAAATTTAATGCAATTTATCTGATATTCCGTCAAGTTACTTAAACTTTGGGTTGGTTGTCAATTTGGATGTGTTTTGGATTAAAATATCTTTGTTCATTTATAGGTTTTAAAGAGAATTTCATAAAAATTGTTGTGTCAATTTGGATGTCAAAGAGTAAAAAGATCAACATTTTGATGGAGTTTGATAAAAATTGAAGATATAGATGAAATAATTGATGGAGAAGTTATTGGAAGAAGCTATCTTGTTGTATTTTAGAATTTTAGTAGGGTTATTATGCTTGAAATTTTAGATTTATTTATTTTCAAATTTGAACATACATCTCTCTATAACGAGGCGAGATCTATTATCAGTGTGTTAAACCCGCGGTTCTTTGACTCGCAAAATTAATGATGAAAAACTGAATATATACTCGGTTGTTGTCGAAGAGAGTTTGGTTACATTGCAAAAAAAATAATTAAATTTAGAATGAGTGAAATAACACTAAATTTTTTTACTCTTGTTCTTGAAAAAGAATAACAATAAAAATAAATTGGATAAATAATTTTACTTATTTCTTATTTCATTATGTTACAATACATGAACATTTAAGATCAAACACAAGTGCAAGAGTAAAAATATATGCATACATTAAACTACTTAATACAAATAAACTAACAAAACTTTAACTTTAACAAACTAAAATAATTTCTAGATTGACTTTTTGTGCATTTCATGATAAAAATGAAAATTTTCAATCAAGATTAGTATTGCATGTAGTAATGTAGTAATTGATGCACAAACAACACAACAATTTAATTTTTTAATACTAAATTGGCACAAAAAGATGCATACTAAGGAGTGAAAAAACTTAAACCTAAAAAATTTCTTAAAAAAAGGAAATTTTTTTCCTTGGCCTTCATCTTATAAATTTATCTTTTTTCATGACTTTATCTGATATATTTTGGGTTTTTATCATCTTTCACACATCCTCTAGAAAAAGTATTTTTTTTGTCCTTTTGTCCTTTTTTTTTAATTCATTCCGCTTTTTTTTGAGGAAATAATTTTTTCAACTTTTGTATTTTTTTTCTCTTTTGTAGAAATGTTGCATATTCATAATCAATATTTAATGGATATAAGTATTAGATTATTTTTTATACAAAGATATCTATAAATTAGCATAAGCACCATAAATACTAACTATATATTTTGACACCAAAATTACAAGTTTATAAAACAATGGTGATTCAAGCTTAAATATTTTTAGAAAAAGAAAATTCTCAAATGCTCAGATGAAGAAAATTAAAAATGCATTTATAATGAAAATTCATAAGACATAAGTTACCAATTAAATATGGATTTTATGATATTGTCAATGTGGTCATTATATAGTGATTTAGATAAATTAAGGTTTTGGGAACAAGACATAATTAAAGAGAAAAAAAGAGATAAATTTATAAGAAAACTTAATTGTATTTCCTAACTCAAATTACTTAAGTTACAGTTTATAAATGATCTATATGTATAATAAAATAAAATTAAAAAAAAAACAAAACAAATCAATTTTTTTTTAAAACACCTCACAAACTAAATACGAAAAATCTTCCTCCTTAATATAGTATACCAAACATATGCCTGCTTTTATATTTGACGGGCTATCAAATCAAACTCGCTATAAAAATATATATTATTTTTGAAATAAAGATGATGATAAAAAACCATTCATTTTTTTTAAAATGTCGACAAAAACCCTCTTTTGTTTTTCGAATTTACGACCTCCCACACAGAGAACATTACCTTTATCATTAAATCAAAAACTGGTTCTTAACTCGTTATAAAAATATAATGAAATGAGAGATGTACACAACAATCCCTCTTACTTGTAGTCACATCATGAATCAAATAAAATCAATTCTGCATAACAACAATTGAATATGATTTTAATCACACACCAAATCAGATTTTAATCACTTAGCTTTTGCAAATATGAAGTATCCAAGCTCCATTTTTATTTTTTTTGAGATTGTCTATTTTTTAATATGTTGCAAGCTTTGATGTGTATAAACATAATATCCAATGAAATCAATCTCCTCATTATTTTGTCTTCTCCTTTTTGTCAATCAAATCAATTACTTGATGACTGCTCTTTTTTTTTTTTTTTTTTGTTATAAGAACTCCCGTTAACTCCGGTATTTATTCATTTTTAAGTGCTTTTTACGAGATTTGAACCTATGTTTCTCTATAAAAAAACGAGATCTATCATTATCAGTTCAATACTTCAATTCTAATTCTGGCACTAATTTGATAGAGTTTTTGGGACGAGGCATAAATTAAAAAGAGAAAAATAAATAAATAAGTTTTATGAGCTTATAACAATAAGACTTGAATTATATTATATAATATAGAGTACAAATGGTTTAATTATAATAAAACAAAACTTTTAAAAAAACTGACATAAATAAATCATTTCTAAAATACCTACATATAAATATGAAGAATATTCCTCTTTAGTATAGTTCATCAAATAAGAGCATGCTATAATCATAACAATCCATCAAATAAAGCATGTTACTAATAGATTAAATGAGAGATACATAACAATAAGACTAATAATACTCACTTTAACTATGACTTTTTAAGTCTAATTATGATGAAATAACTATTGGAGAATAGAAAAGTGTAATTGAACTTTAAAAAAAAATGTAAAGAAATCAGACATTTTAATATATGTGTGGCTAATTTTGCTTGTATTATATTTGAAGAAATCAGACAGAAATTAACGGTTTGTGATTCGTTAATCACTATCATCTCTTTTTTAATTTCACTCACAAACTTCCATATATTATATCAATCCAAATAAAATAATCCATCTCATAACATCTTATAACATAGGAGAGTCTTTATTTAGCCCTTTTTTTTTTCACCTTCATTGTAAATTTTTCCTTGAACAGAAAGAAAGAGGCAAGTATAATTTCGGAAATATCAATTTCAACATTAAATGGATGAGAGATCTAAAATTGGGAGAGAGAGAGAGAGAGAGAAATAGAATCTATATTTCGCATGTATTAACTATTAACAACTTATATATTATTTATAGATCCCTAAATTTTTCTATATTTCATGTGATAAATCTTCTCTGGAAAACCTTAAAAGCAAGAAAAGAAAAGTAAGAGGAGTCTCTCTCTCTCTCCCCTTTCTCGTGTCGTCGTCGTCTCCATCGAACAAAGCTCTCCTCCTCCTCCTTCGGTTAGGGTTTCGTTTCGCCTGATCTAGAGAAAGGGTTCGAGTTCCCCAGGTAATCCCCCTTCCTCTCGCTCTCTCTAATACAAGTATCAAGCATCGCTTTATCTCTTATCCCAATCGTCGATTGGTATTAGATCGAAGTTCTCCCTTCAAGCTCGCTGTGATTGTATGTTTTGAAGTTCATCGTCGAACTTTCTGGACAGGTCGATTTAGGATTTTGTATTTCCGGTGCAAAATAGTTCGATTTTCCTAGTTTTCTCTATATCTCATATCTAGGGTTTCAGGATATGTTGACGATATCCTTTCCTTTCCGATGGTGAAGTTATTTAGATGCTGATATTTCTGTATGGTATGAGAAATCATGTACTTGACAGGTTTCCTTGTGTTGAGGGTTCAGGTTTCTACCTACCTCCCCAATGCAAAAATGATGAACATAGTTTGTTAGATTTGCATGACTAATCTGACTCTATATTTGTGAAATATCATGGAATTTGATCTCTTCAATTAGGTTTCTCATCTCTCTATAAGACTTATAACACTATCCGAATTAAGGATTAGGGTCTCTTATACATTAGATGTTCAAATTTCACATCCTGGGGTTTTCCTTTTTGACTTTTTATGGCATGAGTTCTGAAAGTAGGCTTTGATCTCTCATCTGTCACAGACTATCTTTTTGTGATTAATTGTAGTTCTGAAGATTTCTCACTTTTATTTTACTACAGGATTTTGGGGAGTGTGAGAAAATGGCGATGCACGAGAGAAAAGTTATAGAGCTCGATCAAGGATGGGATTTCATGCAGAAGGGTATTACCAAGCTAAAGAATCTTCTTGAAGGAAAACCTGGCGAGACCCAGTTTAGCTCTGAAGACTACATGATGCTTTACACGTATGTACCTTCAAAATTTCTCATCTTGCATTGCAAATTTGGTTGATAGAATGTTACATATAATTTTTCCTGGAAGATGCATAGACCTATGTTTGTAATAGATGTGAGCTTCTGGTCATATGTGGAGCTTTGTAGTGTACACTTCTTGGTAATCTATATGGTACTTATCCATTAGTAACTTGCTACATTGTAATCTTTATGGTACTTATCCATTAGTAACTTGCTACAGAATTTGGTTGGCATAATTTAGTTAATTTGTACTAAATTGAGGAAACTGGATGTAATATTTGGAAAGGTTGATATATGTTGCAGGTGCTTTCATGTTCTTGTTTATTTCAGATTTTCTTTTAATTTTACTTTTTGCTTAATAAGTTTAATGGATATCTGTTATATTTATATTATCCTTTTTCACTGAACTGGGTTTATTTGTATAGAACCATCTACAACATGTGTACCCAGAAGCCTCCTCACGACTACTCTCAACAGCTCTATGAAAAGTACAGGGAAGCTTTTGTGGAATACATAGATGATATGGTATTGGTTCTTAGCTTCTCATTGCATCTCCAAAAGAATACATTTCTGCTTAGCTATGCAGCCAAACATTACCCTTTTAGTTTCATTGCATGCGGTTGTTTCTCATGTATATTTGTGTTTTAGTTGATGTTAATGACTAGGAGGATTTGTGTTAATCCAAATTTATGCTTATTATTATATAAAGCCAGACCTGATAGGTAGTACTCTTGGTACTATTCCAATATGAACCCTGGAACTTGGGTCTATCAAAAAACTTGTCCTGGTGTTGTTAGCTACTTAAATTGTTTGTGACATCTCATAAATTGAGTTTCTTTTTTCTTTTTGTTTTTGGTTCTGTTATTTTCTTTCTTTGTATCTTTCCAAGGTTGTAGGTAGGTTTAAAAATTGTTGTCTAAACCCACAATAATAGTCAAAAAGCAAACTGTAGAAGTAAAAAGGTCAGCTGGCTTTGTGAATTGACATGTTAGTACTTGTTCAGACCTTTAACAGATCAACCTTTTCCCTTTTCAATTAGGTGTTGCCTGCATTAAGAGAAAAGCATCATGAGTACATGCTCAAGGAGCTTCAGAAGAGGTGGCAGAACCACAAGGTCATGGTCAGGTGGCTCTCCCGTTTCTTCTATTATCTTGACCGTTATTTCATTGCTAGGAGGTCACTGCCTGGATTGAATGAAGTTGGTCTCACCTGCTTCCGTGACCGGGTAAGTGTCGAGTGATGCTATGTTTAATAATTTACTGTTTGGCCTTCTTTTATATATATATGTATATTTTATTTACTTTTGCATCTTCTGGATATCCTGAATTGGCCAAAGTAATTTTCTATCTTTTCTTAAGTAGACTAAAATGATGGACAAGGTTATTTGCTGCTCTGGCAAATAACATTTGTTGTTTGTAGTGAGTAAGTGAGCTACTAAGATAGATTGCTTCTATAAAAAGAATGGAATCTATAATGCTTCTGTGCATTTGCTAATTTTTGTTGTTACAATACATGCTTTTTTTCCCCAGGTGTATCAAGAAATGAAAAGCATGGTAAAAGATGCAGTGCTGTCATTGGTAAGTGTAGAAGCTGATTAATTTGGCTGTACATCATTCTGAATAAATGTCTGGTCTTTTCTTAATTCATTTTTCTTCAAATTTACTGTTTGTATTTTGCATTGCTCTTTCAACAGATTGACCAGGAGCGTGAGGGGGAGCAGATTGATAGAGCTCTTTTGAAGAATATACTTGACATTTTTGTTGAAATTGGTCTTGGCAACATGGACTGTTATGAAAATGACTTCGAAGAATATTTACTCAAGGAGACTGCAGCATACTACTCTAGAAAAGCTTCTATTTGGATACTAGAAGATTCTTGTCCTGACTATATGTTGAAGGTAACTGTATATGATTATCAAATGCAATTATAAACTGTTATATTGGTGGCAATGGTGAGGTTAAGTTGCTTGGGGGGATGTATATATTTTTTTCTTCTTTTTCTTTCTTACTTTATTGTTATTTACCTTTTTTTTATTTATAGATTACTTTTTAGTTCTGGGGTATTTGAGTTTGGTGCTCTCTCTTATTATGGCCCAGTTTGGTCTTTTGGACTTAAAAATAGAACCTTCAATATGCGACCTGGTCATCACATCTGTTCTTTTAATTTATGGCTAAATTTTTAACTTTGGATTATAATTGCTTTGAAAGAACCTTTGATGTATGACATAGTTACCACATTACCTATGCAGATGTGCCGGTCTCATTTGTTGTTGATTTCTTTTGTCATCATTTTTAGACTAATGTTTGGGTGATCTTTATTAGGCTGAAGAATGCCTCAAGAGGGAGAAGGAAAGAGTTGGCCAGTACTTGCACTCTAGCAGTGAAAATAAGCTCTTGGAGGTCTCTTCTAATTACCTCCATTGCGTCTTGGGATCATTCATTCATTCTTTTAACCAGAAAGCAAAATAATTGCAGTGCTTATTAATTTTTTCTTACCTTCTGGGCCAAGAGAAACATATTATGCGGTGTTAGCATATCAATCATATATTGTGCATCTATAAACAATATATAATTTTTAGCTACCTATCCTGATAACATTTTGTATATTAATTACGTCTTAGTAAAATATTTTTTAAAAGATGTCAGGATTATATGATTAGCATTGAAGTACAGAGATATGATTTTATATATTTTTTGTATGTACTGAAGTAGTAATTAGACATTATGTTAGCACTATTCTGGACATTATACCACACTGTGTTAGAGGGTGATGGATGATAGTGTGTTGTCATTCTCCTGTTGTAATTTATTAATAATGTCTTATTATTTAATTCTTGTCCCTTGTTCTTTGTGGTTCTTGTAGAAAGTGCAACATGAATTGCTTTCTGTATATGCAAACCAACTACTTGAAAAGGAGCACTCTGGGTGCCACGTACTGCTTCGTGATGACAAGGTAAGAAACAACAAGGATGTTGACATTCGTCTGTTTATATTATGAATTCATAATAATGTTCTTTAAGAAATTTCCATCTGTCATGCTTATTTCAGACGGAGGACCTGTCAAGGATGTTTAGACTTTTCTCCAAAATCAACCGCGGTCTAGACCCAGTTTCTCAGATGTTTAAAGAGGTACTGTTGAGTTCTTTTATGTCACATATCTGGATGAATTGTAAGTGTATGTAGGTTATACTGAACATATTATTTCTGCAGCATGTCACTTCTGAGGGAATGGCTTTAGTGAAACAAGCAGAAGATGCTGCAAGCAACAAAAAGGTACTGCATATATATTTGTCACTTGGAGTATATCCACCCATTCCTTATAATGGGAGGTGGATTTTGAATGATACATTCTGTAACGAGTTTCTATCAGCACTAATTGAGCATTATTGGCAACTGTCAATTGTACCATTTGAATGCTATTTTGGGCTCGATTGGTCCTCTCTGCTTCGCTAGTTCATTGAAGTATCCAATGGCTGAAAAAATGGTGAAAACCATGATATTTAGCAGTGTCATGTAGTTTTATAACAACATACTGACCATTATGGTAGATCTTGTATAAAGAATGTTTGATGTTGATGTTGGTGTTGGTGTTTTTGCTACCGATCTCTGACAATTACTTGCTCCCTGTAGGAAGAGAAGAGGGATATTGTGGGCTTACAAGAGCAAGTATGAATTTCCATTCTTGTTTATGCTGTGCAATATTCTACCTTCATTGATTTTTATAAATATCTAATTAAATATTCCTACCAAACTTACAGGTCTTTGTGCGGAAAGTAATTGAACTACATGACAAGTATTTGAATTATGTTGTTGAATGCTTCCAGAACCACACTCTTTTCCACAAGGTATTATATTATAATTTTATTGGAAATACTTTCATGTAGAGCTGAAAGTACTTCTCCATAGTGCCATATGAAAACCTTAGTCTGTTATGCATGACCCAACCTTTTAAATTAGAAATTTCTCATGTATTTAGAGATGTGTGAACTATTTTGGATACGCTGTTCCTTATATCCTTCAAAATACTGAACTACTCTTACTTTCTCCTTATTTTGTGATATGTGATGTTCAATTTTATTCTCACTAGGCTTTGAAAGAGGCTTTTGAGGTGTTCTGCAATAAGGGTGTTGCAGGAAGCTCAAGTGCAGAATTACTAGCAACATTCTGCGATAATATTTTGAAGAAGGGTGGTAGTGAAAAACTCAGTGATGAAGCCATTGAGGAAACCCTTGAGAAAGTATACTTTTTCTGTCTTTTGCCTATATACCCTTGTAGTTGATCATCTAATCTCAGAAAATAGTATAAACATAAAAAAATTACCTCACACTTTTTAACTATTTTAATATGCAGGTGGTGAAACTCCTTGCTTATATAAGTGACAAGGATCTTTTTGCCGAGTTCTACAGGTAACCATCTTTTTTTTCCTCTGTTTTGAAAAATAAGTGATGGTCTGTAGGATACTTCTAGCTGGTCTGTATTTCCTATTTTCAACTTGTTTATTCTATACTTGAGTTACATTATGGCCATGATTGTTATTCTGTCAGTTGTTATCTTTTTCTTGTTAATTTTGGAGTAGTCTAAACACGTGTAGTTGGATTCTTGCACGGGCCTTTGTAAACATTACTTCGTTCTTGTTGTTGGCTAGTAGGTTTACTACATGATCTTTCTTCTCTCGCTTTGCCATACTAGAGTGGGCATTTTGGAATGGCTTTGATTCTGTCTGTGCTTGCTAAATACTTTGTATACGTATTATAATGAATTACATAAATTGGCAGGAAAAAGCTAGCAAGGAGGTTGCTCTTCGACAAGAGTGCAAATGATGATCATGAGAGGAGTATCTTAACAAAGCTCAAGCAGCAATGTGGTGGCCAGTTCACCTCTAAGATGGAAGGAATGGTATACTGATGTTTTTGTCTTAGTCTGATGGTCTGACACATTATTTGCCTGCTATTGTAGCTGTTCAAGATGAATATCTTTTATAGCAGCACAATGTTTTAAATTTCCTAGCACCATAACAAACTAAATAGCTCATAAGCAAAAAAACATTTAACCTTATAGTTGACTTCTGGTGTTCTTCAGTTCTTATTTGTATGATAGGAGATATTCTCTAAACTTTCGAATTAAACTTGATATTTAATAAAGTGAATTTAAATTTTGCATCTTATTTGTTCACTGACCGCTATTTTGTTTTTTGTTACAACCAGGTCACTGATCTCACTCTTGCAAGGGAGAACCAGACACAGTTTGAGGAGTATCTCAACTCTAACGCACAAGCAAACCCGGGTATAGACTTGACAGTTACTGTTTTGACAACAGGTTTCTGGCCGAGTTACAAATCCTTTGACCTCAACCTTCCTTCTGAGATGGTATGCATGTGTGACTTCATATGATTGAACAAAGCTGGTGTCTGGTTATCCTTGCTCATTATTTTTTTTTAAATGTTTTGGTAGGTTAAATGTGTGGAGGTATTTAAGGAGTTCTATCAGACAAAGACCAAGCACAGAAAGTTGACATGGATATATTCTCTGGGGACTTGCAATATCAATGGCAAGTTTGAGGCAAAAACCATTGAGCTGATAGTGACCACCTACCAGGTTCTACAACATGATACTTTTTATTTTTTGTTTTCTTAGTTTCTAACAAAATGATATTCCTGTTGTTTGTGAGCAGTTATGAAAAAATAGATTTAGTATAATACTAGGCACGCTTATGCTCTCTGTTTGACCTTATTGGCATGAAAAACTGAAATTTACATATTTACCATGTGATGGAACATTGGTAGGGAAGCAGCTGGTTCTACAATTGTTATGGTTTCTTCAATAAGTTTGATAATTCCAGAAATATTGCTCGACTGCAGTGATATAAAGTGAGAACCAGAGATGCATATCCCCTTCAATTCATTTCTCGGACCCTGCTGACAACAATTCTTCTGATGTATTTTACAGGCTGCAGCACTACTATTGTTTAATGCATCAGAAAGGTTGAGCTACTCAGAGATAATGACACAGCTGAATTTGACTGATGATGATGTGATTAGGTTGCTCCACTCTCTGTCTTGTGCCAAGTACAAGATCCTCAACAAAGAGCCCAACACCAAGACCATCTCTCCCAATGATGTGTTCAGCTTTAACTCTAAATTCACAGATAGGATGCGCAGAATCAAGGTATCGCTACTCTCTAAATCTAGTATGTGGAAGTAAACAAATCACGACAAACAATCAAATAAAATGGATAGTTAATCATCTTTTTTTTTGTTGTCTCTAGCATATTGGTAGAAACAAAAACTTGTTTGTATCGCTGTTTTTTTGTTATGCATATTAATTTGAGTTTGGGATGAGGTTTCAGTTTCAGTACTTATATTTTGGGCATGCCATCATATTTGTGAGGCCATTTCCTCATACATACAACTAACATCACCTCATCATTATTTCTTCTGGTAGAAGAAAGTAGAACTAATGATAGATCAAATTATATTCTGTTCAGTCCAAGACTGAAATTCCAGTGTTCAGTTTGACATACTTGACCGGGACTGGAACTCCTTGTTTGCAGATCCCACTTCCTCCAGTAGATGAGAAGAAAAAGGTGGTAGAAGATGTTGACAAAGACAGGAGATATGCCATTGACGCCTCAATTGTTCGTATAATGAAGAGTCGCAAGGTGCTTGGCCATCAGCAACTTGTCATGGAGTGTGTTGAACAGCTTGGTCGCATGTTCAAGGTAATCAAACCTCATCCTTCTGTTTTATACATGCTGTTGATATCCCCTAATAGAAATTTCCACTTCGGATGAGTGAGCATAGCTTATAACTGCATTCTGTTATCTTTGTGTTATATTGCAGCCTGACTTCAAGGCTATCAAGAAGAGGATTGAGGACCTTATCACCAGGGACTATCTTGAGAGGGACAAGGAAAACCCTAATCTTTACCGCTACCTTGCCTAGGTGTGGCAAGATCATCCTCCCAATTCACCTGTGTGTTGAAGCAAGGAAAAAGGCTTTTGCATCCCCAGCTGAAGTATTTTAAGAGGACTATCTGCTTCGAAGGAGTCGTCCAACTTGTCACAATTTATGTACATCTTTGTACCCATGACAAGGGGATAAGAGGATTGTATGAGACTATTTTTTATTATAGATTCAACTTAGCCTTTTGTGAATCTGTTGTCCTTTGCCAATCCTTCCTATGTTTTTCTCATTTTGAATGGTATGTTACCTTGGGGTTAGTTGTTGTGTTCTGTGAGTATGAATGAATGTATCTTAGCTTAGATAATGCATCATCTGAATATCGGAATAAAGGATAAGGATATGGATATCCGTATCTGTACTGGTGTAGTATTCGATCAGTGCTTGTATCGGAGACTACCCATATCTGGAAATTAGAAATGGATGTGGATACAATTTCGCTATTGTATGTCTGTATTTGATCCGATTACTCCAATTCGATAATGAACCATACAGTACTAATTGTGGGAACTTCAAAATCTGTTTTTCAAATGGTCCAGGCAACAAATCCCTTTATGCATCCATGTTTTTAGTGACGCTCCAACCTATGAAGAGTTGACAAAAATGGTTGTTTTCTATTTTTGGTGGATGCACATAGGATGACAGCAATTGGAACAACTGCTCAGCAGCTGCAAAATCATGACCTGATAGTGTATTGCACTGTTTGCTAGATGCTCTATACAGTATACACCATTAATAAAGTCATGTTGTTTTTGCATCTAATTCGGACCGCTTGAACCAATTCTGATACGTAGGTGCTTTAATTATATGCTGATCTTGATCAGTAGTTTGGAATGGTTTTGTTGCCTACGAAATTGTTCCAACTTGCCATCTTTAGATAAGGAAAAAAAGCACAATAGTATCTATGTCCATAGAGAGCGGTTTGCAATTAATATTCCCATTAATGTTAAGTAAGTGCTGTTTGCATCTTTTGTATAAAATTAAGCTAACTTTTATGCTTATGTAGCATCAGAATTTTTGTCTGGTTGGTCTGTATAACTCTTGAGTTAAAATATATTAATCAAGGAAGTTAATATACATATACTGACTTTTTTATTCAGATTAACTGAGTTATTATTCATATTAGTAACTTTATTATGAGTTACTATTTAAATCCGTGATATTTGAGTTGTGGTATCAATAAAGATATCTCCCCAATATTTTCCATTAATCAAAGTCAGTAGCGAAGTTTCTACCATCTCAAAAAGGAGAAAAAAAGGAAAAAGGTTGGAGATATATCCAGTTTAATCCAACTAAAGAAGGATTATTTATCCTAGTGTACTCTCTTCCCACTAATGGCCCAAAGCTGGAGCCCAACACACACACACACACACTCAAAAAAACACCCACTAAAGAGACTCTATAGTGCATGAATAAATAAATAAAATCGCACACTATCTAATCTTCTTCTTCTTCTTCTTCTTCTCCATTTGACAAATTAAATGGTGACTTCACTGCTGCCTTCTGAGAGCTCTTGCTGGTTCCTATTAGCAGCAATTTAATACAGATAGAGCCTGCTAATTGTTGATGCTTTTCACTTGATGCATCTCAACGACTTCCTATCTCCATTTGTATCTTAGATATTTTTTAATTTACTCTGTTGTGCTTCACAAAAGAACAACGTAGTGGTGCTTTTCTTTCTTTCTTTTATTTATTTACTTTTTTGGGTTTTTTTTGTTTGTTGGGGGGGGGGGGGGGGTTGGTATCTGTGGTTTGTAGGCGCGCCTAATGACAGTTTAAGAATTATATTGGCAGGGTTTAATTTAATTTTATTTGTTTCCCTGTCCATTGGCTCCTCAATGCTACTCTCCAAATTGAAATATGTAAGACACAAATGTCGATAAAAAGTCGTTGAGATGCATCAAGTGAAAAAGCATTAACAATTAGCAGGCTCTTTGTTTTTCATATAAGGGTTCTGTTAATCTGCCATCTATTTTTTTAAAATATTTTTTATGAAATTTAAACTTACATTTTTTCATAGAGAGACGAGACCTATCACCACTGTATTAGGTTTACGGTTCAACAATTAACAAGCTCTATCTGTATTACTGCTAATAGGAAACGCTAGAGAGCTCTCAGATGACAGCAGTGATCGATCGATGTCACCATTTTCTCAAATGGAGAAGATTCCTCGTGGGGTTTGTTTGACAAATTAAAAAATAGCATTAAAATAATACTATTGAAATAGTAATATAAGATAATGATAGAATAATGATATTTAGAAAAGTGAAAAAAAGAATATTATTTTTGATTTAGTGGGAGGAGTAAAAATATTGTTTAACGAAAAAAAATAATTAAAATAGTGTTATTCCGTGTATATCTCTTCTCTCTTCCCATATTCTAATTCTACCACCGAATAATAAAAAGAGTGCTCTTTTGATTTTATTCTAATTAAATTCTTTTCCGTTTGACATCATATTTACATAAAATAGCAACGTCATTTCAAATTATGTGTGGAATACCGTTTGCCAAACGAATCCTATGACATTCAAAATTCGACGCAAAGTGCATCATTCTACACAGTAGATTAGATGGTGTGTGACTTCAAGAGATTTTTATTTATTGGTTTCCTCAAAAAAAAAAGGAGTTTTATTTATTGATAGGGTTAGGGATGGGGAATTAAAAGCATGTCTGTTGTACCGTATCAAAAATAGGAGGAGGACGACAGATACCGTACGGTTAAGATACGGTATGGTTAAATTACGGCGTGCTATACGTGCTGTATCAATTCGATATGCCGTGCTAAATGTGACATGCTTTAATCGTGTTATGTCGAGTTGACATACTGTGACTATACGTGTCTTAACTATACTAAACGTGTTTAGCGGAAAAAAATGAAAAAATCGGAAAAAATTCGGAAAAATCTTTAAAAAAAATAAAAAATTCAAAAATTTTAAATTTATTTACTGCAAAAAAAAATTAAACAAACAATTGGAAAAAAATTATAAAAATTTTGTAAAAATTGCAAAAAATATAAAAATACGAATTTTTTTAAGAAATCCGAAAAATATTTTTAAAAAATTCAAAAATGATTTTAAAAAGTTTCAAAAATTACTTTTAAAATATCATATTAACCTATTTCTTAATCCTCATTATAAAATCTCATCAATAAATTACAAAATCAACTGTCCGATCAACATCCAACGGCCTACAATTCGTACATATTATGCTTATCTGTGCTAAACATGTCTACCCGTTCCTATCCACGCTCATCTGTGCTAAATGTGCCTACACATGCCTACGGTGTTCCCGTGCTGTGTCTATGCGTGTTCCGTGCCGTGTCTACAGTGATGAAAACCGGACATAATATGGATAACGATACATTACACAACACATTATTATAATACGTATTGATACGTCATATCATACCGTATCACTTCTGATACATATCGTGTTGTGTCATGTCTCACGCACACACAAGCGTGTTTTTGTTGAGAATCCTTATTAGAGAAAGCCTGCGGGCATTTGGACAAAAAGAAAAAAATAAGAAAAAAAAGATTTTGTCGCTTCTGCATATTAAGCACTGCTGTCTCACGTAATCAGAGCTCATTCATACAGTATTTTAACGCGACACGTGCGAAAAGGATAGCAACACCTGGCGCGCAGGATGCTCGCGAGGAAATATACAATCTAGTCCCTCAACTTTTTAGGAATTAGAAGCAATGATAATTTGTCATCACCAAAACTTTCCTTTAGTTGATGCATGGAAGGAAACAGAGGAGTTTCAACGTCTATAAAATTAAAAATTTGGTTTGATGAGTCAAACGACTCATCAATGATACGAAGATTCGCACAAAAATTTCACTCTCATACTTTAATAATCGTATTAATTATCAAATTTGATGATTTAATGATGATTTTATGGACGTTGAAACTCTCCGCCCTGTAAATGAGAAAGAACAACGAAATAACAGAGAAAATTAAATTTTCTTTGAAATATGAAATACTCCGGTCTTAATAATTAAGTACAACAAAATGTTAATAATTAGCAGAGAAGTAAGTATTTATTCGAGTTCTCTATAATTAAGTAATCAATCTTCATTCCAATACCAACAACATGTAGACTTTGTTGGATGGGTTTAATTAAAATAGGTAAATTAAAGGGATTAATTTGCAAAAAACCTCACTTTCTCTTACAAATACAACTCCATGTCTCATTTCCCAATAAGAGAGAGAAGTTTCGACCTCTTCATCTCTCTCACAAAATCAGACATCTCCAACTTGAGAGAGAGAGAGAGAGAGAGAGAGAGAGAGAGAGAGAGAGAGAGAGAGAGAGAGAGATACCTACACCCAAAAAGGGTTGCTTTTGTTATTATTATACTACAATATATTATAATAATAGTATCATATATAAGCTAGCAAAGGAGAAGAAGGGGAGAATTAAGAGATGGAAGATAAACAAGCTTACATAATGGTGGTTTTGATGCAATTAATATATGGTGGAAACTACATTTTTTGTAAAGATGTTTTGAATGGAGGCATGCCTACAACAATTTTTATATTTTATAGATTAGCTGGTGGCACCTTGGTCTTTGTCCCTCTTGCCTTGCTTTTTGGGAGGTATGTAATATATGTAATTCTTCAATATTTTGGTGTTACATATTTCTTCTTGAAATTTTGTTTTAACTTGAAATGAGGTGACAAAATATATTGTTTTAGTCTTGTATTATTTTTGAAAATTCATAACAAAAACAATAACTGCCAACTGTAGCCAGGAAATAGTATACTGTTTTTTAAGTACTTAACATTTCTGGTTTTATAATTTCTTTTCTTACAAAACATTTTGAACAGGAAAAATGCACCAAAGTTGTCTTGGAAAATATCAGCCAAGATTTTCTTTCTTGCCATTTTTGGGTAAACATACATACATCGTATTTTCATTTCTAGAGTAAAGTTAGAGTGAAGTTAAGTTCACCAAATTCTTTGATGAGTTTAACTTAAACAAATAATCAAAATGACTTCAAACGATAAATTTAAGTTTATCAATAAATCCTTCATATAAAAATCTCCTAGGATACTAAAATTTTTCATTTTTAGAGTTTTCTAACTATTTTTTCGGATTTTTAAAAATGGTTCTAAAATAATAATAAAATAATGAAGGTGTTTATATGAGAATGAACTATTTTCAAAAAAATCCGAAAAAATAGTTAAGAAAATTCTAAAAATAGAAAATTTTGGCATTCTACAAGATTTTTATTTTGATATAAATAATTTATTGAGCAAATTGAATTTATCATTTGAAGTCGATTGGATAAATTTTTGAATTAAGTTTATCAAAGAACTTGGTGAGTTTAAGCTCACCCTAGCTTTACTCTCATTTCTATTTTATACGTGTCTAAATTCTTTTCAGATTCCTTGTAACTAAATGTAATTTATTTCAGAACCACATTTCTTCTCAACATTTTTGCAATTGGGGTTAAATACACTTCATCTACTGTGACATCAGCCATCTCAAATACAATTCCAGTGGTTACTTTTACTTTAGCTGTATTACTAAGGTAATATTTATTTATTTTGTTTTATTTTGTTTTTTATGAACTTGTTGGTGAGAGTTTTCAGAGTTCATATTCTTTACTGTGTTGTACCGTGTAAAATAAATCTAAAAAAATTTTCTTATAATTCATCCGTTCGTTCGGCATATAGCACAATGCTACACAGCAGAAAATCAGCACCTGAGTTTCACTACTCACTTGAAAAAAAGAATATATATATATATATATATATATATATTTTTTTTTTTGAAAAGAGGAAGTATTATCATAGTGGGCCCTGTCAATGTTCCTTTATGATTTTTTTATTTTTATTTTTTTTTGAAAAAAATAGCCTTTTGAATTTGGAAGCTCTGTTTGCATTCCATTAACATTTAACAAAAACAAATAACATACAATGTATCAGTAATACATTCAAGCAAACAACACAATCCACTCCTAACTAAACCCATGGGCTACTTTCTTTCTTCTTATAAACCTTAAAATTTTAATAAAACATTTTTTTTCCTTCCTAAATGAAGGAGCTTTGAGTTCCATTTTCAGTTAATTTTACTTAAAAAACGAGGACCTAAATGAAAACATTTTTTTTACATGCCAAAAGTTATATAGAAAAACACTCCTTTATAGAATGCTTTTGTAGAAGTCTTCCTAATTCTTAATTCTTTTGGAATTGCTGGATTGTATTCTAACTAGAACCATTAATTGTTTTAAACGCCTCCATTTTAGAAGTTTAATTACATAAAATTCAAATTCAAATTATGGTGTAAATCTCTATATCTACTGTCCTTTCAAATTAGTTAAGTGGCCGATCTAATCTCGTCTTTCCCTTAATTTTTGCTTTGAAAAAAATTGCAGAATGGAAAGCGTAACGCCACAAAAAATATCCGGGATTGTGAAAATTCTGGGAGTAGTGCTTTCTCTGGCGGGAGTTCTCGTACTCGCCTTCTATGAGGGACCTAATTTAAAATCTGTAACCCATCACCGGCCGTTTCTTCATGCGAGCAGCAATAAACATCAACCGCATTCGAAAGCGGAGTGGATCATCGGCACTTTCATCTTGATTTTTTTCACAATCGCTTGGTCTTTCTGGATAATATTGCAGGTAAACTATATATATATATATATATATATATATATATATTTCTTTTTTGATGAAAAGAGAGAAATATTTTATGAGAAAACATCAAATTATCTTTCATATCCTAAGTAAAAATGTGGAAGGTGAAAGAAAAGACCACAGAAACTTCTTTAAGTTAAATGTGGAAGGTGAAAAAAGGAATTTTGATGTGTCCCATCTTTGTGTCAAAATTGTATAAAACATCTTTTGTTTTACAAGGGTATTTGTCATTTATTTTATTTTTTCATTTTCCAGTATACAAAAAGAATTGTCCTAGTTAATTAAGATAAATTGTTTAATTATGACAAAGCAAAATGGTAGCATATATATATATATTGTTTTCTGAGATTTCATCAATGATTTGTTTTGTTGACCTCCTTTTTTTTAAAAAAAAAATTTCTATAGTATCCATAAATTTTTATGACAGGCTTGCTAACAAAGAATTAAAGAAATAAATAAAAAATATACATGACTTTTTTTTTTTTGGATAATTCAAGGAGTTGCTTTTAGTGTAACCCTTGAGATGTTGGTTAGCTTTGTTGTTATCATACAAACTTGCCAAAAAAAAAATGAAAATATGTTATGAACCTGTATCTAAAAAAAAAAAAAATGCTCATAGAAAAACAAGTTGTTAAATATTGTTATTTTGAAGTTTAACTGTATATTTGCTATGACTATTGTTGATCACTAAACTGAGTTCTTTAAACTATGAACAGGGACCCATTTTGAAGGAATACCCCTCAAAGATCCTCTTTAGTGCAATATGCACATTTTTTGGAGGGATTCAATCATTTTTTGTTGCTTTGATTACTGAGAGGGATTTGGACAAATGGAAGTTGCACTTGGATGATTCTCTTGTTGCTGTGCTTTATACTGTATTACTCTCTTTCAAAACCATAAGATTATTTATTAATTTGCAAATTTCTATTGGTTTTTTTTTTTAAGGAGAAGTTCCTTTTTTTATCCTACAAAAGTTGAGTCTGTGTAGTATACAGTACTTTACGGAGTGAAGTGGGTAGGGAGTACAATTCAGACCATTCAATTTTGATCACAAGGGTGCCGTTCGGCAACTCCTTCCTTTAACATCTTTTAGCCTCTTTAAGTCTCTTTTAACTTTCTTAGTTATTTGTTCGTTTCAAATACATACTCCTTAACGTGAATTAAAAATCTCTCTTTTAACCTCATTTTATCCGGATTTTAATCCTCTGCCTGCTCCTTAAAAAATCTTCTTCTTAAATTAAACCTCCTTAATTTTCACTCGCTAGTTAAGACTTTCGAACATAAATTCCTTAATATAGATTAAAATTAATCCTCAGTATTCTTTGACGACTCCAAACAGATTTATAGGAGGCGGGCAGAATTTGAACGGTTTGGACTTAAAAAAACTGCCCATTTCACAGAAAAGTAATTCAGGGGATGTGAAGTCACAAAAGTTTACATATCATTAAAAAAAGGAACTAATTCCCATGTAAACAATGAAAATAGTAAGTGTTTATCCTAAGGAACTTTCTAGATCATCTCATTTGCACCCAGTAGAAATTTATAATTGTGGGGGTTTATATGATGATTCTTATTTTTCTATACAGTATTTTTTTTTGTTCATATCAGTCATCTATTTTTGAATTTCATCCCCTTGAAGTCTTGGGAATTAGCTTTTTATATGCAATTAGAAAATTAAAAAAAAAATGGGGTGAACCTAAATTAACTTACCATGTCTCAAAAAATATATTAGGTGAAAGATGGCATATATTCTATCAAGATCAAAACTTCTCCAAAACCATGTTTTGCTATTACAAAATTCATTTCTGAAAATGCACATGCAATCATGCATTATTCATATGAGGTGAGTTAGCATGCTTTTATTGTATTGTATTACTTAATTACAAGACTAATGGAAAAATTGCAGGGAATAATTGTTTCTGGTCTAGCCTTTTATTTGCAACTATGGTGCATAGAGAAAAAGGGGCCTGTTTTCACAGCAATGTGGCAACCTTTGTCTCTCCTAATTACTCTGGCTTGCTCTTCTTTTTTTCTTGGAGAAGTGATCAAGTTAGGAAGGTACATATATATATTATTATGTTATTTTATCGCTTTATTTTTTTAAGAAATTTATGTTATTACTTTAGAACTCTAATTGGTGATTAAATATATACTGTATATGTGCAAATCTATATATATGAAGAAAAATACTGTTTTGTTGCAAAACTAGTATACTATTTTTTGGGTCATGACCTTCTGTTGTGTAACACTGTGCTGCACAGTATATGAAAAGATAGATTATAAGGGGGTTCTTTTTTGAGGTTTTTTTGCATGAATCTTGACGCGATCACACATATATCATATTGCGTTGCACAATGCAGTATAGCAAAAGATATAAATCTATTATTTTTGGTGGGATGCAATTTCTTTTATTTAGTGTACCTTTTTCAATTCAATATTCTGTTATAAACTTTATTGGGTTAGTAATACTTTCTCATTGCTTTGATTTTCTTTTTTTTAGTGTGCAGTATCTTATTTTAGGTCTATTTTTTTTGATAAAATATTGTGGGTCTAAATTAATTAACTGGTACCTTATTTCTATTTCAGTGTTTTAGGAGGGCTGTTATTAGTTGGAGGTCTTTACAGTGTTTTATGGGGAAAACAAAGAGATAATTTGGAGACAAAGGAGGAAATAATCAATTGTCAAGAGATCCCTGTCTCAAAGAACTGTACAACAAATCAAGATCATTCAATTGTTGTACATGATTTTACAAAATAGGTTTGTGTTGAAATAATTGTAATAAGGTAGAATGCAATTTGTACTGAGATTTGCATCTTAATTATACCATAATATCTTTTTTTCTTCTTTTTTCCCCCTTTTTCTTTGAGTTAGTAGACAAAAATAATTAATGCAATGTAGTTACTTATATGTATTGGCTAATGTATAAATTAATTTATCAGAGATATATGCCAAGTAAGTTTGTTGTCACATTAGAATTTGTTCAGTTTTTATATGTATATATATCTCCTTCTACATGATACATAATGAGAAATTTTTTGTATTAGAACATATGTTTCTCTGCTGCCTGCAAAATGAATATTTTTTTATATGCATATTTCATTAAACTCTTTGACAATACAAACATACATATAATTTTTTTTGATAATTAAGTAGCTAGGTTGAAGAAACTTAAGCCATAATTAAGATAAGATACTGTTCTGTTACAGTATTATTATTATTATTTCTTTCCATTACTCCCTTAATTACATTCTGTCTCTCACACATATTGTGATATGAGTCTAAAATAATAGTTGTAAAAAAAATATGTACATATCTGATGAACTGACAATAAGAGATCCTTTTAATTATGTATATATCCTAGATAAGGAGTATGTGTATTGTATTTTTTTCTGGCAAAATACATTGCACTAGTTCTTTGTCCACAATGGAAATATGTAAATTAAATCAGAACGGCCTCGGCTCTCTATATTTCACGGTGATAATATATTTTATCTCTCTGTTATTATAGAGATGTAAGTTTAAGTCTCACAAAAAATATTTAAAATAGAATAAATATCGAGACTAGTGAGAATTTTTATTTCAAAAAAAAAAAATCAGAACGGCTAGATGCATGAATGACTTTTTTTTTTTGGATTTTTGCTCCAAAGAAAAATATAACTTCTTAAATCAGACGATTT
Organism: x Bolboschoenoplectus mariqueter; assembly: GCA_037678475.1. Taxonomy (NCBI): domain Eukaryota; kingdom Viridiplantae; phylum Streptophyta; class Magnoliopsida; order Poales; family Cyperaceae; genus x Bolboschoenoplectus; species x Bolboschoenoplectus mariqueter. The sequence continues at coordinate 558,793 of CM075258.1, read as the reverse complement.
CTATAAAAAAATATGGCATTCAACAAATTTTGTACAGAGAAATAAATACTTTCCTAAATGATAAAAACATATAATAGTGGGGGGGGGGGGGGGGGGGACACAATAAGTCACATAGTAATATGTACAGAAAATTTTAGAAGAGTTTGATTATTTAAGAGTCTTTTTACATAAATCTTAAAACATATCACATACAATTTTTTTTAATTGATAAATTTAGATATATCACATTATCATCTCTTTTCAATGTTAAGAGAAGTACTAATACAAATTAGTCATTCAATCATGATAAACAGCGACAGAAAATGAAATTATATAAGATAAAACCATAAATGATGTGGCCTATGACTATGAATTGAAATTTTAACTCTCTTAATTAATTTACAATTTTATCAATTTCTAATATTTTCGATATTGTTGTTATTTTTTTTTTCCTAAAAAAGATGCTAAATAGATGAATGATAAGTGTAACCCTTTTTTTAATATGATAATTTCAAATAAAAAAAAACTGAATATGAAACTCGAAATTATAATTTTAAAACTAAAAAGTTCGTATCCATTATTTGCGAATCAAATACAGTTCACATATATTATTTGCGAATATGTTCTGTAAATCTGTACATGCTATACATATAAAATTATGCAGTTGTGTTCGCAGACAAAATTTGCGAACAAAAAGAAGTGATTTGTATATAAATTTATTAATTTTGATAAAATAATGATTTCGATTTTCAATGCACTTACTTTTTATTTCTAAAATTTTAGTTTAATAAAAGAAAGTGTGATAAGTGGGGATAGTGGCCTTCCTAATTGGCATCTTGATTTGAGAACGAAGGAGTTTCAATGTTCATTGGACTAAAATTATAAGCTGACGTGTTTGCATGAAGTGTAAAAGAAATGCCAGGCATAGATCTCTCGATAACAATGGGCAAAACAACTATTCTATGGTATTAAAATTCGCACAAAAATTTCGCTCTTATGCTTTAAATATCATGCAAGTTATCAAATTTAATGATCCAACCAAAATATGATCTGACGAACGTCGAAATGCCCCCAGTTACCTTGATTTGTCCAGCAAGAGCCTCAAAGACGTCGTTTCAGCACAATTCTGAGCGTTAGATCTGACAAACACAACATCGTAACAGTAAAATGAACGGCTGGGATCACAACCCTGTTCTGATGCATGAGAGTTTGAACCCGTTACAGACTCATCAGGAAGTTTAGTGCCACACGGGATCTAAATTCAATACTGGTTGTACAGTGCTACTTGACACGCGTCGAAATGATAGAAACGCTCTAACACCTGGCATGTAGATGTAGCAGGATGCTTTTGAGGAAATATACTATCAAGCCCCTGAACATTTTGAAAATAGAAATAGCTTTGGTTTTTGTCATCAGAAAGTTAAATGTCCTTTGAGGGCTTTCTTTTTTCTTTTCCTATGAGAATAAACGTTATTTAATTAGTTAATGAATGAAAAAAATTTGAATTTTCTTTTCTAGTACCAACTGTAAATACTAAAAATTTTCAATATATAAGAAGTAGATCAAGTGACTCAGATACTTAGCATAATGATAATAGCCATCGTTTCTCTATAAAGAGATGTAAGTTTAAATTTCACAAAAAATATTTAAAAAAAGAAAAAAAAATGCTAGAATTAACGGGAGCTCTTATTTAAAAAAAAGAAAAAAATAGTTCAAGTAAAGGACTAATTTGCAAAAACCTCACTTACTAAAACAAATCAGACAAATAGAACTCCATGCAGCCATTGTCTCAATTCCCAATCAAGAAGAAGTTTTACCCCTCTCTCTCTCTCTCTCAGAGCAAGGTGTGTATCTCCAATTAAGCAAAAGCTCTTGAATTTGTCATGATATAAGCAAGGAGCAGAGATAATTAAGAAATAATCAAGAACTGTGCATGCATGCAATGGAAGAGATAAAAGCATACACAGCTGTGATTTTGTGCCAATTGATATGTGTTGGAAATTACATTCTTTGCAAAGATGTTTTGAATGGAGGCATGCCTACAACAATTTTCACCTTCTATAGATTATTTGTTGGCACCTTGATCTTTCTTCCTTTTGCCTTGCTTCATGGAAGGTGTGTGTATATATATATATATATATATGTTATAATTAATCCCTCAAAAAAAAGTGTCTTAATTTTTTTTTCTTAATTTGAGATTACAAATATTTGGCCTTACTCTTTTTTTTTTATTTGGAAAAGGCACCCTCCTTAAATTTGTACATTTATTTATCCTATTTTTTAATCAGCTCATTGCATCATATTTTGGCAATTTTCCTTCCTAGCCCTCAATAAGTACTTGATGTTGGTGGTCCTAGTTTCGTTAATATTTTTTTATTTGTTCTCTGACAAAACATTTGAACAGGAAAAATGCACCGAAGCTGTCATGGAAAATAGCAGCCAAAATCTTCTTTCTTGCCTTATTTGGGTATTATATATTTATACAAGCATCGATAATTAATTTCTGTTAATTAATTGTGTTTTTTTTTCTTTCTTTCTTTTACCAGTTTGTGAGTACTGATTAACTTCATGTAACTAAATTTCAGGGCAACATTTATTCTGAACATATATGCAGTTGGTGTTAAATACACTTCGTCTACGGTGACATCGGCCACCTCGAATGCAATCCCAGTTGTTACTTTTATTTTAGCTGTATCACTAAGGTAATTAGTAGTTGTTTATGTGTTACATACTCGTTTGTCGGAATTTTCGGAAAAAAGATAGTTGCATTTGCAAATACATGAATCCCAAATTTATAGCATATATAGAGGAGGGTAGGAATTTTACAATTTCATTTACCAGAACAGAAGTGATGTTTTAATTTTCTATTCTGGTCTCAATTTTTGTGCAATTTCAACATGAACCCACTTCTAATTGTCCCTTCAAATATATATGGTTGATGTAATTTTTATCTCATTTTTTTTTTACTTCTACTCTGAAAATTGCAGAATGGAAAATGTAGTGGTAAATAAAATATCAGGGATTGCGAAAATTCTCGGAGTAGTGCTTTGTTTGACCGGAGTTCTCGTACTTGCCTTCTACGAGGGACCTAATTTAAAATCTGTAACCCATCACCAGCCGTTTCTCCATGCGAGCAAAAACAAACAAGGACCACATTCGAAGGTGGAGTGGATCATTGGCACTTTCATCTTGATTTTTTTCGCAATTGCTTGGTCTTTGTGGATGATATTACAGGTAAATAGAGATGTGAATAGTTTTACAAGAGAGCATGAAAATATATATCCTGCACACCCTAAGTAAAAAAAAAAAATATATCATGCATATCCCAGCACTGTAAAGAAAAATATCAAATGTTATCCATAATATTTTTTTACTAATTTTTTTTTCTCTTAGAAGTCTGATGTGTCAGTTATCCTTTTTGTTATCATACAAACTTGCTACCAAAAGATGTGAAAATAGTATTAGAACCTGTATTATGACTATATATTGTTTATCTCTAATCTGAGTTTCATAAGTATTTGAACAGGGACTTATTTTGAAGGAATACCCCTCCAAGTTTCTATTCAGCGCAATGTGCACATTCTTCGGCGCGATGCAATCGTTTTTTGTTGCGTTGATTGCCGAGAGAGATTTCAACAAATGGAGGTTGCACCTAGATGATACTCTCCTTGCAGTTCTTTACATGGTACTACACAAAAGCATAAGTCTACAAATTTGCAAAATTTCTATTGTTTTCTTTTGGATTTTGGAACAATAACATTTTACCCTACAAAAGTAACAAAACTTCAGATAACCAATGGAAAAAGAAAACAGTTAGATCCATATATATAATGAAAAGAGGACTTTTTTTCCTATATATTTTCTCTATTTCTATGGTAAAAAGGAAGGTATCTACCAGTATCTACCAGTTGCATGTTTCATATGTTTTATCCACAGTAATTTTTTATATTGAAAATGTATGTGATATTCCTTTTTTTTCATATCAATGAATCTTTTTTGAGAGCGAAACTAAATGATATGGTTATCTTATGTACCATCTTGAAAACTGACTTCTCTTTACATTTTATTGCCCCGAAAAAATTGTGGTAACTTTTGGTAAAAATTCCAAATTAAAAAGTAAGATTTACATCAAAATTAAAAGAAATTATTCTTTCATTCCGAGTTTTGTATCCCTTATCTGGACCACAATATAAGATATAAATAATTTTTAAAAATACATGTTTCAAAATATAAGTTACAAAATCATGTTAAATAGCTTAAATACATGTTTCAAAATTTTTAATTCTAATAATATAAAATATAAATAATTTTTCTATTAAGTATAAATATTTTTTGAAAAAAAAAATATGAACACATTTGAAATGTAAATAAAAGGTGCGAATAAATAATACCGTTATCACTTCTCAAAAATTAAATTACTACATCACAAAGAGTTATATTAGGCAAAACATGACATACTATGTCCCAAGCCAAAAATGTTCTCGGTTACAAATACATTCTCAAAATGCACATGTATTAAATTAGGCTTGCCTATAATTAGAATTTTATCCAACTTAATCTGGTTCAGTTGCATGCTCCTATTTGTATTGCTAACAAAAATGGTGAACAAAAATTGCAGGGAATAATAGTTTCCTGTCTAGGGTTTTACTTGCAAGTATGGTGCATAGCGAAGAAGGGGCCCGTTTTCGCCGCAATCTGGCAACCTTTGTCTCTCCTAATTACTCTTGCTTGTTCCTCTTTCTTTCTTGGTGAAAAGATTAAGTTAGGAAGGTATTTTATATGTTGTTATTACTTTAGAACTCCTAATTGGGATTGCATTTATACTTAAAACAAATCTAGTTTCTAGGTAATGGTTTTAAGTCATAGAAGGGATTTAGCACAATTTTTTGGTCATACTATGTCATTTTTGGGCACATTATATCATTTCTGGGAACAATTCATCATTTTAACAGTGTACCACTTTAATTCAATATTCGGATATAATCAGGAGCAGAACTTAGTGTAGAATAGAAGAGGCTACAACTCCCCCCCCCCCCCCCCCCCCCCCCCCAACAAAAAAAATTTAAAAACTAGTTATATATATTAAGAATTTAAGATATTTACTGTGATAATACTGCAATCAACACCCCCAAAATTTTTTTTTTGAGATTTATAATTATACTGAAGAGAATATTTTTAGCCCCCTCCCAATTAATTTTGATCAAATTTTGTCACTGAATATGGCATTTGTCATGTCAGCAATATATACTTTGTTTTTGCTCGGTTTATTGTTGGATCTAAATTTCATTGATTAATTATCTATATATGAATGCACCTTTCTCTTTGCAGTGTTTTAGGAGGGCTCTTAATGGTTGGAGGTCTCTACAGCTTTTTATGGGGAAAACAAGGAGATAATTCGGACCGAAAGCCGAATACGGAGGAGGAAACGAACTGTCAAGAACTCCCGGTTTCGAAGGACGGTACAAATCAAGATCATGCCGTGGTCGTCGTTCGTGATTCTGTTAAGTAGGTTTTTTTCTTGAGGGAATCCTGGAAATTTAATTGCAATTTAAGCTATCAGCAATTTGTGCTAGATTTGCATGTTAATTATCAGAATGTTCTTTTCTTTTGTTTTTCTTGTTGAGTTAGGAGGCAAAAAATCAACCTATATATATAATTGTATATGCTAGCTAGCTGGAGTATAGATTCTATATTTATTTGTTGCCATGCATATACAGCAATATATATATATGCATTCATGCGCATTGATTGCTTCCTTGAAATGAGCACATGCGCATAGATCAATATCAGCACACAAAAATAACGAGTCGACAAAAATAAAAATAAAAAATGTATCTGAATAATTTCATAGGAGAAATTATTTTTACATCTCAAATTCTATACTTTGGTATTAAATATAAATACTTTTTAAATATATATATGTTAAAATTAAAGTTGAAAATTATGTTTTATAATTAAAGTTAAAAATTATGTTAAATAATTTAAAATATTTGAGGTGTAAATAAGGAGAATAGAAAAAATGTACAGTTATTACTCCTCTAATTTTAATTAGATTCTCTTTTTTTTTTTATCAAACTGAAAAGCAAAATTTGCATTATTATTAAGAAGATGTATACAAAGTGATAAGCAATATGCGAGCAAATGTTTTCATCTAAGTTTTTAATTAAGAACAAATACGGCTTCCATTTTTTTTCCACGTTTAAACATTTTCAAGAGTTTCATTGGTACTTTTATTACTTTTATACAAAATAATACTATAGCTGAATTTTTACCAGCATTTCTTTATATATATATATATTTATTATTATTTTTAAATAAGAGTTCTACTGAACTCTGATATCCATTTCTTTTTTTAGACATTTTTTATGAAAAGTGAACCCATGTTTCTTCGTAGAAAGATAAAATTCATCACCGTCTGTGATGGACTTACATATAATTCAACATCCGTTCTTTTAATTTAAAATGTCATTATACAACATACATATATTTGGTATGAATTTTTGAATATTGTTAGATTAAATGTGCCAATAAATTACGGATGTTCCCAATCTAAAAATTATTAGATTCAATGCATCAAATAGATCACAGAGGTTCCCAAACCAAAATTTATTAGATTAAATGCATCAACAAATCACATATATTTGGTGCAAATCCTTGAATATTTTTAGATTAAATGCACTAACAAATCACATATATTTGATGCAAATCCTTGAATATTATTAGATTAAATGCGCCAACAAATCACATATATTTGGTGCAAATCCTCAAATCCTTTAATCTTAAATGCGCCAACAAATTACAACCTGATTTCCAAACTGAAATTGATTTTGTTTTAAACAGTATAAAAATAGAATCTTTGAGTTAGTAGTTTTAACCAAGTATGCATAGTATATATATATATATCATGACCACATGAAAATACCTAATACAGGCTGATCTTACCAGTATAAAAGTACACTGATTATATTCTTCTTTCTTCACAAATTACAAATCAGAGTTCCAATAACCAAAATCAATCAATATGAATACCAAGTTGTGCATTCCAGTTTTGTTTTTTTTATATTGTAGCAATTGGATTCCTCCAAAATCATATCATTTTTTTTTTGTTTTGTAAGGATTTTGTTATTTAATTGACACATCTCCACCACCCTGAGAATGGTTGTATATGCACATCTTCATACACATATATAATATCCATAATGATAAAAAATTGAACCAAGTTAAATGAGTTGTAAGCGTCTACTATTTACTTTTAACCAATCATCTACTTTTATGACCTCAATCCTCTAATTAGCATATATTATATATCTTATATTAGGGAAGGGATCATTTAACAATGGTTATTTTGACAATGAGTTTTCAAATAAGTTCAGAAAAAAAAATCTTAAAAATAGAAAAAAATTTATAGACAATATTTCTGAATTTATAAATTGATTGTGTTTCAAATTACATTTGATATTTCTATAGATTGATCAATCTGATGCATTCCTCTTTTAATTTGCATTATATTCATACATTCATAGGTAGGGAGATGCTTGTGCAAGATGGTAAAATAAGAGCAAGCAAGGTTGAAATTCAAAATTGTTGTGATAATAATTCAATAAATTGGGGAATGGCATATGAAGGAGGGGAGAAAAATTCAAGCAAAAAAATCAACATTCCAACACTTTGTGCCAAATGTGATTGTGTTTCTGGTACATGTTATTGTTGTGGTACATCTAAACCAACAGTATTGTTGGACATCACAATCAGATTGTATAAAGCAATGCAAAGCATAGTCTGATAATATATGGGCATTAATTATATAGTTCTTCTTGACAATTAAATTGGTATTTCATGTATTTATGTGGCTGGGGGTAATAATTGTGTAAAAAGTACTTGATTTAATGGTGAGTTGGTGTATTATGAAAATGAAAATAAAAGATCTCTCAATATTTTTAAACAATAATTGCTTGATTATTTACTTTTATTTTTTTTTGTGGAACTTGAGATTTGATCTTTAATAAATTTTTGAAGTCCCTTATTTTATTCACCTCATGACCTGAGAATTAAACATGGAGATATAAAACACCCAACAAATAATAAGAGAAATGAAAAACATGTAAACCCTATTTAATTCTTTATCTTCCACTAATCTTTGTTTTTCTTTTTCTTTTTCTTCTTCTTCTTTTTTTTCTTTGTATAAATAGTCTCCATTTTCTGATAATATCCAAACAAAACATCACTATAAATTTGTAAAAAGCCTCTTATGATTCAAATAATTTGTGAATTTTAATATAACAAATTGCTACATTAATTAGTTAATCAAGCATGGTAGGCGAATTTTTACGGAAAAATGTTATTATATGTACTGCGCTTATTAATAAAATGGTTTTTTCTTCCATATTTAAGGCTTTGCATTGATGAAAATTATAGCTATATATATATATATATATATATTTATAAAGTTTGTTTCTCCCCCTCATCCTCGAGTTCATACTCTCTATTACGCTATACCGTACAATATAGCATATCATCCGTCTGATCGCGTTAATACAGTGCTGTGCAATAAAAGATCACAACCTTACTTGACACAAAGCTACAAAAGATAACAAACAATTGGACCAATGGATACATATTTCATATCATAGGAATTAGATTAATTAATTTGGTACCTTCAATCTTTATAAAACTTCCGAATTTTCCAATGCATGAAATTAAGCTTTCCTACTTGGAAAAAAAATAAAAATAAAAATAAAAATAAAAATAAACTAAGCGTTCCCAACATATTATATATCATAATAGGATTTATGTACAACGCTCCTACGTGGTGCATGGCTGGTTAATTTCTACATCAAATACCAAATCGTTTTAACTTCAAAAGCATTTAAAAAAAAATATTTAAGCTGAGAACGACATTCATCATGCTCGCACGATTGCTTAATAGCATGACATGACATCTAGATTAGTAATTTAAGATCGTGATCCGCATGAAATGCGATTGACAATCTCACATCACATCACATCACAGGTTTTTGAAATTCGAATTTTAGTTCTTATGAGGCAATAACTAACCGCACAATTCGTGTGGTAGTTATCTGTAAGAAAGTAAAGTATTTAGTTTTAGATTATATTTACCTGTTAAATGGGGACCCCTTGTCAGTGGAATTGCACACTGGTGGATGGTCTCAGCGAATCCGGCGCGTTCCCTCTAAGCTATTTTAATCATGGGCTTCTCCATTTGTCTATTTCTTCGCTAAATCCTCAGCAATGTGACTCTTCTTCTAATCTCTCTCTCTCTCTCTCTCTCTCTCTTTCTCTGCGTGTCGCCATTGGCATTTGCACACGAGATAATGGGGCTTAAACCTCAGTTCAGGTTTACACTCGCGCTCAAAATGAGCTCCTTCTTCGTCACCATTGTCGGCTTCTCTGCGCTTCTCCTGCTCTTCTCTGTTTATTCGGTAGTCTAATTTCCTATCTCATCGATCCTCCTTAAATTTATTCGCAATTACATGGATTTTGATCAGCAACAAATTTGTCAAGAGTTGAATCGTCTATTAGAAGATCATAGAAATATACTTATCTTATTGTGTGATTTCATATACTCTGTGCTTGGCCTGAAGGGTGTTTAATTGCATGATTAGGTAAATTAAAGCTTATTTAAACATTTGGTGGTTCAAATTAGTTTCAAGCTCAATCTTGGGTTCAATTGGGGGCAGGATTGCACAAAAGGGGACACTAATTGGGATTGAATCTGGGGGTAAATACAATGTAGCTGTGGAGTGCATCAGTTACTGGTTAATATCAGTATCGGTGTACACCTAACAAATTTGATATTCTTGGTCTAATTCTAATACCATCATTTGAAAACCGTGCAGACATTTAATGATCTATGCTCTAACACCAAAACTGTAGTGGGTCACAATCTTGACCCGACACCATGGCACCCTTTCTTCCCCCGAACCGACAAACCTACCGCTTTCTCTCTAATCCGATGCTCATATTTCAACTCCTGCCCGAAACTCACATCTCGCCTCTTGATGAAACCATCACATACCTTCACTGCAAATCCGTTACCAAGTGAATGTCCCTCTTTCTTTTCCTCTATATACCGAGACCTTGCACCTTGGAGCCAGACTGGTATCTCACTGTCCTTGATAGAAAACACTGTAAATCAACACGCAGCCTTTCGTGTGGTGATAAAAGATAGCAAGCTCTATGTGGATTTGCGTTACGCGTGTGTACAGAGCCGAATGCTATTTACTATTTGGGGTTTGTTGCAACTGGTACGGCGGTATCCTGGACTGGTACCAGATGTTGATATGGTCTTTGACTGCATGGACCGCCCGGTGGTAAACAGGACATTGTATGCTGGACACGGTGCACCGATCCCACCACCTGTGTTTCGGTATTGCACTACCAAGGAGCATTTGGATATCCCATTTCCTGATTGGTCCTTCTGGGGTTGGTAAGCATTCTAATATAGTTTTTCATAGCTCTCTTTTTCTTTGATATTTGGGCATTGCATTATTAATTTGAGACCTTTTTGTCCTTTTCACCGATCTTAACATGATATATCAACTGTAATATGACACCAGGAGTATTTCAAAGTATTTTAAAGGGAAAGGACTGGGTTGATGTTCATAACAATATAGTGACTATTTTCAAATTTTATGGGAGATAAATTAGGGAGAACATTTTTTCTGTTTCGGTAATATGAGAAGTTGACATATTTTATAGAAAATAATAATAAAAGCATGAGATCCATCATTGTTGCTTAACTCGTAGCTTTTTTATTTGAAATTGACAAACAACTTGAATTAGACTTGGCCTCAAATTGATGAACCAGCCAAATCAATAATTCTTAAAAAAATTGCGCAGGCCAGAGGTGAACATACAACCATGGGAAGTCGAGTTTAAAAGCATTGAGAAAGGGTCAAATGCGATTAAGTGGAAAGACAGGGTTAAATTTGCATACTGGAAAGGAAATCCTGATGTCGCTTCTCCTCTGAGGGTGGCTTTACTGAGTTGTAATGATACTGAGAAATGGCAAGCACAAATTTTCCGTCAAGTACCAAAACTTCTATCTTGTTTTATATTAAACAAATTCTAATCTGATAATCTCAGTAGTAGGTACAAAGTTGTGATGCTTATACACAACTGTGATCTGGCTTATAGAATACCTGGTCCCCAAAGAAAGGCCTCGATTTATAGCAATTAGAGATTGTGTGAATAAAAGAAGTATACTTTTATTAAACCGGTACCTCTACTGAGTAGATTCTACTGGCAGTTATACCTGATCTGACATCCTGCATCATAAAATGCAGTACTTTAACTATTTAGTCGTTTTCATTTCATTTTCTTTTCCTTTTTCAGGATTGGACAAAAGAGTCCACTGTTGGTTACCAGAGTTCAAAACTCTCAAGTCAATGCAACTATAGGTTAGCTATATAAAAGCCCTCTCATTCTTTTTAAAAAAGAAAAGAAAAAGAAAAAAGAACAACTACCACATTTTGGACTTGATATTTAACTTTACCAGCTGGTTTGTCGTCATACTAGGCCCTGTAAGCTGCTACCTTCCAATTTTCAGCTGGATTCTTTTGAGCATGTTATCCTATCATGCCCCCAATTTGCAATTTTTTTCTCCTGAATAAAGCCCCAATTAAGCGTGAATTCTGCATCAGCCTTTTGTAATACAATCTTGTACCAACCCATAATCGTAGAAATGCAATGAAGAGCTGCCGTTTTATAAATAATAGCCAATAACCCCATCCTGCATTGCTGTTGTGAAATAATAGTTTCACTTATACCATACTGAAATTTCTAAGGTAGTAACATTTTTGAGGGAATAATCGCCAATACCCCCATCCCGCATTGTTGTTTGTATCTTACATTTGTTTTGTATATCAGGTACAAAATATATGCTGAGGGATTTGCATGGTCTGTTAGCCTAAAGTATATTCTTGCCTGTGGCTCTGAAACCCTAATTATAGATCCACAATATGAAGATTTCTTCAGCCGAGGTCTCATTCCAAAAGAGAACTTCTGGCCAATAAGATCGGCCGACTTGTGTCAATCTATAAAAGAAGCTGTTGAATGGGGAAATGGCAACTCATATGGGGTAAAATCATCTAGTAGTGACGCTTGTATTAAATATCATCATGCCAATTTTGTACTGATGCAGAAGGCTACCGATATTAGTTTCAGTGCCTTTACACCCTAACCTGGTCTTATGTAGCACTAAAACCTCAGATTTGGCTTGTTTCCTTTGAACTCAAGGAAAATTATACTAGATTTTAGTACCATCTCATCTAGGTCTGGTAAGGGTCTGAATATGTACCGACATTTCAGTATGGTACTGGCACCTGTTTAACTGTTTTTTGCTCTTTTAGTGTTCCATGTGTATCATATTGCCTTCTTTTCTATATTAGATGTTGGCTTAATTGGATAAAATTAAGAAGTGACAAGATAAAATGAGTCTTTATTTCACATTTACTAGAGGGTATCAGTGCACCATGTCTGAAGTTTTACCTGTTGAAATTACTATCCTAAATTATGTCCTTGATTGAAACAGGCAAAAGAAATTGGGAGGCGGGGTCAGGATCTTATGAGAGACATTAGTATGGACCAGGTCTATGACTACATGTTTCATCTCTTGTTAGAATACTCCGAGTTGCTGGATTTTAAGCCAAAACCTCCACCGTCAGCTCAGGAAATTTGCATCGACTCTCTTCTTTGTTTTGCTGATGAACAGCAAAGGGAGTTCCTCAAAAAATCAGTCACATCCCCTTCGAAAAATTACCCATGCACTCTCCCACCCCATTAGAAATTTGTTAATAACTTAACACAGAAAGCTGTGTGTTCATTTTTTATACGGGTATTTATCAAGTTATTTTACTTTGCAAATTGAGTTGAAAAGGTTTGGCTCTGTCAATATTTTGCCAATTTACCCCACATCCTTCAACTTTTCAGTGCGTTCAAAATTTAAAATCAACTAAAGCAATGTAGAGTTGGTTCAAAGCAGCTAGAAAATGTGGTTCAAAGTCGGCCATTATACATATTTATTTTCTAAGATGTAAATGTCAGATTACAGTGCCATTCTTTTCTTTGATGACCTTTTACCTAAACTTTTTTGTTAAACTTTTCATCTGTTTATTATTTATGTGCTATTGTTTACTTCTTGCAAAATGCATTGCCACCTGATGCAATCCGAGAAATTCACTCTCTTTTTTTCATTTCCTCTTATTTTCTGAATACACTCCATGGACAGTTCCTTCAATGCCACATTACATGTGGCATCTCTTTTTTCTGTATGTAGCATTAGACTTGGATCAATAATGTTGTTTCCAAGCTAAGCTCTAGATGTGCTGGGTATACAGAATGTACATCCTAAGGCTCTGGTAATAAAGTTTTTTGTGTTTTGTTGTTTATTTATTAAAACCAATTTTTTTTAGTCCAAACAAATAACAATTCAGGATCGTGGATGTTGATAACTTCACATATTTATAAGTAATCTCAAATTCTACATATAGATGCATTATATGGTAAGCTTATGATGTGAAAAACAAAATTAATACCATAAATTGATGCTCAAATATATTTTTTGAAAGTAAAAAATGCAAGCAAGTAAAAATAATAAGCACTGGTTATTCCAAACATAGTGAAAATAATCTTAAGATCAGCATGTAGAACATGGTTTGTAGATACAGAAAATCCGTATTACTACGAACTCTAATGTAATTACAAAATACATGCACCAATGAGCCCTATACAACATATTAATTATATGTCTCAAACATTAATATAAACAGCTTGCATAATAACAAAAGAATACTTTACACACTAAACAATGGAAAGAATGCCTAATGCCATAAATGCAGATGCATGATAACTAAAATCCAAAACTTCTAACTCGTAAGCACAGCCTAAGAATAATTTCTAGAAAAAGTTTGGTCCAAACTGCCCCATAAGAGAAATATCTTATAAGCCTACAAAACATGAAATCATCTCCCACACTCTTCTAGTCCCATTTTCTTCAAAAAGAAAAAACAGAAAACTGTCCACACTACAGTGTCTCGTTCTTTCTTCGACAAGAATGAGGGAGAAATATGTAGTTGGATCTTTTTTTTTTTGTCATTTTTACTCAAAGTGGGACAGAAGCATATAGGTGATGCTCCTCATAGTTAACAGGGCCATATAAATTATCTCATGTTGAGGGTTTCTAGAGGCGCACAAAATGTTTTCTGACCTGAAATAAACATCCATGTTTACCTCATTCTTGTTCAGGCGCTGTCCTAGGCTCATGAAGGCTACGCTCAGTCGGTGAACCCGGCACAAAAGGAGCAAACCCACGGCCTCCAAACATGGGCCGCATGAACCTGTCATCAAACTTGCGCCAGAAGCGGTGCACTGAACGTGTTGGTTGAGTGAAGAGCATTTGTAGATTAGGAGGCCTTGGAAGGTTGGTGCTGTTACCGCCTATTTCTATTTCACTTGTGAGAAGTGGGTCAGTGAAAGAGGTGGTTGAGATGTCAGAGATCATGCTCCCAGTCGGATCATGGTATCTCGGGGGAAGTAGGAGATAGACAAGAGGTTTCGTCAGCAATCCAAAAACCTTCAAAATTGAAATTGCGAGAACATATTTCATAAGAGCAAATCTTGTTTACCATAACCTTGCTCTCATTTCCTTCAAACAGATTAATTACCCTCCTTCCTCACTGTATCTTCGTAGTAATGTGTATAAAGGTAGTTCTTATATTTTTTGGTCATGAGACATTTTCAGATTGCTGCTATCCACATTAAAATTTCCAAATACCACTCTCACAATCTAAGCTCTTTCAATGATTGGTTTAACACAGCAAAATGTGTAATAACCAAGGAACTAATTTTGGGTTTAGTTGGGTAAGTGATGTCGGACATGGTATGTTCTACCCACAAGGTAAAGGTGATGATTTCATTACCCTGTTAACCGATTTTAGTTCTAATTTTTTTTCTTATGTAAAGTTAGTGATATTATACTTCTGCATCTAAGAATAAACAAGAAGGAAGTTAACGATCAAAATTATAAGGCATATATTGGTTAAATGCAGAGATATTTGAAGGCTTAAATTGAACCTATTTTAGACCATTTTCAAAACCATGAACTACTTTGAGGCTTAGTTTGGGTCTAGTTTCTGTCACTTGGATAACATGGTCATCATTGCTTGTGCAGTTTCTCAAAACTGGAACCAATGTGTACCTGCTGTAAGGAGTACTTTATTATTATTTACCATTACATAGGTAAATGCCCATGGTTCTAGTCCAGATATGCACTATAAACCAGCAACAGCTGTGCTAAATCAGATAAAGAGGAAACATGATTCTTACCACTGTGCTGAAAAGGACAACAATGATAGTACTTGTGATCATGATGGCATTGGTTGATAGCTGTGTATGTCCAGATGAAGTAAACTGCAGAGTTGCGCATAGCAACATATCAGTTTATCAAATAGCAAATAGCACATTTAGGATCTTGTTTCATTTATATAAAACAGCTCTGGCACCCAACCATAGCATATACAAAACACCCCTTACACCTTCCTCAAAAAGAAAAATTAAGAAAAAAGAAAATAGAAACATAAAGGACTGTCCTTCAATGAAATTGTAGATTTCTACATCTATAGGAAAAGAACAATCTTTGACTAGAACTTTTCTCTGGTAAGGATGCCAAACACTCAAACTAACTACACCAAATTGCCAAAGCCTTAACAACTTATAATTAGAAATAACCTTGTTGTAGGCAAGTGCAATTGATACTGCTCCTCTCATAAGACCGGCCCACCAAATTAACACCTGTACCAATATCTCCAATTAGATGCAGCTTTACTGGCACAATATTTGGATGCAATCATACTAGACACTTTGTGCGTAAGGAACTTTGTTTTTTCTTTTTCTTTTACTTTTTTTTTTCCTTTTTGCTGTTTCATAGGATGATTTAAAGGCAAAACTTGGATGGAACAAGCTGTGAGTTGAAGTTCCATTGCTAAGTTTGCAGCTCAATAACATGTCGGTTGCCTCAATTTGGGGTTGCAATGACATTTCTTGTGTAAGATGCAGTATGCAGATACCCATGAAAGAGAG
The DNA here is from genome assembly GCA_037678475.1 of x Bolboschoenoplectus mariqueter. Classification (NCBI taxonomy): domain Eukaryota; kingdom Viridiplantae; phylum Streptophyta; class Magnoliopsida; order Poales; family Cyperaceae; genus x Bolboschoenoplectus; species x Bolboschoenoplectus mariqueter. Next base: position 542,716 of record CM075258.1, on the reverse strand, counting down.
AGAAAAATTCACATACTTGTTTCTTGAATGTGATTTTCTCATGTGCATTCTTTTTTCTGATGTTGGAAATGAAAGATAGAGGGAAGACAAGTGCAGCTCTTCCGACCATTACCAAGCCTAATATGATTGAGCTCAAAGCAATTGATTTACCAGGACTGCATAATAGAAAAAGTTAAACTCTCAATTAATATAATAGATCATTAATTGAAATAAAAGAAATTGTACTCAAATATAGAGATAACAAAAGCTGGTGTCACAATGATAGAAAGCAAACAACATTTTGAAGACTTGATCTTATGTTTACAATTAGAAAGACATTGAATAGCAGCAAACAAAAGATAAATCATCAAATGTAATATTTAGTGATGCCACAAAGGTACAGGGCTTGACTGTATGGTACTGCACCAGTTCCCCAAATGAGGAAGGCTAGCTACAAGTAGCCTCAAATTGCCAAGTTTATTTAAATTGAAGAAACCTGAAAATTGCCAAAAATGTGTCAAACCAATAAAAATACTCGCTGCATGGTTCATACTGGTTCATACCAGCATTAGAGTTCTGGCTACATGGCACTGAAATGCAGAAGAGTTATGTTGGGTTAAAAGAAGATTTACGTATTGCTTGCTAATTTCCACTTTTCAATGTCTAAAGCATCCATGCCGACATAAAGGAATAGGAAAATCTCAGAAATAAACGATAGTGTAGCAAAGGTATGCCTGAAAATTAAAAAAAAATAGGTTATTGAAATAAAAGCAAAAGCTTATATCAAAAAAATAAAAGCAAAAGAAAAACGTTGGAGGGGAGGGAAATAACTTACTTTGTTGTAATCCTAGAATTCTCGGTGACATTATGCCATGTATAATGGGACATCACTATTCCACAAAAGAACACGGTGAGAATTCCACTCAAATCTAGCAACTGAAACAAACAGGTACACAATATTAGGAAGAACAAAGGCATTTTTTATCAAGTTTTTGGTGTCCAAATTGCACCCATGAATCCACTTGGTGGTTAAAACAGAAATGTATGGATTAATTGAACCCAAAAAGCAACCTAAGGATTAGAAATTATACTTAGGGCACTCCCTCAAAAGAAAGGGCAGTGAAAATTATAGGATGAAATAAACTCACCTCAGCAAGCATATAAGAAAGGTATGCCATAAGCATCATAAGAGCAACTTCTCTATCAGTTGAATGCCTACATATAAAGAATGAAAGTTGAATTCGGAAAGCTCATCTAATATAGATATCATCAAAGATACCAAAGTCAATTAAAAAAATATATAAACTATTTGATTAACATCATAACAAAGAAGGAGTTTCAAATTCAAAGGCTCCATATATTGATCAAGTTTCCAACTTTAGCTCTATTTAAGACTATTAGTAACAGACTACAGAACAATAATATTGAACTAGTTTCCTCAAGCCTCAATTTACTCCTAGTGGCACCTTGATTCTTTAATAATGCAACGGAACTCCAAATATTCTCAATATAACAAAAATTAGACTAAATTTACACTGGTTATGCAATTAACTTCTCAAAACAATCAAAGAGCTATTGCAATCTTAACCATGAGAGTACCAAAAGCTGATGCTTTATTCAATTTCATTACAAGAAAGAAAAATGTAAAGTGAACTTCGATGAATTTATTTATTCATAGGGGTAAATTTATGAATTCTTAGCATGTTGCAACCAGAAAAATTGATATACTGACATATACAGTCCATCTTACGAACCTTCCAAAACATAGTTTCTTTATAATATATGCACTAAGCAACCCAGCCTGGAAAAAAAAAGAGAGAGAGAATTGCAACGGTAAGTAACTGTGGTGCAGCCCACAAAAAGGCAAATTGTAACCCAAATAGAAACCAGTTTAACCTGCTTTTCATAAAAAAAACAAAATAGAAAAAAAAGCATTCCTTTTATCAGTTTATTAATTGGTACACAACTGGTGTAGCAGCATACTTTGGCGGCTAATTGTAAATATTAGTACCAGTAAGATGCTATGTAGGGTTTTTGCTGCTGTTCTGGATGGAGTTACATGGTAAACCTTAGTTATTCCTTGGTCCCTACCTAAAGGCTCAATGAAACACCAAACTAGAAACAAGAAAAAACCTGAAAATTAAGAAAAAATATATCTTGCCAGCACCTAACCAGTTCAGTTCAGATACTGGCACTAAACTGACCATTATATCCATAAGCGCTATCCAAAAGACTACTTAACAATTTGCTAGCTAACCAGCTGACAACCAAGAGGTTAATTCGGTCAGATTGGAACTGGCCTCTTAGTGATTAGCTAATACAAAGCATTCCTGCATGCAATTAGGATACTTACAACAACACCGAGAATGGTGCTGGCTAAGAAGAGATAGAAGAAATTGCCAATGAACTTTAAGACAGTGATCCCATCAAAATGTGCCAGGTCAAAATTCTGAATTGCGTTAAAAAGAACAACTGATGTGGCATCATTAACCACACCTTCACCAAAGACCACACTATACAGCAGAGGTGTCTCATCTTGATTAAGCACCTAATAATTAGACCATTAGAAACAAGAGAGAGAGAATAAGCTTCTATTGCTTCCCTGTTAAGTAGCCAAAGTATTTCTGCACTAAGGCTTTCACGGTTTAGAAGGAAGTTCTAGATTTTGGCCTTAATGTTAGAATTATACCTCATTGTCATAGTATCGGTATGGTAATTTAGTAATCTAGCATGAAGCCAGTGAAAAATCACAACCAGTACCAACCAGGCAACCACAATTTTAGCTGGTACATTCTGGTATAGAAATAGACCTAAATAGTACACAATTTCCGACCTCTCAACTTCGATCCAATTGGATCTGATCCATTGTTTGTGATTATAGTATAATAATTTTAAGCAAAAAAGGTTATAGATATAAGAACCTGAAGGGTGCAGACTGAATCTGTAGCTGCGAAAATTGCCCCAATAGCTGGAAAAAAGAGTTTGACAAAACATCTAAATTTTCAAATAGACAAAAAGAGCTTAAAATTAAGGTCATGCATCATTTCAGTGAGGTCTGAATTTATGGGTTTCTACTGACCATATTGGCACCAGTACAAAGCCTGGCACTAATTTCAGAAACCGCATTCCTTTAAACATTCTTTTTTTCTCGATTTGAGTAAATGTGGAATTGCCAGTACTGAATCTGGCTCTTGCATAAAATTGAGAAGCATCAAAGATTAATTGACCTGTGGTTGCACAAGGCTAATTTGAGACCTAATTAGGCTTTGGGACTCAATTGCATGATTGGGTTTGACGGCCATGCATACTTACATTATTCCTTGAGATGAACTGTAATAAAGCTATACAGAGACAAAATAGAAATAAATAGGAAGGCTTACAAAGATAATCTGAAATTTCAAGTTCTCCAATGTTAAGCTTCTTAAAGAATGCCATAGCACCTGGAAACAAGATCACGACAAATTGTTGCTTCTTTCTGTTCTACTAAAGCAATAAAAAGCAAAATTATAGTCTAATAACATTCCATACAAAAAACCGCTAGAACCAAAAATATTGAAAGTTCCTATGTAGCACTCCTGGGACACACTATGCTTTACATATTGTTCTTTTCAGATTTTATCAATTTGTGTTATTCTTCATTCTTAGCCACGACATACCGAAAGAGATTATCACGAAAGAGATCATCGTCCCGACAGCACCAAAGAGCATGATCGTTGTAAAGTTACGAAAAAATTGTTTCTTTTTAACTTGGAACCTGAAAAAAGAAAATTTATATACTCAGAAAGAACTCTCTGATCTTTGTCCTATGATTTCAGATCAAAATATAACTACACAAAACATGCACGTGCATACTGGGATACTGCTTCCCAACCTAACCTTTGCAGCACAGATTCTGCTACAGCATAGCTTTATAAAAATTAACTAGAACTAGAATACCTTAAATTAAGCTTACCCTGCATTGAATATGATCGGAGGTAGCAAGTAAATGAAGAATAAATCTTCACTAAAAACAAGAATATGCGAGCTCTTCCCTTGTGTTATCAACAGTATCACCACTCCTGTGCATACTCCCTGCAATGAGGTCCCACCAACCCCCGCCCACCCCTAAGAGCTTAAAGTTTGCCTTTTGAATTACGGATAAAGCTGCAGTATATTTCTTTACTTTTTTTGGCAGAGCTGTATTTACCATTTTTGTTCATTTTTTTAACCATTGTACTATTTGCTTATGTTGTACATCTTTCTGTATAAACCATAATTTGTCATTTATAAAGTAATAATACTAGTGTATAGAATATACTCCTGGGATGGTTTAAAGAGGCATTATCAGGTCAAATAACAAATCCTATTTTCCATACTCTTGGCCAAAGGCTTAGAAATAAATTAATAGTTTCTTGCCAAGTTCTTCCTCTCTAATAGATAATTCCCAATAGAATTGGTCCATTTATCGAAAGAGAAGATGGTATACCCTTATATATACACTATACACATTCCAAGCTTATTTCATTCCAAGTAGGCAAGAACCAACCTACTCCAAATTTAGATAAATAAGTTCTCTTGGAATTCAGACTACAAATTTGAGATTTACTTAGCATATCAGTTAACGGCAAGTGGTCGGCAAATTCAATTTATGTCTCATTCCATCATACACTCAGCAAAAAACTGGTGCCGTTCACTAATTCTCTTAAAACTGTTCAAAGAAAAGCATGTCGAAGAACAAACAAAGCTTACAATAAGAAGAGCTGTTATAGATTCGTTCATCCATCGGTTCTCCTCCAACAGATGCCCGATCACGATGCAACCGCACAAGAGCGCGACGAAGATATTGATCGAGACAATCGATGCATAATCAGAGTTAATCCCCTTCAACAAACTCGAAAGCATGATTTGCGAACAAGAAGAAGAAGAAGAAAGGCAACCTGGTGTCTTCGACCGCAACAGTGTTAACTCGAGAGCAGATAAGAAGAAGAAGAGTTTAGATCTCTCTGGATCATTACAGAAATAGCACGAATTTTGCTATTTCTTCCGACTTTGTGACATTTTTCTTGTGTCGAAAAGGAAACGAGTCGAGGAGTTTCTTTTCGTCGGGGAAGAGAGCAATGATTGCTCGTTGATCCTGAATCTGTATTTGTTTATATGTAACGGGTCATTTATGCAGTTAAATGTAACCCGGTAATGCTTTCACTACACCACGAGAAGAGTAAACTATTAAGGATGCTTGCTCGTGAGGTTGTAGCTCCCAGTTTGAGCATTCCATGTGGCGCTGATCTCGGAGCTCCCAACCATAAACCATTTTTCTAGTCTCCAGCGTGCTGGAATCTGCACACTCCAACTAACTCAGAAATCTCCTACCTACCTACTTACATATCTTCTTTATTATATACATATATATATATAATTTTGGACAATCTCGGAATTGTAGCTCTACAGTATAACTACATACAGTTACAGTATCATCTATAATCTCGTGGAATACTAAATATTTGATAAATTTTTCGTATCAAATTCAAATTTCCATTTTTAAAATTTTTTAATTATTTTTTTCAATTTAAATATTGTATTTTTCCTCCTTATCTTACTTTTCCCTATGATACATTTATATTATAATTTTTTAAAATCTATAACATATAAAGTATATTAAAAGATAAATAAAAAAATATCTTCTTTAATTAAATTTGAGTCGTTTAAATTAAATTTAAATTCAATAATAATAAATATGTTATTACAAAATAGGCAGGGATACCTTGACAACTATTATTTTGACAACCTTAATAATAGATTTTCAAATAATTTCGAAAAAAAATCTTAAAAATAGATTAAAATTTATAAATATATTTTTGAACTTATAAATTAATTGTGTTTCAAATTTTATACGATTTTAATATTATTGGTACTCCATCAAAAACCATCAAAATTACATGATATTCACAACGGTTCATATTTAACAGTCTTTAATGAAACATCAAATGATCCTTAAATTATATAAATTTTAAAACACAATAAATTTATAAGTTAAAAATATATTTGTTAATTTTTTTCTATTTTTAAAATTATTTTAAAATTATTCAAAATTATTCAAAATTGATTGTAAAGTTGTTAAGATAATTGTATGATAATAGATGCTCCTAAAAATCAATAAGAATTCTTAACTAGTTATTACATTTCAAAAAAAAATTTGAAATTCTTTATCTAGTTAATTACATATGTATTTTTTTAAGTTAAGTATAAGTAATAAAAAAATAGAATAAAAAGGAAGGAATACAATTTCTTTTACCTATAAATGGAACTGACTGTTGTGTTATGCTTGTACCCCTTTCTCCTTTCCAGTCGCCTCAGTTCGCTCACTCATGAACCCTTTCAAAACCCTAATCACCAACAAAACAGATCTAGATCGGACAAGAATGGCGGCGGCGATTCGGCGAAGCAGATCTTGTAGGAGAGCCTTGATCCACCGAGTGAGTCAACCATTGTTGAAGTGATTCGATGCTGATTGGATCGAAACAGGCCGTGAACGGAGAGAAGGGGTTGTTTATTTCTCTTGAGCTCAGCGATGGTTGTTTCCTTACAATCTGCCTTTCTTTTTGTCAATTTTTTAGTTTCTTTTCTCCGTGCATTCTAGTAAAACGTAGATTTGAAAGGGAATCAACCTAGAACCCCTTCAAAAATCCTAATCATCAACAAAACAGATCTAGGTTGGACAAAAATGCCGGCGGCGACACAGATCTAGTAGGAGAGCCTCGATCCACCGAGTGAGTCAACCAGTGTTGAAGTGATTCGACGCTGGTTGGATCGAAATAGGTCGCGAACAGGGAGAAGGGGTCGTTTATTTCTCTTGAGCTCAGCGATGGTTCTTTCCTTACAATCTACGTTTCTTTTTGTCAATTGTTTAGTTTCTAATAAAACGTAGATCTGAGAGGAAATCAACCTAGAATTAGGGCAAAGAAGAATAGTTCATTTCAACTGTTTGCGGCCTAGTTTCTTTTTTGAGAATTTGAGAACTGCTCCCTGATAGACAAGTTGATATATGTGGTTTTATTTATTGGCATATGCTGGAAAAAATTATCATGATCTGTTGGAATTTTGACTTTTGAGGGTATTTATCTAAAGAATTAATTATCACACTGCATTAATTCTTTTACATCTCATCCTTCACACTTGGATGTATCAATGGTGTGGATAATGCAAATGTGACTACCATATTTGTTGTTGTGCACCTCTGTTTTATAGCTTGGCATGGGATGAGAATATTTCATCCTTTTTCCTTTCTATTTTAAACAATTTTGTGATTTTTGTATTTGAGTTTCTGGTACTGAATATTTCCTTGTAATGTTATTTAGGGTTTAGGGTTTAGGGTCTAAACTTTGGAGAATATCTCATGTAATATTTGTTTAAGCATCGAAAAATGTTGAATTTCATATGATTTCTTCTCCATTCCTCTCCATCTACTTAATTAGATTCTGTCCTATTCTATATAAAAAAAAAAGTCTTTTTGATACTTGGTGCTATCTTTTCCTTTACAAATTTGGGATTCTTGCATTTTTCTTGATCTATTACTGTGGAACTTGTATATATATAGATATTTGTAGCTCAATGATTAAAGCCAATTTTCTGGCAATATACGCTATTCTGAAAAAGAATCAAATTTATTCTGCTGAGAAAGAAGTATATGAGAGCTCATAATTATCATCTGATTTCTTATCTTGTCTTGCATCTGAATGATTTAAGAAGAGTGTGATTAGTTGGGATTAATTCTCTGGATGCCACATTCCAGGATAATCATTCACCATTGATTAAAGTCAAATTTTTTCTAATCTGGATTACCCTTCTATGTATATATTTTATTTTGTCATTTAAAATAGTGTTGGTCCATATTAGATTATGGTTTTGAAGCTCAGTGATTAGAGCCAATTTTGTTGGCAATATACGCTATTCTGAGAAAATTTCATTTTCTCTTGCTGACAACAACAAATATGAGAGCTGCCTATTTATCTGTCTTAGTATTTTTGTTTGTAATACTGTCGTCCTTTTGATATATTTCTATTGAAATCACATTGTTTTGGTGTTTCTAAATTCTACTATCCTTCTTTGTATATTTTTTTTTTATTTTGTCATCAAAGTAATTTTAGTCCATATTCAATTAATTGATTTAGAGCTCAGTGATTACAGCCAATTTTGTTGGCAATATACGCTATTCTGAGGAAATCTTTATTTTCTCTTGCTGACAACAAGAAATATGAGAGCAGCATACCTATCTCTTTAGTACTTTTATTTTTAATAATGTTAAGTAGTAAACCCAACTAATAGAATTTGTATTTTTAATCTTTTCTGAGGTTTTTGTGGATAAAACAAGAATCAAACAAGGAAATGTAATGCAAATATAAGAGAAAGGAGAAACAAAGAAGAAGAAGAAAACAAAAATCAAACTTCTGACTATTCTCTTTCTTAACTTTTACAGGTGTCTGCTACTCTATATAAAGCAAAACAAAAAGGGACTACAGTCTAGCAATATGGTAAAGTAAACACTCATTTTCTACCCTTAACTATCTACTACCACTTTTAATTCTTCTATTTGGCCCATTAGCAAGAGCCCGTCTTTTATTTATTTTCTAAAGCCCAACTACTATCTCCAAGTCCAGAATTGAGTCTCTCAAATACAGAGCTAGTGCCTCTTTACTCCTTAGACCTTGTCATGTTATCATTTGTATTCATTGGACTGTTCAGGTAATTAATGTAACAAGTACTTGTGTAGCTAGAATCAATGCCTTCTCAATAATGCAGTTTGAGAGCGATTGTTTTGTTTCCTTATTCTCCAGCTAATTGCTACCACCAACCTTTACTGATAGAGTGTTGCTTGCACTCAGAAGTCAAAATACCTTGAATAACTTGTTTATGCATTATCACTAGTCTTTGATTTTTAAGAATTGTCAGATAATATATTCAATTTTCTTGCTTCTTTTTTCTCCCTTCCTCTTATTTATGTTAGGGATATGGGGATTCCAACTTACAAGGAAATCTTGAATTTCTTTCTTTATCCTGTTTGACAACTCTACTGGTAGGATTAAATAAATATCCATCATATGGCTTTATCTGAGAAAGTTCAACTGATGTTGAATTAGGCCAGCCTATTCTAATTATACTTTTCAGAGCTTTGTTCTGCTTATTTTATTACAGGTTGTGGCTTCTGACGTGCCGTCAATCTTTTCACTGCTATGTGGCTCAAATATTTATTTCCGAACTTCATAAGCTCTTTATATTTAGACAGCGTTATATCATCATCATCTTTATTGCATCCAGGTCCAATCAAGTCTATGCCTACCTCTTTTTACTTATAGATAAATAGCTGAAGTTTAATTTGAAAATAGAAACTAAATTTTTACATATTTTCCAAAGAAAATGTTACAAGTATTTGGCACTACTTAGCATTCCTTCAGAGTTAATAAATTGGGCTTGAGCAAGAGTGGTCCTGGATTTAGGTTTGCGTGGCAAAACACCAAATGGATCTTCCGGATTCACATCAGCTGCCATACCTTTTTCTGTGGCACAAGTGTGCCATAGTTTTTTTGGGTCTATGATATGTAGCGTTTAAAGCATGCCCATTCAATATTAGAGCAGCTACAACCTTCCTGCCAGTTGCCACTTGGACTTTGCTTGTAGGTTTGTGACAGAGAACCTGGACATTTTTTTTACCCGTGACCAGCCACATGTCAATATTTTGTAAGTTTTGTTGATTGGTGAACTGAAGGAATAGTAGTTAAAACGTTTTTGTTTTTAGGGGAATAGTAGTTAACTGTTTTTTTCTTTTTTTGGATAGTAGTTGAAACTTGAATGTTTTGGTTTCTGGCTTTTGTGAGTCTATTTTTGTGAAAAGTATATTTTTTTATTATTAACGAACTAGCTCATCGAAGAAAGAGTAAAATCTGGACTTCTGGACACTTGATGTTTATGCAAAATTGATACTTGTTGCACTACTTAGGGTTGCTACTTGTCTTGGTACCAGAAGTACATTCAAGTGGCCACATACTTCTGATGCTTAATACTAACAGGAAAGCCAATACTGAGCTGTCATTATCACTTGGCTACTAACTGGCACTCAATAATATGTGTACCAATGGTTCCCGGTACTCCACCTGCTATTACCTTGTAGTACCTTTCACAGACATTGGACAAACCCTTGGTGACTACTAATTTGGAGAGATTTCTCTTTGCTTCTGCATACCAGCCTTGATAGATACATAAGCTTATTCCTTCCTGGTGAAGGGCATGTTGAATTTTAATCTCTAACATCTAGTTCTCTATTGGCACAAAGATGGGGTTTCCATCTTCTATATTTTTCCTATGTCTGTAATATGTATTTCTGTGCTGCTGACAATTACAACCCTGTTTTGAAGCATATATAGGTTTATGTTTTAATCCGTATGGTATACACTTTGTTGTAGCTTCTGTTCATTTACTTGAGCTCCATAGGAATTTATATTTCGGTAATCAAAGCAGAACTCTAGAGCTCCTAATATAATTCTATTAAGCTATATTTAAGGAAGTGATTTTTTAGTAGATTCTGAATTTGAGCATGTTTTCATGACATCTATGGTTTTTCTTCAGTGTATAGTATGATGCTGTTTTGAAGCAAGGTCAGCTCTGCACATAATTGAAGTTCCAAGAAACAAAAGGTTAAAGTGAGGTATGTCGGAGTTTCATCGAGTGATAACACAGCACAAACATTTATTCATATTTCACCTTAGAATATAGGATACATTAGATGCACATCGAAGTGCCTGATTGAAACACACTGAAAAACCTTAACCAAAGCACAAAACAACATTATTGTTTTCATCATACTTTTAGAAGCAAACTGTTCATATGTTAATCTAACATCAATTTAGCCACCTTCTTGATCGATGGCCTTGACATGATGTTCTCCCACCATGCCTTAACATGTGGGTACGAGTCGAACAAAGACCCGTATTGTGTCCCCATGAAGTAGTATGTGTATGGGAAATGGCTGAGGTCGGCCAGACTGATGAAGTCTCCGGCCAAGTACTTGCACTGTGACAGATGGCACTCGTACACTTCCAAAACCTTCTTCAGCTTTTCCAGATTTGCATCTATAACCTGTTGGTCACTGGCACCACCCCTCATCTGCTTGAAAATTACGTTGTAGACTATCGTTGAAATAGGTGTGTTGTATTGGCCATATTCTGCATCTAGCCATGCATCTACCGATGCGGCTTTCTTGAGATCGTGTTCTGGTAGAAGGTCTGATTTGTACTTGCGAAGAACGTATCGTGAGATTGCACGTGATTCTGATGGAATAAGATTTGGATATATTAGAGATGGAGAATGATACATGCACACATACTACGTTGATTTAATTACAGTGTTGTCTGCTAATAGTAACTAATCTTTTTTAACCATTGAAAAATGATAAAATTTACATTGACCCTTTGGAAAAAAATCTTGTTCTTACTATAAGATTTACTGAGAAAGAGAAAACTCACCGAAGATCACAACGTCATCATCTTGAAAAGCAGGAACTTGGCCGAAGGGCTGAAAAGATTTTTTTACAAAAAAATAACAGAATCAGATGATATCATGGAATAGGGAAGAGAAGATTCTTAAAAAAATTTCATCAGTGGATTGAATATAGTGTAATCATCCAAATTGTTTTCCATTAATTATTAAGCAGATCACCAGAAGTCATACAGATTGATTTTACTTCCATCTTTAGTTTATTCTGAAATGTTTTTTTGTCATGCTTTTTGTTCAAAATGATACTGATATATTAATTCTGTACATTAGTTTTGAAATACAAAGATTTCGATCAACATGACCACAAAGTAAGCATCATAATTCAGCATAAGAAAATTACATTTCGGGCAATATGGGCAGGACTTTTGTGCTCTCCGTTGGCGAAGTCAATCGGCACTATCTCGTACTCGGCACCAACCTCTTCCAGGCACACCAGCACCCTTGCTACGTTTGTCGATTTAGCTGGTCCAAACACCTTCATCACCATCTCTGTGTGTGTGTGTCTGTGGGTGTGGATGGTGGTGTGTGTGTTGTTGGGGGGGGGGGGGGGGGGGTTGTGATTCTGTGTGTTGAAGAAAAAACAATATGGCATGTTCTTTTTAGCACACTAGAGCTAATTATTGACTTGATCCAGGTAATTCCTGAAGCTTCTTTACGAATCAGGGGACCAAACATGTTTGGCTTAGAAAAGGACTTTTTTTTGAGGAAAAAGGAGAACTTTGAAAGAGACTTAATTAATAATTAGCGGTAGTAGTGGAGTCAAGAAAATTTCAGAATGAAGTAGAATAAAATTAATTAATCCTCAATAGATTTTATTTGCAAAAAATATGAATATAATTAGGATATACATATCGTTGGAAGTAAAAATTGACACTGAAAATTACATCTTTGCATCTGGTACCTAGAATTGGTGTAGTGGAAGAAAAAGGAGGTACTGGTGGTGGTACACTTGGCTTAAACTGAGATTTAGGAAAATTGGATTCTGATTTGTTTAGAAAAAGTTGGATTACCAGTGCAGAATTCTTTCAAAAAAGTGCTCTTTCAGATGACTTTGTTGTAATTAATATCTATGAATTTATTTAGAAGGAAACAAAAGTTTCTGAGTTTCCACTTTTTGTTGCATATTATGCTGAGGTTAACAAATCAGTCATAATCAATATTGCTGTCACAAAAACAAACTTTGAAATGAATATTTTGAAGTTCATCTCAAGTCTAGCTAAACAAGATAAAAGGCCTAAATTATGGCCAGGCTCAATCAAATCAGATACATATTTTCAATTTATCAGTATACTAATTAAGAGGCTTTGTCTTGTAAAATCCTTTTTTATTCATTGATTTATCTAATTACCAGTGATAGAAAATATAAAATGTCTAGACAAATTGCAACTAAACAAGTACATATATCTTTCCTGAATCAATCCAAAAATTCACACAAATTAACAATTTATTCATAAAAACATCCTAACAAAACAATTTGTTCATGAAAACATCCTCATGTTATCGGAAACATGCCGGCAGCAGCTTTCTTAAAAGACGGTCTTGACATCAAGTTCTCCCACCAAGCCTTAACATGCGGATAGTTATCGAACAATTTTGCATAAGGGGTGGCCATGAAATAGTAAGTTGTAGGGAAATGACTGACATCTGCTATACTGACAAAATCTCCAGCAAGATATTTGGTTTTCGATAGTTGTGCTTCGTACACTTCAAGTACCTTCTTTAGCTTCTCTAAGTTTGTGTCAATTATATTCTGGTCACCGGTGCCTCCGATTTTCGGGAGCACAAAGGAGTTGTAGCTGATGGGGAAGACGATTGGATCGTAATGGTGAGCCTCGACATCCAACCATTGATCGACCATTGTCGACTCTGTGAGATTGTTTTCTCTGAGAAGATCAGTACCGTCGGCTGATTTGTATTTGCGGAGCACATACTTTGAAATTGTTCTTGACTCTGATGATAAATAAGACTGCCTTTATTTTTGAAATATAACTAAAATTACATATGATTTTTTTCCCCCTATTTTCATGGCAAGAACAATTCTTGTTTGCAATAATTAATTCATATTCCGGAGTAAACCGGCATAGTTGAGATAAAATGCAATTGATAGAAATTGAAATGTTCTACACATTTGAACTGTAGGAATAAACTTTAATTTTCTGAGGAAGAATATGTTCTTTATATATTTTTTTATCTAAATTCAATTGCAATACTTTTATTTAGTACCTAGCACCCTCCCCTTTGCAATATAAAAAGTTCATAAAATAAAAGGTTTTCTTACCAAATATTACGAGATCACCATCCTGAAAAGCTGGAATCAACCCAAATGGCTGCCAAAAAAAAAATCAGATCAAAGAAAGTGAATTTAATATAAATTTTGGGTATTAATTTTTCTGTCAACAAACGGACTCAACATTTGTTTTAATATCCATTCAAGATTATCTAATGGAATTTAAACATACATCTTTTATCCGACAAATATTGTATAATTTATATAATTTAAATTAAATTTATATAATCTTTTATCCAAGATTATCTGAACTTATTAAATTAGAAGAGGTTCTTAAATTTATATAATTTATATTTTATTGTTGTGGAAAAACAATCAAGTACTATGTTTGAAGGTAAAAAATAGTAGAATAAATTCCAAGCCCAATAGAATAGAATCTCTTCTACCCAAAAAATATCATCAATTCAACATTTTTATTTTATTTTTTCCCTTCAAATTGAAGCTATGGATATCAAGAAATCTCCTCTTAGCCTGGTTTCTGGTACCTAATACAATAGTATCATTTTTCCTTTATTTTTTTTTCTTGTTTTGTTTGAAAGGATAGAGATTTTAACAATCTTTATATATGCATCTATGTATCTATGTCATCCCTCTTAGGATCTGCCTTGACATGAAAAAAAGAGAGAAGTTAAGAGAGAAGAAAGATACATTTCTTGCTAGGTGAGCCGGGGTCTTGTTCTCGCCGACAGCGAAATCGACCGGCACCACTTCATAATCGACGCCGGCCTCCTCCAGACACACTATCACTCTCGCCACACTCATGTACCGCGCCACGCCGTACACTTTTCTTGCTCCCATATCTCTATCTCTGTCTCTGTCTCTGTTTCTCTCTTTCTCTGTGTAGTTGTTTGGTTTGATGAATTTGCTCTTGTAGTTGACTTAGCTAGGAAAATGGATCCCTTTATATTACATTCAATATATATTTATATATATATATATACAGTAGCATATAGGATGTTTTGGGAAGCTATACTATTTATTTATATTTTGGATATATTTATATTTTATATTATTAAGATTAAAAATTATGTAAATTTTATTTATATTTGTGCAATAAAATTTTTAATTTCAATTTCTTTTATAATTATTTAAGAAAAAAATGATAAATAATTTTATATTAACTATAAACATTTATAAATTTATATATAAATAAATTATTTATTTAGTATAAATAATTTTGATATATAAATAATGACGTAAAATATGAGATATAGAAATAATTTCTCTCACAAAATAATAATTTGATTGTTACTTTATTGTGCATACACATGGAATAATGGAAGGAGCCGCCTTTGAAGAAACGGAGAGGATGCACCTGGACGGAAAGCTAGTTTAATTCAGACAGACAGAGAATCTAGAAAAGCTTTGATTGAGGATGACTTGAGTTGGTATATATAATTGCATAAAATGTTCTCTAGCTTTAATATTTAATTCATCATTTATTATAAAATCAATTAAACTTTATCATTAAAAATGTTAAATTATTTCATAGGATACTTGAGAATATTATAAATTTAATTTTTAATTTTGACTAATATTTTTTAAAATATATATATTATAAAAATTAAATGTATTTTACAATTATACTAGCACATATATATAAAATATAGCGTAACCATACTTTGCATGCCACGTCTGAAATTCCGGTGCAGTGAGATACTACACATATCGCTACACCTTTAAGGGCCACAACAATTGCTGAGATTGCAGCCAAGTTGGCTTTGTTTAAACCGTGGCGAGTAGTAGACAAGTTCAACACGGCTCTTGTTTGACTAATAACACCTCCATTTCTGTTAAGAAAAGGACACCTCCATTTATTGATAGGAAAAAAAAGATGTTCTTGATTTTTATTGATAATATATACAAGTTATGTTTGATTATATTACTTCGCCATTTCGGTATTTCA
Organism: x Bolboschoenoplectus mariqueter; assembly: GCA_037678475.1. NCBI lineage: Eukaryota > Viridiplantae > Streptophyta > Magnoliopsida > Poales > Cyperaceae > x Bolboschoenoplectus > x Bolboschoenoplectus mariqueter. Next base: position 527,021 of record CM075258.1, on the reverse strand, counting down.
CCATCAAACTAATAAATATATATTTTTTTTATTCCTTTATTATTGTTATCATCATCATCATCATCATCATCATTTTTAATTTGAGATTTTAACAATTCAGAAAAGATCTGAAGCCAGGTATTTATGATACATATTATATTTCTAACAAAGACACATGGCCTAATTAAGATGTCCTTAAAAAAATGACGATACAATATTTATAGTTATAAGTTTATAAATGCAAAGTAAAAAAGATGCATTAAATATTATGCATAAATATCTGATGCGTTATGTTTATAGTGTGCTCAGTACCTCTTTTTATATCTCTAATAAATTTGAGAACATTATACTAAACCCACTTAAAACTCACACATGGTCTTTTAACAATTCAGTTCTTACTCTCCTCAAAGAAAATTTCATTTCTTAAATTAAACCTGCCTCTATTTATTTTAGAAAAATATTTGAGAGATATTATTATTGATACCGTCATCGATACTGAGTTTACTATTCATGTAAAATGAGTTATTATTCTTATTAACTATTTTATTAAGCAACTTATTTTATACAAGATTTTTAGTATTCAACTCAAATATCATTAATCTGAATAATAACTCACTTAAGTTAAATAATAAAGTACTGCACAAATACGTTATATAATAAAATCATTAATATGAATAATAGCTCATTTAATCTGAATAAAAAAAAAAGGTACCGATGATGGCATTAATGACGGTATTTGTATATAATCCCTGGATAATAGCACATCAAAATGCTGACAGGAACACACTGAAAACCCGAAAAATTGAAAGAAAAAAAAACAAAAACAAAAGCCGAAGTTCACGATTATTTCACAACGGCCGACAGTTCCGTTATTAAGCTGACATTATTTCAAACACCTTCTTGATAGATGGCCTTGCCATGATATCCTCCCACCATGCCTTAACACACGGGTACAAGTCGAACATGGACCGGTATCGTGTCGACATGAGGTAGAACTTAGACAGGAAATGACTGAGATCAGCGACGCTGATGAAGTCACCTGCCAAGTACTTGCACCGTGACAAGTGCATCTCATACACTTCAAGCATCTTCTTCAGCTTCTCTTCACTTGTTTCTACCGCCTGCTGGTTGCTCGGTTCGCCACACATCGGATTCAGGATTACGTTTTTTATGATGACAGAAGCGAGTGGGTTGTACTGGCCGTATTCAACATCTAGCCATACATCCACCATTGCAGCTTTCTTGAGATCGTCTTCTGGTAGGAGGTGTGATTCGTACTTTTTAAGGATGTACCGCGAGATTGCGCGTGATTCTGGTAGAATAAGATTTGAATATGTTAGAGAGAAAATGATATGAATATATAGTTATATATCCATATATACTATTTTGAAACATTTCTTCTTATGTCTTACTGGCATCTTTACTGGTAAAGATAAGACTCACTGAAGATCGTGAAATCGCCGTCTTCAAAAGCACGAATTTGCCGAATGGCTGAAAAGATTTAAAAAAAAAGTTGAGACAATGAGATGATATGACAGAAATAGAACATTTTTTCTTAAATTTATTCCATCATTCATTAATTACTCATTAAGCATATCATCAGAACTCAGAAGCCATACCAGATTGATTTTATTGATCTTCCCCTTTTTGTTCTCTTTTTGATTTGTATTGTAAATTTTGCATGCTTTAATTAAAGAACATACCTGAATTCAGCAATCTCATAATTTTTTTTCATATACATTTTTAAATGCGTATTTGTATATATAACTGCCAATGCACACTTATATATCTATATTATTGAAGCATATTTGTCTATTTTAGTTATGACATAATTGTTGGCAGCTAATTAAGTGACTTTGATCAAGTCAAAGTACATTTTGACAACTGTCAACAATTGTTTTGATCTTCCAAATTTGTTTCTAAACATTTGAATATTACATCAATACATACTTGAATATATATTTGGGGAAGGTTGATGGGCTTTTTCAAAACAACATGATATATATTTTACTCTTCAATTTTTCAAAAATACCAAAAAAAGAGTACATTACATAAATTATCTCTAAAGTATCACTCTTCAATTTTTCAAAACAACATGATATATATTTTAGTTCTTAAAGTTTCAAAAATATCAATTTGATCTTTAAAATATCACTTCTTTACCGTTTTTGTCCTTAAAATTTTAAAGATATAAATTTAGTCATTTAAGTTTCTAATTTGTACCAAATTGATACTACATTTAATATCCATTGAAAAAAATGATAAGGCCATGTAAAAAAATATTAATTTAAAGCACTAGTATTGGTTTGTCAAAGCCTAGATGGGATACACAGGCCATGTAAAAAAATTCTTACAAAAATATCAAACCAAACAAGGTCCTTAATTTCAACAAAAGATAGTCTAGGTTGGAATTAATGAGATATTCCACCAAACAAAACATTTTATTCAAATTCATAGCACAAGAAATAAACTAAATCTCAGTAACCAAGACAAAGCAGCTCACAACAATCTAACTTATTTATTTCTTATAAGAAAAAAAAGGTCCTAATTAAGTACTGGCAATTCCACACTGAGATAATAATTACATCATATATCCTTTCTTTCATTTGGAGCCCCGTTTCATGTCGATCACTTTCTTAATTGCCGGCCTCATCAGTAAACCTTGCCACCACGCCGTGACGTGAGGGTAAAAATCAAGCACCGATGCATACGGTGTGAGCGTCAGGTTGAATGTAACAGGAAAATGGCTTATATCAGCTAGGCTGAGAAAATCTCCAGCTAGGTACTGGGACCGTGACAGTCGTGCATCGTATACTTCTAGAACCTTCTTCAGCTTATCCAATGCTGCATTGACAATGTTTTGATCAGTGACACCGCCTTTCATCGGCACAATTAGGCATTGGAAGGTGATTGGTGAGATTGCGGGATTGTACTGGTTAGCCTCGACCTCTAACCACACATCTACCATTGCGGAGTCGGCGAGGTTGCTTTGTTTGAGAAGGCCGGAATTGTATTTGCGGAGCACGTATCTTGAAATCGCTCTTGATTCTAAGAGATAAAACACAATTTAGTGAACTTTTAAATGAAAACTTTTTTTTGTTTTGAAATGTTTGACAGTTTAGTTCAGAAAAGACTGTTGCTGTATTAGACCAAGTAAAGGAAGAAATGCATATTACCCTTATTATTAGTTTCTAAATAATTGGAACTGCAGGGGCCTTATTGCAATGATTGGTACAGTTCATATCAGAGGTGGAACTTAGTGGAGACTGGAAGGGGCTGCAGCCTCCAAAAAATTTTAAAAGTTAGTTATATATATTAAAAAAATTAAAAATATTTTACTATACCGCAGTCAGTCTCTCAAAAAAAATTTGAGACATATAATTATACTGAACATAATATTTTAGTCCCCTATTAATTTTGATCAAACTCTGTCAGTGATTCATTCAGAACTGATAACCCTTTCTCTAATTTGTTTGATTTTCATCATCAGAGACTACATCACATTTGGTCAACCTCTAACTAACAACAAACATTAAAAATAAGGTAAATTAATTAATTCAAAAAAAATATTTTCAAACTAGGTGATATGGATACAAGTTGAATTGTTGAAATATTTCAAGTCAAAGAGCATGCCTGCCCCAATTAAGAAAATTGACAATAATGACTATATATGACAAATTAACAGACAATTAATTAGTCAACATTGGAATTTTGTTCTTACAATTGGAAAAAGAGGAAATTAAGCATGTGAAAAATATCCCAAAATTTAAGCCTCTGTGAGAAAGGTATTTTAAAATTAGAAAATTATAATTTCTTCAAGCTTTTTTTTTGGCAGAGATATCCTTTTTTTAAGCAACCAAAATCTTACCAAAGAGTATCAAATCACCATCTTCAAGGGCAGGGACTTGACCAAAGGGCTGCAAAAATTAATTAAAATTATAAAACTTTTATGTGAAAAAATTGAAAAAAAAATGGTTCTGATTTATGACAATCATGCCAGTATCTATATTCCAAAAAATAAATTACTAATAAAATAATCATGCTGGTATCACTGATATGATATCCATATACAAGGAAACTTACAAGTTCTATGGGGAAATGAAGAATTTCGATTAAAAAGTTTAACCCCACAAAATTTAAAATTTAAAATATGATGTACTAGTTTGCAAAATTGGAAATATCTCCTTCAAATTCTATGAAAAGAACACTTAAAATAGACCCAACTTCTTGTTTTAATTTTTTTCCTTTCCAAAGTAAGGTACTATATACTGCTCTTTTTTTTGCTAATTAAGATCCACAGGAAAAAAAAAAGACAAATTATTGAACAGTTCTTTAATTACATGTCAAAAAATTGTAGAAGTGAGGATCTATTTTTTTTTTTTAACTTTTATAGGCTATATGATCTTATAGTTTAATTCTTCTAAAGGTGCAATTATATTTTTCATTTTTATAACCATGAGACTTAAACCATAATTAAATAGCACTATTTTTTTTCATTGTTGATCTCTTGTATAATTTAGGACTAGCACATATATATGAATATATAAAGCAAAGAAGAATACTTACATTTCTGGCAAGGTAAGGCAGTTTCTTGTGTTCACCGGCGGGGAGGTTAACCGGTACCAGCTCGTATTCCGCTCCTACCTCCTCTAGACACACTAGGACACGTGTCACGTTCGGCGACATGGTAGGACCGTACAACTTCATCGCCATCTCTCTCTCTCTCTCTCTCTCTCTCTCTATCAAACTTGGCAGAGGCTAAGAGTCTCTCTCTCTCTCTCTCTCTCTCTCTCTCTCTCTCTCTCTCTCGCCTAGGATTGTTGTTGAGGAGGTGCTGGAGATCTGACAAGGTTATATATATAGAGAGATTTGAGGAATGTAAGGATATATTGTAAATTTGTAATTTGATTTTCCACTGATTTCTAGCTTTGGTACTTTCTCTAATACAAGAAAGAAGGTCTAAAGTGAATTAATAAATTTGAGTCAAAGAGAGTTCATATTCAAAGACATGCACCAATGATTTTAATTAATGAACATTTGTTTGTTCCATCAGTTCACTGGTCAAATAATTAATCTGGTATGATACAGACATCAGTCAATTTTAATTTGCTGATTTCTGATACTTGATTAGTAGTAGTAGTAATAATAATAATAATCAAAATGATATACAGCCCAATATGGGCTTAACAAAATTTCTAGGCTATTACAAATTAATTTTTCTTTTTTAGGCTTTTTGGTGTATGTATGACAAAAGGCCAGAACAGGCTTAATGCAACCATGCTACTTGAGTAGGCTGGTTAGTTGTTATACACAAAAGATATCCTACATTTTTTGCCAGAAAAGGGGAAAAAATGTAGAATATAATTAAGCTACAATTCATAACAAATATCCTATAATTTTTGCAAAATTTTCTCTAGGCCTCTTTTATAGAAAAATATCCTATATGTTTATTTCTATATATTTTGGGAGATTTTTTTAAATTTCTAATATTATTTTTCTTTGAATTGAACAAAGGGATAATTTTGTGGGGAATTCTTAACTAACTACATTGTTTCCTATTAGAAAGAAAAACATAATTTTTTCATCCAGAATTTGATATTGAGTACGCCAGAACCACATATTTCAACCATACTAATTAATTTTGATTTTAATAAAGGGACCTTCACCTAATGAGATTCAAAAAACCTTCAATTTACTGCTAGATAAATTCTTTGCCAACTAGCAATAAAAATTAATTATGAACATATATATCAATATGTACATCTCCCCTCCTGTGATTTAATTAGTTTCACCTCAGTTAATTAATTTTTCTTAAAAGAAGAATTAAATACACAATACACATACATTACATGAATCAACACATGTACAAAAGATAATGCATGCTCTCTACCAAGATTCCTCCTCAACTTTCACCTTAATCAGACAAAGCAACTTTCACCTAAATTAATATTAGAAATCAACGCCGTCGTCGAACCTGGCATCGTAACCCGCATCATAAGCCAAGTTATCAGTCATGATATCTCCTAGCATCATCCCTCCGAGCGCTCCTCCAAGAATGCCCATTCCAAGCCCCGCTCCGAATTTGCTCTTCTTTTGTGCCGGTGCTGGACGGTACCCGTACCCCACTTGGGGCGGTGGTGCACCGTACCCGTACGCCGGTGCAGCTATCGGGTATGGGTAAGCGGGAGGATATGGATGATAGCCTGGTGGAGCCCCGTACGGTGCACCTCTTGCGTATGGCCCTGAAGGCAGTGGATATGGAGCGATAGCAGGATAGGCTGTTACCGGCTCCTCTCCCTTGACATGATGTTGTACTGGATTTTGTGCGGGTACAGTTGTACTAGGTACCGATAAAGAACCACTAGGTTCGATGACTTTGTATGATAAATTTAGCACACCCTTTGGCCTGCCAGACGGACGACAGACCTGATAACTGACGAGCTTTTCTTCGCCATTGCCGCCTGATTCTATCAGGTCATTAACAGGTATCAAGACCTCGCCGACATCATGGTCCTGAAAGAAACCCTCTGAACAGAGCACAATGCGGAGCGCTAGGTGTGGATCAAGCGAGCGGATTACAAAGCGAATTACGGTTCCCCAGTTGGGGCTACGGCCACCTTCCCGGTCAGGTACAGTTCGTCGAATATCGCCAGGATCTGCTCCTGATATGGTTGCAATTGCGTATACCGACATTTTAGAAAAAAAGCTCACCTTCTTGAGGTCTTTCGCCGAGATTATGGTGACCTCCAATGATTTGATCTCCATCGTTCAGTGTGGTTTTTGGAGGCTATACAAGTTGGCCTAATTAGGGTTTTCGGTTGGCTAGGAGGAGCGGATCAATGCAAGATCGACGACCGATCGAGGAATTCTTAGGAGCTTATCTGATCTTGTTTGTGTAGCAATGTATTGCGAAAAACGCACGAATAACGCACCGTTAATGCCAGTGATGAGAAGGAGAAGAGAGGCCTTGTTAATTTTAGTCTTTGGTTGTTATACCAGATTCAACACACTAGTTTTGGAGATCTGATCATGTGTGCATGTATATCTGTTAGGAAAAAAATATTTAGAATTGTCTAAAAATAGACCAGTTAGTTGTACTAGGATGGTATTTAAGTTCATTATTTTGTTGGATTTGGATAATGGTTGTTATTAAAATGATCAAATTTGAGAACTTTCTTTCTACCAAGAGGTGATCACTTTTTGGAAAGATGGTAGGATTAAGTTTGTTGAATTAATTAAATTAGAAGGAATAAAGAAGGATATATTAGTATGGAATTGAATGAATGTGAAGGCTATATATAATGCTACATTATTGTTGTCATGATATACTAGTTAGTTAATCTAATTTTCTATAATTAATTTTAAAAAATTATATAAATTTAATTTGGCAAGTCATTTATAATAAAAACAAAATAAATTAATTAATTAGTGCAATCGCAATCAAGCTTAGTAGAAGCACAATTAATAACTTAATTTTGCAATATGCTCAACCCCTTGTAGTTAACTTTATGATTTTAATATAAGCTGAGTGAAATTAATAGAGTTTTGGATAAACTAATAGATACATAAAAATCTCTCAGCCATAAACCAATTTTTATTTTGAAAAAAAAATGTGCGGCCCTTTTTCACGGCCCACGCGCGAGGCATCGGCGTCCTCGCTCACGGGGGAAGAAGGTGCAGGTACATCCCTGCGCGTGTTTGTGCGCTCAAGGACTTATTATTTTAGGTGATTGTGGGAACTTTTATTTTCCGACGGGCGCAAGCCCCCGCCGTTAATTACCCCGGCTCTCGCCTCGGGAACCTCTGATTAATGGGCTAAACTAATCAAAATATATGGATCAGATTCGTGGCTTTATTTCTTCCTTCCAATTTATTATAATATATGCTTGAAATAACCCAAAGATATAATTTTGGATAATAAGACTAAAGACGTATGATCTAAAGTCAGAGAAACGTATAATTTCTCATAAATCGGAGATCGAGGACGTATAATCCTATTGATCTCACGGAGTTCGAATATGAAGCGCACTGCCAACTCGATGCTCAAGGAACCAGAGATGTTTGATCTCTAGAAAGGTTCATGTCAAAGACAAGGACGTATAGTCCTAAACAGTCTATTGACCTTCCAAATCCCGAATCTGAAGCGCTATGCCAATTCGAAACCTGGGAAAATTGGAGAATCGGGAACATATAATTCTTTATCGATTTCCAAAATGAAGTACATTAAACCTGAAGCGCACTGCCAGTTTAATGTTCTCGAAACATGATTTGATATGATTTGATATGTTGGTATGTTTTTACCAAGTTTTGGACTTATCTGCATATTTGGCATATTTGACCAGAGATTTGGACATATTTTCATATTTGAAATATTTTATCAAGAGTTTGGACATATTTGTATATTTGGCATGTTTGGCCAGAAATTTGGGTGTATTTGCATATTTGACATGTTTGGTCAAATGTTTGGGTTTATTTGCATATTTAACATGTTTGGTCAAAAGTTTGGTCGTATTTGCATATTTGACATGTTTGGTCAAATGTTTGGGTTTATTTGCATGTTTGACATATTTGGTCAAATATTTGGACACATTTGTATTTTTGACATATTTGGTCAAATATTTGGGTATATTTGCATATTTGACATATTTGGTCAAAGATTGAGTCATATTTGTATTTTTGACATATTTGGTCAAATATTTAGGTATATTTGCATATTTGACATGTTTGGTCAAATATTTGGACATAATTGTATTTTTGACATATTTGGTCAAATATTTGGGTATATTTGCATATTTGACATGTTTGGTCAAATATTTGGACATAATTGTATTTTTGACATATTTAGATATTTTTGATGTTGTTTTGTCAACATATGACATATTTTAATCATTTTTGAACATTTTGATTTATTTTATCAAAATATAACATAATTTGATTAAATTTTTAATATTTTAATTTGTTTCATCAAAGTTCAACATATTTAATCATTTTTGATGTATTTTATCATAATTTGATTATTTTGAATATTTTGATTTGCTTTATTAAAGTTTAACATATTTAATCATTTTTGAATATTTTGATTTGCTTTATTAAAGTTTAACATATTTAATCATTTTTGAATATTTTAATCAGAAATATAATATAATTTGATTATTTTTTTAATATTTTGATTTATTTCATCAAAGTTTAACATATTTAATCATTTTTTGAATATTTTTTATTTGTTTTATCAAAATGTAATATAATTTGATTATTTCTAATGTTTTGATTTGTTTTATCATAATATGACATAATTTAATTATTTTTGAATATTTTGATTTGTTTTATCATAATTTGATTATTTTGAATATTTTGAGTTGTTTTATCAAAATATAGCATGATTTGATTATTTAAAATATTTTTGATTTGTTTATGACATATTTTAATTATCCTTGAATATTTTGATTTGTTTTATCTTAATTTTCACTTATTTTTAAATATCCTATTTGGTATTTTGAATTTATTGTGTACATATATCCTATATTTTGAATTTTCTTTTATTTATAATAAAAAAATAAAAAAAAAGGAAAATAAAATAAAAATTGACATTTTATAGTCTTAAAAATATTCATAAATGAAATCATGATTTTTGATATATTTTTCATAATTTTTGGGCTTGAGAAATCATTTTTATTTGATGTTTAAAGTTTATTTTCAGAACAGATTAATATGGGCCGTCAGATTCGGGCCCATGCATCAAGATCTGAACTTAAGTTCAGTTTTTAAAGTATCTTTTAAACTGGGCCGTTGGATCTCTAGCGCGCATCAAGCCTTCTCTGGGCTGTTTGAATTTCATCAAGATTCGCACTTCGAGATGCATCAATATTCGTGCTCATCCTCCCCGACACTGATCAAGGCCCTGCCGGCGTCGGATCTCCGATCAGAAGTCATGGCTGGCATCGCCAGAGCGTGGTGAGTCCATCGGTGGTGGTCTCGGCGGTGACGGCGGCCTGGATCGCCGGAGATGGGGGTAGCCACTTCGTTTCGGTTGAAAAATTGGCTGGGATGAAATTTTGAGGAATTTAAGCTGATTTTTGACAAATTAACTTGATTTCTTTGTCATATGGCATCGCCAGAGCATGTTTGACCAGTTTTTGAGGTTTAATTTGGGTTTAATCCATCAATTTTGCAACTTTGGCCATTTGGTACCAAACTGGTTTCGGGGCATTGGTACCAAATGGTTTTTCATGGCTTTTCCTTGCAATTTTCTTCCAATTAACCCTCCAGACAGTGTTGTTTAGCATGTTTGAACATGTTTGGATGATCAATTTCATCAATTTAGATGTGCATTGTCCTTTATGCACATTGGTTCATTTCTGGTTTTATTTCCAATTTATTTTTCTTTTGATTTCTGTACATTCTTCTCAAATTGCATGTTTAAGTATGTTTATTTGGGTCAATTGTATGTTTTGAAAAGGTTTTATACTAGATTTGCATATGAATTTCGTTTGTATGTAAGTTAATTTCATTTTTTTTCTTTTCTGGTATTTATTCCAGAATTAACTCAATTCTGATTTTTACAGATCCAACTTCAAAAATTCATAGAAAATCACAGAAAATACCAAAAATGGTAAAATTTGGTGAATGAATGCATTAAGACTTATTTTATATGCCTATGAAATTTCAAGCTAATTGAATAATCAAAAAGCATGTTTTTTGCATTTTTACCAGACTGGACAGAAATGCCCTTTCAGATTTATTAAAAATCAAATTTGGCTTAACCTATGAATTAAAGCCTAGTTTAATTATTCTAAACCCTTTAAAACATTACATGAGGTGTCATAAAGGTGAATTAATCAAGAAATTCTGGATTTTTGAGTCAAAAGAAGTATGAACTTCTCAGTTTGACTCAAAGTTGACTTTTTTTGAGTTTTTGACAGATGAGATTGTAAAATTCATAACAATTCACAGAAAATTTCAAAAATTATAAAATTTATGTGGTAAGTTAGTATAAACCTAATCTACATGACTGTGAAATTTCATAAGAAATTAACAACCAGGCTGAGAGATATGGATTGATCTCTCAGCTGGGCAGAAACTGGAATACACTGGATTCAAACCAGTATTGATGTATATTGCTTTTCCATTGCTCAATTATGATTTTGAGCTATCTAGCACATCAGAGAACATGAAAGAAGGAACTAAAGAGGGAAATAAAACCAATTTGTACCAAAATATCATATATTATAAAAATTGAAATACAATATACATGAAAAACATGGAATTTTGTTTCTCCATGGAATTTTGACAGCATAACAGCTTGTATAAAGCCATTGTTGAGCTTTACACAGCCACTGCACATGTGCACAGGGCTTGAGAGAGAAAGGGGATGAACATGTGCCCATCCCCATGAAACCAGATTGGCATGTGCCAATTGGTTGGAGTATACTGCCAAAATCCATGGTGAACTCACCATGTGAGCTCCTGAGACTCAAGCTCAGCCACCAATTGAGCTCTGGAAGGAGGGAAGCACATGTGCACCTCCCCAGCCATGGGGCTAGCCATCTCACCCAGCAAGGTGAGACTGGCTCCTTGAGCTCAATTAAGACTGAGCCAAGCTCAAGGCTTGACTCCTATGGCTCTTACCTAGCTATTCAAGACTTGGTTTCTTCTCAGCTAGCTTTTTTTTGTGGAATTTGGTGGAGTTGAGATTTTGGCAGAGTTTTGGCTATGTTGCTTTCTCCTTTTTTTTTCTTCTTCTTCACTGGGGGTCTATTTATAGCCCAGAGGGCATGGTTTAAGCCTCAGGGCTGAGCTGGCATCATCCCAGCCCTTGGTTTGATCAAGTGGCCAGGATTGAGCCAGCCAGGCCTGTGCTGGCCTGAGGCTTGTCCTTGGAAGATTCCTCCAGCTAACTGGCGCTCAGAGGTCTCCATTGAGGTGCCTACACGTGTCCCTGACACAGGCCTGGGGAGAGAGAAGGAACCGTTGGCTTTGTCTTCTTCCTTGGGTCAGTGTGTCATGCCTTTCGGGTGTGAGCATATCCCGAATATTCCTTGGCCTTGCTGGCGCTTGACATGTCACCAAGGTGTCACTGAGTGTGCCCAACGTGTCAATTTGGTTGCTTGAGTGCTGAGTTGTGCCAATTGACCACCCCCAGATCAGACTTGAGTGCCAAGTGGTGCACCTGTCAATTGAGTGCTTTTCACCCCAAATTGACACTTCAGGCAGCGTCGTGGAAGCATCTCGGAGCTCCCCCAGGTGTTGGCTTGGCATTTCGAGCTCCCAATTGCCCTGTCACCTTCAAGGTCGAGGTACTTTCTCCTTCAATTTTCTCCTTGTTTACTTTACTATTTTCAATGTTGTTTGTGGCATTGAACTCCCCTTAGGATGTAGATTAAGTCCCTAGAATGGTTTAGACCAAATCGAACCATACACCCGAACTCCATTTTCGAAGCTCCACTGAGCTCTGGAGCTCGAGGAGGAAGAAAGGAGGGAGAGAGAGAGAAATTCAAAAGGTTTCTCTCGCTTGGGTTGGGTGCACGTGAACCGTGCTTTAGTTTCGGGCTTGTCAGAGGGAGGGAGCGCTTGCACCGCGCTCACCTTTCTTTCCCTTCTTTTCTTTTCGCTGGCCAAAATAACTCTGGGCGCTGGGCCCCCTTGGCAGTGAGACTGAAGGAGAGGGGCCCAGTCGTCAGGTTTAATGAGACACAGCCCCAGCGAAAAACTGAGGGTTGGGCTGTGGGCTTGGTCCTTGTGCACCAAAACATATTGTCAGTGGTATGGTGCATGTGTACTGGGTCCACGCAAAGCGCCTTTAACACTTTGTGTGTATGACAGGCGGGTCCCAAGGGCAGAAGTCGTGTTTGAGCTCCCCAGATTGCACCCAGAGTGTTGCACATCCCCCAAATTGCACCCAGAACTATCTCCAGTTCTGATTTTTGGTATTTTCTTTATATTTATTTTATTTTATTTTATTTTATTCTTCATGCAAAAATCCATGAAAAATTACTGAAAAATCACAGAAAATATATTCTATGATTCAGTTATTTTGGGTAATATTTTTGGTATTTTTGGGTGTGAAATTAGGCATTAATTTCACTTAAATCATTAATTATATATGATTAGGCATATTAATCTTATACAATTAATATTTTGGCATGATTATCCCAAAGAATCATTTTTTAATTCCAAGGGATAATATTTGGGGCATTTTTCATGAATGAAATTCATGATTTTTGGATTTAGCATGTTTAATTATATGAAATTATTTCTTGATTTCATATAATTAGGGTTTTGTGCATAGATTTTTTTTTGCACACATGTGTATATATTTTTTGAAGGGGGTTTGGTATGATTATTTCATGAAATTATTTTTTTAATTTCAAGAAATAATTTTGGGATTTAATAAATCATGAGATTGAACATAATTTCATGATTTAATATTTGACATGGCTATTTCATGAAATTGTTTCTTTAATTTCAAGAAATAATTTTATGAAATTGGACATAATTTCATAATTTCAAATCTTTGGTATAAAAATCACATGAAATTATATCATTAATTTCATGCAATTGAATTTGTGTATTTTTCTGACAACTTTTAAACAGCAAACAAAAAAATATACAGATTGTTCCTCATGAATAACAAAAAATAAGAACATGTTACATAATATAAAATATGCATATCACCTATAGATAGAGTTTGAGCAAGTATTGATGAGATAGAGGTGTCTCAAATTAGGAATTCATATCCACTGTCATAGTTCTTTACCATAAAAATTATAGCATACGATTCACATCATAAATCTACACAAATTTCAAAATAAATTCTCTCTAAAAAACTATTGCAAATCATATACAATAAATCTGAATTGGACGATCGAGATCATGTGCTATGGAATTTCTGTCATTACTAACTATTACAATAATTTTATTGTATTCTATTCATATTCGTTAAATACTAGTCATATTGATCATATATGTAGCACTACAAATGGAGAAAATCCAGCTTTATAGTTTAGGCAGGGATCCCTTAATAATTATTATTTTGATAATTTTGATAACTAAATTTAAATAATTTAGAAATAATATTTAGAAATTTTCAAAAATAGAAAAAAATGATAAATATATTTTTTAACTTATAGATTGATTGTATTTCAAATTTCATGCAATTAAATGATCGTTTGATATTTCATTGAAAACTGTTAAATATAAGCCATTGTAAATGATATGTAATTTTGATAGTCTTTGAAATTTAAAACACAATCAATCTATAAATTCAAAAATATACTTATAAACTTTTTTTCTTTTTTTCTTTTTTTCTATTTTTCTATTTTTTATAATTATTTAAAAATCCGTCGTTAAAATTGTCAGGATCCCCGCCTTAAAATTTAAGGATCAAGCTCCTATCCAATTATACGAAATAATTGGAGAGACTCTATATCCCTGAGATCTTGACACATAGACTCAAATTTTATCAGATGGTTCAGTCGTTAAAAGACTCAAAAGAGGCACTTTGCTGTCATTTCTCAGGAAAAAAAGAAAACATATGTTGGCTATTTTATATTTCTACGGCTTAGATTCTTATTTGAAATTAGCAATGATTTTTATTATACAAAGTTTCACATTTTGATATGTTTTTATTTTCAGAAAAAAAAAACTTGTCTCGTCAAAATGATATTTTTTTTATTTATAACGGATTTAATCTTTGTCTTTTCAATTTTAGAAATAAAAAACAATTTACTATGAGAAAAATTTAAGAAAAGGCAATTTTTTCTATTGTTCTAAATTTAAACAACAATTCATGACAATTGAAAAATATTATTGATATTTGAATATAAAAATGTTTTTTTTTCAAAGACTAATTGAAAAATCATGGCAATCATTATAAGACTAACAAACTAAATAAAAAAAATGCATAACTACATTTGAGAAATAAATATTATAAACTCATTATAAGGTATTGTGTGTATTAAAAACCACTGTTCTGATTTTTCTTTTAAAAAAAAGAACAGTTTTTACCGTGAAATCAAGATAACACAAGTTGTAAAAAGGTTCATCACTCATCACTATGCGTGTAACTGAGAGATATGATATCTACCGTTAGATCTAATAATGCCAAGTGTCAAGATCTCTTTAAATCTCTTTGGGACAGGGACGCTCCAATTACTGGAGAGGATCCGAACACAAAATTTAAACGCAATAAACAGCAGTAGCTTAGTGGGATTTTTTTTTATAAATAACTAAAGAATCAAACTTATCTATATTGATAATCAAGCTATAAACTTATTAGTATGGATAGTCAAATAAAAGGCAATATTATTACTCACGTCTAGCTTATTTTTTTCTTATTTTCCTCTGAGTTCCTCATAATTTTTGTCATTTTTTTATAGGTGATGCATTTCAGCGATAGAAATTAAGGATGAGAGTATTATTTTCATTCTTTAAAGATTTGAATATTTAAATAGAAAGATTTAATTTTGTGAATTTTTAAAGAGTGTAAATAATACTCTCACCCTTAGTTTCTAAATTATTGGATTCATATTTCAGCGACATAAGAGTTAAGGACGCAAGTATTGCTTGCGCCCTTTAAAAATTTGAATCCTTGGATAAAAAAGCTTGATTATGAGTTACGTTAGATTTTATGGTGTAAAGACGGAATGAAAATTTCAAAAATTCACAAAAACATTAAAAAATTTACTTATGCAATTATAATCAAACTAAATTCATAAAATACAAACAATCTGCACGTTTGTTTCGTTGAAGTTGAGCGGTTTACGCTAATGTGATTGTCTTTCCTTTACACAGAGAATTATGATTAAATGATTTAGACATCATTCATATCACAAGATGACAGTTTCATCATGAATGGTGTTTTGGGGTTTCGTGTGAAGGAAATGCAACTACATCATTGTAAATCGCTCGATTTTAGCGAAATAAAAGTACAAATTATTTTTGTATTTTATGAATTTAGTTTGATTTTAACTGTATAGCTAGATCCGTTGATGTTTTTATGAATTTTTAAAATTTCCGTTCCGTTCTTATATCATAACTCACAATCAGGCCATTTTGTTAAGATATTCAAATCTTCACCCTTAACTCATATGTCGTTGAAATATAGACCCGATTTTTTAGAAACTAAAGACGAAAGTATTGCTTACACCCTTTGAAAATTTCACAAAATTAAGCCTTTATATTCAGAGATTCAAATCTTTAAAGTATGTAAGTATTATGACTTATGTGTCACTGAAATGCGAGGCCAATAAAAAAATAACAAAAATTCTGAGGAACTCGAAGAAAAATTGAAAAAACGAGCTGATTATAAATAATAATATCGGCCTTGTTTGGCTATTCGTAATAATAAGTTTATTGTTGTTTAGTTATTAGTGTAGATAAGTTTGGTTATTTATAAAAAAATTCCTAGCTTAGTCGTGATGGACCGCTTTCATCGACAATTAAGGCCCAAACAGGCAACAGCAGGCCGGGTCGCGTTATCTTCGATCTCTAAACCCATACCAAAGATTTCTTGTTTTTGTAACTTTTTTGTATTCAAGAGTAAAGAAAAGAAAAGAAAAGAAAAGAAGAAAAAATCTTCTTCAAAAATCGAAAAAATGGGAAAAGGATAAAATTCGTGCTTTATCCACCACGCTAGCCACCCGCTTCCCTCCCTCTCTCTCTCCTAGGGTTTCTACCCAGACGCCAGAGCTATCTCCTCCTCAGCTCTTTTCTTGCCTCTTTGTTCTTTCCTTCCACGAAGAAGAAACCCTAACGCTAGTCTTTGTCTATCAGATCTCGATCTGATCCGTCTCTTCCGACCGATGGCCTCCTCTCTCGACCAAGATGCGACGCAAGAGAGCGAGAATCAAGTACAAAAAGCGTCGCAAGGCGATTTGATGCACGGTTTACAAGTCGGAGATATGGTATGGGGTAAGGTCAAGTCGCATCCGTGGTGGCCTGGTCACATCTTTAACGAATCCTTTGCTGGGAGCTCCGTGCGCAAGACCCGCTACGCCGAAGGACGCAAGCCTAACGCCGTACTCGTCGCTTTCTTCGGCGACAGCAGCTATGGCTGGTTCGATCCCTCTGAGTTGGTTCCTTTCTCCCCCAATTTTCCTGAGATGTCTAACCAGGCGAACTATAAATCCTTCATCAATGCGGTCTCTGAGGCCTCTGATGAGGTATCCCGCCGTGGGGCCCTCGCCATGGCGTGCAAGTGCCGCGATAAGTCAAATTTTGCTCCCTCGGGGGACGATAATTATGTGTTTGTAGATGTGCCAGGGTTTGAAAGGGGTGGGATTTACTCCCTTGGGCAGATCGAAGAGGCCCGCAAGATGTTTGATCCGGTGAAGGCTGTTCAGTTTCTGACGGACATGGCGCTGGGTCCAGTTGATGCGGCAGCTACATACTCCAAAGGGGAGGATGTGGTTAATTTTATGAAAATGCGTGCAATGATGGTGGGTTACAGAAGGGCTGTTTTTGAAGAGAGAGATGAGACCTATGCACAGGCCTTCGGTGTCGACTCGGCAAAGAGTGACAGGAGTGTGGGGTCTGACATGCATTTGCAGAAGAAGCAGGAAAGGTTTACACAACGAGGTATTGACACTAAAATTAATCTGTGCTTTAGTAATTTGTTGATTCAGGTTTTTTGTAGATACCTTAAGAAGATGCTTGTTAAAACATTGAAGTTAAACACTGATATATTTTTGATAGCTGTAGTTAATATTTGGTTACCTACTTTGTGCTTGAGGTATGTTATTACTAAAATTTCATTGGAAAAGTTTGGGAAATTGTTGGTTTTGTTTGGCTACTTCTGCATCTTGAACAAGGATTTCAATCTCAGTTTTTCTGTAGTGCTGGCTAGTTTCCCATTTTATTTCTTGTTGTATTTGTGCTGCAGCAAGTGTAAATACTAAGTTGGGGGGTCACATTTTGTGGGGTTTTCATTTTTCTTTTTTATATAATAAGTCGCATTGCAGATTCTAGGTAGGTTTGAATGATTGAAGCTTTCAGCACTAAGGTTTTTTGGGGTTGATTTTCATGATAAGCAAATTTAGGAAAGTCAGAAACAGAATGCTGAAATTGAAATCCTTTAACGTAAATAGGATGTTGATTTTGATCATATACAATTCCTTACAAAACTTGAACAGTTGTCAATTTCTTTAAAATTGGAGCTAGATGAGAAAGAAAAATGGCTCTTCCATGCACAACACTGATCTTATGCAAAAAATATTAATTTAATCATGGCAAGTGCCAATGCCAATTTTACATCTTTAATTGTATTAAACTGCCTAAAGATTATGGAATATAAAAAAAAAAGCCATAATTAGTTTAGTTAGTTAATGAATATAAATTAACTTAATTGTCTTTCTTGTTTTGACCTTTTATACAGTTGTATTTTGATTATCCTTTTACTGATTATCTTCTCTTTTGCAGAAGATTATAACATTTTGTTCATGCTTTCGCATTTTCTGCCTTCTTTACTAATTTAAAATTTTTAATTTTCTATTCCTGTTTCTTAGTTTCAAGTATCTAAATATTCAGTCTTTTATTTTTTTCATCTGTTTCCTTACTCTAGTAGATATGCTATTTTCCGAGTTAGATCTTTAATGGTTCTTGAACATTTCAAAGTACAATAACTAAATGATATCTTAAGAAAATTTAGTAATTAGTTAAATTTTATGCTGAAAGCCTCTAGTGACGGTATAATGCCTTTGCATGGATCATGCACTGTGCACAATAACATATTTCAAAATGAACCTACAGATTGAAAGATAAGCTGCCAAAGCAAATTGCATTTGGTAATAACATATTTTTTTACTCATGGCTGCCTAGATGGCACGTAAATACTTCATAGGTGGGATGTTAGCTAGCCTGGATCTGTCTTTTAGTTTACCATCAAAGGAGCTAAAACTTGGAGTTCTGCTGCTTTTTATGTAGGGATTTTACCAATTGTCTAAATTGATTTTCATCAGTTAAAGTTTGTCTGCACTTAAAGTCATTTTGTATGAAAAAATATTTTTTTAAACACGTAGTCATACCATATTTCAGTTTCCTTTTCCTAAACCATTCCAATGCTCCTCCATTAACTTATCTTTGGATCAATGGCTTCTGACCTCTCTCTCGTTTCCAACTAATGTATTCCTGAGATAGCAGCATGGTATCTGTCGCTGATATAAACCCCTCAAGTTTTTTGTTTCTTTGGTACAGGCAGTAAGCTTGTACACCTTGAACTTCTTAAATAATAAATATTTTAAATTAGCATTATTTTAAGTATTATTGCAAGTTGTATTTGAAAAGTTAAAGGTATTCTGATGCTTAGATTGGTGTTTTAAATAGTTCTAATAAAACCTGGGTATTAATTTTTTTTTAATTATTAACCTCTTTAGCATTTATGTCAATATTTTCAAGATGATACTATAACTATGTTTAACTTCTATTTGTGTTCCTATCTCGTGTGGTTGGGTGATATTGCAGTCAAGTTACGTGTGTTCAAGATTCCAACTATCTTTCTTCTTTTGCCTGTTTCTGTTCTTAGTTTTAGTGTAGTCCGTCTGTGTATATCTTATCAACTTCATGGTCGTACCATTAGCTTGTCCATTTTCTTGTATGAAGAAATTGGATTTGCACCATTTCTCTTGATTCTTTGTATGATATGCCAGTTTTGTCTGTTCTCAACAAATGTGTTCAAACATTGGCTGACATCATACAAAGAAGCTGCAAAAATAAGGCCTTAAGAGTCACATGCAATCTTGCATGAATGGCATTATAATCACAAAGGCTCAAGCTGTTCTTTTGAAGTAACACATGGCATTATATACTTCCATCTGTTCTTTTGAAGTAACAGATGTTGCTCTGTAGTAGCTGCTATAGCACATCCTAAAGTATTTTCTCTCTTTACAAAATTTGTGTGGTTGGTTAACATGACATGAGTTCTGTGCAACCATCTTTTGTTGTCTGTTGGGATAATTTTCCTTCAGTAGAATATGTTACCAGGGTCTCCTAACTCCTTGACTAATGAAATTTCTTAGATTGTTTTAGGATGATGTTGTTTTCATAAATAATTGAGAGCAACACCGTTGAAAAGTAGGATGTGCTGTTCTTAATGCCCCTATGCTTTAAGAGTGCCTCCAATTACAGCTGCAAGAAAAACTTGTAGCTTGTTGCTTGATCAATTCAAATCTAGCTAAAGCTTTATTTGTTTGATTAAACTTTCGGCTAGCTTGAAATCCAGAATTTTTGAAATAATTTTTTTTTGTTGCCTGATTCAATTCGAAATAGATCGATAAGTTACTTAAATTATTCAATTTTAGAGCATTTGGTCATTATGTAACATAACATTCTTATTTTTATGGTATAGTGTAAATGTTTTTTGAATTTTATTATAAACTCTTGTTAAGTAAATAAAGATATTCTAAGAAAAATTAACATGATATTTTTTATACTATAAATATTTAAAATAATATGAAAATAAATACAAAAATTGAGCCTAGATTAGAGGTTGAATAATCTCAAGATCATCAGCTTGATTAATTTTCAGTTCAAGCTCAATTCGACTTGACTTATAATAAATCAAGTTGGAGTTAGGATCAGCTCATTTGTTGTCCTATATTCCATCCTCCCCAGTATGATTTTTCCAGGAAGGTTGATTTAGATCAACCAAAGAGTTCTGATGAAAATCATAGGATCTCAGTTGTACAGTCCAATCTCTTTCCTATCCTTGCTTTCGACCAAGAAATGGATTGAAAAAGAATCCTTCTTGTTTTCGGGTTCAGTCCTCTTAGTATGGTTTTTATTGGTCCTTTCCTGGCTTATTTTGCTTGTTAATGGTAGTAGATCCAGCAATCTAGTTCAAGTTTGATGTCTAACTGATACAAGCAGGCAAAATGGTGATATGATCAAAATCAATCTGGTTTGTTTGAGATTTGTCTATGACACTCTCTAATATCATCCATACAACTGGAGAGAGACCAACTCCTGGCCTTTCTAAATATCTAAACCGTGTGATTCATGTCAGTTTTCTGTGCACAAAAAAACGCAAGTCATGTGAAGAGGATGCAGAGGAGCATTAACTGTGTGTTGTAAATTCTTGATCCTCAATATATCCAATGTTGCTGTCTCCGTCTCTCTCCATCTGTAAGTTGTAAACTACTTTAGATTTTTTTTTCCAAGAGGTTCTTTCCGGGTCCAAATTACCATGTTTTATTGTGCGAGGCAATTGATCCAAAGGCCATCTTTTCGAGGTATATATATGTGTGTGTAACAATGTTTGCAAAATGCAACACAAACACCCTCTCAATTTAGTTGGTGCATTGCGGTGCAACACTTAACACATTAAAAAGAGTTGTTTCTAATTCTGATTGTAGTTAGGTGCTGATTAGAGGCAGTTAAATTTTAATCGGCAAGACAACAACAGTCAAAATAATTTTTTATATAAATGTGTTAGCGTCCATATTTTGGGGATTTTTTTTCTAATAGGGATCTTATTTTTTGAAATGTTGTAAAACAATATTTCATTCATAATTATATATATATATATGCCCACAAAAAGGACTGAGGAATTCAATGGCTCTTAACCAATTTTTTTTTACACCAGCATGCGTTCCTTCCACATTCAAATATGCAATGGTGGTAAATTGGGGATCCACAATATTACAAACACGACCAGTTAAAAAATTCACATAGCCGTCCAATGACTCTTAACCAATTATTCTTCCCTTTGTTAAATTGTAAGGATGCCTCGAAAAGCGTTATTGGCTGGTTCGGTACTATTAAACAACACCATGCGTTGGGAATGAAATGAGGTGATATGGGGACCACTCCAATTCCAACTGCTTTCAAAATAAATAAAAAAAGAAAGAAAGAAAGAATAATCCCTGCCTCTGTACGGTGTACATGAAATCTAATCTGAGGTGCTCCTGACGAGATCTGTCACTGTTTTTGATCTAGTTGGAGAGCTAGTGATCATGTTTGTTGTCTGTTATTGTTACCTGCTTAATCATAGGAAATTAGGAATCCATACTTCCATCAGGTCTTTCATCCCTTTTTTTTTTCCGAAAACAAAGTCTTGTGTTATTAATTATGTAGTGGAATGGTAACAACAACAATAATAACAGTAATAATAATATTGTTAGTATAATAAATATAAATAATATAATAATATTAATATTATTATTATTTATATTGTAGCAACAATAATGATAACAATAACAGTAATAATAATGTAATCTGATGTTTGTATTATTATATTATTATATCATACTTATATTTATATTATACTATGTTGTATATTTCAATCCACATTTTTTATAAATATAATATTCTCAATTTGAAGAAAGACTTAAATAAAACAACCAAGCTCGTTCTTTCAAATCTAATACATGTTGGTTGAACCTTTAACATATATATATACAAGAAAAGCGAATAATTGATTTTATTTCTCGCAGTACAATAACATTGGAGCAATCCTTCAATAGAAAAAATAATAATCTTAAAACATTAAAAAGTCAAAAGGGAATATTGACAAGCGCATACACTAATATTATACTTTTCTCTCCCTCAATCCTTCTTTTTTTCTTTTCCCCCTTTTTTTTTTCTTTTTTTTCCTTTTTGCTGATTTTTTGACAGAACCTTCAACCTTCTCCCAAACTTTTTTTATTGACCTTCTCTTTTTGATAAATTTTCAGCGGTGCCCCTGAGCGGTGAATTGAAAATCGCTGAAACCCTTGTCGGATCCAACAAAAAGCGACCCGCTTCTTCGTCTTCCACCTCCGCCAAGACCTCCGATTCCAAATCCAAACAAAAACCCAAACCCAAACCACTATCTCAGATCCAGCACCAACCCCGCTTCAAAAGCACCCCTTCCAAGAAGACCGCCGCCGCTGCCGCCGCCGCCGCCGCCGCCAACGACGACGACAAGTACGTCCTAAAGCGTCGCGACGATGCGGGCTCCAACACCAGTGTCTCCCCTTTACCCGATCTCCCGTATCCAATCCCTGTTTCTGAACAACCTGACACCTCGTTCCTTGTCAGTCCAGCTTCCGATCCAGCTGAGGTTGGAGGGGCTGATGACAGTTATGTTCTTCAGAGAAGAAAGACGAAAGAAGAGGGGGAGGAGAAAGAGAAGAAGCCGGTGAAGGATAAACCGTTGCAAAAGAGAAAGAAGCTTGAAGGTCAAAGTGGCGCCGCAGCTGGTGCGAAGTTTGAGGGAGAAGGCAGTCTGGAGAAGAAAAGGAGGAGGAAGAAGAAGAAGAAGCCGGTCGATTTCAGTTCAGTGGATCTCAACACGGCACAGTTGGTCAGTGACTTGTGGGAACTGGCGCTCGATCCGTTGTATGGGAAGGAACGGGATGCTGCTGGCGCTGTCAAATATTTGGCTCTGAATTTCAGGTCATCTGTTTATCAGAAGAGCTTAGTTAACCAGGCTGCATCTGGCAAATCTGATGTTGCCACAGCCGAGAAATTGAAATTGAAGAAAGAGAAGAAGGTTATGGCTGCAACGGCATTTAAACCGTTGGTAAAGAAGCAAGGGTTGAAAAAGCCAGACGATTCAATCCCGATCCCAGGCACCAGCCCTGCCCCCAGCTCATCAGTGATTGGTCGAAAGCGAGGCCCATCAGACCGTCAAGAGGAGTTAAATGTGAAAAAAAAGAAGAAGATGGATAAAATCAAGACACTGGCTATTGATAAAAAGGCCGCATTAGCAAGCGCATCAAAAGCGATTGAAGAGGAGAAAAAGAAGGAAATTAAGGCGCAGAAGCCAGAGCTGCCGCCGGCACCGAAGGTTCCATCTCCTACTGCCTTGATGATGAAATTCCCCTTGACAACCGCACTTCCGACCATAGCAACTCTCAAGGCCAAGCTTGCGCGATTTGGCCAGATCGACCTGTCTAACACAAGGGTCTATTGGAACTCTCACATGTGCAAGGTGACATTTAGGTTCAGAGACGATGCAAAAGCAGCGCTTAATTATGTGAACTCGAATGAGATCTTTGGTCAATCGAAGGTCCAGTACTATATTCGAGACCTTGATCAATTCTCTAATAAGGAAGCCAAGTCTGACTCAAGGGCCCCGGTAGAACCTGTTTCAGTTCGTCCCGGGAGCAGAATCGGACTGGAGCCTACTGAGACCCGGCCTATGCCATCTTTGGTTTCTCAGCCACCCAAATCAATTCTGAAAAAGCCCGGTGACGACTCCGGGGCTTCAGCTGGGGCTGGTAATGGGCCCCGTGTTACTTTCATGTTAGATCGTGCTAATTCCAAAACCACCAGACCTGAGCTGCCACCATCTTTAGCTGGTGGTGGTGATGGCGGTAGTGTCACAAACAAATCAGCTGCTTTGCCTCCGCCACCACCTCTTATTTCGCGGCCCCCCCTTCTGCACTCAACTCGTCCACCGTACGATATTCGCCACATCCCCCCTCCACCACCTCTGTTAGGAGCACGGCCAGGTTCAGTCCAATGGGCTGGTGAACGGAGACTGGCCCATGAGCCAGTTGTACCGGGCACATTTGACCCGATCCAGTCAACCCGTAACGGGTCATTTGGAGGCTTTGAAGAGAAGAAGAAAGAGGAGGTGGACATCTCTGTACAGTTTCTGGGCCTGCTGAAACAGTGCAGTGACATCGTTGCGAAACTGAAGAACTCGCTCGGCTACATGCCGTATCATCCCCTGTAGGAAGCTTTTTGGCTATTTGTTAGTCATATATCAGTAGTAGCTGTTAGTTGGGAAAAATATCATATGGATGTTTTTAATGTTTAGATTTGATAACATATGTGCTATGGAGCTTGCACTTTGTTTGTGCTGCTTGAAAAGCTTCTGCTTTTTTTTTTTGTTATTTTCTTTTACCTTTTGTTAGATTTCATTTTTTTTTGTAGTTTTTGACTTCATGTTGCTTTTTAATTAATCTCTCAATTAGATACTAGAGTAGTAGTGATATAAGTCTAATAATCATAATAATTAAAAGAAATAAATAGAATAGTTAATTACTGAAACAACCAAAGATTCGGACTCTCATGCCTAAACCTTGGGGAAAAATAACCAAATATACTTTTCATGCGATGTTATAAAGTCGAGTCTGACTCAACGCGCATTAAACCCAAAAATTGGACCTTTCAAACCGTACCATTATTGAATTCAATTGATGTTAATAAATCTAATAAAAAAATTCTAATTGGAAAGTTGGAGAAATGAAAAGTCCATCAGAAAATCTCTTTTTATTAGGCATCGGATTTTCTTTTGATCCTTCTGGATAAGGATTCATTAAGGATAGATTTATTTGAGAATTTACAAATTTTATGATTGACGTGTTGGAATTAATTCCCGAGCATATATGTAATACAATTATATATTTATATATCAAATTATGGATCGTCAAATAATTAAATTGATAACTGAATTAAAGTTATTAACTTAAGTATATTATCACGAAATATATATATATATATGTCATGAGAAATAAGTTCTTTAATGTATAGAATGTATATGAGTAATTTTATAATTTAGTGGTGAGCTGAATTAAATAAAATTATAAATTAACATTATAAGGTTTTTGATCTCTGGAGAACACAATTAATAAGTAATTTTCTGAATATGAAATTAAATCCGATAAGAGATAAATTAGATCCGATGTGAATCCAACCCGTTAAGGCACAACCTTTAATTTGCCACCTTTTGATTTGTCTATAGCCATTATATATTTGGAGAAAGACTCTTCATATGTACCGAGAGAGTCTCTACAGCAGAAAACACAAATAAATTATAGAAATTTTCTCTCAATTTTGAATTTTGTAAAGAGAAGAAAATTGTATGTATTGTTCATCTCTATCAGACAAGAGGAAGATCGTCGGAGGGCTTAAAAAATCTAATGATCAATGAAATTTTATCTCTCTAAAAGATCGAAAATATGAAATCAAATATATTTTAATTTAAATTAGAGATTCAATAGAGAAATTTTAAGATTGAGAACTTGATCTAAAATTTAATTTAGATTGCAAGTTCTATCAAATTATATCATGACATCTATCTACATTTGGAATCCAAAGTTTGAAATTTAATACACATTAATGAACTCTATTAGTATGAACAATAATTACATAATTCAAGTTTTATCCTTCAATAAACCACTTGAAATTTGTAATAGTTTCTTTAAAAATTGACATGTTAATTTATTATCAACAAAATCCCAATTTCTAGTTTTTTTGCTCTTTTGATAAGTAACCTAGGAAGAATGTACTTTAATAGACTTAATAAAACATATAAAATATAACTAATTGGCACAAAATACTTAAATACTTTAAAGATATAAAATTTCCCTTCATTTAGTGGGTTCAAAGATATCTTTTAAATTTGATAATCTAATTTTACTCATTTATGAACATGTTTTATATTTACAAATATCTTAATCACTTCACTTGTCAAACACATACAATACATATATTTTATAAAATAAATGTCGGAAATCCAATTCGAATTCGAATTCAATCAATTCAAAATATAAACTTACTCAAATTGAACTGAAACTCAACCTAGTGTGTACTTCATACTCTTAACAATCCACCCTCAGATCCCATCACATAAATTTGACTAATTATAATAACATATTATTTCATAAGCCCTCTAAAAAATTAATTATGTGAGAACAGTATATAATCCGAGAAAATTCAAATAAGAAAAGTAATTTAAGCTCAAAAACTATTTGCAACCAAGGGTTGAAGATAACTCTTCCAGAAACTAAACTCAAAAACTAAAAAAAATGAAAAAAATGAAAAAAAAAAAAGCACCAAACCGCCTGTTTGTTATGTGCATCAAAATTGATGATTTATTTGTTTTCTTCAATTTGCCATAAATAATAGCTCGCCATTTCGATAAACAAGCAAAAGCTAAATAGGAAAACAATTGGTAGACCAGGTCCATCCAAATAATTTCGCAGAGAGATACGAACTCAAATTTCTTCCCCTCTCTCTCTCTCTTTCTTTCTCTCTGCCAAAAAAAGCAAAGAAGCTAGAAAACAAAACAAAGAGCAATTCCGAATCAAACCTTCCCTTCTCCTCTCCATTGCCAAACCCTACCAATGGAGAAGACGCACAGTCGTCAGAGCAGCATGTCCTCCGACGCTTCTCCGCCACGCTCTCTCGCAGCCACGTCATCACCTCTTCATCCTCATCACAGGCGCAACGACTCCGCCGCTTCTCTACCCGGCGGGTCTCGTCGGCGTCAGAACGCCGCCGCACGGGCCGCCGCACAGCGCTTGGCTCGCGCAATGGCGAGCACGGGAAGTCCAGAGAATAGTAGTGCAGAAGAAGACGATTTGGATGATGATTTGAGTTCGGTTCATTCCTTTGATACCTCCACGCCTAGGCGAAGCTCCATTAGGTCTTCTATTTCTCAGACTGTGAGGAGAATTCTTATCTTTTTATTCTCAAATTATTTTTGTAGAATCTAGGAATGCATGCTTTCCTGTTTACGTAAGCCCTGAGAGCGCTAGCTCTTTCTTTCTAGTTGGATAAATGAGTGATGTCTGAAGAGGAAGGGGGGGGGGGTGTTAGAATAAAGGTAATTTATGATAATGGATTATCTTAGTCGATTAACTGTATCTGTCACAAAACAAATTGGATCATGCATTAAAGCAATTAGTAGCTTTCTTGGTGGAGCCTTGGAAGGAGGGGGTTGTTAATTTGAGGAATGATTTTGTTTGTTGAGGTCTGCTCCCACAAAAGGGGTATGCATGACACCACCCCTCGGTGATCAAACCCTCGGTGACTGTTAGCACCCTCATTACTTTTCTTATTTTATATCTACTCACATGGCATTTTTGTTTGTATAGATGTACTACTAATTTTAATCTTTTTCAATGTAGTCCTTTGAGTCAACAACACCTCGTCGTCGCACTTCTTCTCAAGTGGTGAGTACTTAAATGTGATCACGGTTTTGATGTCCTTTACAATCCATGACCCATTAGCGTAGTTGTCTTTGTTGTTTAAAATGTGAATTTTCTGTGTTAAGCCCCTGAAGTAGCAACATTTGTGTATTCTGGAAACGAGAAAATGGATTATGGCCATGACTTATAAATGCCTTATTCAAGATGAATCATCCTGATTGATTTGGCACCTTAACTATCACAGTTTATTCCGGGAACCAAAAGATTATAAGCAAACGCAAAGAGCAATTAGCTATAAAGGCTGAAAAACAGAGTCTAAAGCTAGGTGTCTTGGAAAAGAGCATAAAGCTTTGGCCATGATGAGTTCTGTCCCTTGAAATAGTGTGGAATAACTTTTGTTTCAATGGTTAAATGATAGATTGGTTAAATGATAGATTCGAAATGTTTGACTAGCTATCATGTTTTCTCTTCAGTCCATCGACCTTCCTTCACCTCGCAACTGAACACCCTCTCCTGTGGTAATTGAAACTTTCCATTGAGACTCAAATAAATATTAGGAAGTTTGCACTGGTATCCATCTTTAAATTACCATGTGTGCATCAGGTTTTGGCACTGAATGGTATATCTGCCAATATTTCAATGGGTCCCAAAATTTCCTTCCTCCTTTTGATCTTTTGTTAGGGTATATTGATATTACTATCAAGCCTTTTCCATGCAACAACTTATTAATTATTTATTTAGATGGGACGTTACCTTAATGAACAAACTGGTGCTATTCGTCCTACACCAATTGGTCGAGCAGCTATTGGAGGAAGGCCGAGTACATTACCACCAACTCGACAAACACAAAGACCTGCGGCAAGATCTTCAGCCTCTGATTTACTGGGATTACCAGCTACATCTAGAAGAGAGAAAGGGTACTGACTTCTGGTATTCATTTTCCAATGTGCTAAGTAGGCCAAACTATTACAGCTGGGTTGGGTAAGGTTGTGGGATTTTATGTGAAATTGCATACTGGGATTTTCTTAACTCTGGCTTTATGTAAAATTTTGTGTTATTTTTTAACAACAATTGGTTTCATTAAATTATGAGGTGCACATGAGTATTGTCCTTCCTGGTTATCAGGCTTGGGCACAACTGAAAATTGACTTGATTTCAGATAAGTTATTGCTATTTAGTCTTAATTGCATTATATTCTGCAAAATGAAGAAAAGACAAATTGAATTTAAGTGAATCATAATTGGGATACTTGAAATTAATTATGATTTTAGACATGAGGAATTTAGTACTAAAATTTTACTAATTTGGTCTAACATAATAATTTCGATCCTTCTCTTTAGATTTAATGGCTGAACTAGAGCCTCTAATGGTTAATGCATATGTTGCTTTTCATATGTTGATGGTTTGTATTTTGTTGTGACTTGCATTTGTCATGCCAATTATTTTTGCATCTACAGTATGTCTTTTGATTTGGGAAACTTGGTGGTGAAAGAAGAGGTGCCTCCCACTTCTTCCTTAGATCTTCAAGATGAGGTAAATCCTTCTGCTAAAAAGCTAATGTGGTATCATTTTGGTATGTCATTCCAATTACAGTCATTTTGATATGTTATTCTTGGAATAATTCCCTAAAGATGGCCTATTGGGTATGCTAATTAAATTTGGTTGTAAACTTCCTTATCATACTGCCATCTACTAAAATTTTCTTGTCACTTGTGTGTTATAAAGTGCTTCTAAACTGATAGTGTGCTTTTATGATATATCAGATTGATGTGCTCGAGGAACAAAATGATAATATTCTTCAAAAGGTTAAATATCTTACTTCTGATGCAGATTGTTTATAAATAACTGTAACGACTTATTAACTACCAGTTTAATTTCTATTCCCTAGTGCTTCATCTTTATGCTCAACTGTTATTATATTGGCAGCTTCGTGAAGCAGAGGTAAGGTGTGAGGTGGCTGAATCAAAAGCTAATCAACTTGAGAAAAAGGTTATCTTCACCCCCTTACATCAGTTAGGCACATGTTAACTATTTTTCTGAAATGTTGTGTTGATTGTATCCAAAACTTGTTGGTTTCATCACTTTTTTATTGGATTTTTGCAAGGTGCATTTTACTATAAACTAAAGTATCTGATACAGCATAAGAACATTTAAATCACAAGCCCTACCAGGCTTTTTGATAATATATTAGTACCAGACTTCATTTCATGACTTGTTGTACATTGCAGTCTTTTCTTTTTTCTTAAAAAAAAGTTATAGTCATACAATCTTAAATAATATTCCTTCTTTCTTTGCATAAATTTTAGGTTTCCTTCCTTGGCGATAGAACATATAACGGAATTCATACATTAAGCAGGTAAGATTTATCTAATGTGTACAAGTTCTTTACTGTACCTACTCTAATTTCTGTTTCTGATTTTCTTCTTTTTTTCTATTTACTCAGAAAAGGAACAATGTTTCGACAGAGAGACGTAAGATGTTTCTATGATTCTTTGTTTTGTTATCTTATCTCATCTTATCATATCATTTTTGTAACCTGATACACCAGTGGCTGTCTCTCAGACCTTTCCCTGGACACATCTTCCATGCATAAAAATATACCCAAGGTGTGATTGAAGAAAGGATAGAACACACCTTTTTGTTTATGATGAAATCCTGACTAGAAAAAACCTTGTTAGCAAGCTATTTGTCATCTCTACACATGTAGAGGTTTCACCAAATTATCTCCACATATCCTTGGAGACTTAATATGCTACTGGTCCATACCAGACCTTGAACTCTTCATATCTCAGAAGTTGCATCCTTCTCTGTGCCACGGAGTGTTCATTCAATAATATTTACTAACCTCCATGTGAAACATGTACAACATAAAAATCCTCAGTTGGGCTAGGCTAATTCTGGGCTTCACTGGAAATTGTGAAAAATTTAACATGTCATGATAGTTCAGACATCAGAATATAGAAGAGCTACACATAAATAAAATTATTTCATTTTTCAGGCCAATGAAGGAGATACTTGTGCTCCTAAAAGTAATGTGATGAAATCTGAACTCAGGTCTCGTAGGAAAATGGCGAGAAGAATGATGTTGTGTCAGGAAGAAAAGGTGTGTCCACACTGTATGCCTTAAAAAAACAACAATTGTTAGCATCCTTTTGTACTTGGTGGATATCTCATTGGTACCCGCACAGAACCTCAAAACGTCAAGCATACCAGTGAAAAACTAGAAATCCGTACAGTCATTCAAAAAGTTTTAACAAAATGGTGCAGGTACAAAAAACAATTTAAGACTACAGTGACTGTAGTCACAGAAAACAAGCTAAATATTGTTCCATCTAAGGACCCACAGATATTGTATCCTTTTATTTTCGTCAAGAAATGCCCCTTTCTTTTCAAGTAGCCAATTTTTTTTTTAAATGGTGCTAAATTGAAGTACTAGTGCTATCATTGACTACCTACTAAATTGTCAAGATCTGTCCAGCATGTTTCCAAATTTGCAGGGTGGTAAAAGTAAAAAAAAAAAAGCCACCTGCTTGTAGCGTGCAAACCAAGGCAATACAGTAAAAGTACCTCAAGTGTATTTTATGAAGGGCAGCAATGCAACAAGGCATAGGACTCATTATTTAATTTAACACAGTTCATTTATTCAGTGTTTGATCAATTTCTTCTCAAAGAGGGAACTTTCACTTACAGAGATTGTATACAGGAGGAAGAGATGTGTGGATTGTTCATTTACAATATTGCACTTGGCATAAACCATTGAAACATTCTATTCAATGAAGTTACCACTTCACCTAAAGTGCAAACTTAATTTAAGTGTACATAGGAGAAGCTCTGGATGGAGAGTGAAATATGACAATTTCTCATAGGGAGGGTGGTGGAAGGGTTCTCTCAGTGTAATTAGTATTTCCTAATTTTTTGTAGATCCATCCAACTAAATTTTGACTGACCGTGATGGGGGGATATGAGGTAATATTTGCTATTTGTAGGGCATACCTGTACATAAGATATTTTGAAAACATATTTTTCTAAAACCTTTTTAAGAACTCATCTTTTGATAAATGCTTTGAAGGAGGAGGTGCTACTCAAGAGATGTTGGCTGGCTCGTTATTGGAAGTTGTGCAAGCAATATGGTACAATCAACACATTTATCATGATATTATTTTTCTCATTATTATACGTCTCTGTCTCCATTTTGGGTACCATTTCATATCACCAACATTCCAATATTAGGTATAATGATTTCACCTAGTTTTTGCGCTTTGTTTTGGTCTTCTTTTATCTTCTTTTTTTCTTATTTTGCTGTTCTATTGTTTAGTTACCTAATGTTTTGCCTAGCTGAGATTAGACTCAGTACTAGTGCATTGTCAGAGGCTACCAGCCCATATCATTACTGCGGGAAATTTTGGATATTAATACTCTGGTTATGTGTCAGGCATATATGCTGATGTTGCTGAGGAAAAGTATGAAATCTGGTCATCTGTAGTTTCTGATCCTCTTGAAATTATGCTATCTGCCGGACAGAGGGCCAAAGAAGACACGTTAGCAGGTTGTTAACAAATTTCAAATGGCATCTTCCTTTACCACGTGAGCTCTCAGAATGGTTTATGTGCACTCATACAAGAATTCCAATAATGGTGTATACTTTGAGAAATAAGAAGTATCATATATATCCTGTGATCACCCAAACTCTTTGTTCTTCCTATTTGGTTATGAGATGCATACTAACTCATGACCAACAAAAAAGAGAAGATATTTGAGGAACTCTTTTGACTAAGTCAGGAAACAATAGTTCCATTGTTCTTCATTTTTTGTGAGTGTATATGTGTATTTTGCTATTTGAGGTGATAAATAAACATAACAATTGGCAGATAGAATTGACATAGAGGTGGATAAGCAGAAGGAGGCATTAGATATGAATGATAATAAAGACACTGAAGAAAACTTGCTGAACATGATTTTGGTTGAGAAAGGCATGCGTGAATTAGCTTCACTAAAGGTTTTTTTTCTTTTATACTTGTGTTTTTAGCCAACTCAGTATATGTACTGCCAATGCTTTGGCCTAAACCCTCATCTTTTTCTTAAGTCATTTCTTTGATTAAGTTGACAATTTAGGTTTGATTGATGGAAGTTGAATCATTAAGGGCTTAAGGCCGATGAATTCTCTTTGAGACATAATTAAGGCTTCATTGCAAATACATTACTCAAAAGAGGCAGGAAAAATTTCAAACTTATGAGATACTTGTTGTGCAATTGTCGTTAATGAAGTCTGTCATGGAATAGTAGTTTATGATAACTGATAAATAGGAATTGCTGCTTTCACAACCAAACTTAAAGTAATTGCAATCTCTAATTTGAAAGTAATTGTGATATATCTGTTTTATGTTATTTGTTTTATGTCAGGTCGAGGATGCTGTTCTGATTGCTCTGTCACGAAAACGGCTTTCTCATATCAAGAATTTATCAGGTCTCTACTAGATTATACCTCTTAGATACTTTTTGAACTTGAACTTGATATAGATAATTTTCATGAATTCATCTTAAACATGTATTTTATTTCTTTTTGTTGAGTAATGCATTGTCAAGATAAATTAGTTGTTTGATTATTGTAGATGAGCTACTTCAAGCTGAAGGTCAAAACCCAGGATTTGTCTTTGGTCAGTCTCTCTCTCTCTATCTCTCTGAGAGCGTGTTTATATGTGTGTGCGAGCGCTTTGTCTGCAAGCTTGCATCTCTAAAGGCGACAATCTTTTCAACATATTGTTTTTGATATTTTTAGATCTTAGTGAAGAAGAGAAAGAAGATGTCCAGTTCAAGAAGGTAAATGTGTGCCTTTAACCTCTCTCTGAATGACTTTATTATAGCACAATATCACCTTCCTTTTCTTTTATATACAACATGTAAGACCGAACCTGATTGGTGCGCCTCTATAGTGTTAGCTGAAATGGTCTTTTCCATTTTCTTATATTAACCTCAACTAAGACATATCTTTGCTGCTAAGAGCAAAGCCCTACTGATGGGGAAAACCGTCTGGAACCTGATTTGCCAGACGTGTCCTGCTTTTTGTCGGGTAATTTTAATAATATGAGTTCAATAATAGGCATGGTTAGCAT
The DNA here is from genome assembly GCA_037678475.1 of x Bolboschoenoplectus mariqueter. NCBI lineage: Eukaryota > Viridiplantae > Streptophyta > Magnoliopsida > Poales > Cyperaceae > x Bolboschoenoplectus > x Bolboschoenoplectus mariqueter. The sequence continues at coordinate 493,075 of CM075258.1, read as the reverse complement.
ACTACTGGAGGAGAGCTAAGAACCACGGAATAGAAGAAGACATTGCAGAGGAGAGGCTACAATTCTGGATGGAGCAAAACAACCAATCTCCTAGCTCCCAAGATGCTTTGGAAGGTAAGCAACATTTTTTGTTTTTGTTGTTTATTTTATTTTATTTTTTCATCAAAAGAAAAGGACAGTATTTTCTGAACTTATGAATAACAACAAGACGAATTTGCACTTACCTAAAAGGATGGAAATACATCAGGCCCGGTTTGAAAAAATAAATAAGTAAATTGCTTTATCTTTGTTGAACTTAAAATTTTAGGGTCAATGAAGTTCTGCTGGACTTGCTCATAATTATTATAGCAAGGAGCTTCTTGTAAAAGTAAAAAGATAAATATTATGTCAGGACTCAGTATGTGCAATGTCATGTAGTGGCAAATATTAACAGCAAAATCTCATATGTTCCAAATAATATACACAAAATAACAGAAATTGAAGATGAAAAAAGAACCATTAAGGCATGAACTAGAATCATGGAACTCTTTCTCAATCCCATGTAATCATTTTATAGTCCTTTTCTTTCCTTTAATTTTTGGTTGTAAATATAGTTGAGAGGGGACTTCATGAGCTAAAGAAACTGGGAATAGAATCTCTTCTATGGGAGGCAACACGCGAAGGCATTGAATTAGTTGACAGCCTGGCCGAGTCAGAAGACTAATTCATTGTAAATGCCGTTTTTGTAAATAAATAAAGGATAATGATTTCGCTTACCCAGCGTGGCTTGCTCCGGCCTCATCCACCAATGGGCATTCACCACATTGTCGCCAAATGCCAACAGTAGTTTTGTTTAAGTGTGAACCGCATACAAATTTGAATTTTGTACATGGTGGAGAAGCCTAATGCGAGCCGGATCTTGAGCAATTGTTATCATCACTCGATAAAAAAAATAAGCAATCTGTTTCTTGATTTTTTGGGCTCTTTGGTAAGTGCTAAATAACTGTTCATATGTGTTGCCAACAAAAGAGCAGATGTTAGTATTTGATGTTATTATTTTTTTTATTTTTTTTATTTTTAAAGATTTGAGAGTAAGAAGAAAAGATAGACCCTTCCAACTTGATGATAGTTTTCCATGAGAAAACCAACGTAAGATCCATATTTTTTTGAAGTGCAAAAGAGTCATGACTTACGAAGAGTTGTTATGAAATATTTCTTAAAAAGAAAAATTAAGCTTATATCCCTTTTCTGGTTTTATTGGGAGTAGAACCAACCAAAAGGAAAAATGTTTATTGTTCACCAGTACTTTTAAACCAAGTGCTATGTTATACCCGATGTGACACCATATCATAGTGAAAGAGGCATAAGCAAAGGAATATAAACAGCTTATAACACAAGAAAAAAAATGAAAAAAATACCTATCCTGATAGAGGTGATCAAGTAAAGAACTTGGGAAATGGTACCTCAAAATCTATGAAATAATGTTACTACTGAATTATAAAAGGTAGGATAAAATCATCATCTGTAATAATGTTGTTCTTTTTGTTCCAAGCAACGAAAATGACGGTGCTAACTTCCCCAGAAATATCACATGCGTTGATACGCTAATATTCTCCCCAGCAAAATTGGTGAAGGAAAAATTCTATCGAGCATTTACTAAACTAAAAAAAAATAAAAATTCTTAGAGCATATGAAGCAATTTTTTTAAGAATTGCGTCCTAATAACATGACAGCCAAATATCGTTTGTTTTTCCCATTTTGACACATAATCAAGTTTGTTCCAGTACCTCGAGCTAAAAGATATAGAAATGGAGATGGTCAATACTAAAACATGAGGAATTAGCCCCTATTGGTATTGGATTTTTATGGTACTTTTATCAAAAAAAAAAAGATACTGGATCTGTTAATTTTAGAATAAACAGTACAAAATTTTCTAAAATAAAAGGTAAGCAATTCATATTCAAAGATAAACACAGTGTTTCTAAAAACAAATACAAAGTCTCCAGTTTTATTTAACTTGATGAATGGAGATGAAGCATGCATCTATTTGCTGCGCTTGACAGCACGCCTTCCTTGACCCTTCTTTGGTGGACCCTTTCCACGCCTCTTAAGCATTTCCAATTTAGACAATCGCCTATCAAATAAAAGGGACTTTAGATAGACATGGTTTGAAAATTTATATTCAAGAGATGTTAATATTACTTGTTCATATCAAGGATTGGAATTCGGTCAAATATAAGTTGTTGCTTCGAAGAGTGTCCCCAAACAATAATAAAAAAAAAGAAACACAACTAATCCATAATTTTTCTAAGTGATCTCTTATTTAAGCTTTACCTGTGAAATTACCCATATTTGGCCTACATTTCATTCAATTTCTGAAGCATATAACAGTAAAATGAAATTTAGAAAAAGAAAAAGACCAACAACAGAGGGGCATCGGAAAAAGGTAGTTACGGCATTACATGTAATACCGGAATATCTTGCCTAATCCCAATCCCCTCCTCCTTTCTCCCATTAAAAATGGTACAGAAAAGTAATTTATGGTATAGCACACTCCTTTACTAAAGTAACTCTTTTAAGTGTTAACCATCTTGTCTTTCATTTTTTCTTCCTCTTTTATTCTTCCTTATTGAATTTTAAAGTACATAAAAAAAATATAGTTATCTTCTTATCACCACAGGAAAAAAGAGGGAGACAAGGATACAAATAATGCAACCATTAATGCAAATTCCAAGCATTAGTTATTTACCTAAAGGTATTACTTGAACCTAAACTAAACAAATTGTAACCCATTTTATCGGGCAAATAACTTCTCCTGATTCTAAATCTAATCAATTTGGTACCAAAGATCCCGAACTTCAAATGATGGACTTGGCAGTTACACTGCTGATCACAACAGAAAAAAGAAAACTAAAATTATGTGGTTGTACCATTTTCTTCAAATAAGCAATCTAGCCTATATTACAGCCACTTAAGTCTCAATCAACATGCAACATGCAACAATGAAATTCAGCCCAAAGATACGATTGCACAGCTATTTCTGGAGCCTCAATTTACACCATTTTTACCTCAGTGAACCATCAATTATGATTTAAAAAAAAACAAATAACCACAACTTTGGAAATGGTACCTCAAAATCTCCATACTAATTATCCCAAACTAAACCTCATACTCCTATAAAACCATGTGAAACTTCAAATTCCGCAATAATGCCTCAATTATGACTAATTACCTGAAGCCCCCGAATTTATCAATGTAATTAACATTCTGTACATTCCTCTTTCAGAGAATTTACTCTTTTCTTCGTGAACTAAAATCAAACTCATATTGCAATGTAGTTATACAAAACCCTACCAAAGATATCTTATGAACAAATTTAAAAAAGTCCTAGTCTTTATTTCCATTTCATATGTAAGATAACATGAAAACATCACTGGCACAGTGGCACTGCATGTAAATTACTCGCAAAGTGTATAATAATTTGAAACAGAACAATACAATACATTGTATAAACAACAAAACAGCCACAAATTCATATGTGCATGTGTGTAAACTCCTAACAGGCATAACTACAAACGCCTGGCAGGCATGACCACACAAGCGCCAAAACAGCAATTACCAAAACAAAAACGAGAAAGTAGAAATCAAAAGGAGAGAGAAAAAGCATGCATACTCTTTCTCTTCGCGAGCGAGGACATTGGGATCGTCGTATTTGATATCGTACGGGTACCACTGCGCCACGTAATCGCCGACGAGCTTCTTGCGCAGGATCTTGTGCACGGAGCGCTGCCCCGTGGGGTTCAGCACGTGACCGAATATCGCCGCACGTGCCTCCGTCACACCCTTCAGCGCCGCCGCCGTCAGGATGCTCTTCAGTGACGACGACGCCATCGTTTCGTCTCTCTCCTCTCTCTCCTCTCTCTTCTCTCCTCTCTGGATTCCAAGTGGAGAAAATGAGAGAGAGAGAGATGCAAATGCGTTGTGAGTACCGCTTACTGGGCTGGGCTTTTTATCTATTATAAGTTTGCCCCCTTTTTTTATTTTATTTTATTTTTGGGCTTTATTGTTCCTCATTGCTTGTTGTTGTTTGATCTGCAGCTGGTGTTGATCCATTTTGACTTTTTTTTTCTTCTATTATTTGGATTACAAATCATAACAATATAATTTGATATATGTTACAGTTAGTAGCAGACTGTCACGGTTTGCAACAGAATATCACGATTCGTAACACTATAATTTATTGTATCAGAACACATTTAGATATTAGTATAAATATTTTTATTTCATATATAAATATATTTGAATATTAATATAAACACATTAAAGTGTTAATATAAATATATTTGAATATTAGAATAAATACTTTTGTTTTGTATATATATATATATGATATAAGAAACGTGAGTATTAAAAATTTTGAATATTTTTTCACCGATCTACAAAATCTGTATCCAAAATCTTATGAAGTGCAAGATTAAAGTACAAAATTAATACGCAATTATCACACCTCAATTAATTCTAATTTGTTAAAGCTTTGAAAAGCTCTAAAATCTGATTTTTTTTTTTCTGCACTGCCTGCCTGTAGGTTCTAACACAATTACCACTTAAAAAATAGGTAACAAAAAATCCAATCATAGATCAAAATTGACAAGCAAACCAAAATATTTACACTAAGTAACAGCATTACAAAACAAAAGTCATTCAAAATTTCAATCCTCGCCACTGTCATTTCATCGAACACCTAAGAGGCATGATCAAGATCCACAGAATTCCCGCCATTACCATAAATTTCCCTCAACGAATGGATAGCCGGTCGAAACCCGGTCCGGAGCGGCTCGACCGAGACGACCCGTAAGTGCTTGGCATTGCCATTCTTAGATGCCTTGAGCGTCATGCGGCACATCTCCCCTTCTAGAAGTTGCCCGGCCTTGCGGGCAGCACCTGGATGAGCCGAGCAGAATTGCAAGAGGTCCTGAGCCGGGCAGCCGAGTAGGACCCGAGTAGCCCGGTCGAAGGAGACCACGACCAAGACCCGGTCGAAGGTTGCGATGGAGAGGAGGAGACGGTAGAGATGCTTCGTAGGAGGGGAAGGCTTGCGTAGAGAGCACACGGAGCAGGGCCCACCGAGGTCGGGTAGGGCCCGCTCGCAGAGAGCGCAGGCACGGTACGCTAGGTTCTCTGTGTCAACGCCTACTATAGTGCAAAAGGGAGGCGTCCATGGCGCCTGTGCTGTTGTCGCCTCTGGTTTCATCTTTAGTTCTCTCTCTTCTCTCTTCTCTTCTCTTCTTTTCCCCCATAAAAAAAGGCGAGCTTGTGTTCTTGTTCCTTTCCGAATATTTAAAGTGTTGGATTGCATCGATTAATTTGAGAAATGAGAAATGTCAGAGAAAGACATTTTCTTGATAAAATATGGAATATAATATATTCCGCGATAATTAGTGTAAACGGTTTAATTCTTTTATTTATTTGAGTTTCATGTTTTTTTTTAATTTATTATTACTTTAAAAAAATGGCATCCAATATAGGCACAACAAAATTGAAGGCATTTAAACCCTTGTTTTTAAAACCATCATAAAAAAATGATATAATTTATTACACAATACAAAAAATATTCCTAAACTATTTTGTCAATAAAGAAAAATTTGCACTCTGACATCAAAAATGTGCCAATTGGCAGTTGCTCCTCACCATTTGTCTTCCAAGTTCTCCCTCAGAATGCACACCCGGTCGACGAATTGACAATTTTGCCCTTCAGCCGTTGCATCTCTTTCAAAGCAATTTTCTCCTCCCTTTCACCCTCTTCAAGCCCACAATAATCCTTCAGACTCGATGTCGCTATTAGTAATGGGCGTGTCGCCGATATCAAGATCCAATAACCTATTATCTTCACTCAGGTCTACATACGGCTCCCACAAGTCGGTTGACCTTCCTGAAGGTATCCCGTTGTCCTTCAGAATTCGTGGCGAGGCCTCAGCAGACTTTTCTTTATCCACCACCACCAAATAGTTATCCTCAAATTCAAATATGAAGTACTTCTCTTTACATGCTACAATAAAGATATATTAACATGCTGAATGAGATTATTACCATCAAGTCTATAGTACTGGTACTGCAATGCTCCGGACTCCCAATCAGGATGATGGGGCCTGATTTATTCCGTTCACCAAGTATGGACATGTATCAATGTAACAACCTAAAATTCATTTAATATTTGGGAGCGCTATTATAAAATCTTTCTTATATCTTTCACAAAGAGGTTTAAGTTGACTGTTCAATCAAGGTTCGGTATGTTCTATTGAGGATTCATGAAATCAAATTTTACATCACCACTAAACAGCAACCATGCCACGCTAAAAGAAGCATGCAACTAAACTTACCATCAACCAGATGAGCAAGATGGTGAATGTTTTTTATTGCAGTTCCATTGAACTTCACAACCTGTTAACATAAATAACTTGATCATAACTACCTAGTATACAGAAGTATCTCATAAAGACAAGTTAATGAGGTAAGGAGAAAGATAGAGGTACTTGTTGGTTTCCCATATCCTCATAGCCAATATTAACATCATCAGCTAGCACCTGGTAAATGAATGGAAGGGATAAGCAGTTTAGTACAAAGACTTCAACAAGTAACAACCCCATCAATGCCCACATCCAAGAAAATAACAAAAAAGTAATATACAATTCCACGAGTTAGATTGGCTGATGCCTATTCTGTCTAGCTCAATTTGGTCTTTCTTTTTTTCTGTTTTCCTTGGTTACTGAGGCCAGCCAATGCTCAAACATGAATATTTGTCATTTAACACCATGGGGAAAGAAAATAACTAAGTTCAGCGACTCAGAAAACTGGGTAAGAGTCCTGCCCTGCTATGCACCCCGCCAAAATTGAAATACTTTAATTTGAGTTACCACCTGCCATGTTACCCAATAATTAAGTAAATATATGCATCAGATAGACCACACTGGACCTGTGATAAAATGACAATCTGTTCTCCTCTGAATCTTCCCAATGAATACCGTGCCTTTGCCAATAGTTTCAACTGGACATGGACAAAAGGAGATAAAAATTAAACCAAATAATTGAACAGAAACGGTAGAAAAACAGGCAATTATAATCCTAGAATCTATTCATCTTCCAGATTTTAAAGCTTACCCCTAATGACTCTTCACCTTCTTCTCTGCATTACAGAACAAAAGAAAATGATTACTTCAAGTCACAAAGTCATAAAATCTCAGAGCAATGTCAAGCCTTTACCATGCCAATCCTGTATTAGCAGGTTACCTTCATCCCTACTTGGTAGTCCGCAGTGACCCAATCCCCAACCAAACATGGCCTAAGATTTGCTACTTTGTTAAACAGTAGCTACATCACAACCTCAAATCAGAACTGCTTAGGCTACTAAACTAGTACCCAATTTGAAGAGACAAAAACCAAATGACCTAGATGGACCTGTCCCAAAGTACTGGTCAGGGGTTTAGTCTTTTATAAGATAAGCATGAAGTACTCACTCTATAAAGGCTTCAGATAATGGTGTGAAAACTAGGCCAGCGACTATGAGATACGGAGGATTCTCATCCATGTGATATGGCACCTTGTAAGGGATAAGAGACGGCATGTAATTTTCATATATTCCTTTTAATCAAGCAAAAATAAAAATAAAGATAAATTATAAAAGCTTCTTCAAGTATAGTGTGATTCCTCAAGGTTCTTGAGAAGTACAAAATGTCTCATTTCACAAGTACCGGGGCTATGTTAGAAATGATTATTGAAAATGCCATGAAGCAGTATCAACAACCCAATTTGGTCCCTGTTCTGTTTGGAACGGACTATTCAAGAAGATCCTGTCGTGTTAAAGCTAGAAACAGTAAACCCAGATACTTGGGCGACACATTTTATACATCTAGGACCAAACCATTGATTTATTTAGACTTGAAGGATTGTTGAGTTAATTAATTTTGAACATGATGTCAAGACTCGCTTCTCTTTAAAATAAGGATTTTGAGCCTTACAAGGTATTCTCGTTTGTTCAAGACAGTTTTAACTCTCATGTGGTTACCTGCCCGAATTATACCGATCTCTGCCACATCGCCACAATACCTAACACAAGCACAAAAATGGCATTAATTTGAACCAAGGAATGAATATTATGCCAGTTCTATGGTATAACAGGTAGTACAGATAAACCAAGTCCTCAGTAGAAACAGCAAACTACCAAGAAAGACAGATGGCCTCTGGTTGCTACTAAAGATAGCAAGGACATGGTACCAGTTCTAGCTACTTCTGGAATGCCAGCAATAAAGAAACTTACAAAAGATCAGGAAAGGACATTACTTTTGGCTTACTAAATAGCGAAAAGCAATGCGCTCTGATGACCGAAATGGCACAGTTCCTTCGTTTCCTACGCTAGTACCATCAAAGCTTACAATCACATCCCCCTGAAAAATATATCAAAAGAAAAACAACATAAGAGAATTCAAACAAATCTTCAACAATACTGCACAACATCAAGTTTGACTCTCCTTAATAAATCTATAGATTTGAATAATAAGATCTACCTTCTTTAGAACATCACGAGCTGGAGAAGTGGGTTCAACTTTTCGGACCAGGACACCCTTAAAAAGTGAACAATGCAAAATATGTAAATCGAAAAGTCTTTACACCATGATTACTATAGAATATAATAGGTTTTGACATTTTATGTTTTGTGGGTTTGTTTCGGGGAACTCAATATGATTTTTCCTTTTTAAATTTATCAACACTTGTACCTCATGGTCAGATACTTTCAGGCATTCACTTAATGCTGGATTCTCCATTTTTTGAAGTAAAACTCCAAGGGAAGGAAAACCTGAATATAAAAATATAAATGAATTAATAGATAGATAGATAATCAAACAAACAAACAACAATTAAATATAATCAAAACTGAATAGAGGAATGGTAGTCAATTCAAGCTAAAGCAATTCAGCCTTGTATTCCAATATAGTTTCAGTCACAAGTCTTGATCAACTGCAATTTCTCTCAATATATATTGTTATTTTGTTGTAACTTATCTAAATATTTTTAACTTCTTTCTATTACATTTTATTTACACTGTTTTAGCTCTGCTCCTGTATATATGTGCTAAACAAACACTTCTATGAGGATGTTAGATAGCTCAATTAAGTCATGGATATGAAAACAGAGCTACATACTACTACAAAAACAATACAAATAATTGGCTAAAAGCTTGGCAAAGCCAACAACAACCATGTTTAAATGACATTAGACATGCAGAGAGCTGACAATAATGGGACATGATCTACAACTGACAAATAAACAAGTCAACGTACCAGTATATTTCCCATTCTTTTCATAATCATTAAGGAAATGGGAGACAACGGTAGTCGGAATAACATATCCTATGTTTTCAGCATCATCACCCCTGTAGACCTAAATGTACTTCTTTGTAAGGCAAATAAAGACAGAACAGAAAAGAAAATCACAAGCAAATTAAATGGGTTTTTCTCAATTATATCCTGCATGGTGTCATGCTATAAGGTGCCAGTATCAAAAGAGTCGTATAAAAACATATATCAGTACCCAATTAGTGAAATTCAGCCCCCAATTTGCCTAAATTGCATCCTTCTAAAAAGATTATTGTTATGCTTATTTGCATATGTAAGAAGTTAAATTTTATTTCATGAAGTTTACCAAGTACAAAGGTACAATGCTACAAGGGTAACTAAACAGTTTTGGTACTGTCAAGGACAACTCTCAGTCAAAGCTTTCTATCGTAACCCACTTGAGCCCTCTAACAAAATCAGAGAAATAACATGTCAAGCTACAATATACCTGAAATGCTACTCCAATACATTCTCCTTGCTCATTAAATGCAGGGCCCCCACTATTTCCTGTGTGAAGTGAATTAGCAAAGTGTTGTTTTCAAATTTCAGAAATCTGGTACGAAAATTTATCCTACATGTACATAACTATTGAATATAAAATTTCTCCATTGAGGGGAAATTGAAAGTGCTACGTTCACCATTAAATTAAAAGGGTTTAGAACAAAACCAGAATTAATCGCAGCATCTATTTGAATTCCAAGAAGATCTGAAGAGCCATGTGCATATGAAGTTACCTGGCATAGGTTAATGCCTTAATAGAAAACAAAAAGTACATCCTTTTCTCCTTTTTTTGTTCGTTAAGAATTGTCGGAGAGAATATCAAGGATTGCAGTCAGTAAATCAAGAAATTAGATTGCTTAGCTTCATTGTCAAATAAAGTATCAACCAATCCCCGATTGAGCCCCCATCTTTCAGTGTTATTTAAGATTCAACTATGTCAATAGTCTCAAATTAATCTTTACTTCAATTATTCCCTTGATTTTGCAATTATGCCTCAACTGACTCGGTGCACCTAATTTCCATCCAACTTTACTCAAATTCGCCCTCAATTGTTCAATAAGATATCAACCATCACAATAAGAGTGATGGTACAAGTAGAGAACTTCATCAAAATGTATTGACATATAGCCAGTTGCCTCAATGTTGAAAATTTTCAAAACTAAACTTTAGTTAGTTCTGCAAAGTTAAACCTCAAATCTGCAGCTAACCCCAATTTTTTTTTTCTGAATTACCCCTCAATCAATCAAGTAGGCAAGATTTCAATAATAAAGTGAAATCTGTAATCTAAACAATACCAGTACATACCTCAATACGGGAGACGATGCCTTTAGTAACAGAAATAGTGTCTCCACCAAGTGGATATCCAACAACAGTCACCGGATCCTACAGATTTTTTAAAAAACCAAGATCAGCAGAAGAAAATATTAACCTGAAAGTCCACAGCATATTCCAGAGATACCTACTCTTCATCTCAGTACTAGCTGGTAAGCAATGTTGACTTCAGAGTTAATGTCTGTATCAATTACTCTTTTGTTTTTTGTTCAAGGATTAGCAATTTAGATATCAACTTGTTGGTTCATTGGACACCAGGGCACATAAGTAAATGTTTAAGTCTCGGTAGCTTATGTGAATTTGAAATCCTTCAGGGTGTTTATGTAAAAGAACACGACAAAATTAAAATATAGAAGCTTTTGACCTGAAGGGCAGGCAATCGACCAAAGCTTAGAGGCTCTGCACCTTTCCAGAACTTTTCATTCTCTACTGAAATAAGTGCAATATCACATTCTAATCCTATGGCCAAAACCTATAAAAATTCACATTAATTAGCAGCATATCCGCCATTACAAAAATCATAATCCATCAAGGAATTGAGTATTGGATCTCACTATCAATTATGTTTGTTTTATTTCAAGTATGTTTAGTGGAGGCTATTTTATGGCTCAATTTATGAACTCACCTTCAATAATCAGGAAAGAAGTACCAAATAGTTCAATACCATAAATACATACTTGTTTCATAAGATACTAAACCTCATCAAGGCACAGTTTGTTTAGTGTCCTTACCAGCAGTGATTTGTTAGAAACTAAAATAGTTTTAAACATAATCCTATCCTAGAAGTGTTAGTCAGGATACAGTACCTTTGCGACGTACTTAGTGTCATCACCTCTTTTTTTCACCTTGACCTATTCAGCAAAAACACAGCAGAACCAAGACTTAAAATTTTTCACATATGATAGATATGACATTTTTTTATTCAAAGAAACATAATACCTAAACAGAACAAGGGCACGAAATTTGAGTTGGACTCCACATGATGACCCAACCTGTTTTAGACTAACCTAGACTGATGTAATGTTTGGGATTAAACAGAATTCTTTGACATACTGGCAAAGCAGGTTCAATCAGGTAGCCAAGCAAGCCCTTATCCGGCCCAATTAGCCCAAGGTCTGAGATTCAAACTTAGCTCTACGCCTTTCACTCAAATATATAAAAGAAAAGGAAGTACAACATACTGTTGTCCAAAATCATGATTCAAGTACGACCAACTTGATCATTTGACATGCCAAAGTGTCTCACAGACCCAAAATGCTTTGGTCAGCAAAGGTTTTAAAACATAACCAATCAAATCCGTTGTCACAGTAGAAAAGTATGGTGTTTTAAAACCAAGATGATCCAGTGAGAACAGAAACTAAAAGGTGTAAAAAGGAAGACATGACAGAAAAAGAAAACAAAAACTTAAAAAACAAACTTGTCTTGATACTAACCTGGGTACTGTGTTCTACACAATGTGCATTTGTCAATAGCTTCCCACCACCAATCATAAATGCACTACAAGAAGAAGAAGAAGTACAGAAGCACAAAAATTAATTCATCCAACAAATTTGATCGTATAAACCTAAAATGGAGAAACACTAACCCTTAACTCCAGAAAGAGTAAAATGGAGGGGAGGGAAAAACAAAAATGTACTATTTTTGTCCCCCCTACAAATTGGGGTATAGAGGAGGGAAAGTAAAATTGGGCACCCTTTCCATTCCTTCCCTTACCATTCCATCCCCTTCCCTTCCTCTCAATTTTTTTTTGTGGAGCAGTGTAAAGTAGAAAGTGATATGAAGTATTAACAGACTAGCATGTAATCGGAACATAAAGCAATGTTAGCATGATCCCTTGGTACCTAGACAAACTAAAGCAACACAACATGGAACACAGCGAGGATTAAGTCTTAACAGATCAGCATGGTAATTTGCATATGAGTGGCAAAGCGAGCATATTCACTTGGTACCTAGGACCAACTAGAGCAAGATAACATGGAACAGAGCCAAGGTTTACTATATCTGCTGGTATAAAATGTTAACACAGTTCTTCTCAGCACCACACCTAACCTATGAGGTAAGACTTGAAAATATTGGCAGCAAATTGGAGAATATATATAGATAAAGGTACTGATGCAGCATACCTGCCCGTACTGGCGTATTGCCTTTGTTTCTGCCAAGGAAGAGAATAATCTGGTGCCGAATGTGTGCAATATACCTGAATAATAGAAGTACCAAATAAAATGTGAAAATCCAATCAATGCATTGGATAAATCATATATGGTGTTGACGTTTTTCATGTGCCACATAGAGAATATTACGCCCTACAGAATTTAAATTGCCTTTTATAGTCCCTCTTCTCCATTCAGTTCAAAAAAAAATATACTGAAACTACTATCTGCTCCTCTCCATGAAAGAAGGTAGAATAGGGGTTACAGATTGAAGAGGAAGGGCATGTGACATTTCAAGTTATATAGACCCAACACTAGTACCTGGTATGTCAAGCTGGGATAGGGTATTTTTGACAACCATGACCAGTAAAGAAGCTCTTAGCAGAACCAAAATGTATACTTTCATTAGGCTGTGTATCAAAATTTGGTACAATGTCATTGAGAGATTGAAAAAAATTAACAGTCCAGTAACAAAACAATTCATAAATTGCACTAAATTCGACACACTGACTATCTAAACTACAATAACACATTGATATCTTTAGTTTGACAAGTTTTGATGTAGGTTGTCAAACATGTTTCATTTCAATCCCTTACCTTCATGCTTAGCAGGGGAAACATGAAGTAATTCAAACAGTAAAAGCACTTTGATTATTTTTTAATATCAAAGATAATTTTACATACAAGAAAAAACTGTAGACAAATGTAATTAATAGCTTATCTAATGACTTGTTCAAAATATATACTGTTCAGAAAAAGGCATACCTTTACGACGGAATTGAGAAATGAACCTTGAAACTCAATTGTCTCAGGTACCTGATTTATTTACATTTAGTTAGTACAAATAATTTCTAGCCTACACCATAAACAGTACAGCACTGTCTGTAATAATTGACAATGTTAAAGAAATTAGAAAGACAACACTGCAAAAAATTGCAGAAAAGGGTGGATGTCCTGATTTAGTTTCTTAGCAGTACATGTTTTTGGTAAATTCATTGGGGCAAAAAAAAGGAGAAAAGAAATGCATTGCCTGTTGTTCTTCTAATTCATAATCATACAACAAGCCCTTATCTTTATTTTTCACCGACTTGACCACACGTCCATCTTCTTTCCCTCTTCTTTGAGACACTCTTTTCACCTGAAATCAAATGAAAAAATCATGGCTAAATTCTTACAATTGTGCCATATTTTTCAACATAATCCCAGCTCATGATGTTTTATGTTGATATCTCAAGAAATCACACACCCTGATGAAGCTCATGTCTTAACCTATCTATCTAGTTATAGCTCTGATGAAGCTCATAGCTAAAATTAAAAAAGGAAAAAATTGGACAACAACAACAACTAGAAACTCTTTCACACCTTCCACATTTGATTTTGACTATGAATTAGACCTTCATTTGACATTCCACAGACGAACTAGGAGGATAAGGATAGAAAAGGTACAGTTGATGAGTTACCTCATCCGTTCTGTGTTTATCTAGCACATGCTTTCTCGGATGGCGAGGCTTCGCGGAGCAATAGAACGTCGCTTTACGAGAAGAGCAAGGGAAGGAGAGAGATGGAGAGAAGAGCGCGGCTATGGCAGCCATTGTAGAGTGAGAGCGAGAGAGAGAGAGAGAGAGAGAGAGCACCAGGTCGTTGTACTTTGCTTTCTTCTTCCTCCTCTTCGCCTTATCCTCTTAGCATTAGCACTCGGAGGTTTTCTCTCTTTTTGAGACATTTGTGGGCTTATTTGGTAAAAAAGTCCGAAAATAAATTACAAAACGGCCCTTTTTAAATTACAAAACGGCCCTTTTTAAATTACAAAACGGCCCTTTTTGGTGGGGCTAACATTTAGATTATTGAAATTAAGGCTGTTTTTGGGGATTCGTTATGAAAAATATTTATTAAAGAGTTTCTTTTTATATAATATAATTTTTAATTACAAATTTTATGTGATAAATTGAAAAATAAATAAATATTTTTTTGAAAAAAATAATATTATCTATAAGTAATGACAATACAATTAGGTATATAAAAATTTTCATAAAGGAATATAAAAAGGTTGTACTATTTTTTAAAAAAAAATTATATAATGCTTTAGAAATAATAAATATATTTTTAAATGAAGAGATAAAAGGATGATGTGATATGGTTAGAAAATTTTGAAATTCAACCACTTTTTTGAAGTGTAAATAACTTGAATTATTGTTGGGAGAATGAGATTATTACAATGATGGTTGATGGTAATTTGTTTTGGGAAATGAGGTTTTAATATCATGTCAGAGATTGTTATAAATTTATTTTTATTTATATCTTAAAATTTGAAGTTTAAATGTAAAATCTAAAATCATTGATATCGTTTCTTTTTTTTTTATATATAGATATATCTATATAATTTTTTGATTTTTTTTAGTTCATTTTTATATTGAATCTAGTGATAATATTCATACAGACGGATTTAACTAATTTTCATAGATTAATTTTAATATATTAATTTAAAAGTTTTCAACACGGATATTAAATCTATGAATTCATGCATCATCATTATTATTGTAAATAAACAAATAGCAATAATAATAATAATATATTTTCTTACAAGAATAGTAAAATGATGTCCACACGATCTAAAATTTAGACCTATATATATGTTCAAAGATATTATTTTAAGATATGAATTCATGCATTTAAAAGTTTCCAATGGGATTATTTTAAGAATTTTTTTTTCCAAATTATTTTTTTTTTGTGAAAACAAGAGTTTTTATGTTGGGAAAAAATTCAAAATTCAAAATTATAAAACCTAAAATAAATTGATGAAAATTATAAAATAAGAAAAATCAGGTTCTGAGAGTACGGCCTACCGATCTTTAGTGACCGTTTTCTCAGAATCTGATCCTCAGAGAAGTAAACTACATCATCAGAAGCAAAAAAATATTAGCATAAAATGTATGATTAGAAACTGCTCTAGAACCTTGAAAAATAATTTTATTCTTCAAATTCCAAATGATCCAACAAATAATATATTGCCATTAATGATTTCTCCTATAGTTAGTTGATGATGGTAGGCAGATTTGATCTTTGCATTCATAAATGTTGTTTTATATGCTTAACATAATAAGAAATGGTAATCAAACATTAATTTTTCGTTTGATAAGTGAAGTAAAATTAAAGTAGAATAAGTATTAAATTATTTTAAAATATTAATGTATGCATATATGTCTTTTTTCTTTATAAAATAATAAGAAAATAATATCTAGATTTGCCCATATATATTCAGCGTTATTATATTTGACTGAGTTGTTGACTATAGATGGAGCATTTAATTTACAAATTACAAACCAATTGCATCTAATTTTAATAGCTTTTGTTCTGTTTATTTATTATTTAATTTTCTACAATGAGCTGTTGATATTTTTTTTATTTTGACAATCTTAAAAATAAAATATAAATTTGAAATTCAATATCATATCATAAACATAATATGTACGTATTGTCGATAAATTATATCTATAATTAAGGCATGATAAAATTCGGAAGTATTTTTCATCGTATATCAAGTGACTTAAATTTGAACGGTTAGAAATTAACGATATTTGATATATCATTAAATAATACTTAAATATATAAAATTTGATATTTAGTTATCTATATATGTTCATAACAAATCTATAATTAAATTTACTTTTTTTTAATTCACAACTTTATGTATTTTTTTTTAAATTAAATTGTCAACAACTCAACATTAATTGTTATAAAGTAACCATTATTAAATTGATTCCTCCTCAAATATATATAATAACTCCGTTTTGTTACCATAATTAAGTGGAAGCTCAAATGTCAGAATAATCACTTTTACTTGAAATTTCTCTCACCTTAAAAAAAGTGGCACTTTTTTAAAAAAAATAATAGGAAACAATTGGATGGTGCAACTTTGTGAGTTGAAACTCGTGAGAGGATAATTAATTTTCTGCATTAGTTTCAGAGTTAAATACACGTGTAATCTTTTAATTGGTCACTCTCACAGATGCACAGTAAATTCCTACCCCTCGGTGAGCAGGGGATCGCCGCCTCACACGTACACACTGTAGCTGAACAATGAACAGAGAGAAGCAACCACTATGAGAGAAAAATATTTGACAACGATTATAAAATAAATAAGCATCCGTTATGAAATCGATATTAATGGAAAGGTAGTTGAACGGTTGTTTGAATAATCGTTATTAAAAATAAAATTTTTAGAACCGATTATTAACAAATAACCGTTTTCAAAAGTGACCTTTTGTGCCGGTTATTTTCAAATAGTTGGTGTCAATTCTCTTTTTTTTATTACCTGTTCATTTTATGTGACTAGTCCGATAATTATTAGTCGAAATTAAACATATAAACAATATTAACAAACAAATATAAATGAATTACATATATTAATGAATTAATTTAATTACAAACCCAAAATCACAAAATATTAATGAATTAATTTAATTACAAACCCAAAATCACAAAATATTAATGAATTAATTTAATTACAAACAAATGTAAATAATATTAACACAATCACAATATTAAAATTATACAATCGCACAATCACATACTTCAAATTCACACAATTAATAAATAAAAAATATAGTTGTAATATATAAAATTAAATAATATAAGTAAGAAATGTCACAACCATAGCTCTCTCGAAGGGTACGACGAGGGCTCCAAAGTCTGTAAAAAGAAAAACAAAATTTCCGATTAGTTTGATTGAAGAAATAAATAAAACATATATATGAATGTATTTATTCTGTCATACCGTAGACAAAGTTTGCGCATTATTAAAATTATTGATTATGTCATGCATCATCCACATGACATAATAGCCGCACTCTCACCGTCCGGTTGGTGCGGACCTTAAAATTACGAAAATAACAAGTAATTTCAATAAAAATACACAATATTTGCATACAAAACCTACATATTGATAAATTACAAATTAAATTCAATTAAGTTGCGTACCCTGATCTTGACATATGAGATTTATTGTTCTTATTAGTAATGCCCCTCAGCAGCCAATAATGCCGAAACGTCCTGTAATATAAATTAATAAAATTAATATATATTATTAGAATTCAGAGCTAGATTAGAATAAAATAACTTACTCATTCAATACCGCTTAAATATATAACGTTACGAATCTCTTGAAATTTAAAGGATCCAAAACATAACAACGAGATCCACAAAGAACTAGTTTTAACATAACTATATAAGGTGTCAAAAAAAAAAATTTCCCGTTTCAATCCGGCACTAATTGAGCCGGAAAACTGCTTAATTTTTATCTTTTCTTTTTTAATGGGAATGATTAAGCTAGTCCAAAATTGAATTGAGGTCTTTTTTAAACTCAGCTGGTTCATAATTATAGTGCTGAAATTTTTATGATAATGATATAGCATTGAAGAATTAAAATAATAAATAACCATCACAAAAAAAAATTGGATGAATTATATACTAGCCATACGTAATTAAGAGTTCATTAGCTAGCACACATTTTTTTATTTTATTTTATGATAGAATACAATTTCTATATTAGTTTAGATGATGGTAGGTTTTGCAGGAATAAAAAAAAAACAGAATAGTGTGTTAGCAACGGAACGGAGGGAGTTCCAATGCCTATCAGATCAAATTTTGGTCTGATCGATGGGCGAAATAATCGTTGGATTATCAAATTTGATATTCCGTACGATTTTTAAAGCGGAGGAGCAGAATTTTTATATGAATCTTGATACCATAGAATAATTATTCTGTTCATCGGATCAAATTTTGATTTAATGGACATTGGAATTCTCTCGTTTCCTTTCACAAGAGATGAAGACTTTATTATAGAATATTAAGATTTATGCTGTAAAAAAAAATGTTAAAACGAACAACATTCACAAGAGAGCAAATTAATGCAATGAGCTGAGCTTTACTTTTACCTACCTATTAGAGTTTTAAAATCGTGTGTGCCGTGACAAAATACAGAGTGCCACGGCACGGTACGTGATGTTGATTTTTTTTTGGCGTACGCACCGTGTCGTGTTAAAAATGGGGAGAGTGCGGCACGACACGGTTAAATCACGGCGTGCTACATGTACCGTGTCAATTTGACATGTCGTGCTAAACGTCACATGCTTTAACCGTACCGTATCGTGTCGAGTTGACACGCCGTGCTACACGTGCCTTAATCGTGCTAAACGTGTTTGGTGAAAAAAATTTCGAAAAAATAGGAAAAAATTGTAAAAAATTCGGAAAAATCTTAAAAAAATATAAAAAATTCAAAAATTTTAAATTTATTTGCTGCTAAAAAAATTAAACAAACAATACCAGAGTACATTATTTAGGGGATGTTTAACATTGCTAAAGAGAGAAGGCACGACGGGGTACGCAAATTGGGGGACAAATATCATATTAGCCTATTTTTTAATCCCCATTACAAAATTTCGCCAATAAATTACAAAATTAACCGTCCGATCAACATCCAATGGCCTACAATCCGTGCATACTATGTCTATCCGTATAAATATTAGTATAAATATTTTTATTTCATGTATAAATACATTTAAATGTCAATATAAATATATTTGAATATAAACACATTGGAGTGTTAGTATAAATACATGTGAATATCATATAAATATATTTGAATATTAATATAAATAATTTTGTCTTCTATATATACATAAAATGGAGAGTTTGAGTCTTGAAAATTTTAAAAATTCTTCTTCCGATCTACATAATATATGCCCAGAATTTTAAAAATATGTACCCAAATTTTTGTAAGATGTAAAATTAAGGTGCAGAATTAATATATAATTATCGCACCTCAAAAAAAAATATTATTGTATTATGATTTGAGCTTGAGCTTGTAACGATGTATGTAAGTTTTCTTACTTTTCTTTTTTCTGTAATTTACACTCCACGACGTATGAATGAATAAATTATAAAAAAAAATCTAAATTTATTTTGTTTAAATTTTAACATAATCGAATGAATAATATGACGTACGAATGAATAAATTATAAAAAAAAATCTAAATTTATTTTGTTTAAATTTTAACATAATCGAATGAATAATATACTGTATTACACTTCAATTTTATGGGACCGGAAAAAGAAGTGTACACTAGAAATATTAAAGTAATACTTTATTTACTTTTTGATTGAATGAAAACGTAGAGAGAGCTCTATATATATCAATTTTTTTTAATAATATCCATACTAATAAGAATACAAACTATGAAAATTAAACTATATGAATAATTTATTCATGGATAACTACACATATATAATTACATATTTTATATATAATATTTGTTTTATTTACACCTCTAGAATTTAACCCCAACTTAATGTAAATTTCTATGTTTGAAAACAAAAATTTATTAAATTGACAGATGTGTATTTGAATTGAACAAAATTTGTAAAATTAAAGAATCATATTTTAAAATTGTGTACACGTAAAACTATGACCGAACCTTAAATTACGGCTGTTGGCATTTGTTAGGAAGCTCGATTTGATTTTAAAATTAAGAATTACAAATTTACAATTGAAGTTTGAAATTTTCCGTTTTTCTCATTTTTTTTGTTTTTATATTATCGAATAAATAAAAAGGAAATTTATAACGTACATCCGTTACTTTTCTGATAGCATACTTTTAACATTTTTTTATAAAAAATAATATTTTATGATGGGACGTAATTTAAAAATCCATCCCTTAAAAATTCATCCTTCGATAAAATTTTTTTTTATTAAGGGATAGATTTTCAAAATTCATCCTATCATAAAATATTAATTTTTATTAAAATTTTTTAAAAGTACTCTTATATTTGAAATTTTTCATCCCATTTTCTTATTTATTTGATTTTGAATATTACTTTCCTTAAAAAAAATCGGGTATAACACAATGGAAGTTGATATACAGATACCAAAATCGATACTAATTTTGTTATTCATATTAAATGAATTGTTATTCAGATTAAATGAATTTTTTATTCATATTAACGACTTTATTATATAACTTATGTGAATAATATTTTTGTTATTCAATTTAGATGAGTTAATATTCATATTAATAATACGAATAATACCTATAAAAGGTTGATACAGATC
Organism: x Bolboschoenoplectus mariqueter; assembly: GCA_037678475.1. NCBI lineage: Eukaryota > Viridiplantae > Streptophyta > Magnoliopsida > Poales > Cyperaceae > x Bolboschoenoplectus > x Bolboschoenoplectus mariqueter. Next base: position 472,122 of record CM075258.1, on the reverse strand, counting down.
CTTGAAAGGAAGAATATATCAACCAAAGTTTTTGATATGCAAATACTGATAGTTTCAGGGGCATATAGAAAATATTCCAACTGGGATCTCCATCCAGTCCAAATTCCAAACTAATCTCCCACATCGGCCATTGCCACGTCACACACCAGTCAGCACAGCAGACGGATACAGCGTCTACTACAGTACTACTCTTCTCACAAAAAAAAAAGAAATAAATAAAATCAAAAGAGAGAGAACCAACCAAGCTACCAGCTACCAACTACCAAACGAGAAATAGAGCACGTTTGGTGGTGCTTGCTGCTCCGAAGTGTAAACCATCCGAAAAAGAAAGACTAATAGAGAGATCCAACGTGAGAGATTTGTTTGGTACAGGCACCAGCAAGTGCTTACAAACAGAGAAGAGAGAAATAAAGCTTGGGGAGTTTGGTAAAGCCATCGACAAAGAGAGAAAGGGGTTGGTAAAGACATAATAGCAGATAGATAAACTTTGATTTGAGATTCTTCGTTCTTCCCGAGAGAGAGAGAGAGAGAGAGAGAGAGAGAGAGAGAGAGAGAGAGGATGACGCTGGTGTGTGCGCCGCTGGTGGCGACGACGGTGGAGGAGATGGAGAGAGACATGGCCAAGGCTAAATCTCTCGGCGCTGATCTCGTCGAGATCCGCCTCGACTTCATTCGCCATTTTCGACCTGACATTGATCTCCCGCGCCTGATCTCCAATCGATCTCTCCCTGTCCTCGTCACCTATCGGTACTCTTACCATTCGATACGAAAGATTTAATTTCTTTTTTAACAATTTGTTGTGCGCTTTGGAATGAGAGCATCACCAGCACATTGAGTAAGGAAAATCTTTATTGCTATCAAGATCTATCTTATTTCTGTATGGATTAATAATTGAAACGCTATTTTTAGAGTAATTAAGTAAGGGATATTGTTTACTCCCACCAGATTTTGTTCCTGAACTGTTAAAATTTCTCGTAATGGAGTTGAAAATTTGTTGTTGCTTGTTTTTAGCTATGTGCGAATATAAGCTAGAAGCTTAAGATAGAAATATCAATTTAAGTGAAGTAGCAAAGGTCAATGTCAACTTCCGTAAAGGTTTTAGCAGTTTAGACCAGAACAGAATCCTGTGATATTTTTTAAAAAATAAAACAAAGACTGTACATGCAGTACTAAGAAAATAGTATAGAAAATTTTTTTAGCCAAATATAGAGCAAATTGGCAATGATTGCAATATTATGCCAAGAAAGTGTATTGCTCGGGTGCTTGCTTGCTAGTTGAATTTCAGAAGTTTGAAATTGCTTTGGTTCAGACCAAACTGGGAGGGAGGGCAATATCAGGGAGACGACTCGGCACGTTTCAGTGTGCTTCGTTCAGCTATTGAATTGGGAGCAGAGTACGTTGATATTGAGCTTAAGGTTTGCACTTGGTACATTGCTACTACTTTGATTTCACCTCATGCAATATAAATTTCAAATCAAGATTTTTCCTTCCAAATGCATGTTGATTCCAAATTAAGACTTAATTTGACTAAAAGCAAAATTTAAACACTAGTGTACAATTACAAAGAAATAAAAAAAAATCCTTCTATGGGTGAAATACGTCTTAATATTTTTAGTGCTCCAATAAAAAAAGAAAAAAGAAAATGAAACCTTATTGTTCCTGATCCAGTGCTCCAATTGGTGAGGTACTGGAGCGATGGCATTATTTTGAAAATAATCCTTCGATTTTTTTTCCTCAAGTTTCTTTAAAAATGAAATATGTCTCAATACTTTCAGGTTGCGGAAAAGTTCATTAGCACGATTTCTGATGAAAGACCGGATAACTTCAAGCTCATTGTTTCATCCCATAATTATGAATTCACTCCTTCAAGTGAGGAGCTAAGTGAACTTGTGGCTAAAATACAAGCTGTTGGTGCCGATATAGTAAAAATTGCAACAACAGCAGTTGACATATGCGATGTAGCAAGAATGTTCCAAATCATGACGCATTGCCATGTAGGTGAAGTCTATTTTCTTCTATGTTTTTTATGAGTGATGTTTTTTCAGGCAGCAAAGATATGTAAGAATGTTTTCCTTAGTCTTACTGAGATAAATTGAAATCCTTTTCCTATTCTTTGAAAGCAACACACTGCTTCTCTTAGTCAAAATTCCTGCTCTAGTTATAATCTTATAGTTGGTTGAGTTTACTCAAAAGTTATGAGTTGGGTTGAATTTCTGGGGCCAGCTGGAGTCAAAACCTAGTAGATGTGGTTATTACTAGAGTCTAGCTACTCACAGTCTGAATAGTTCCTCTTTTTCAAGAATGCCTAGGAATCCTTTTGTTGTTAACTTTTCCAAATATTTTAACTTTCTTTTGGATTTGTTCATTATTTTGGAAGTTCTTTACATTCCATAAGGTATTTGATTATTGCAGGCACCAATGATAGGCCTTGTTATGAGTGAAAGAGGCCTAATGTCAAGGATACTGTCTCCCAAATTTGGGGGGTACCTGACATTTGGGAAACTTGATGCAGAAAAGGAGTCAGCCCCTGGTCAACCAACCATAACTGAGTTACTGGAAATATACAATATCAGACAGATAAGAGCAGATACCAAGGTTTTTGGGCTTAGTGCAAACCCAGTTAAGCAGAGCAAAAGCCCTATTTTGCACAATAAGTGCTTCCAGGCAGTTGGGTTCAATGGAGTTTATCTGCCACTTCTAGTGGATGACCTTTTAAAGTTTCTGGATACTTATTTGTCACCAGATTTTGTTGGATTCAGGTATAGTTTGTCATTTCACCCATTAAAAAAACAGAAACAAGAGAAAAAGGCTGCATGTAGATCTTTGTAACTGTTAAATTGAAGTACTAAAGAAGTCTATTAAGGATAACGACCTCAGATTTTGATAACTAAGTTTAGATGCGGTCTATATTAGAATTTTTTTGCCAGTGGTTTTGATCATTTTGATTAATTTTGGCTGTTTGCATACAATAGGAGGCAAATTGAACAGGTTGCTTAAATTGGAACAACCAACATGTATATGGATGGAAGTGAAATCAGGCTGTGATTGCATGGTTGATGTTATTTATAAAAAAAAATAGTCTTTTAGCAAAAAAAAAAAAGAAAACAAAAAAAAAATCTCTGCCATAGTGGTGAATTAGTATAGTTCAAGGATTGCAATGTCACACTTGAGCGTCCTGGTGATACTTGTTACCAATAATTGTTTTCTTAACTGCCCAACCAACTTTTAGTCCCTGGCTTGTCACCCTTTTTGTTGGGAAATAGGAATGCTAACTGAGGGCAAAGCCAGTAAAATATAAGCTTGGTTCAAAATAACTTCACTTTCAAGGCCAAATTGAGTTCAAGTTGGTCCATAAATTGTTATACAAGAAAAGAAGATTCAACTCATAATTTGTCCAATCAAGTTTTGGTTGAGCAAAAGTTGGATTAACTTAGTCTTCGTTGTTATATTGATGGTTATACGGTTTGTTTTAAAGTTGGGAAATGATACAAGTATCTGGTAATGCCTGATGCTGGCATTATGTTCTCGATCTACATGCCTAACATACTTGTAGAACTGTACTAATATGTAGGCTGGGGATCCAGTAAAAGAATAAATAAAAAAAATGTGTACTATAATGTGGTCCTACTGTTTACATGCAGTTGTTCTCTTCCACATAAGGTGACAGCAGTTGGTCGTTGCGATGAGGTTGATCCTATTGCACAGGTAACATAGCCTCTTATTCATTTATATAAATTCAAATTCTTAGTTGAAGAGGGTTTTATCTTAATAAATGATCTCTGAAATAGCTGGTATTCTTCTTATCCCAACTGTTCCTTGAAGGTTATTGCCCCTCCTTTTCAGACTTGTTCAAGTGAAAGAACAGCAAATGAGGGTAGTTTAGAATATTTTCAATACCTGCTGCAGACATTCATTCTGCATTTTTTGGGGACCAGATAGTACATGAGAAAATTTTTAAAAAAATTTCCTTTTTCCAAAATCAGCATATCTTGGTTCCCTAATTTCTTTCCTTTAATTTATTTTTATCTGGTATATTTTAATATTGGTTCAGTCAATTGGAGCTGTAAACACCCTAATTAGACGACCAGTGGATGGGAAGTTAGTTGGCTACAATACTGACTACATCGGTGCTATTTCTGCCATTGAAGATGGGATCAAAGGTTTGTACTAGTGCTTATGTATTACCATTGGTCAGTTGAATATTGCATCCTCTTTATTTTTTTTTTTTTACCTATGAACAAACACCTCACGGAGATTTCAATCTCTACTTCTGTACAATGCTGATAAGTGGTACCCGAATGCGCTACTTGCGAGCTTGATTGATGAGCATGGGTAGTTTATCACTTGATTGGTCAATTACACCAATGTTTGGCACAAGACCTCAGCCACAAATAAAGCCATAATCAACCAACAGTTCCCCAATGCTGAAAACCAAAAGAAATAAAGAAAGCCTTCCAATTGGTAACAAGCAGTTAACTTGTTCTTATACATTGTAGCTAGGACACTATGGCATTTATCTGACATAAAGCACAGAGATCTGGGATGCTAATGCTTGGTTTGTAATAATCTGGTAGCTAACCTGAATATGATTAAAAGAAAATGACATTGGCAGGTTCTAGTGCAAAGGGAGATCCTGTTTCACCATTGGCTGGGAGACTTATTGTTGTTGTCGGAGCTGGTGGGGCTGGCAAAGCTGTGGCTTATGGTGCTAAAGAGAAGGGTGCCAGGGTGGTAGTTGCAAATCGTACCTATGGTAATAGCTTCTCTTTTTTGAGCATCAGGTCTAATATGGTTCTTCTAATAGGGTCTTTTGCAAATTACACCAATTATTTGAACCACCCTACATTTCTCATACTTGCAACTAACATCCACGTTCTTTGAAATAGTTGTGAAGTTGATTAAAGAGTGTACACTCCATTAGATTTTGTAGAAATTTGTGACAGCTTTAATCAACTTGCTCCTAAATCCAAAATAAGAAATCACCACAGAGAATATATGTGCATTCACCAAAGACAACTTCATTCTTTATCACTTAACCTTGGCTTCAATCATCCAGTGTCATGTAAAATAAGTTGAAAGGTGTTTGATTTCTTTGCAAATTCAGGCAAATCTAGGGTGTAATTTTTGGAAGTTGGGACTTCTTAATATATGTATTTTTTTCTTTGCATTCCCATACTTATGTTTAAGCACCAGTTTATCCCTTTTTGTAAACCACATGAACTGATCCTTATTTACATGGCAGAACGGGCGGTGAGTCTTGCGAACTCAGTAGGGGGACAGGCACTGAGGCTGGCAGAGTTGGCAACATTCCACCCAGAAGAAGGGATGATTCTTGCAAATGCAACCTCTCTAGGGATGTATCCTAATGTCGATGGTACCCCTATACCCAAGGTTTGTTCCTCACTTAAGCAACAAAGCAGATCAGGTTCCATTACTCTTGTCATATTAAGAAAGCATTGTAAAATAAAAGGATTGATTGTGTCTGAAAGCACCAGCAGTCAAAAAGTGCTGATTTGAAACTGGAGTTTTGTATTCAGCAAGTATGGTCCATACTGGGTGAAATGTTTGTTGAATTGATGGTGGATTTTGCTTTGTTGTTTTTAAAAGAATGTAATTAAAAAATTCTGGATTAATGGGGAACTTTGTGCTTTTACTTTAATAATTTTAACAAAATCAATTAAAATGCTAACCTGAGTATATTATTGAGATAGTTATTTTCTATTATGACTGGCATAAGATTATTGATTGGATTTATAGGAAGCTTTGAGATTCTACAACTTGGTTTTTGATGCGGTGTATGCACCAAAGGTAACGAGGCTTCTAAGAGAGGCACAAGAATCTGGGGTCTCCGTTGTCAGTGGTGTAGAGATGTTTATACGCCAAGCAATGGGACAGTTTGAACATTTTACCGGCATAGATGGTATGATCCTTTCAATTGTATTGGTTAGCAATATCACAGGTTACGTCGACTTTCCACTGTACCTATAACCAGAACAGTGCCTGTACCTATCAAGTCAGGACTCAGGACAGAATTGATGATAGCTTTTGTGATTAAATTTTGCTGAATTTAGGAGTGTTTCGGTTTACTCTGGTTTTAAGAATTTTAAAAGGGTGCATCCTTTTTTGTGTATTAGAAGATCATTTTAACTATGCATGCTACATGCAACAGTAATTTTATGCATAGATGTGGCTTAGGTCAGGCAGGTTTGATCCCATAATATCTGACCTGTAAACTACAGCAATGTGTCTCACCTAGTCGGCATCAACATCCATATGACATGTAGCGATAATGGGTATACCAGACATACTGACAATTTGTGATATGTTTTGCTTTTCGTTCTTTACCAGAACTTATCTGTGGGTATGAAATAACACCAAATTAAGCCAAGCCAACTCTTAATAACCTGCAAATAATTACTAAAAGACGTAGTCATGTATAGCAAAAATTAAGAAAATCGACAAGTTTATAGTAATTAGTAACTGCTACTTCAATGCAATTAAACATGGTCTTCTGGGAATATTTACATTATGCATGTGTATTTTGTAACTGTTTTTGTGCTTGTGCAGCCCCAGAGATTCTCATGCGTGAGATTGCAATGAAGTACACATAACAAGGTCTGTTTTTATCCATTTATTTATTTTCTCCTTGCATAAGGTTCACATTTTTTTTTGAACTCCCTGGGGATTTGTTCTCTCTCCTCATTTGAGACTACTTAAATGCCCTAGTGAAAGTTAGCATTCCCCAGTTTGCACTTGTACACTGGTAATAAGATTTGTGTATTTTGCTATCCTCAACTTATCCTTCCAACTTCCTAATGCAATTTGCAAACCTGTTTTTACCACCTTTTTGTATATTTAGTATTTAGTATTAACAAAATATATCATCTTACCATTTCATGCCTTGTAACTGTGGTAAAATTACAGATAGGCACAAAAGCAATTCCGACGAAAATTCTGGGGCGATTGGAGAAGTAATTCAGCTGAATAAAGAGACAGCTGATTTGAAGAAATAATCTTTATACTTCGCCTTTCTTTCTTATTTTTAATTGAACGTGGCTTTAAATTTTGCACCAATAATGAGTTCTCTGTTTTTATTGTTTTCTTCGGTCTCGTTCTTGTATTAGTAAAAGCCGGAATTTGGATATTTGATTAGACTCTGACCGGATGAATATTTGTTCTTTAATAAAATTTTGCAATAATGGAGGGCAACTATGAGTCGATTACGTGCTGATGAGAATTTAACCAGTGTTTCCATTACTTAAGGGACGAGTCTTAACTTTTTATTTCTTTGTAAACTCAGATGCTGAATTTTGAAAATGTAATTTCTTACGAAGAGAGAAAATTGTCGAACCAGTGTCATAATTTCATAATGATGTCTAATCTCTGTTTGTATATGTAACAACAGTTGCATCTCATTTTGACCAGAATAAGCAGTATTGTAATAAATTACGAAGTGACTAATTCCAATTATATGTGACAACAATGCATCACATTAGAATATAATGAGCTATTTTGGTTTTTGGACAATTCAAATTATTCCCAACAAAAATGCGCAACAAGAGTTGATTACTTGTAGGTTACCGGAGTAAATTACTATCTAAAGGTTTTACTTTTACTCATTTAAGTAAAAGAAAAAAGAAATTATTGTTATCCCCACCTTTTGCACTTTATTTTTGCACGATGTGATTTAATGTTAATAATAAGTGTTACAGATTATAATAATATAGTATGATATTTGTCATGAGTCATAACAGATTATCACGGGTCATGACAATCTGTTATAGTCCGTAACACTATGATATGTTGTGTTTATCCTGTACATAAATACATTTGAATGTTAATATAAATATTTTTATTTTATATATAAACACATTTGAATATTAGTATAAATACATTTAAATAATAGTACAAATATATTGAAGTGTTACTATAAACACATTTGAATATTATATAAATATATTTGAATGTTAGTATAAATATTTTTATCTCGTATATATACATAAAACGGAGAGAATGAGTCTTAAAAATTTTGAACATTTCATCTTCGATCTATATAATCTTCATGTAAAATTTTGAAAATCTATATCTAAAATTTTATAAAATATATAATTAATATACAATTATCACGACTCAAAATAAAAATATATATAAACAGACCAGAAATTCCTCCTACTAAAAAAAGCAGATTCGCCGTTCACAGAAAAAACCACCGCACAATTTTGGAGTTAGGAGGTCTGTAGCAATGTACACCTCTTTTTATTTTTATTCTTTTTCTCAAGTGAATTACTTGACCTGCTTCCATTTGTTCTCCGAAGCGCAATGTACACCACTGAAAACGTATCAAGACCTACCATTTTGATATTAACCACAAATTTAGTACCCAAAATAACAAATTAATAGCTTTTATTTCTTTACGAATAAATACATGTTTAAATTTCACAAGAAAAATCTATATTAATATCTCGAACATAAATAAATAGCTGCGTATATTAATATCTCGAACATAATGCTTATATGGTCATGCCCCTTAAGAGCCGATTTATTAATATTCCATATCTACTTTCTATTTGAACTCCTCAGGCTGGCTGGACTATAACTTAATCCAGAAATGGGCTTATTTCATCATTTTAAATGGACATATCTATAATCTATAATAATATAATGGTTTTGGATGGTTTGAAAACGCTGCGTATTTTTTTATTTTTTTTTATAGTTGTTTGTTTGTATATTTTTTTTCAGTTATTTGTTTGTATAAATATTGAAGGATGATTCAGACACTGTAGTTTTTATAATTGTTTGAATATTATTTTTATTTTTTATAATTTTTTGTAGTACAATAATATAAATATTGGGAGATGGTTCAGACTGTAGTTTCTACAGTTGAATGAATAATATTTTTTTTTACAGTTGTTTGTTTGTATAAATGCTAGAGAATGGTTTGGACACTGTATTTTCTATAGTTATTTGAACAATATTTTTTTTATAATTATTTGTAGTACAATAATATAAATATTGGGGGATGGTTTGGACACTATAGTTTCTATAGTTGTTTGAACAATTATTTTTTTTATACTTGTTTGAACATTTTTATTTTTAATTGTTCAAATTGGACATTGTATCAAATTTGAACTGATTTAAAATTTAATTAGTCATTCATCATAAAGCCATTAAAACTCTACAATTAAAAATTTTATATTGTTTGATGGAATGTTAGAGGAATTTCAAATTAATTTAAATTTGATACATCGCTATCCAAATAATTAAGATATATCTATAATTTTAACTTTTAGTTTGAATAATATTTTTCAATATATGTGTCATAAATATTAAATATATTATGAAATTTAAGTGTACGCTAAAAATATTTATATAAAATAAAAATATATACAAATACATTACAGCGGAGCGTGAATGCTTGCTAGTATTCTTCAATTTTGTGTTCAAGTTCAAACTTGGATGGACCTACATATATATATATACCCATAGCAACAAATAAAATTTATTTGAATTTATTGTTTAAATTGGGTTATTAATTTCTTAGCTCCTTTACCTTAACACAATTTTCTTAAGAAAAATTATCATTACACCTCGCATTTTGCACTTCTTATCTGCACATAAAAATATTTATACTAAATAGATAATTTATTTATATCTGAATTTATAAGTGTTTATGGTTAGTATAAAAATATTTATCACTTTTTCTTTCCTAGATGATTATAGAAAAATTGAAGTTAAAAATTTTGTTGCACAAATATAAATATAATTTGTATAACTTTTAATCCTAATAATGCAAAATATAAACACTTTTATTATTAAATATAAATACTTTTTGAAAGAAGTATAAATATATTTAGGATATAAATAAAATGTGTAGTTAAATGATGTAATTATCATTCATCTTTTCTTATTAAGGTGTTATGTGCATGAAAATGTCTTATTGACAAGTTGGCAATATTTTTTAAATAAGTAAAAGAAAATCACAAAACCAGTATTATGGGAATTAATGTTGTGTTTTCTCAATCGGTTTGACATATTGCTAACTTAATTATATATGAAATATTTCTCTAGTTCAATAGCGTTTGATTATTTACCAAAATATTTATATATTGTACAAGAGGTTAAAATTTTCAAATAATTATTGGCTCGACAAGTGGAAGAGAGAAATTCATGCCTCACCTCTAGCCTAAAACCAGAAAAAGAAGTAATTTTTTTTTAAGGATTATACAGTTACCATGGTAAAAATCAACCGTACGCAATAGAATTGAAAATGTTGAAAATTGCTGAAAATAAGGAGAACATATATGTACAGCTGTTGACTAAGAATAGAACAAAGGTCAATGCTTCCCCATCCCCACTATAAATAATCCTCAGCCAAATCCATACTTCCATCAACAAATCAAATATTACTATTCATCTCTGTTGTAGTTTAATCGTACCACCTTTACACAACCAAAAAATATAACCATGGTGTCTTCAAATCCATCTATCACATGCCTCCTCATTGTATCCCTCATCCTATCTCTCTCTGCCACCACTACTGTATCCACATTTATCAACCCTCTGTTGATTCCATCATGCACTGGCCAGTTCAATCCACAGAAATGCATCCAGGATTTCCAAGCCGCTTACATGCACGCTGCTTCCGGCGAGATTTCAGCTGTGGTTGATGCCATTTCCATGGCTTTCAACTCCATCAACGCTGCAAAGGTGTGCGGTAGCAGCATTCTCCACTTCCTACCGAATATCGGCTCCGGCTCCGGTTCTGGCTCCGGCTCTAGTTCAAGTTCTGGTTCGTCCGGTGGCTCAAGCTGGTTCGGCGGCTCCATCTGGGCCGGTGGCTCAGGTTCGAGTGGTGGATTCGGCGGTGGATCCAGCTCACCTGGCGGTTCAAGCTTAACCCCTGGTTCAAGCTCAGCTGGTGGTTATGGCTTGATCCCTGGATTAACATCACCACCGGGCTCAGCTGGTGACTCAGGCTCTCCACCGGGCTCAACTGGTGACTCAGGCTCTCCACCGGGTTCAGCTGGTGACTCAGGATCTCCACCGGGCTCAGCTGGTGACTCAGGCTCTCCACCGGGCTCAGCTGGTGACTCAGGCTCTCCACCGGGCTCAGCTGGTGACTCAGGCTCTCCACCGGGCTCAGCTGGTGACTCAGGCTCTCCACCGGGCTCAACTGGTGACTCAGGCTCTCCACCGGTCTCAACTGGTGACTCAGGCTCTCCACCGGGCTCAGCTGGTGACTCAGGCTCTCCACCAGGCTCAGCTGGTGACTCAGGCTCTCCACCAGGCTCAACTGGTGACTCAGGCTCTCCACCGGGCTCAAGCATGCCACCGCTCTCAGCACCTGGATCTAGCTCCCCACCAGGCTCAACCCCCGGCTCTAGCATCCCACCAGGCTCAACCGGCGACTCAAGCTCACCATCAGGCTCAACTCCTGGCTCAGGCTCAACTCCTGGCTCAGGCTCAACCGGTGGTTCAAGCTCAACCCCTGGCTCAACCGGTGGTTATGGCTCAACCCCTGATGCAAGCTCAACTGGTGGCTCAAGTTTAACTCCTGGCTCAGAACCAACTGGTGGCTCAAGCTCGACACCTGGCTCAAGCTCAACTCCTGGTTCAAGCCCAACCGGAGGCTCAGGCACAACCGGCGGCTCAGGCTCAACCGGAGGCTCCAGCACAACCGGAGGCTCAGGCTCAACCGGAAACTCGGGCACAACCGGAGGCTCCAGCTCAACTGGAGGCTCAGGCACAGCCGGAGGCTCCAGCTCATCTGGAGGCTCAAGCACAACGAGCGGATCAATCTCAACTGGCGGCTCAAGTTCAAGCGGTGGCTCAAGCTCATCTAGTGGCTCAAGCTCATCCAGTAAGCAAGTCAATTATCAGTGTGTCACCACATGCACTGAGAGCTTCACAGTTGCGGTACAGGAGCTTGACAAGTCATCTAAGGTAAGATGGAGAATGTCGGGTTTAAATAATATACTAGCTAGTGCAATTAATATCATGTTATATATGGTTCAATAATTTCATATTTATTGTTGTAGATTTCTTGTATAAACGCAGATTACTGAAGCCTACTGGCTTTGAAATATCTTTTTTCTTTTCTAAAAACAACCTATTATTGCATATTTTATGAATGATTAGAATATTAGACATCACTATTTGAAAGAATGTATTTTTTGAAGGTCATTAATAGGTTTATCTTGACTGAAGCTGAGATGTAATAAATTGTGTTTTTTGGTTCTATGTATGCCAAAATAGGTATTGCAAGGCAAGAAGAAGATGTCGCAATCGGACTTGGTCCAGGTGAAGCAATGCGTGAAAACTGCATCCGAAAAGGCAACCAAGTGCAACTCGAGTTGCAAGGGAACAGACAGCACCACCAGGACAACAATTGAGAACATGACCAAGCAGTTCATGACCTTCGCTAAGATGTCGCTCAATGCCTGTGGCACGATCAATGCCGTCCCCGGTGTCCCCGCCGTCCCCGCTAATTAGACGCATACACAGAGTAGTTCTATATTCTGAGTCAAATAATGGGCTTCCTGTTTGGTGAAGTGTTAACACTTAATTAGGTCTAATAAGTGATCTGATCAAATTATATATCTTGATCATTCTTAATTAGGTCTAATGAGTAATATGATGAAACTAATTTTGTCTGGGAACTAGGTAAGCTATGGTTTCCATGATACCATCTTCCTTTTTTGTTTTTGTTTTTTTTGTCATTTTTTTTCCTGTAACATGTGAGGGGTGGACTCAAAAAAGTCTTGCACTCAGAAATGTAATATTATAATTATGATTGTCTATAATATAAATTGATGAAAATGATCATAAGATATGATCATGAGATATAATTATATTTTGTTTCACTTCTCTTGGCTTCATTAATTTTGGGACTTATCTTTGGATACTTGCTGATATGTTCAATTAGCATTATGATTTGTGCATTTCTTTGTCACTGACTTTGCTCCAGTTACAAAGTCACATTTCAGCCTAATTGCCTCATGAGTGCAATAAAGGAAAACCATGTAGGAAAGACAATATGTTGTATATTTAGTTTAGAGGTGGATTTCAATACCACAAGTTTTTTGTGCCACAAAATGTCACAAACTCATTTTTTAATTTATATTTTAAAATTTGACACTCAAATTTTAAGTTCAAATTGTTGATATTGTTAATTTTTATGAAAGATATATGCACGTAAAATTTCATGATTTTTAGAATTCATTTTGTACTAGATCAAACAGTTACAATATTAATGCATAAAATTAATCAATCATACTTAACAAGATTTATTTATTTTGTGACTACTTGATCAAGCATAAAATAAATTCTAAAAATTATCAAATCTATCATGAAAATGAACAAGATTAATGATTTAGATTCAAAATTTAAATGTCAAATTTTAAGATATAAATTAAAAAGTGAGTTTATGATATTTTGTGATATAAAAAAACTCGTGGCATTGGAACCAAAGTATATATATATATATATATATATATATATATATATATATATATATATATATATATATATATATATATATATATAATCAACTTATGTGATTAGAAACTGGACAAAAAAAGATAAAGATATTTATAGTACTACATAAATTTTGAGTTTATTTGGCATTTCTTTTAATCTAAAAAAAAATTAGAATGCTTGTTTCTTTTCATGGGGCCTATATATATAATAAGCACAGAATCATAAGCAACAGCATAATTTGTTTCTACTCACTAATCCTGATGTAACTTGCAATATCGCAATCCCTGTCTACAGTACAATAATATTCAAATACACTACAGTCATAATTTGAGCACTCTCTAAAGGAAATCTGTAAAGAGGACATTTTTGTGAATAATTTTATGCAAGTTCATGAATAGCTGCACATCAATGCAATATGATTTCCGACAGGTTAGATACCGAGAAGGGTAACGAAGACATTGTTTATTTGTATCAGTTGTTTCTTGTTAAGTAACTACATAAAACTTAGTGCTGAATAAAGACATTCTCTTGGAAGTGTCTTCATTTGAGCGTGTGTATTGAGTTTGGCTAATATATTTTCATAAACATTTCGGTTTGAAATATTTATGAGTTAAATTTTGAAATTTCGCGTATGAAACGTTGATCCAAATAACTCAATTAATTATTCATATCAAAATCTTAGATAATACCAAAACTTACCATTTTAGATTTTTTTGAACTATTTTTAATGATTTTTAGAAGATGACCCTAAAAATAAAAAAATACCAATATTTGGAGGTCAAAAAGGGTCATCTTTCAAAAATCATTAAAAATAGTAAATAAATTCTAAAAATGATAAATTTTAGTATTCTATAAGATTTTGATATGAATAATTTATTGAGCTACTTAAATCGCCGTTTTGGGCACGGGATTTTGATGACCCTAAGCATTTCGTGCGAAATGTTTATGGAAGTACCGTAGCCAAACTCTATATATATATAAAGCTAGCATGAGTTTAACTCAAAAACCTATCGAATCGATTTAAATTTTCAATTCAAGTTTCTCAATAAATTATTCATATCAAAATCTTGTAGAATATCGAAATTTCTATTTTTAGAATTTTCTAACTATTTTTTTCAGATTTTTTTGAAAATGGCTTATTCTCATATAAAAATATTTATTATTTTATTATTATTTTAAAATCATTTTCAAAAATTCGAAAAAAATAGTTAGAAAACTCTAAAAATAGGAAATTTTGATATTTTATGTGATTTTGATATGAAGAATTTATTGAACTACTCAGATTTTTCATTTAAAGCCGTTTCGATCTTTTTTAAGTTAAGCTCACCCTAGCTTTACTTTATAAATTCTTTATATTAAAATCTTGTAGGATACCAATATTTTTTATTTATAGGGTTTTCTAACTATTTGTTTAGGATTTTTTAAGATGAATCTAATAATAATAATATAATAATAATTTTTTGCATATAAAAATAGTCCATTCTAAAAAAAATATGAAATAAATAGTTAGAAAACTCCGAAAATAAAAAAAATAGTATCCTATAAGATTGTGATATGAAAAATTTATTAAGCAACTTGGATTTTTCATTTGAGGTCGATTTGATAAGTTTTTAAGTTAGGAGCACCATAGTTTTACTATATATATTAGTAATTTATAAAGAACATGTTTGTCATCATGAATATTTATTTGTGCATGTAATAATCATATTACAAAAAAGTAGTTGTGCTAAAATTATTTCTAAGTATGAAAATACTTGAAGCTTTAAGTTATTACTTTCTAGTTTCAACCCTGACATTCTTATCGACTCTATTCCAATATATTTGTATATAACAAGTTGAGAATCAATTTTATTTAGAAGAAAAAAAAATCATATCTAGTAAATAAAAATATCAAAATGAAGATTGGAGGAGTGAATAATAAAAAAAGAAAATTAACAACAGTTCGCTTAAGAAATTCAATAAAAATTTGAATAAAAAAAGATAAATGCACCTTATTATATAAATGCACCTTATTATATAATATTGATGTAATGACTTCATTTGCTTGCATGTTGCTAGTTGAAAGAGCATGAGTATTTTCTTCATCCATCTCAAAGACCTTATTAGTAATCGGTACATATTCGCTTGCTATATTTTGATTGTTGTTAGCATCACTCACAATAATTTGAATATCTTTCTCTATCATTTTTAGTTCCTCAATTGTGACAATTTTATATTTGATCTTCCTCTACAACACTACTGAATAGATAGTTAAGTGTAAGTGATTGTGGTTTATGAAAACGTCGAATTCCAATGATTTATGATAATTTTGTTATTTCTTTTCTAATATGCACATTTTTTCCTTATATCTTTATTAGAAATTATGATAACATAAAAAGAAAGAAAGAAATGGTATTTAATATTTTTTATTATGGCAACACTTTTTTCCCCTTTTTTGTTATGAGAGTATTTCTAACCATGTAAAAGGATAAATATGTACATATAATATTTGAAAAGAAATAATATAATTATCATAATGAGAGAGAGATGATAGATCCGACTTGCAATTAAGAATGCGCAAATCTATGATAAATATTTGTGTTGATTGGCGAAATTAGATGAGTAAATCTTAATCATTTTAGGATCAGAACAATACAATCAATGATTGAAATTAACTTTCAAAATTGATTAATCAATCTGAACCGTTGTAGGATTATAACAATTACATGCTTAATAAAAATAAGATATATAATCAATGTTTAACTTAAATTGTATCTCTTCAGGACTTACGTCATCTTGATCTCTTTATCTTTTTATACGATGTTCCATTTCAATTCTTTAATCTTTGTCAAAATGTGACATTTTTGTCTTTTCAAGAATTTGACTATGGCCTAAACAGATATGAATTAAGTTAGTTGTTTTAAGATTGCTCATTAATCCTCTAGTCTCTGTCAATCTCAACCTATGAAGTTTTCAATGTATGAGGGGAGAGAGATCATTCCATATAAATATATAATACAATTCAAGGATAGCACATGAACAAAATATTTTGTCAACTCTTGCTGTTATCACCCCCCCCCCCCCCCCCCCAAACACAAACACTCTCCTTTTAAAACTCTAAGAGTTCTAAAAGCTAATTCAGACTTCTAATATGAAAAAAATATTCTCATAATCTGGTGAGCAATTGAGATACTAGTGAGAAAAAATATCCAGTCTCTGAAATTGAGTGGAACCAGCAAAATGATGCATGCTTTTTCATACAGAGTACAGTTCCCCCAGCCATAATCTTTGATTCTGGATTTCGACGATGTATCTCAGTAATCAACTAGTTGTGTGTAGAATCAACTCCAGAGGGTCAGATATAATCTGTCCCCTGTACTTTGAAACTAGATGCTTTTCCAAAATATTAGGAGCGTGTACGAAGGTCTAATCAAAGTCGTTCCATGTGCATATAATTCGGCTCGAGGCAGGTCTCAGGTCACAGGTATAAAGAAGCTGGTGAAAAGCCAAAAACCCTACTTGTTAATTGAGGCATATTTTGAGGTCACACAACAGAGCATGAAGTATGAAATCAGTGATGGAGAAATGCCAGTCTATGTATACATAATGAGGCCAGTTGGATTATTGGGATATACATTCATAAATTCGGAAATGCCAGTCTGTGTATAATGGAGATTAGAGAGCAGAGTTAGCATTTATTTTTTAATTTTCATATCTCTCTTATGGCGAAGATGGATGTCGAATTGTTGAAACTTTAGTACAAAATAAAAATACTTCCTATGTGGCGTAAGAAGTCACAACTGTCATAGAAATACAGATTATATCCATTACGTCTTTACAGAAGGATATCAATTTTGTCCCCACAGAAGTGTATTAAATTACCTGAACTTAGTATCAACCCACAAAATTCATCGAGTATGAGTTCTTAGAAGTTCGGTAGCCAACATCCTGGTACCTAAGCTCTACCAACCCAAACAATTTAGTAGAAACTCAGTTTAACAACCATGACAATGTACCAAAATGGCGAATTACTTGAATTAGCTATCTTCTTTTTATGATAATTAAAAAATCAGCTTCACACAAAAAAAAAAGGCTGGTACATACCAGCTACCAACCTGACGAGCATAAAAAGAAGATGGCTAATTAAATATCAGCTTCACAAAAATGTGGAATGCACAAAGAGCAAAACAGGACCTAATTAGCATGGTAGACCATCTACAATATCATTGCATAAGAGATACAATCAGAGAATGCACCTCCTACCATCATACCAGCAAAACAAAGCACTAGTTAACAAGCTAAACTAGCAACATATTTTCAGATAATTGCTATGAATCTGCCCAAGGAAGAAAAAAGAAGAGAAAAGAAAAACTAAGAATATATCCTAACTATCACCGGTCAAACACAAGTCAATTGTCATGGTATAAAAATTGATCTGGCACTGATGCAGGGTCGAGCTCCCAAAATCCCCTGAGCTTCCCACCACGCTCCTCTGTCAGACTAATAGCAGGTATCCTATGTGAGAATATAATGTACTCACCTACGGGTATTTCCCGTTTACCTAAACCACTCTCACCGACCCTCTCTGGCATAAAAACCGTCCTATAACCAGTCACCTGCCTCAGAGGCCAGACAACTGTAGACCCCTCTCTCTGCTCTTCAATCTCCACTATGTCAAACTCGCATGTCACAAAGTTACTTTGTGTCCATCTAGCCGACCAGTTTTTGTAGACTGCCCAGATCTCACCAACTTCAGGCAAGATCTCATAGTAGTTGCTTCTCCTGTGATGCCTAGATGAGACTATATGGGAGAACGTGTCGGGGTTGTTGAAAATCATGATCTCATGTTTGACCTTGAACTTGCCGCAGCTGACCGGGAAAGTGGCATTAAGCCACTCTCTCTCCACCTCTGACCTGGGCTCTGCCTCGAGCCAGCTCATATGCACTTTGAACGGCTCCGGCTCAACCTTTCGTATATACCCATAGTATTTTGGGTAAGTGTCTAGGTCAGAGTACACAGCCCAGATCTGGCCCCGCTGGAACTGATCACATGTTCGACACATCTCGAAGTTGTGAAACTCTGTATCAGGATACTCGTACTGTCCATAAAAATGTGGCTGGGGTGATTTGCACCTCTGAGTCGTGGTGTGCTCATTGATGTTGTTTGTTCTGCCGGTGTCTCCATTTAAGGGGTCAAAGCCACCAGGCTTTGCCGATTCCTCTCTGTCATTCCTTTCCTTACACGGAGTTTGGGGCTTGATCAAGTTGATGGAGATTGAAGGGAAAGCGGTTGCAAAGTTGCTTGGGAGGGCAACTGTGTCGAGCTCAAGAGAACCTTCTGGAATATCATCCCTCTCACTACCGCTCAGCCGGTAAGCTGGTACGCTATGGGAGAACCTAAGTATCTCTCCATGGGGTACATGAATTGGTACCCAGTTCTGTATCCGGACAAACACACTAACAAACCCCTGGACCTTGACCAAGGGAACTACTCTAATTCCACTTGCACGAGAGAAATCAGAGAGTACTTCCACAACCTCATATTCATACTTCCTCTTTTTCTCTGTTTTCTGGCTCCATTTGATATCCCAGTCCTTGAAGATTGCCCAAACCTCACCTTTTCTAGGTAATATGACATATGAGCCACCTTTCTTCTTGTCCTTCGCATCCAAGACCATATGAGAGAACATGAGGCGATCATCTGTTGTTTCAGTTTCACCGAAAGTATAGTTACCACATCCAACTGGTAACTCCTCATCTGACCATGCAGCCTCAGCTTCATTAACTGGTTTATGCTCGAGCCAGGTGTACTTAACCTTGAAGCCAGATTCGGTGGAGACATTACTGATCCGGCCATAAAACCGAGGCATTCCATCCAAGTTATCGTAAAGAGCCCAAATCTGGTTGACGGCAAATTTCCTTATATCTTTAAGCTTGTCAAAATCGCAAAATTCCGGGTCTGGGTACACAAATGTGGCTTTGGAATTTTCTGACAAAGAAGCAGCACCAGTTTTGGTTTCTGTACAAGAATTAGGATAGGTGCCACCATTAGCAGATCGAGAAGCTGCATCCCCATCGACAGCCAATCCACTTGGCTCCACCTTCTCTTTCCGTTTCTCATTATCCTTTTCTCTCAAGTCCTTCTCAATACTGTTACTAGCATTAGTATTGATATTGGTTGCCTCAGCAGAACCATAACCATTTCCCTTACTCTTTGCCTCAACTCTTGCCTTCTTAGCAGCAGTTGAAATACCAGCTTCAGTATTGTTGTTATTGACATCACGTTTGAAACGTGTTGACCTCCTAAGAGGCGAAATGGAGTCGGCAGCATGGGCTCCACCATCAGTCTGCTCTCCATCATCACGTTTTGGGTTAACAGCTGGGTAAGGATTAGCTTTAGGACTAGGGTTAGGATTCTGCTTTGGGCTTGTATCAGCATTTGATTGGCTCGTATCCGCACTAATTCTTTTACCCCTCCTTTGGCCCGTAACAGTGTTCAAGCCACTTGAATTGGATGTGCTTGGTTTAGGATTAGGATTGCTTTCAGGTTTCCTGTCCACTCCTGTGCTGTTCCTTGTGGTCCCTCCAACTCCTGACGTTTGTGTTTGTGCTTGGCCTGGAAACTGCTGAGGCTGATTCCTAGCTCCAGACATGTGCCCCGGGTTTGGATGTGGCGATGGGTTTGCTGTGAAATTCCTGGAGCATTTCACACAACGCACTGTCTTAGACAACATATTGCGGTAGTACTGGTGCTGGGTCCTGCAGTTAGGGCATCCTGTCCAGAAAGTGAAGCTCTGCTGTGGTTGCTGTTTCGGTTGTGGCTGTGGTTCCTGTTGTTGTCTTGGCTGGTTTGAGCTATTGAAATTGCTAGAAGAGTTCTGAGAAGAATTGGTATCTGTGCTCTGGTGTGGACCTGCAGGCCCAACAAAGCGATTCCTCTTGATATCATAAATTGATCGCTTGGAGCGGTCTGACAAGGTATTGTTTGCTTCTGCAACCAGCTTAAATGCTGTCTCTGCTCCTGGCAGTTTGTTCTTGTCAGGGTGTAGCAAAAGCGCCAGTTTGCGGTACTGTTTTTTTATCAAGATCTCATCAGACAGAGGCTCCACTTGCAAGATCTTGTACCAATCATACTGGCCATTGACCTTCAATTGGGCTGAGCAGTGTACCTCACAGACTGCCAGTAGCTGAGAGATGTTGTCAAGTTGTGGGAATAACCTTTCCGCCTTCAGTGCCATCTTTTTTGCACCAGCATAGTCTTTGTCATGTAGTCTTTGCTCAGCAATCTCCTTGGCACGAACTGCTTCTTCCTTGTTGCACTCCATAGGATTTGAGAAGACCTGGAAAAGTAGCCCAAAAGAATTTGAGATTGTAGTAACACAAACTAAATTGGTTGAACTTGATGGCAAGTAGACTTGCAGAATAAATTCTAAAGTATGCCCAATGTAATAATGCAATTTAATTCCAGAGGAGCCAGTGGGAAGGGCATCAAAAAGATGTTAACGAGCCTGACAGTAATCCTAATCTTAAACCTAGCCTGCCTAATCCAAGCAGCTTAAACAATGCTACGATCCAGAGTAAAAAAGCTATTGCGGACTAGAGCGAACCAAATGCTAGTGAGACCCCATATCAGAATCCTAATCGTAAACCTAATCTTGACCTCAACTCGGGCATGTAAACAAATATAAGAGTGAACAAAATAATAGACTGCTCCTAGGGCTAGCAAGCTGGTATCAGTATGCAGATGCTGGTGGTACAGAACCCGTGTTGAGATGTTAATCTTGTCATGCTTTACCAACCACTAAAGTAAATTGCTTATAAAATTACAGTTGAATCCAAACAATAAATTACAATCATGCTCTACAAAACCTCTGTAAAATCTACACCTCACATAAAAGTAATATCTAGGGTATACAAAGGCTTGGAACTTTCAACTACCATATCCTATTCTGGTTTCTTCATCAGGTACCAAAATTGAGTCTTCCTTCATCCTCACTTTGTAGGAGGAAGGTTTACGCATTTTCCAGAGAAAAGATTCAATGAGAGTTATCGTCCTTTTTTTTTATTTAATCTTCCATTAAACATACACAATTTCTTTCATTTTCTAAGGTATACCTTACATTTCTGTGAATTTTGTATATACACATGTAATTGACTATACATATAACCTCACCTGATCAATTTATGAAGAGAATACTTCTCCCAGACACTAGCTTGATGGACTAGTTAAATATTCAACCTGCAAAAGGAAAAACAATAAGCTTAGTTTGTACAATCCAATAACCCCGATATCTTTGTTTGTTCAATTTCTCTTGGCTTTGCTTATTGCTAGTTGAAGAACTGAGGTTGTGGTTTATCCAAGGAACAATTTATGCGCAGTTAATTGAGGGAACTTTAGTTGAATTAATAGTGAGTTGAATACTTCGTCTAAATGAGTCTCAATTGGCCTTGATTAGGGTCAGTTGCAAAATTGGGCTTGCAGCATCATTCCAAAAAGGCACCTTCTCTCTACCAGAATTTAGCAGGTAAAATTTTTCTTACTGGACATTATTGCAGCACTAGTTTTTAAATTGCACAAAACCGAAATATTTGACCAAAATTTAAAAAAAAAATTGATATGAGTTTGATCAAGGAAATAGTCTTTTATTTCACAACTAAATAACAAATAAGAGTGGTTGTAGAGAAATTATTCACTAAACCATAACTTAGGAACTTCAATTTGACAACGGAGAAAATATAAACCATTCTTTTCTAGGTGAAATAGAAACCTGAAACTGGAATGAATATATAACGTTTAGGATAACTTTTAGCTGGTACACAGTTGTAGCAATCAAATTAAAATAGAAAGTCTCTACAATATAAAACCTAAAACCAGCATCTTAAAAAGTATATATCGAATCAAATTATAACGGAAAAGTCAAATGAGCTGAAGGTCAAAATCGCAAATAATTTTTCTGAAATTAAGTCCAAATTTTTGTTAGTTGCTTTTTTTCCAAAAATATTGTCAGTCAAATAAATGAAAGAATTAAGGTCAAATAAGCTGAAGGAAAATCAATCACAATAAAAATTAACCTAATCTTCAACTGTCACAAACCACTAGTATTTGATTAAGGTCTTGACACAAAGCAGAGGTTTGTTCAGAGAGGGAGGATAAAAGAGAAAATTAAAGAGAGAGGTTTACAAATCTGTGCTTCGGAGTTGCAAATGCCCAGCATGAGAAAGAAGGGAACAAGGAGAGGGGGGAAGACTGGAAGGGATTTACAGATCCCGTGCTTTCAAGTTGTAAATGTCTGGGTTTAGGGTTTAGAAAGAGGAGGGGGCAGGGTGGCATGTGTGAGAGCGAGCGAGAGAGAGAGAGAGAGAGAGAGAGAGAGAGAGAGAGAGAGACTAACAATTGTTTTTCCAAAGAGAACAGAAAGATACCAACAAATCCTATATTAAAGGTTAGATTTGAAAGATGAAAGGTCACTGTGACCAAACACCATAAATGATTACAACAACATCATACAAAAGGAATATAATTTAAATACTGTATTTAACAAAATCTTTATTGGCCACCTAGGCCTTACTATTTTTTTTTTTTGAGAAATCACTTGAGCCTTATTGTACTTTTATCAAACAAATGTTATTATTTATTCTGACAATGAAGGATGATCGATTTAAAGTACGGGTCAGGTTTCACTGACAATGGATTAACCTGAACCTTCCCCATAAACAACTTCTGAATTTTAATATCCAAAACTCGGAATTTGATCAAAATATGTAAATCATAGACTAGAAAAAATGATTACACGATGCAAGACTTGACACTTCAAATTTCCAAAAATCCGTATTTGCATGCCTTCCATGAAACATCAAATGACCCTCAAATTGAATGAAATTTGACATTAAATCAGTGTACAGGGCTAACAACATGTCTACAGACTTTATTTAATTGTTAAATGATTTTCGGACTTAATTAAAGAAGCATTGTCAAGATTGACTTTCTTTAATTGCCACCATGATGGTATCACATATGAACTGAGATTGTTCTTAAATATGTGTATAGCAGTGGTTTTAAAATTGTGTAACTGAGCTTTAATCTGCTGTCAATTTAACAACACTAACCCAAATTTTACTGGCAATACTAACCCAAATTTTAGCACCTAAGAATCAGCAGTGCGATTATGTCAAAGGTAAGCCACACTAATAGAGTGATTAAGCTCAAACTTCAATTAAGCCTCAAGTAACCAAAATACATTGCATACCCTTCAAATATGAGCTTTCATTGTTCCCCTCTGCCTAAAATTGGTCCCAATTTGGGGCGCCACTTAAAACCTAACTGGAATTTTTTTTCTTGAATATCAAAACTATGAAAATTTTAACACAAACTGTCAAGCTGGGAGTTACCACAGATAACACAGGCACGAAGAAGGGGCCAGATTCTAGAGATGAGAGGCGGTCGAGTGGGACCAGGCTGCCAGGTCGGAAGCGAGACACATGTCGCACAGAGCAGCGGAGGCACCGAGGGGATAGTGACTTCACTGTGGAGAAACGAGCCCCGCGCAAGCTACCACGAGCGAGGATCTAAACCCTGGTGTGAACCCCCTCTCGTTCTCGCTATCTCGGCTGGAGGTGAGACTTGAAAAGGGGCGAAAAGGAAATGGAAACGACGAGTGTGATTGGAGGAGGGAGGGGGGAGGCAAAAACAAAATATGGAAATGGAAAAAGGTCGATTTTAGCCCTGTCTGCTTCTCGTTTGTTTGTTTCTTTTGGGAGAATTCAGTCCTGAAAACTTAAGATGATTCCTATATTTTTATTTGCACGTGAAGTTGCTCCTTTTCAACTTTATAAAAAAGAATAAGTTAGATCTTCAATTTTTTTTTAAAAAATTAAATCGATTTTAAATTTTAAATCATAATAAATAAGTCTTTGAATTTTTAAAATAATGTAAATTTTGATCCCTAAATTTTTTTTCAAAAAATTAAATTGATCCTTAAGCTTGTATTTATATCTAGAGATGTCAGTTTTTGATTCGACTATACGGGTTGACATTCAATTAATTATTTTTTATAATAATAATAAAAAATAGTGTATAATAAGTGTATAAATTGGTCCGGTCAGGTGGAGTTGATATTATTTTATTATTTTTTAAATGGATTGGGTTTGGTTCGAATTTGGTTGGATTCAACCTGACTTAAACCAACCCGAGATAGATAAAAAAATTTATACCCGTATCTAATTTAGTTTTCATGTGTCAAATGAAAATTTAGGGACCAATTTAATTTTTTTGAAAAAGTTTAGGAACTAAAATTTATATTGTTTCAAAAGTTCAAATTTAAAGGACAAATGGATATTATGATGCAACCCGAACTAAAATTTATATTTTTTTGAAAAATGCAAATGAATATTATGATTTAAAATTTAAGTACCAATTTGATGTTTTTGAAAATATTAAAGGACAAACTTAGTTTTTTTTAAGAAGTTCAAGGATCAATTTAGTGCAAATAAAAATTTATGGATCAACTTGTTTTTTTTTTTAAGAAAATTCGAGAGAACCAAAAAGATGAATTTTCCTTTTCTTTTTCTTGGGTGAGAGCCAAGGGGAGGGGATCCGTATCCGCTATCATAGAAATTTATGATATATTTGATGTCATAAATTTTAAATAGCACATAGTCACATTGTTACCGTAGTTTTAAATTATGTTACCTAATAGTTTAAACAAACCCTTAGTTTAAACTATTCTAGCACTATTTCATAAGTGATTATGTGCTGTTTAAACTGACATTACTTTTTTTTTTAATTCAATTCACTTTGCAAGACACATAATTAGTACTAATAAGTTGTTGATGATGATTTATTTGTTATTACTTATGAGATCATCTAATATATTATTGTTGAAAATTAATTACATACCATTTTTCAAATTTAAAGAACGGAAATATTTGTTGATGTTTAAACTATCTTGGCTTCTTTCCTTTAATATGTATTACAACTAATAATACATATTGGTTTCAAAATGATTATACATAGTTGTTGATGGTGCATGCTATCTATTTTATTGCTTTTTTTTTTTGTAAATACACATAACATATAACAAGCGCCTATGGTGCATGTTATCTAATAGATATAATAAAGGTATGGTACAAATACATGATGAGGTTAGATCAAGTTCCTTCATTTTCATACAATTTCATTTCCTTTCAAGTGTTTCTTTATTACTACTATTATTAAGATGAAAACAACCTCGGATTTGCAATTCAGGTCGTATAATTTTGTAAATGGTTAGAAAATTCTCTCTTTTTTATACAATATATAACTTATGCGTTCAACAAAACACTATGTAGAATAATTGAATGTAAACTAGCAATTATTTTTCAAAGTCTTAATATAAGTAAAAATCAAGAACTGTCATTTTACCTTATTTAATTTTCAATCATCATTCTATAGCTAACCAGTTCGTGTCTTTTGTCATTGGATCAAATAATTTTATTGAAGGTTAAGGATTTTGAAATACAATTGACTGGTTCTATCATCATAATCAACAGATTCGTTGATTTTATTTTTTATAGGTTGCAAACGATATTCTTTTTCTACCAATTTTTTTATTATTATGAACAATAATTATATCAAGAGTACATAATCCCGCCGCAGAGCGCGGGTTAAAGCCCTAGTGTGAATAATGATAGTCAACAATCTTGTTACTAGATAGGACATTTTTTCCTATTTTTTCTAGTCAACAATCTTGTGACAATCTTTTTACAATAAACTTTTTGTAGCTACCGGTATTCATAGAAATATTTTCTCTATTTTTTGTAGCTACCACAAAAAAATAGAGAAAATATACTTCAACATTAAACTTTTCCTATTTTTCAGGCAAAAAAATTGAATAAGAAGACTACCTTTTCAAAGTAAAAAATAATATAATTCGACAATTTCAGGAACAAACTTCCGTTACATTTTTAACTTGAGAGATAAAACCTACCATGATAAATAAATAAAGCTAAACGAATGTAACCTTGTACGCAAAAGTAAACATCTCTAGCTGAAAGTATTTCAATTTTTAAGCTGAAGAATAAGAGAAGTCGAATCCCATAAGCTCCGTTCGGAAACAAGATAATTTGAGGATAATTAGGAAATACAAATATCCTCTATGAGAGGTGATGATAGCTTTATTTCTTAATTATCCCAATAACAAACAAGGCCATACATAGTCTCCTAACAACGTTACGGTCGAATACGGAGGTCGGCTCGAATGAAACTTCAAACTCTCAAAAGATACTCAAACATCATAATTTTTTTTTCGAGTAAATTCTTTCTCTTGAAAAACAAATATGTTCGGTCTAACCGAGCAAATTACACAATGGACCCTAAGTACCATGCACTTCTCACTTTATCTACGAACTTCCTATCTAGTGTCTAAAACCCGCTTTTTCTGCCATCTATGCCCTGAGTCTCCAGACCATCATTTTTCAGTTAAAGAATTGTGGAAACCTTATTAGAACTATTGTGAAATTAAGGATGATTTATTAAAGATGTCTGACAAGATAATTTCAATACTTGTTGATTTTGAATTGCTATTTAGGATTCCCATCAAATTTATATATATATATATATATATATATAGAGAGAGAGAGAGAGAGAGAGATGGCTTACTCATATACTGAAGGTTCAAATGATTAATCAAATTCGTCCAAAATAATCTGCATATTGAAATCTTATATAATACCAAACTTAATAAAAATATATATTTTCTAAATTTAACAAAAATGATGGTGGATAATCAAGCACAAAATGAATATTTTACCAGCACTTTAGAGATCAGAGTCGTGCTCCAAGGACCAATTTTGTAATTAGCTCTTATGATGGTTGAAACTCTTTTATCAAGAAATGAACAAGAAATCCAAGTTTGCTGATCTACTGTGTTATATTCTTCAAGCCATGTCTGATGCAATATGCATTATGCAAAAGCCAGAAGGTGTTTTCATCTCAAAACTTTTTTAATAAATTGCATGTTAACAAGTAACTAAATGGGGAGAAATGAGCATACGAATAGACAGAGATGAAGGGAGATAACCTTTGAATTAAGCAGAACTGTTGTCACACAGCACCAACATGATTGACTCTGAAAAGAGTGTCCTTTTGCAAACCAACATCAAAACCACTCGGTCTGATTTCTTCATTAGGAGAAAACCAAGCTCACAGGGGGTCAGCGAAAAATGGTCAAAGACTGAGGAAGAGATCTCCATCACGTTAATCTAATGATTGGGTATTATCTGCAAATATACTAAAACTTTGGGGAGTATTTGCTATCTTAAAAATTAAGATGTATTTAGACAAGACTGTATGGTAACACAAATCAGCAAGTCATCCAAGTGGTCCTGATAAGGTTACGGGCACAGGACGGCAAGTAAATATAAGAAAATGAGGAAGAAGAACTGGTACCATTCAACTCCCACTTGGTGAATTTCACAAGCCAAGAATCCAACCCAACTGCAGAAACCATGTTTACCAAACCAAACCCTGAAAGATGGATGGACAATGCATCTATTGATTGATGAGTGGAGTCCTCCAGACCAGATGGATGAACAATCACTCGTGTTGAGCGCTACCAAATAACAAAAGAGAAAAAAAAATTACCTAAATGAGTCATCTCTTCTCAGAAAGCATATATGGGAAGGAGGGATCGTGTGTGTGTGTGTTGGGGGGGGGGGGGTGTTTGGGGTTCTTGGGAAATTGATGCCCATCTCTCAAATTCATAAGATAGAAAATGTATATTTTGTTAAATGCTTATGCTTATATAGTTAGCATGAACACTAGAGAAAGAACTCAAAAACATTTTAGCATACTTAAGCTTGCTATTTCATATATAGAAAGCTATGAGATGCTTATGCTTATATAGTTAATTGGATCTGTGAAAGTGCGCTCCCATATTGTGGTCATGTAGCTCTTTAGTGAGGTAAAATTTGAGTCTAATTAGCTTCCTGTAAGAAGCAGGGCTCATCCTGGTACGCAGAGGTTCAGTTGTGCCTCGAAGATTAATTTAGGTCAAAGATAATTGGAACCATATTGCGTTGATTTGCAGCTTTGAGTAAAATGGATGCAAAAGTGAGATCAATTGAGGAACTTTTGAGAATCCGTTAAGGTCAAAATGAGTTGACTAAGGCAAAATTGGGTTAATTTGTGGCTCAACTTCAAGGAAAAGTACACCAAACAATCAACTTCACCTGAGGCACCAATTCAGGGAACTTGGTTGTCTCCTGTAAGACCACATTCCTGTCCCAATTTTTACTCAAGAGCTGGATCCAGACCTCGTCAGGCAACATCTCCTTCCCATATGCTATCTCAGCGCCAACAGATGTGATGGTGATGTAAGGCATAAGCATAGGTTTCTCCTTCCTCAGGGTCTTGTAATGAGTTGGTGACTGCCCAATGGAGAAAATCAGTATTGAGTCCTGTCAGTAGGTTGATTGCCACTAGGCATTAAATCTAAGCAAGGAGAGATCATCTGGATCTTCATAATCAACCTACAAAATGGAAAAATCGTTTATGTTTTCATTGTATATAGTAATATATTTTGTTGATAGGTATACATTTTTAATCCATTTTGTGGTTCTTCCTTAATTTTCATCATGTACTTTGTTAACCATTTTTTAGAATTAAGTCTAGAAACATGATGATAACTTTCAAGTCTCAATAACAGTTTTGCCTTACCTTTACCAGTTTATTGCAGTTTGGACTGGCTATATCTCGTCTCCCTTGTATAATTGAATTTCTTAATTCTGTTTTTGTTCAAGATCTGCTGTAATGAGGCTTCTAATCTCTACATTTTTTCTCCTTTTTTAGTAAATTGAACTAGTATGTATTAGGGGCTTCAAGATAAGGCGCTGTTCACAGATCTCTATTTCAGTTCAGTACTTGCCAGGCCTGGTGCTCCTGTAGCAGCAAACACCAAACTTCTTCTGGATATAGTAACAGATAATTTTCAGTCGACTTCCATTTGTTTGTGATTTAGCTAACCTCACAGCTTAATTATAAACTTAACAGCCAGGACAGATAGTGGTAATGACATCTCTTGTACGGTTGTACCTAACACAATACCAATAATGGCAGCTCCATAATCGCGGGCTTAACTAAAGTTCAGTTTTTGACTTGGTCATACTATATTGTTATCAACGTTGGATACGGGCATGAGATTAGAGCCAACCCATACAGACTGCTTTAGAATACCTGAAATATAGAAAACTGAAAAATGTGATTATGTTGACAATCAGTGCAGTTATAGTGTTACAATATGTACCTTACTGATTATTCTAGTCCATTTTGCAGGGACCTGTGTGCGGAATTGTAATTCTCCAGCGGATCACAGAACTGTGTCTTATCGGTGACCTGCTACAAGCATAGTCACACCGAGATACCTACAGGAACCAAGTACTAAACAGAAATCACATTTGGGAGCTAGGAAGCGACTAAGCGAGCAAGAGAGAGAGAGAGAGAGAGAGAGAGAGAGAGATTATTGAGTCATAGAGAGCAAGAGACAAAGAGAGAGGTTTTTTTCTTAGGTAGGTGGTTGCTGCTCTAAATTTGGTTATTTGTTATTACTCAGGCCATTTCCCTGGTGGTTGTTATAGATGAAAATTGCATGGCCATGTAGAGAACTGATATAATTCTGTTTTTACTCTAATACAACATAGGCACCCTCTGCCTATTCATCTCATAAAAAAAAAAGAGAGAGAGTCTGAGAAGTGATTTCTTGCAACGGCGCGAAGGGGAGAGGAATTGCGAGCATTTCTTTCTATACCGAACTTCCGATGCTTAGTTGAATAAATCAGGAAATCTAAATGAAGCTTTCTTGTTCTCTTTCTATAGTGAGTTTCTTGTGCTTGGTTGAAGAAATCAGAAATTCTAAACTAAGCTGTCTTTCTAGGGGAGAGGCGCTTAATAATGTGCAATCGAAACGCAAACCTTGGCCTAAGCATGGGCTGAGTTGCGCAGAAAGTTGACGGTATGAGATCAGTTGACCTCTGGAATTTGGACATTTCTTTCATTTTGTTACCTGGTTTTTATTAGTTCCATAAGACGACTTCTTAAATGACTCCAAAAAGATAAAGAAAAGGAAAAGGAAAAGCAAATGACCAGACTCACTGAGTGTATTTTCTTCACTGACACCACAATCAATCAATCAATTTATATCCAGTGAATCAGTTCTGTGTGGACCTTGCTGTTTTGTCAATGGAGAATTTTTTTATTTCAATATTTTCAGTTTTTTCAAACTAAACTGATCCCTTCGCTAACTACTAATTGGCCACTCGAGTGTTTGTCATATTTAAGATTGTACCCTTCGTATTTATACTAATATTTTTAATGTGCCTTTCACTGCACCTGATGAGGTAGACCTAATAAAGATTAAGAAATCAGCAACAATTACTTGCTTCCAACATTAATAAGTCAATTTAGGAGGCAAACAATTTTGGCAAAAAACAATTATAATCAGGAACCACTCATTGGTGGCAGATTGTTTGTGCAAAATTTTGGATAGAGGAAGACAAAGTGGTAGTTAGGCTAAAAATTGCTAATTGTTGTTAAAAGCTGATTCCACCCAATGTAAAAAATACATCATGGGCTCTTAGAGCATTTCAAGCACCATCTGGCAGAAAACTGAAATTGTTCCTCTGAATATATCTCATGCTGAATGGGGAAGTTGCACAAATTATTGGTCACAAGGTCATCAAGCTACCACCGAAATATCTAGGTCTTTCCCTTCATAATAAAAAATTGTCTATTTCAGATTGGGGATTTATCTTAGATAAAATTGCACTTGAACTGCAAAACTGGACCAGTTCCTTGTTCTCTATGTTTTTCCAATATATGAAGCGCCAGAAAAGGTAGTTAAGAAAATTGAAATGCATAGATGCAGATTTCTATGGCAAGAATGATATGATTTGGGAGATGAAATAGCAAAAGTTCTTTTCCCATACAATCACTCTATAAGCGGCTCACATTTAGAAGGATAAAAATGAAACATCCATTGTTATGGTGGAAGACTAAAATTCTAGAATACAAAAAAATATTCGCTTATTTCAGGACTGACAGGAGTCGTATCTTCAGCTTCTGCCTTGACAGCCCTTTTGCTCCGAATGTCTGCTTCTAGATGGGCATTTGCCAATATCACATGGTACAAAGAAATTGATTGAAGTGTTATCTCTTATCCCAGCCCAGGATGAGGGATGCATGGCTGATGATCTATGTTGTCACAATAATTCTTGGCTAGTTGGTAATTGATTCTCTGTTTCGTGTAGGTGTTACTGAGAAATAGCACCGATTGGGGTCGGGGTATCCAGTAGGATAAAATTTTGAGATTTTGGGCATGGGCCGGTGATGCAAATTAAGTTTTGGACTGCAAATATTCAAGAATCTTTTTCGGAACATTTTACTGCATCTACTGGTACCACTGGTACATTTAATGAGGGTTTAGGGTTTAGGGTGTGGCTGAGAACCCATAAATGCCAAGGGCTTTCTTAGTTCTGGCCTTTTATTTTAGGAGTATATAATTGTAGGTTTAAGTCCGTGAAACGGGCTTTTAAGCCTTTCCTCAAAATAAAAAAAAGAAACCACTCGATTTAGCTCGTGTGAAAGTAAGCTTTTCAGTTGTCAGAAACTTAAACCTGATGTGGCGCACTTGCCTTTTCTCCTAACAGATTCATTACAATAGTACTTAAGAAGACTACATAACTATCGAGTCCACGAGCTATTTTTTAAATTTCTCAATTAAACGGACAGAAAGAATCACATAAATAGAGAAGGGAATAGTACCTTCTTCAAGCCTTTGTGTAGAAGAGGCACGAGAAAGATATCAGCAAGCATAATTTTTTTTTTCTTTAAAAGTTGCTCACTGGAGATCTCTGACAAAAGGATGATGAAGAAGTGATGTAGCCGTCGCTCTCTCTTCAGGTTCTGCCTTGAAGCATTGTTTGAGGAAATCTTTTCCCACAGCTGATATCTCCTCCGGAATCTCAGGATGCTGCTTCCGCATAAGGTTGAAGAAAACGGTTTGCTGAAATATTATTCAAAAGATCAATAAAAAACATTACTATAGTGATGGGTGGACAAATATCAAAGCATATGAAATTTTAATGGGGGCAGATATCAAAATCTCCGATTTTCATGTTTATAAGAGAAAATATCAAAATAGAAAAGAATTGATAATTATACTCCCAATTTTCCCTTTTGACTGTGTTAAGGATGCATCATGCCCTTCCTCTCTCTTTCTTCTCTCTCCTGATTTGGGAGTGAAACCCAATTTTATGGAAATTGAAATGACTTAATTTATGTATGCAATTAAGTTGAGAGAGTACGAATTCGAGGCCATCCCAAGGGGCTTTGCCAGTGAATATCTCAATTACTGTACAGCCCAAGCTCCATATGTCCACAGGCTTGCCATAATCACCTCCTTTTATGGTCTACACAAAAAACTAACTCCAATTGATAACTTTAATAAATCATATAATTAAAACAAAACTAGAAACATATTCTTTAAAACTTGGATAACACGTGTATGATAATGATAATTATAAGATATGGAAGAATGTTACAAATACCTCTGGAGCTCTATAGTGTGGAGTTCCTTGGTCAGAGTTTTTAAGCCCAGTAACCTAAAAGAAATTATAAAACGGTGGTATTACCAACAAAAGATGGTAAATATTTTGTTTGAAATTTTTTTTAAAATGTTTCAGAAATGGAACTTTTAATATCTTACACGCTTTGCCAGTCCAAAATCAGCCAGCTTCACAGTGCCGGTTTCATCGACAAGCACATTGTCTCCTTTGACATCCCTGCATTGATCCAATAAAAAAAAAGATTCTTCGCATTGTGTAGACCGAAACTCTAAGTATATAAATACAACATGAAAGTGTTTCGTAGTACCTGTGCATTATATTATTGGCGTGTAGGAATTCGAGACCAGTAAGGATCTGACGAGTGAAACTTCGCACAATTAACTCGGTTACAGCTCCATTTTGGAGGTATTTCCTAATTGGGCCAGGACTCACATACTCCAACACTATGCAGTGTTTATCTTTAATCTGTGACAACAAAAAAAATTGTAAGGTGTAAGAAGAAATATATCACATTACTCTTTCTCGACCAGTTTTGGATTTTTTCTTACAATCGAACTTTTTATTAAACAGTAAGTTCGACATAGGGGAAAGGGCTTACCTTCCCTCTTCCGTAATAGCGAACAATATTTGTGTGCTTGATTTTACTCAAAATATCAATTTCCTGAAATTAGACAAAGAGATAGAAGTAAAAAATTAAAAAGACAGAACATCAGTACAAAAGAATGAGAATATCATGCCATTTAATATACCTGTTCAAACTTCTCGAGGTTTATATTGTTAGCCGGGTCATTTAACATCTTTATGGCGCACGACACACCAGATTTTCTATATTAAATCATCACATGGATTTTATATTAGACAATAGTTTTTTAATGTTCAAAAGATGTGTGTAATCAAGGGTGGTTTGATATGCCCTGGTTCTACTAAATTAAATTATCAATTCAGAAAAACAAACTCAAAAAAATAGAGTAACTTGTTGCTAATCCTGCTACAATTGTTTACAGAAGTCTGATAACAAAAATAAAAGAAATATAGTACTCATAGAATGGTACCATACCACACATCAAGTTTCTTTTACCAAACCACAAATACCTGTGTCGGCCTTTGAAAACAGAAGCAAAGCTGCCAACCCCTATGCATTCTCCTAACATCCATGTATCTTGCAATGACCCTTGCGACTCGAGTGAGAATCGATGTGAGTCGTACGGATGTTCTGCTTCATTCAAATTCATTTCTATCCCACCTGTATTTCAGTCCAAACTAGTTTTATGGAGGGTTAAGATATTTAATATATTATATAACGAACAATATTTGTATTATAAGTGCCAACAAGAATTTCAGATCGACGAGGATAAGATGAAAAAAATAAAAAATAAAAATAATACAAAAAGCAATGTTTATTTTCGTATTTAAGTTAATATAATATTACAATTATCGTCTCAATGACAAAAATCATAAAACATAACATTATATATATACATAAAACCTCTACGAAGACATGCAGGATCAAATCCCGCAAAAATCATTTGAAAAGGAATAAATGCCGAGACTAACGGAAACCCTTATTTTAAAAAAAAATATATATTTAAAACCCAAATACTTTAAGAAAAGTTCTTTGATATGCCTTGGTCATGTTCTAGTGTCCCTTGTTGAACTATTTCGAGCGGTCTCCCTCGTTGGTTAGCGAGCATCTTATCAACAACTGCTAAAATTTTATCCAATTTGTCTGACATCTTCTCCATCTTTATATCCAATTTGTCTGACATCTTCTCCATCTTCGCATCCAGCTGATCAACACGATTATTTAGCTGATCAACACGATGATTTAGCTTCGCATCCAGATTATTTAGCTTTGAATCCAGCTGCTCAACACGATCATTTAGATGAGCAACCTTCTGTCGTAGATCGTCCATCTTGAATGACTGCACCTTCAAAAGTCAATTAGACTAACAGTAGAAAATCTTTTTTGCACTGCTAATGATTATATAAAATAATAGCAAGTGGGTACAGATCTGTGACAAACCTATAGAATCACATTTAGCTAGTAAACAGTTGTAGCAAACAAATTATAATGGAAAGTCTCTACAATATAAAATCTAAAACCAGCATTTAAAAAGTATATACAGAATCAAATTACAAACAATAATATCAAATGACAACACTAACACAAAAGGAATATAATTTAAATACTGTATTTAACAAAATCTTTATTGGCCACCTAGGCCTTACTATTTTTTTTTTTTGAGAAATCACTTGAGCCTTATTGTACTTTTATCAAACAAATGTTATTATTTATTCTGACAATGAAGGATGATCGATTTAAAGTACGGGTCAGGTTTCACTGACAATGGATTAACCTGAACCTTCCCATAAACAACTTCTAAATTTTAATATCCAAAACTCGGAATTTGATCAAAATATGTAAATCATAGACTAGAAAAAATGATTACACGATGCAAGACTTGACACTTCAAATTTCCAAAAATCCGTATTTGCATGCCTTCCATGAAACATCAAATGACCCTCAAATTGAATGAAATTTGACACTAAATCAGTGTACAGGGCTAACAACATGTCTACAGACTTTATTTAATTGTTAAATGATTTTCGGACTTAATTAAAGAAGCATTGTCAAGATTGACTTTCTTTAATTGCCACCATGATGGTATCACATATGAACTGAGATTGTTCTTAAATATGTGTATAGCAGTGGTTTTAAAATTGTGTAACTGAGCTTTAATCTGCTGTCAATTTAACAACACTAACCCAAATTTTACTGGCAATACTAACCCAAATTTTAGCACCTAAGAATCAGCAGTGCGATTATGTCAAAGGTAAGCCACACTAATAGAGTGATTAAGCTCAAACTTCAATTAAGCCTCAAGTAACCAAAATACATTGCATACCCTTCAAATATGAGCTTTCATTGTTCCCCTCTGCCTAAAATTGGTCCCAATTTGGGGCGCCACTTAAAACCTAACTGGAATTTTTTTTCTTGAATATCAAAACTATGAAAATTTTAACACAAACTGTCAAGCTGGGAGTTACCACAGATAACACAGGCACGAAGAAGGGGCCAGATTCTAGAGATGAGAGGCGGTCGAGTGGGACCAGGCTGCCAGGTCGGAAGCGAGACACATGTCGCACAGAGCAGCGGAGGCACCGAGGGGATAGTGACTTCACTGTGGAGAAACGAGCCCCGCGCAAGCTACCACGAGCGAGGATCTAAACCCTGGTGTGAACCCCCTCTCGTTCTCGCTATCTCGGCTGGAGGTGAGACTTGAAAAGGGGCGAAAAGGAAATGGAAACGACGAGTGTGATTGGAGGAGGGAGGGGGGAGGCAAAAACAAAATATGGAAATGGAAAAAGGTCGATTTTAGCCCTGTCTGCTTCTCGTTTGTTTGTTTCTTTTATTTCTTTTCTTGGGAACCATATAAAACAGAACCCCGTGCCTCTCGCATGCAAAGCGAGCGCTCTACCATTTGAGCTACATCCCCATCCCAATGAAACGCTATTTTTAGTTATATGTATTGTTATTTATTATTAGTTCAAAGTTTCTTTCCAGAAAACGAAGAGAGAGAATTATTTTCTCCTCCTAGCTTGAGATATTATGATATCCAATTTTTCACGCTACTGTAAGTCATTTTCCTGGGACAACTCTCATATGTCTCCAAATTTTATACTACAGCTCGTAAAATTGTTTTCTATGAAGGCAACAGACCCCTTTTGGCAGAAATTATTAATAACTAGATAAAATGTGGCAAATTTGTCATAAAATTGTTTATCCATTAAGTTTTGACTCTCGTGGTGTTATTTAGTAGAACAAATGACATATAGGAAGATCGAACTTCACATGGGTTTTGGAGACACCATTTTTTTTTATGCAGTCATTTTCTTTTGGTAGAAATTATTCATAATTAGATACATTATAGTATAACAAAGTGGCATCTAAGAAACACATAGATGACAGAGTTAATGGGGCAAAAAAAGAAAAAAAAAGAAGAAGAAGAATGTAATCACATTTAGGCCAGCAAGAGAAGATGAAATTAAGAAAGTAGAGAAAATCAGAAGAAAGAACTGAAGTAACTTGACTTCCAACTTTAAATGTCAGAACTAACGGAAACCTTACTTCAAGCAAAAAAAAAACCTTGAGTTCCAACTTCATGTGAGCATTTTGGCAATGGAATGGTATCTGGTTAAAGCTGCATTGATGTTGAGATCTTTTTCTTTACTGGCTACACCATTGAGTTTTTGTTGATATTCCCAACTAAGATCTATAACTTCCTCATTTGGTATGACTCAAGAGGAGAAGATAAGCAGGAAAATGTGATAGAGATAAGGGGTAAGAAAGTGAAAGAAATATGAACTAATAAGGGTATTTAAACCAATATATAGTCCATTTAACCAAAAGATAAAGGTTCAAAAAGACTGTTTAAATCAAGAAAAATAGTTCAAGAGCCGAAAACATACTTTTCTCTATAAAACAATTAAATTAATTACAAGTAGTGTGAAGAGAAAAAAAATTATACACATCTTTCACATTTTATATGCATAGAGATAGAGATTGAAAATGTTTTGCAAATTTTCAAGTAACTGTGTCTCACTTATTTGCAAATTATGGCATTTAAGTCAAAACATTACATGAATACATGCCAAAAAAAATTGGGAGAAAAGGAGTTAAAAAGAGAATGAAAATTACATAAAATATCAAAGGAAGGAAATTTAAACTAATGACAGCAGCCACAATTCAGGAAAACATTATTACGAAAATAGAATAGATTAACAAGCAAGAGAAAATGCTGGCCACTAAGTGACAATTTTCCTTGAACAATTGACTATAGGAGATTATAAACCTCTCAAAATTAAACAAAATGATTTACAAACTTACAAAACCCAGGTTACATTAAGATACTGACTCTGGTAAACACAAAGTAATCTGATGCAAGTTCACGGGGGTCAAAACTTAAATAGTTCAATGCAATTGAAATTCCCAAAAAGATTAAAGTGAAAAAATAAACACTAGCTGCAACCAAGAAATTAGTAGAATCAGCACAAAAACTAGCATATGACATCCGCATTATTCAACTCTGAGCATTAACAGGTTAACAGCTCCAGTAAGTTTGGAAATCCAGCTCTACAGCCTGACTAAAGGTAGACTAGCAAGAACTATGCACATTTGGTTGTGGGGAGAAACTTGCCACCTTCTTTATCTCTTAACCATATTGTGGATCTGGTTCTCTTCACACAATCAGAGAAAAGCCGATGCCTGATGAGAAGAAAATACGGGTAACTGCTAATTATTTTCTTTCTCTTTGAAGAGCAAACAGACTCGATTTTGGATAAACCTTTTTGAAATGCTATGGAACTGAACTTGCATTCAAAATGAAAGAAAACAAGATATTGTGCAAACTATCTACCACCTCTTTCTTTTCTTGAGTTATTTTATTTTTTTTACTATGATAATATTTGTTAACATTGCTCCGTTCTAGTTCTTCCAATTCCCGTCATTCAAAAATGTGAAGTGTGATATAAGTAAATTAAAGTAATAACAATAAGAGGAAGGTTCTACGACAGGTTTCTGATGCCCCACATTGAGAAGATTCCCATTTCGGATTAATATTTTAAATCCAAGCCAAGAAAAATAAAAGTCTGTACTGATGATTGCAATGTATAAAGTTTGTAATTCTTTGAAACTCCTTTTGTACAAGATCAAGAGCCCAAAACATAAATGGACAAAAATTTACCTAATGCCATCAAAGTTGGTGTCCTACTATTTTGTTCCAATGACTGTAAAGAAGAGGTCTCCAAAATTTAGAAATTTATATGTTCAACCATCGCAATAAGAACAATATCAAAGGCTCAAATTTGTAGTTTTGAGTTGAAGTTATTTTAAAATATCAATGCAGAAGAACAGTGCGACTTGATGCACGAAAAAGCCTGTGGTGCTGATTTTAATTTTTTTTTAAAAAAACTGTGTCTACCGGAACCCATAATCATACTGATAGTGATAGAAAAATCATACTGATGTTGACGCTCTATTCTTAAAAACTGACCTTTTAATCTCCAGCTTTTGAATGACAATGCCATTCAAGATAAGTTCAGAACTATAAGCATCAACACCTGTCAGGAGTTATGCAGTAGTTAGGACTTCAATTTTTCAAAACTTAAAGCAGAAATCCTGGAGATAAGAGAATTCACTGAATTTGCATATAGCATCCAGCTGTCAAAACCGATTGTTATTTTCATGATTGCAACAACCAACCATAGGTCATTTGCAAAAAAAGATATTTATCATTCACTTGTGAAAACCAAGGTCATGCCAAGTGAATATAACTACTCTTAACCAAATTTCGGTAACTCTGCCAAATTACTTAATTACTAAATCACAGTGTCTTGAATACCACAATCTCAACCTACTTACTTTTAGTTTTACATTGAGTTTCAAAATACAAGGGCATTATTAAAGAAGGGACAAGTCCAATAACCTTCTCTGTGGTAAAACCTACTCTTAATTGCTAATATCTTGATTAGTGTTAACAGCTGGGTGTTGTGCAAATATGAGAAATCATGTGGCATTTGCAAACAAGGTGAACTTAGGTTTGCAAGAAAGCAGAACAGCAATTACCCTTCTCAAGCAGCGGTCGACAAGTCTGGTAATCTTCTTCACATGAAACAAGCAAAAGGTCATCGTGTACTTTTCCTTTAATGAGAGAGCTGACAATCCTCTCCATTGGCTACACAGGTTCAGTTAATTTGTAAGAATCTAAATCAAAACTAGGTTTAGTACAAAGAAAATATACATGGACATTCTTTTGCAGAAGGCCCATGCTATTTTGTCATATTACAAAGAAAAAAAGACTTGGAATTAAAATTTGGGATTCTATTCACTACTAATTAATGTCTGAAATTGTAGAGTAAACAAACAGGAAGTACCGTTCCACCACATGCTGTGACCAGGTTTCTAACAACTTCTAGACTAGGCTTGACGCTAGGCGTTATGAGAACTCTTTTTCCCTGAAAATAAAATTTCAGACAAGATGTCACAATATGTCACCTACATCCTGACCCCTCTACTCCATATCTCATTCAAAACTAGCCTTCTATCATCTTGTCAAATGAGAGACAATGAGCAATAGGAAATTTAATATACAAAATCTATGAGAGGATTGTTATACATGATATTTCCCATCGTTAATTCAGAAGAAAGGACAGACGATATTTCCCTTGCTTTAGAAGGGTAGACATGATAACTTTCATTTTGGAGGGCCACAGCTTTTGAAGTATAAATGTATGTGCCTCTTTGTGTACTTTGTGTGTGTGCGTGTGTGTGTGTGTGTGCGCGCAAGTGCAAAAGGTACCTTCAGTAGAGGGTTATGGCATGCAGTGGCAAGAGAATTGGGCATGGAGAAGTATAGCTCCTTTTCCTTTTTGGCATCCCTCAGAATGAAACTTTTCTCATCTACAAACTGGTTTGACAGATTGCACCTTTCAAGCCAGGCAGGGGTTACAATCGGCTTACCTCGTGCCATTGCCTCTAATAAGTTTCTGGTTCGAACAAACTGATCGGCAACAAAGTGGGTCCCATCCGACATAGTGAAAGCTTCTGGGATGCCTAGCCGCTCTAAAATCTATATGCAATAAAAGTATTTAGACAAACAAAATTAATTAAAGGCAATTGAGATGCCATGCAAATTCAAAGAGCCAGAGAAATCTGGAAAAATACTTATCAAAATGAAAAGAAAACAAAAAAAATCATTGCTCATTATATTTGGGGCTGTTATTTGGCGAAAAAAAATTTCTTCAATCAAACAGCTCAAAAAATAGGGAAGATCCTTAGCAGCAATGATTTTATTACTAGTTAATTATTGGAGGCATAGTATTTGGGAAGGATGGTTGCAGATCTTATATCAAATGATCCCAGCCTCAGTGGAGAGTTTCACAGGTCAAGAAGATGATGCAGGGGAGATGGTACCTGACTGGTACAGGAGAGGTTATACAGGAACAACTGACATATAGTGGCAGAAATAAAGTGTTGTATTGTATTTGTCAGTTAGTTTGCTTGTGTACTTGGAGACTACTGTTGTAAGGGTATGGTGGTATCTTGTTGAGGCTATGATGCTCAGATGGAGACAAGTACTCACCTAGTTTCTTCTCTCTCAAGCCAATGGGCTGATGAAAGTATAATGGGAAGGTCGGTTACGTCAAAGACATCATCTGGACTCTCAGGAGGGGGGGGGGGGGGGGGGGAGCTCAATTAGGTTCTTCTGGATTTGTTTGTTTCGAGGTTTCAGTTCTTTTACTAGATATTGCGGAGATGTATTTGTAAACATTCAGGGTGTTTCCAATGGAAAAGAAACAGGCAGCACTTTTGCAATTTAAAGTACACCCCTAGAAACATGAACTGGGCAACTCAACAACAGGAAAAATGCAACGTAAAGTACACCCCTAGAAACATGATTTTAGCATCTGCAGTTACTTTCCATGATAAATGGCTCTACTTAAATGACAGATTTAATGACAGAGAACAAGAATATATTTAGTATTTTGATGAAGAAAAGAATTTTCTTCACTACACTGCCCCGAGAACTCCCAATTTTTCTTCACTTCTATCATTGGGATTCAGTTATTTTGATGAAGTAATTAATTAAGCTTCCAAATCAAGTCAAGTAAATTTCAGACCAAGGTTAAATACCTTAAAATTGCCTGCAGTGCCATATGTTGTCTGTCACTATTACTAAATCACTATTTGGTTAGCTTTTCCCTATAAAGAAATCATTCAAATAGGCTTGAGCTAATGATAGATTGATTCAGGCTTAGTAAAAAAAGATTTAGATGAGTTACAGGTAAATTTGCCAATACTTAAAGAGTCTGATATGAAATAACAGAAGCTTCCTTTGTTGCCTTAAAACATACCTTCCTTTGTTGCTTAATAACTTTCTCATCCAAGTGCTGACTCAGCAGAACCCTAGCATCAGCCAAATCTCTTCTAACTCTTAAATGTTTCCAATTTCTCACCACTGATGATTCCCCCATCTCTAACCTAAGCAGCTCTCTCTGAACAGATGGCCGATATGAGCCTCCATCCGATGCCTTATTTTGATATTTTTTAGGGGTAAAAACCGGAGACCCTTTGTCGATTTCCATAGAAGGCATGCTAATTTTCTGTTTATCTAATAAAGAAACCCTTCTCTGCCTCTTTGCTTTATCCAATAGCTCAGTTGCACTCCTTATAAAGACTCTCTTTCCTCTGCATGTAGCATTCTGGCCTGAAAATTTTAGAGATGTTGCAGTTTTGCCTAGATGGTCAGTTCCATTTGAACTTCTTGGTCTACGGGGGATGGGTGCCGACTGAGAGAAAATATCCAAGCCGGTTCTTTGAGTATTAACCTTGACTTCCTCGGGAACAACAGATCGATTCTTTGGTGCTACTTTTCTTTTCTTTGCATCATTTACCAATTCGTCCTCATTTGGCATCAATTTTTTTCTCCCTCCTCTCCTTGCTTTCTCAGTTGTTTCTTCAGCAGAAATCCTCTCTCTCTCAATTTCTTCTGCTCTTTCCGTTCCTTCAGATAAACCAGGTCTACCAGGTGAACCATCAACCAATGCCTGGATTGCTTCTACAGCTATCTGGGTATCAGGTCCCACATTATCTTCCATATTAATGGCGCCTTCCTTTTCACAATCTAATAGCTGTCCTTCATTGTCTCTTTCATTAAAAAGAGTCTTTCTGATGCTTTCATTACAAGCCTTGTCTCTTGGCTGCAAAACTAAACGGGAATCTGAGTGACCCAAATTTCTAGCTTTCTTTCTCTCTTTACCCTTTGGGGGCTGACTTTGTGGCTTTTTTCTGCCATAAAACAAATCTTTCTTTTTTGTGAAGAAGTCCCCACCCGTTTCATCCTCTTTGACATCATCCCAATCAAAGATGTTGGCCTTCTTTGCCAAGCTGGCAGATCCCATGTTCTTTGCCAGCTCTATGGTCCCAGTCTGGACAGAAGTCCAAGCCAATCTGGCAGCAGTTTCACAATTATTTAAATCTTCAACATGTTTACCTTCCTCTGGAGTAAGGTTCATGTCATGAAATGCAATAAGCTTGTCTACTACTTCTAAGGCATTTTCTTGAGAAAGGATTCCGGGCTCTTGGGACTCAACATAGCTCAAGACAGATACAGAGTCTTTTGGTGGCGGTTCTGTTGATATCGAGCTGACTTTTTCTGTCTCAAATGCCGCATCAGAAAAAAGCTGACGTGCTGTCTTGTTCTTGGCTTGATTCCATCCACTATCTGTCTCAGAATCATTTTTTTCTCTGGCTGAAGTGTCATACAGTATAGTGCATTTGCTGAGAAAATTTTGACATTTTAATGTACCATTACCAGTAGCGGTGTCCAATTTAGAGGCAAATTTTCGGCTAGCTGCAAGGGCACTGGACCGTACTGACGCCACACGAAGAGAAGTCAGTCTCCTCTGAATTATACCTTGAGTCAATATATTTAAGTGAATCTCAGTTGTAAGTATGGTTAAATCAAAATTCAGGGTTATGACAATATATTTAAAGAAGTCATGTATAAATCAAGTTTTTGACATATTTGCTTTACTTTGCACCTTTACCCATTTTTTGTAAATATTATCAAAATTAATGATTAATTATTTGATTTATTTTTGCTACTTGCCTATATTAGCTTCTGAAGTAAGGTTGAACTAAGGCTTCTTTGTGGTTGTATTGGAACATATTGGTTGGGTATCAGTGGGATACATTAGGCTTTAATTGCACGTCTCTATCACTAACAGAATTTATTTGATCATTTGGAATAATAAATGCAGGCTCTTGTTTACAAGATGATAATATATAAGATGAAATTGGTACATGCATAAACACAGAAAGAATTAGAAAAGAAGAAAAAGATGTGGAACCAAATCTGATCTTACCTGAACCACAACCTTCATCATCAGTGGAAGCATCTGAATCGACTAAACATTCTTTCTCCTTACATTCCTCCCCCAGTCTCCGTTTCTCCTCTCTCTCTCCACAGTTTCGAGTCCCACAGTCAGCCTCACATAGCGCATTCCCAAAACCAGATTTTTCTTCTGCTGCTTCTTCCCCTTCTTCTTCATGCTCTACTAGTTGGGTCTTAATCCAATCTCCCGTATCCTCTAGCACCTGTGTTTCAACTGCTGTGTCAACTGGGTCCTCCAGTACCTCTGTAAAGCCGGGACCAAGCGGATCATCCAGTGCTTGTGTCTCACCATACAGTTGAGTCGCTTCAAAATCGCATGGGTCTTCAAGCAATTGAGTCTCACCATATAAAGTCCCAGCTTTATCGTATAATTCTTCATCTATTTTATCTTTCTTCATCGGACAGTTAGTAAAAGGAGTTCCAGATCCTGATTTTAAATAAAAGCATATTAGATAACATTAATTAGTACTTATCAGTACCAAGACTCCTTAATTTTGTATTGCGGGCCAAATTAGCATTAGTTCGCCTTCATTAATCCTAATCACTTTACACAGAGACAGAGTGAGGGTTTGATCAGAGGGGTCCCAGCCCCCACCCCTCCCCCCCAACCCGACATTGTTTGTTTGTGAAGCAACTTACTCTAAACCCCTAAACCCTAGCAATAATAGTTCGTTGTTGCCACCATGGCCTGGAAAACCTACAGTCAGACCACAATCCGATCCGACCATTGGCGATTCTTTAAACCTATTGCATCTAGATATCTGAAAACTAACCAAAAATCGGTACCAAATCAGTACTGAACTTCAGCAGAGACGGAGCGAGGGGGTGGCGAAAAGCGCTTTGGTCCAAGAAATCGCAATGCTTCGCATTGGAGGGGGGGTGGTTTGAACCACTGGCCTGGCTGGTTTCTCCGACTCACCGCCTCGTCGGAGTTGCGCCGATTCTTCCTCCTTCCGAGCGTAGCGCCGATTATGTCTCGTTTTTATGCGA
This sequence comes from x Bolboschoenoplectus mariqueter, assembly GCA_037678475.1. NCBI lineage: Eukaryota > Viridiplantae > Streptophyta > Magnoliopsida > Poales > Cyperaceae > x Bolboschoenoplectus > x Bolboschoenoplectus mariqueter. Next base: position 427,123 of record CM075258.1, on the reverse strand, counting down.
TGGTCAAGTAGGGGAGAGAATTTCTTTGGGCCGTTTTCGCTCGGACTATCTATTGCTTAATTTCTTTTCTTCCATTTAATTGGGCTGATCGGCAACAAATCATTAGAGATTATGACCAGCTAGTGGGTCGGGTCTGATCAGTTCTCGGATCAATTCGTAATTGTACAAACCCGGATGCGTCACGATCTTTCTCACAAAAGTCACAAACCCTCAATTGCTTAAACCCTCCCCCCACCTCCCCCCACCTCTCTCTCTCTCTCGTCCAATCAATTAGCCATGAATCTCCTTAGGAAGAGCTTCGCTTCGTCAATTTCTCTCAGTAGTAAGCCTTCTCCTCTCGTCTCTCTCTATCTCTCTTCTCTTCTCCGCGAATCGAGGCTCTACTCTGTTCAATCAGTTGAATTCGAAGAGAGGCACTCTACCATTAACAATGAAACCGAGTATAACACAGTCGATGGATCTTCTCTAATCGCCCAGCGAAGGTAACATTATATTAGCTTCTTCAGTCTGTATAAAGTAAAAAGTAGAATTACTTTTCTTCAATTTTTAGTACCTCTCAGTTGAGTCCTTGTGATTTGTTTTGCTAATGCATGTTTCCTGTTTGATATTATGCCTGAGAGAAAAGGATTGATTTTGTTTGAATTTACTTCCTCAATAGTGTATCCACTTTGTAGTCATGGTTTTTATAAACCCCTTTGATACTATTCGTACAAGAAAATGTTTTCTTTATTTTTAATTTATGTCATGTTTCATATTGTGTAAACCACATTGGTTTAATGGGTTAACCAATGCAGATTCATGTCGACAAGCAAGGGAAGGAGCATGAGGAGCAAGGTTGAGAAGAGAATGCAAAGAGAGACGGGAAAAACCTTAAGGGAGATGAGGCGTGCAAAAAAGCTTAGAAAAAAGCTTATGACAGAGGATGAGAGGCTTATTTACAACTTAAGGAGGGTAGGGAGACAACATATTCTTCTCTTTTAGTCTCTCCCCTTGTTTGTTTTGACCCAATATCATAACTTATTTGTTAAGTATTTACTGAACATTATCTCATGACAGTTTTTAGGTGATTTCAGAATTAATACCCTGCTTTCAAAAAATGATTTGTTAAAACCACCAAACTAATCATAGAGGAAGAGGAATTTATTTGTTGCATGTTAATTGACACTTGAATTACAGATTCCAAATCTGCTGTTATTTTGAGGCTTTTAGTTCATTTTATATTTTCAAATTGTTTAGTATCATCTGCAAATAGCCCAAAAAACTTTGGCGTTAGTCGCAGGTATGGAAATTGTTTAGCGTGTTTGCACATATTATACAATATTGGGTATTATGCCTTGTTTTGTTTTTTTTTTTAGATGGACCGCAGTACCGGATGTTTCTGGCAACCGGGTGTATCAACTGAACTTTCAGAAACTTACTGTTTGTATGCCAATTCCTGTATAATATACTTTGATTTGCTTTATATTGTTTACCTCATAATTTGTTCTAATTTAGTTCATTTGAGAACTCATTTAGTAAAAACCAATATATACCCAAAAGGAACATAATGTTGCCATGCTGACTTGCCTACTAACACATCTTTCTTATCCTTTCTTGTATAGGCTAAGAAAAAAGTGGCTTTGCTTCTTCAAAAACTCAAAAAGTATGAATTACCTGATTTACCTCCGCCTCGCCATGACCCCGAGTTGTTAACCGAAGAGCAACTCCAGGCATACAAAAAACTTGGTTTTAGAAACCGAAATTATGTACCGGTTGGGGTACGTGGTGTATTTGGAGGAGTGGTACAAAATATGCACCTACACTGGAAATTTCATGAGACGGTGCAAGTCTGTTGTGATAACTTCCCAAAGGAGAAGATAAAGGAGATGGCTACAATGCTTGCTAGACTCAGTGGGGGCATTGTTGTAAATGTCCATGATGTCAAGACAATTATTATGTTTAGAGGGAGAAATTATAGGCAGCCAAAGAATTTGATACCTCTTAATACTCTTACCAAAAGAAAGGTATAATTTCCTGAAACTCACTAATTTTACCAGTAATGTTAAAAATTAATTTGCTAAGCAGGCATCATTTTCAAAAAAATTTGATTTTATTAACCCTTCTTGTGTAATTTCCTTTAAGGAAGACTAATTTTAGCCTCAACTACCAATTAGGCAATCATGCTTGATTAAAACAAAATTATAATCTGTTTTGCTTGACTTCCAATTGGAAGTAGATTGTGTTAGAACTTGGTGCTCTTATACGTACCAAACCAAAGGTGTCCTTCTATCATGGATTGTGCTTAGTTCAGGCTTTGCAGAGCTGTAGTCAGCCTCCAATAAAAAAAAAATTAATCACCTCAACCACACAAACTAAGAGCTTGTGTCATCTTCAATCTTATTGGATCAGAAGGAACCACAAACAACTAATACTTTTGATTTTATCATGACATCACAGGCCCTGTTCAAGGCAAGATTTGAGCAAGCCCTAGAGTCACAACAACTAAACATTAAGAAAATCGAGCAACTGTTAAGGCGAAAGGGTGTAAACCCAGAAGACCCAACACACATGGCAAGCATCCAACGGGTGGCCTCCACCTTCTTCCGTGCTATTGACGAACAACAAGGCACCCCTTATGTGTTCAGGCAACCTCCACCTCTTCCAGAAGCAGGTCTAACGGATCAAAATGAGGACCTAAAGGTTGACCCCAAACCTGATAATCTAGAAGAGGATAGTGATCAAGAGGAGCTTGATAGATATATTAAGGAAATAGAGGATGCAGCAGGTCAGGAATGGGAGGAAGAAGAGGCAGCAGAGAAAGAACAAGAAAATAGAATAAGGTATTGGGATAAGGAGGATTATAGAAATAGACAGAGGGGTAGATCTGAGGAAGGTAATGACAACTCTGAGGCAGAAGTGGAGGTTTGGGATGAGGAAGAAGGTAGTGGGGATGATTTTAGTACCAGAGAGGTTAAATTCAGGAGAGAGAAGAGAGAGAAATTTGGCCGCACCAAGAGCTATAGAGGCAGGGAACTCGATGCATCAAGGAAAGCATTATACGATAGATCGAGAAATGGGTTCTACAGAGATGACTATAGAGAGGACAGTTTTAATAAATCAAGTGGCAGGAGTCAAAGAGTTGAGTTTGATTCTGGCTTCAATAAGAATTTTGGTAAAGGATTTAACCGTGCTGAGGGCTACAGAGATATTGGCCATAGAAGATCAAAAGGAATGGGTCAACGAATCAGTTCTGGGTCAGATAATGACTCCTGGGTGTCTGATAGTGAAGAAGTCAGCACCCGAGAGAATTATGTAGATGTTGGTTACAGAAGACCAAGAGGGATGAGTGAGAGAGCTAAGTCTGGGTCTGACGAGGATTTTGGAAATAAAGGATTTATATCTGCAAAGGGCTACGGAGGTCTGGATTACAAAGGATCAAAGGGAATGATGAATAAAAGAGTCGAATCTGGATCTGATGATGAGTTGGATGAATCTGATGAGGATTTTGGTGGTTATAATAGATTTAGCCACAGTGAGGGCCCTAGAGAAAGTAGCCGCAGCAGATTGAGACGGGATAAATCTGAGAGTGATTTGGAGTCTGACAATGGAGAAGAACCCAGTTTGGCTGCTTCTAGGGATTATGGGTATGATTATGCAAATATTACTGACAGGTATGAAAAGAGAGACATGAATAATGGTACAGTTGGTACCCATGGTCAATTCAAAGGTGAATCTAGTAAGAAAAATAGTGATGAGAGTTGGGACAGTGATTGATTTGAACTTATCATTGTTTTTTTGTTAAGAAAGAGGTGAAGGTCATAAAAGGACTTTGAATTGTTTTGAGGGGATTCTTAGTAAAAAATTTTTGGTATAATGGAAAATTGAGGAATAACAATATTGTCATATTATTTAAGCCTCTGTGACTACATTGTCTTTCCTTATCATTTTGTTTTGCCTTTCTTTCACCCTTTATTGTGGGCCTACTTGTATTTTACAATAAAGAGTTGCTAATCCGCATGAATTAGTTGTGTTGTTACGCTAAACAAGAGGGTAAACTATAACAATTTGTGTTTGAAAGAAGCTTCACTGAATTAATGTCTCTCTCTCTCTCAAGACTTTGCAGAGGCCGCCGTCTGCATTTATTCTATGTATCAACGTATTGCATAGTTGAGGTTAGATAGCATTATATATGAGGCTAAACACTAAGATATAACCATTCATTAAGCAACATTCTCATATAACCATGTCATATATGACATTGATTAGGCCAATGAACTCGGCAACATTGTATGTGACATATATTAGGAGTTATCTTTAATGAACAGGCACCAACTCCATAACCAGGACTTATCTTTGATGAAATTATGAAGCTAACAATCTGAACAATTGAATTCTCAAGTTTCCTCTTATCATGAATGAAATTGTTATATATTTAAAGCACATGAATTACAAAATCATCGGAATAGCTTATTCCACCACCTACCAGTAATATGAGAGGAACAACATTGTTAATAAGATTCTGAGAAGAATCTCCAACACCTCTGACATTTGAATTCCTGGTTTCCTAAATTTGTTAGTGAGGAAAATTAGGGAAAAAAAATGGAATCTATATAAATTATATTATAACCTAGTGTCAGAAACCCCTACGTTTCTAGCATTTCTAGTCTATTGTTAGTAATAGGAAACCCCAATCCCCAATTAAGGAAAGGTACATGCAACCAGAACTGCATGCATGACTATTACAGCCAACATTTAGCAACCATCAGAACCTAAACTTTTAATTGGAACTAATTTACCAAGTAATCAGTGCCACAACTTGGTGCAGAACTCGTGGCGGGGCTTCTTACATGAAACAATCTCCATGAAAGAGTCTTCCAGCTGACGAGCAAGGCTGCTTGGATCATCAATAAGTGTGCTAATAAAGGTCAGCACTATGCTTCTCTCTTGCTCGCTTGACCCAAGGCTGAACCATGTCAGAAACCTCATCCGGAAACCCTTGTCAATGTAGCCCGAGCACTCCAGCCAGCGCACCACCTTCACACAGTACTCGTAATCCTCATCAAGTAGACCTGTTGTGGGCCCAACCTGGATTCCATGCCCTGATTCTGTTTCTGTTTCCGTCTCAGTCTCCGTCTCATTTTCTCTACATGTGTGTGAGTCTCCACTGTCTTCAGGGCCAGCGACAGCCTCAACATTCAGGTCAGGTACTACAGTTGCATTCAGGTCAAGCCGCCGAGAAACTGAACGCTGATGTCGACGTGCAGCATTTTCATGTGGCTTATCTGCTTCATCGCCACAAGAGTCTTTGTCGGTGTCAGTTGTTTCCTCCTCTTCTTTGGTTGGAAAGAAACCCTGAAAGATACCCTCTTCAGCCCAAGCCCGCCTCAAAATTCTGCCAACATTTCTTATCTTGAAACCCATTGACCTATAATTCATTAATTATTTAATTAGCACACAACTGACATTGACTGCAATTGTTGTTTCTAATGAATTGTTCTATATTGCATAACTTGTGCCAGTAACTCCCGAATTTAAGAGATTGTGATAGATTGGCTGATACACAAAAGACCTACCTGTAACTCCTATTACTTGAATCTCTATTTGCATGTGATCTTGGTCCTCTAGGGTTTATAATAATCTCTATGCTGCTTGTAAAGCACCTTGATTCAGAATGCCCCATATCACCTCCTTCAGTGAAAGAAATAATACGAAAGCAGTATTCTGTGCATGGCTCGAGATTGTCTATAAGAATCTTTCTCTCTGATTTTTGCAATATGTGAGGACATCTTGCAAAATTACGGTCCCGGCTTTTCCAGTGCCAGAGCTTATAGCCTTTTACTGATTCTGATAAAGTGGAGTAGGTTTCTTTTAAGATTATCACCAGAGAAGAGGAGGTGATGTGCTCGAATTTGAACTTACATGCAGCAGGGAATGAATCTGTGAAACAAAAGAATTAAATATAACTAACTGAAATAGGTGAACTAATAAAAAAAAAGTTGGTATAAATATTCGTAAAAAGATTTGCAAACCTGCTATGAGAAACAAACCATAATAAATAATCAAGGTCTATTGTTACCATTTATGAGCAGTCTGGGTCCTATATATTAAGATGAAACAAACACTATGCATCTGACAGTATATAGTTGACTCCTTTTGCCTGTTATTCTTGTATTTCTGTTATTTCTTTTTGGGTCTCCAGTTTCAACAGGGGATTAATAATATCTATAAACACCTATAATATTTTGTTTTTTATCTTTAAAAAAGTATGGGAGTCAACCAATTTTATACAATAAAATGGGGGTCAAATTTAGTATAAATATAACAATTTTATCTAAATATTATAAAATTAAGTACAAATTTAATAAAATTTTGACAAAGACATTCAATACGCGTGCATCCGACTCTGAGTTTCATTTTGCTTTTCAAGAGCTAGGGAATTCTTCATTTCTTTCAGATGGTTTCTCTAGCACTAGGTAATAAATGGTATAAATTCTTGTACAGGAGTAAGCTAGTTGATTTTGATTTTTCAGATTCTTGGTTGTTCAGACTTTTTTGGTGCTCAATGAGGCGTGGACAAATGTTACTCAAGGCAGAGAGAGAGAGAGAGAGAGATGACCAACTAGAAAAAACAAAAGATAAAGAGAGAGAAGCGCCTAGGCATCACCAAAACCAAAAAACCTAGGAAGAGAGAACCTTCACAACTGGTTTCTCTGCCATCTCTGACCTGGTTTACCCAGCTGCACCTTCTCTGCTACCACCTCTTTACCCATACACCCCTCACCCCCTACTCCTTTCCTATCCTCCTCCCTCCACCGCTTCTCTAGGTCCTTGAACTCCCAGTAGAGCAAGGCCATTTAGAAACCCACAGCAGGGAGGCTGTTGTCAGCCTTCACCTGCCACCCATTCCGTCAGGCCCAAAAAATAGAAAACAAAAGTTTTCTGTGCTCATGTTGTGCCAGATCTGATACTGTGCTGATGATATGCCGATGCGTGTGAAATCTGACAGTCTGATTCTGGTTCTCATTCCTATGAATGGTTGGAGTAATTCTCAAGGAGAAACCACTGAGGACTTGAAAATGGGTTGCGGTCAGGTTAGTACTCAACACTTATACAGGTTATATGTAGCTGTTGTGTGCTGATAGTCTGTGTAGTGTATTCTATGTTGTTGTTGTTTTGTCAGTTCGATGTCGTTATTCTATGTTTAGGAAAATATAAATAAAGATGTCGCTGATGTTTGTTTCTGTGAGGTATCTGTAATTTTTATTATAATTTTAATATAAATAAATAAATATCCATACACTGCCAATTTTGAGAACTTAAGCATAATTCGATGTCCCTTTGATTTTGAAAGTAAATCATATTTGATATTCTAATTGAAAACTGTTCAAATATACATTTTTTAAGTAGATGTCACCTCAATATTACAGAATCTGGCTGGATGGATATGGAGTAACACCTATACCGTGGCTTGACACTTAGTTAAATAACATGTTTGAACAGTTTTCAGTTAGAATATCAAATATACATCATTTAACTCGTCTCACCTCTGAGCTCAGGGTCCTGCTCTGAAGAGAGTAACAACTGATCCACCTTCTCTATGCCCAAGGAGCAAAGTCTCTGAACGTCACCAGACACTGGAAGCCGGCTAACGATGCTGCGTGCCATTTTGGCAGAAACACCATCGAGGGGGCCGACTTCTGTCTCCAGCTTCGCATATGCATCAGCCACTATATGATGTAGCTCCTTGAATCGATGCGTGCCATTAAGTAGTCTGAAGGCAATGTATATTCGCTGACAGAGGTTGTCAACCCGACGTGATTCCTTTGCCTTTTCAAGTTGCCGCCTCCAAAATCTGTTAAAAAGTTGTTCATTTTAAACTCCAACAGTTAAATATCCATGTGTAACTATATGCCCATATGAACCTTTAAAAGTGTCATGAATATCCCCACTATCTATAAACATCATGAAGTCTTTTAATCATGATAACATCAGCAATGTTGATGCTCCAATATTAGTTTCTTCTGAAAGAAAACTCAAGCCCCCTTCCCCTTGTTCATGTGTTAGTCTAGACAACCCATTAAGAATTCGGGTATCATCATCAGATACATCTCTTTGTATCTTTTAAGCATTGTCAGTGATATTCATATAAGCAAGACAGCTGATGCATTGTATTTTTCTCTTTTTGCAGTGTACAACATATGAAATTTATCTCTTCATTTATCAGCTTATAATCCATATTCATTAATTGAAAGGTCTTTAAAAACAAAAAATGCATTGGAAGGGGAACATTCTCACTTTATTATTGAAATTTAAGGAGCATAACATTACACAGGACCAATGATTACCGTATCACCTGGTTCCATTTATGATCTAATCAATACATACCAGCCAGCATGTACTGGCAATTACATACTTCAGAAATGAATAATTTCAGAACATTTCCCTACAAGGAGCTTCTAAAAGCAAAAGAGCTGACCATAAATGGGTTTATCATACATATCCTGTACTAAGGTAATGGAGTTGTACCCTCCTACCCAAAACAAATACAAGAACCAAATAAATCACGAGGAAAGAGCAATCAGAAATAAGCCCTCAAAAGTAACACTAACAACTCACACAAGAAAAAGGTAGAGTGCCTGAGGCTAAGAAATAAGTATATTTAATTAAGAAAAAGATGAAATTATTACTGACCCAAGAATGCCAGAGACCTTCCCGCAATAGGCACAACAGTAACTCCCATCAATGTTCAGAGCATCACCAATGGAAACACATCCAACCCTTCCTTGCTGAATCGCACACTCCACATGGCAAGAAGCCCCACAGAAATCCGTTTCTGTACTGCCAACTTCAGATGAACAGACGAGCCATAAGCTGGGGTCCTTGTTGTCATCAAACCGGTGGCAGATACAACATGAACACCTGAGAAGGTTCGGTTATAGTTACATGCCCCAGCACAAGTTAAATACATTCATACGAGTATGCATAACTTTTTTTCTTTACTCGAACCAGTTGGATGATAATAACAAACTAAAACTGAGGAACTGTCACATTTATTTATGCAATAGCAATGATTTAGCAAAGGCCATTATTCAGAATCATACATGGGACTGTACCTCTTTTTTACAATCCAAGGAATTATCACCAGTAGTATATCACACTTTGGTTTAAAATTGGATTGAAATTGAATTGACAGTTCTGCGGTTTGAGAACTCCATGCCACAATTTAATATATGTCAAGAAAGTAATCTCAGGTTTGCATGCATTTCCCTAGTCAGATTTCGGCATCAGCCAGCCAACTTTCGGCCAATATGGGTTGATCGAAGTATGTTCTGTTTGTTGGTTTTCCTTCTTTGCAGTTTTATTACATAAAAGAGGCTTCAAGATCAAGCTAAACAACATTAAGAAGAACCCCAAAACCATATATCTAATACCAAAGTACACTAGCACAGATGTAAGGCTTTGCAACCATCAAACATTCAGTTCACAATGGCAATCCGGGTACCAGTATTGACTGATTTCTCTTTGACTCTATTACAAAATTGTATTCTTTAAATGAAATTTAGGCAGGCAAATAGCCTACCTCTTCAACCAAAAAAACAAAAAAAAAAAAAACAAAATCAATCTTAGTGGTACCCCTGAAGCAGAATGCAGCTCAATTGTACACTAATTGGGGTAACTAGCAAACAATGAAGTTATTGGGCCATCAAACTCATCTTACCTCTTACAGAATGATTCCTGTAAGCTGACATCATTCTTGCAAGCCAAGTTCCTGCACACCCAAGTAGAAGCAGAAGCAGATGCAGATCCACAACCATTTGAAGTGGGTTTCTTGAACTCCGCATTCTTGTATCCATTTGGAGGGTTACAATTGGTTGTTGCATCTCCACTAGATTTGCATCTCAATAAAGGAGGCAACTTCTTCCCATTGGTTGGAGTAGCATCCATTGTCTCTTTTAAAGTGAAAGGGATGCTGAAATTCTGGCTATTTGATTCTGGTGTGCTGATATGGCTCGAGGAGGTTCCACAGCCGAAAGCTGAAAAGGATAAATCAATGTTAGAATAAGAGATACAATTTTGGCATGCTTTTCTTGATACTGATCCTTATTGAAATGGCACCCATACCAAGCAACTAAACAAAATAAATTTAATTAAATCTTTTCAGTACAAACTGAAGATAGAAATAGACTAAATATTTTAAAGAAAAATAAGGGGATTTCAAATCATGTCTTTTAGCACCTGTTTGCCAAACTTTCAACTCTGGACAAGTGTTTGGTGCTTTGGACACTTTCAACTCCAGATAAAAGAATTCACCAATAGACCCGATCAATATCAGTCCACCACCAGGTAGCACATTGAACTTACAACTCCATTTTGCACCTTCAATTATTGTTATCTTTTTTGACAAATTTCCAATGTTCTCTAGTACAATTAAACATCCTAATATTCATCTCAAGATTCGAGTAATCGCAAAGCTTATTACACCTCAAAGCTCCCTATAAATATTTACTCCTTCAAATGAACAACTGTGGTCAACCTTCCGAAGAAACCCCCCGAAAATTTGCAAATATATACAAATGCAAGGACTTAAACAGAAACTATTTCAAACTTTGTAATTGGCCAATTTAACGATCAATTGAGAAGCCAATACCTGCGCAGCACGATAGAGCCGGATCTTTGTGAAATCCCTCCCACTCTTTCACGGAAGCCATCCGAAGAAGAAAAAAAACGCAAATTGCGAGAGGATCCAATCGTATACTGAGATCAGACCAATGCCGGAACCCTAGGGACAGAGATGGCGACGAAGATGACTGGAATTACGAGTAGAATTTGGAGAATTGAGAGGAATCGGATTACGGGAATAGATTCATGAGGTAGTTTCCAGCAAGCATTGGACTAATTGAGGAGAGAAAATTGGGGTCTGAGAGAGACGAAGGTGAGGAGAGGAAGGAAGAAGGAAGAAGGAAGACTCGGCTTGGCGCGCTGGCTAGGGTTTGTTTTTTCTTTTTGTTACAATTACTATTTCTTTTCATATTATTATTAGATATTGAAAAAAGAGTAGGGATCGGAGAAAAGAAACAGTTTCTGAGTGAAATTTTTATGTGAATTTTAATGTTTGTGTTTATCGAATAAAATTTTAATTCATTAGAGATTAAAACTACTCCAATTATTATTGCCATGAGCGTGGTCAAAGGGTCCGGTTCCTGCCACACCAAATCCTCTGTGGCGAGTATGGTCCTTTCACACGGTGTGGCGTGATTTGAGCTGATGGTGTGGAACGCTCCACAAAGACTTGACTTGACTTGACTAGTGGTTTTGTTTGACTATCGTTTCGTGGGGACCACCTGTCAATGCAACACAAGCCGCCGCATGGGATTCTTTTTTCTCTGATTCTGCTCTCAATGATTATTGCCTACTTGCTTCAATGCATAAGAGGGAGTTTAATAATTTTAATTTAATCTATTTGGGGCATCGCATCTTTGATGGCACCGAGCTTTTCCATTTTAAGCATTTTCGATGTCGATTTGTAAAATATTCGTAAACGAGAGTCAGGTTCTACACTAAACGATGGTCGAAATATAGATCCGAGATATATTACGTAACATAAAGTGGAAAGGTTGTTCCCATGCTTTAATCCCATCGTTTTAGTAATCTAACGTAGAAAGTTGGTCCCACGTTCTCAAGCCGATGATTGTGCAAGATCTTTTGTGGAACGTTTGGAAACAGCGAACCGTGCTGTCACTTGTACATGTTGCTTTTTTGTCTTGTAATTTATCCAGTGCCAGAGGAGGAAAAGAAATACATTACAAGGCTCGATGAGGATCTAATATTCTAGCAATTTCGTGTATAAGGAGAAAAAGGGTAGCAGAGGTTACAGTTACAGTTCAATTTTGTTATTTTAGAATTACATCTGTTACAATATTTGCTCTGTCACTTGCAGTTTCTTAATTGAGGTTGCTTGAGACTTGAGACTTGCTCAGAAACAATGCATTTACGAAATGCTTTTGAGAAACGTAAATAACATAATTATACAAGAAAACTTTGAGCAAGTTGCATCGATCCCTCTCTCAGTGTAACCCGCTAATAGCTCCCTCCACTAGCGTCTACAATCATTGCCTCCATTTTGGTCAACTCATCATCAAATTAATTAAACATTTACCAATTTAATCTTATTTGTTATTCAACTTTTCTTTATTATGGTTGACTTAATGATTCAAGAGTAGTTTTAAAGTATTATATCAAATCAAATTTTAAATTCAGTTTTATAAGAGCCATTAATGACTTTGACATTAATAAAAATGGACTTCTCCAGTTGCTGATCCTTTGACCAAAGGGAAGAAGTTGCATTGTGATACAGTTTGGGTCAACCACCGGATGAACTGGAACTTTAACACAAAGGAAGAAAATCAACAACAATTATGTACTCTCAACATAATCAAATTCAGAAAAGAAAAAATGTAATCACGAACCACTCAATTCCGGTTCGTATAAATTTCAGTTGTCAGAAATTCAAACTTGATGCGGCACACTTGCCTTTTCTCCTAACAAGTTCCTTACAACAATACTACTAAAGAAGGCTACATAGCTCTCGAGTTTACAAGCTATTTGTTACATTTCTCATTTGGACTGACAAAAAGAATTACATCAATGGAACTAAGGGCGGTGTGTGAGAACATCCAAAGCAGGCTCATGCCATACAAGCATCAGAAAGAGATATTTCATGAAGAAAATATATCAAACTTAGAAAGAAGGAATAAAGTAGGTTTATCTTGATGTATTTGTGCCTGTAAAAGCATTGTTTCTTCTTGGTCCAAACCTAGATTGTGAGTTGTCTAAAGTGCGCTGGACCACTACGAGCCGGGGATCATCTGCTGGTATTTCCCTTTCCTGCATCACAATCAAGAACACCAGGTCATGCATATAAATAAGAATAATAGCAGAAATGCCTCTACAGAATGTTGTAAGAAGGCCCTCTTGTTAAAATTTGAGGTACCATCAGGGTTTTTAATGGACAAAATAGTGAAAAATACAGTACGTTGCGAGGGAAGTTTGTATCAATCTAGAAAGAGTCTGACTAGAAAACATTTATTTTTCTTCATCAAAATAAATTGAATAGGTTTGGTCAATCCTGCTTTTGTTCTAACACAACTTTCATGACATTAACTAGCCCTACATTCTCCAACCCCATCCCAAAAGAAAACTACCTATATTATTAAAATGACATGTAAAGTTAGGATTTCAGCTGAGCTATGTATCATGCATTTTTAGTAAACCAAAAAGAAAATAGTACCTTCAAACCCTTGTGGTAAGCCTCAACTGCAGGAAGTGTTGGCACTATTTGACGGCTTTGCAACAGGTCCCAGATGTAATTTGCAGTTACATATCCACCAGTCTACACATAGATGGGTGTAATCAATGAAAAAGGAAAAAGCAAGTTCTTTTGGGGGCATGAGATACTGACCATAGTTCAGTCGTTACCAGATTATACCTTTTATCTTCAAATTAATTGCTAATGAAATTATGTGGCAAAATGATATCGCCAACTAACTAAAAAATAAACCAAAACAGTAAATGCATCAAGCAGATAAGCATGTCTTGCAAAATATTTCTATGTTGAAGTATGCACAAACCTTTTCACCAGCAGCTACGAGGAGGAGGTCACTTCCCATTCTAGGGTTCAAGAAAAACCCTCTTGCATTCATCGTCTCCTGTAGAAATATTTTTCTTCAAATTACATACTACTTTTTCAGAGTTTCATGTATAAAAAGAGAAAATGAAGAGGTCACAGTCTAGACCTTGTATACCTCCAAAGAAATGATGATCCTGGATTAATGGTACATTTTGGTGCCTTTCCGTGCTAAAACAGGTTAATTCTAATTCAATTTTGTTTTTTTACATCTGTCAAAATATTTGCTCTTTTACTTCTCCAGCTTCTTAGTTGAGATTGCTGGGAGCTCAATTGGTTCTTAAGTATCAAGGCATGCCAAAACAAAAGAAACAGAAGGGGAAAGCAAACACAGTGTCCATTTAGAACTGCATATTAAAAAAGAAATGGCATAAAATGAGAAAAATATTACCAGAAAACTTTGAGCAAGTTGCATCCCTCTCTCAGTGTAACCAAGCATGGCTCCCTCCACAAATGTCTACAGTATCACACAACAGAACAAAATAAGTAAGACTCACAATCACAAACACAACCTAAGCTACAACCAAATCAACATGTTGTGCAAGATAAGGACCAAGCTGCATTTCCAGGTGACTTAAATTCTGGCTTTGCTGCAAGTTAGCAATGTTCTGAATTTATACATAGTTCTACATTAGCAAGATTCTGTAAGCATCCTGCAGCCAAAGATATAACAAGTATAAAAGCCCTTAAATCACACAGTTCTATGTAAAAGGAAACTACATAAAGACAATTTTCTATTTAACAACAAATGAATGACAAGAGAAGAATTATATGACAAAAGATTCCTCTTATGGAAGCAAGCCATTAAAATGCTGAAAAGACATTTTAAATAAAATCATTTAAATGAATAAAACTAGTACTTAACTCTAGTTAGAGTGTCTGGTGCTATTACAGGTATCTGATAAAGAGCGTACAGCTTTCATGCAGACTCAGCCTTGAAAAAGAGAATACAAAAGCAAAAATAAATAAATAAAACTCACCACATATAACTCAGCTGTTGGGGGCCTTGAGCTGGTATACTCCTCAAAAACCTTAAGTCCAGATTCGATATCGCCACACTGAAGATAGCACCTGCAGAAAGGTAATCCCAAGGAACAAAGTCAGGATTCACTTAGAACGCTTGCTCTTGAAAAGTGTAGTAACCTCTAGTTGGTCTCTGTACAGTTATCATAAGTTCCAAATCACTTTAGAGATCTCCATTTTGAAAGGAATATAACAACTTTGCCACTGCTTTGGCTGATCCTGAAATCTTGATTTTTAATTGTTGGATTGATGCCTGATTCTAGAACTGAGCATAAGTTGACAGTATACAGGATTAAATCAGAAGAATTAGGGTGGAACTTAGATATCACTACAAAACTGAATGCTAATTGAGGCTTGAAAAGGGAAACTGAGACTAAACTGAGCAGCTGGGTTTACCAAACAGAAGACACATTAATGGTCGGGCTTGGCACAAGTAGGAATCACTGAGCTGTTGCTATACCATCAGAAATTCTGAACCTTGACTTCAATTCAACTCCCAACTTATATATAAGAGTATATACTCTGTTCAATTCAACTTTGAGCTCAAAATTAAGACCAAGATTTTGTTCTCTATTAATTACCTGATCACTTGCATGGCAATGAATGTGTCATAGGAATACCCACCTGCCTTAAGCATGTCTAGCACCTTTTCCATAGTCTGTTGAAAAGGCACATAATATAACAATAAAAGCACATGTTACAGTCTAATGCCTCAAAAAATCTTGTTCAAAGATTGTAAAAAAAAAAAAAGATATAATCAGCTGTGTTTAAGTCCCTTTTTTCTCAAGATTTTGTGCATAGAGAAATATCATAATAAAAAAATATAATGGGCTAAAATTTGAGTTTCGAAATAACACAATATCGAATTTAATTAACTATGTAAAAGTCACAAAATAGTCCCAACTAAAATAAAATTAATGTCCATATTGCATTATTAACTTCGACATTCAACCTTACAGGTATCCTTTAATTTTCTTCTAGTACTAGTACTGCCAAACACTAGGCATGGACTTGAATCACAGCTTAGGCCATTTGATTATCTACATTTTACAGATGCATGTTTGTTGTAGATGCTCCAAAGTGGGGAAGGGAGAGAACTATTTTGTTATTTTTCAATATGCAGTGCCATCTTTACCATTCTCTCAATCGGGAACTGTGAGAACTCATACCAAAACTCCAAGGTACCGTGCTAGTACAGAAGGTAGTAACAGAAACCTTTATCTATTTAGTAACCCTAAAACTAGTAGATCAAATGAAAACATTCTGAACGAACCTTGTCTTAACAAAACTTTGTATAAAAGCCCTTATCTAATAACTTGGACCAATTCTGAAACATTATTGAGATATTAGAACATAGGTGGGGCATCTGAAGAGGGCATGCATCACTTGTTTAAAAATTACAAAACGTTCAAGTACCTCTTTACTCTTCAATTCTGCACATGCATGGAGGGCTACATGAAAAATAGTCAGTTGCCGGGTGACAAATCCTCGCCTATGCACAAAATCTGAGGTAGGAATATTGTACAGTTCTTCCTCTGACACATTCATCATGAAGTTCTCTCCCCCATCACTTGGCTGTTCACCTGAAGACCAGCCCTTCAATGATTGCTCTACATACTCCACAATCTTCTCATGAAATAAAAAGCAATTATTTAGTGGAATAGCACCAGCGATGGGACACATGGCTGAAAGACAGCAACTTATAAAGGCATCAACAATGCAGAGGTTCTAGCTTTTCAGAGAAAAAGAAATTAATTCATGGAATATTTTCATATATGCCCCTATGTTGAAAATATCACGTATTCCCCACAAAATTAAACATATCTAATATCTGTCCATGCTAGCTTGGAACTAGGAGGAGTAATGTGGACTTATTCTGAACTAAATGGATACATGCTATATAGACTCAGCTTGAAGCCAAGTTTCATGACCTTATTTAGGAGGAGTACATTTGAATTTGGAGCCTTTGGCAAAAAAAAGAATGCAAGAGACTGCCCTTGGTTAGTAAATAAAAAAGATAACAACTTCAATGAGTACCTTCATGAAAGTCTCAGCACTGACGGGGGTCTTGTTCTTATAGGCAGTTATGAGCCCGGCATAGCAGAATCTATTCAGAGCTAGACCTGCAGCTGTCATGTCACGGACAACAGCATATCTGCATACAGAACATAAATAAAATTGGTACATGGCACTGTAGCAATGTTAACTATAATCCCTCTAAAAGAACATATCAAAGACAAAATTGATCCATTTGTCATTTCCCTCACATGATGTTCTTTCTCTCTTAAATAAGAATCCACCCGAACCGTTGCAGCCAATGGTATTTGCAATATAGCAAATTATAACTACTTATTTGCACAATTCAATGCACAAAATATAGAAAAATTTGCTTGCACTCTGTCTTGAATGATAAATTCATTCTATGAATTAGATCATGCTCTATCATCAGTTAGTCTACTGCGAGTAACATTATAATCTTTTTTACCTTTGCTTGTATTTATTACATCATCAATTGTGGGTTGGACAAATAAAATAAATAAGATATACTTTGATTATTAGTAGAGCACAACTCACACTTGATCGGTGCTGCCACTTGCTGCCAGAGCATTTAGAAGACAAATGTATGTCTCTCTTTTCGGTTTGACCCCATAAATCTTCATCTCTTGAAAAAGCTTCATTTATGATTTCAACATCAGCTAAAGTACAAAAATACTAGCAAAAAAAAAAGGCAACGGAAGTTTCTCACAGGTTAAATTCAAAATATTCTGGTCTTCAGTACCAGTTGAAGATTTCTATCAAGCCTGATTGGTTCCAGAATATAATTTAAGACTATTTCCTTCTGTTATGCATAAAACATTTCCTATAAAGACATATAGTTCCAATTCATTTGAAGGATGATCCTATACATGGTGAATTTTAGTAGCTCCTGGCTAGGGATTTCGCCAGAAAACCTTCTTGAATGCCTTAAGTAAAAGTATTAAATATATTGTGCGAACAAAATTAACCTTCAACGCAGCATTCGAATCCTTGCATTTCCCACAAGCCGAGATCAAAAAATTGTAGAGATTCACCTGAAAGCGTAAGACATAATAAAGTTCAACATAGATCTTCACATAGTTTATTTAAACAACTATTACACCAAAAATAACAGAGAGAGAGCATACATCCGGTTGCAAACCCATTGCTTTCATCTCATTCCGAAAGTAAAAGGCATCATCAAGACGGCTTCCCTTCATGGTACCAATAATCAGGGAATGGAATGTATCACGTATTGGCTGGACCCCATCTAGCATCATGTCATCATAGACATCTCTTAACAGGAACGACCTAGTTAAAGACAGTATTTTCTTTAAATTATTTCTGATTTAAAGAAGTACACTATATGTTCAAGAGCTATCCACAAACTCACAAACTAAAGAAACTACAGAACTCGAATGTCTTAGACAAGTGGTATTGAAATGAATATGCAGTAAATGAGACATAAAAAGTTACACCATTTTTATAAAAAGTGAGGTATCATGTATCCATAGCTCAGAAGGTACAAATACATCAAAGGCAAACAGTAAACGTACAATCAAACAGCTAAGTGGCTTCAAAAAGTATTCCATTCTCTGGTGCATATCATCAAACAGGTAATATGCAAACAACAAGACCAAAATGGGGGTTAAAACTTCAAACAACCAGTACATAAAAATGTCGAACTCTGCTTTAGACAGATTGAGTTCTCATGTGAGGTACCTTCTCTGCGCAATCAGAGATCCGATCACCGTGTTGTATTCAAAGACGTTGTTAGCGTAGTTCCTCTTGTCGTACTCAGCCGTCTGGACGGAGTACGGCCTTGATCTGAGAACGACAGAAGAGAGGTAGAGAGATACATTAGAGGGCTTGCATGCGAGAGAGATTGATGAAGCGATGCTCCTTCTGAGGAGGTTCATGGCCGATTCGATTGGAGGAGGGGTTTTGCTTTCCAAGGGTTTCTCTTTCTCAGAAGCTGAACTGGAGAATAGGAGAGGAGGAGAGAGCAGAGAGACTGAGATTCACGGTCAGAATTTCTCAGACCCGAAAGATGCTCAGATCCGACCCGAATAGATTGATTTTCGTTTCTGTCGGGCTGTTACTGGACCCGGCGCACGCAATAAATGGCGAGACTTAAATGGGCTTATGTCCTGTTGGGCTGTACTCAGCCTATTTGATCAAACCATAAAAAAAAAAAGCGGAGAGTTTTAACTTCCATTAAATCAAATTTTGATCTAATAAATCTAATAATCGTTCGATAATGTTAAGATTCGTATAAAATTTTTACTCTTCTGTTTCAATAACCGTGCGAAATATCAGATTTGATGATCCAACGTTTATTCCACCGATAGGACCGAAATTTGGTCCGATAATGAACGTTGAAACTCTGCCTGTTTCGAAAAAAAAGATGCTAGACTACCAAACCATTGTATTGGTTTTCAGTAGTAATTGTGCACTATTTACAATTAAATAAAAATGAAGAAAATTGACACTGATGTGATTGATGAAATTTTTTTCCTTCTAGCTTGATGTACATAAATATATATATACATTGGCTTAATATTCTCTGTAGATGTGGGTTAGAACTTAGAACCTTCTTATTCAAAGAAATAAGAGAGATTTATTTATATGGAAAATGTTTGGGAGATATAGTAATCGATACCGACATTATTATTCAAATTATATGAGTTATTATTCATAGTAATTATTTTATTGTATGACTTATTTTTTATAATATTTTTATTATTCAACTCAAATATCATTAATATGAATAATAATTCACTTAAGTTGAATATAAAAGTATTGTACGAATAAATTATACAATAAAATTGTTAATATGAATAATAACTCATTTAATCTGAATAATAAATTCAGTATCTATTATGATATATATGTATCAGCTCTCTATTTATATATATAATTATATTCCATTTCGGAAAATAATAATAATAAAAGTTGCTGAAAACTAAAGATGCTTGTAAACTGAAATAAGGAAATTAATTAAAACAAACCAAAACTTATAATACTGGTAGAAGGTCCATTAAATGGCTTCACCTAATCTCTTATTTCTAGAAAGAACATACTACAGGAATTTTCCTTTAAAATAATTCATTTTGTTGGTTTCATATTTAAGTTTCAAACTTCTATATTTGTTCTTCAAACTTTTTTTTTTCCTATCAAATTCAACCCAAACGTGCACATTTTCCTTCTTTAAAAAAGTGGAAATACATATCATCTACTGGTAAACTTCCTTTTTTTTTTTTATTTTTTTGAAACTTTCACCTTGGCATTTTCATCATCTACGTTGTTTGTTGATGCAATACAAATTCCAATTTTTTCTATGCAAACGGTGCTATATATATTCGTTTATTATTTCTAAAAAAAAATATCACATTCCTTCCACTTTTTGCATGAAAGATCTGGGTACATTAACTCTCACACAAATTATAAAAATTTGTAGGATCAAAACAAAACTTTCAAAGTCATAGCTAAAGAGGGATTGTGCTATTTAAAAAAAAAAATTGGTGCTTAGTCTTCTAGAAGGCATCTAAAACGATAAATGAGAAAAAAAAAATTAGAAAATAAATACTCTCTTAAAAAGTACAAAGCCATTTTATTATATTAATTATGCTACGGGTACGCAGAAAAAGGGACACACTTTATCCTTTTTGTGATTAGGTTACAATGAAATTGTGCGTTGATACTGATTTATGTATTATATTTCTTATAAGTGAAAGTAATGTAATTTTCATTTTATTGCTATGAGTAATGAAAAAACTATGAATTGCTTCACAATGGTCTTGATTAATAATATAACATAAAAAAATATAGTCAATAAACAAATCAAAAAAGAAAAAGAAATATAATAGCTCATAAGTAATAATAACATTTGAGACAAGCTTTGAGAGAAATTTTATAATATATATTTTCACATTTATCATTTTGCTAATATATCAAAAACCAATTTATAATTTAATTATAATACTTTAATCTGTATAAATAATTTCTGACAACTCTCTAATAAAGTAACCAAAGCAAAGATTCTCATGACATCATGAACCCACTGTGGTTCTTTAGAAGTACCCATAGCAATACTCCCTTTTGCAAAAAGAACCCCCTTTTTTTTTATTTTTCTAGAATTGGTTTCTTGGAACCTTCTCTCCACCTTTGTCCCATCTCACCTTCCCTCGCTGTCGCCATTTTCCTTTCTTCCTCTACACAACAAAATATCAGTCTATATCGGCTTCAATTTCACGTGTCAATTTTTAATTTTATCAAATTTGTGCATGCAAGCAAGCGATGTTAATTACTATTTCTGCCTTTTATCTGCTTATATATACCCAATATGTAGGAAAAAAAAAACAATAAGAAGCTCTTCTCTTCTCGTCTCTTTTGATGGAGAATTGGGTCTCAAAATCGGATCCGTCGGTTTCCGTATCCAGTTCGGAATCCATCGGTGACTCCGAGACCGACCTTGCTACCGACACCGATACGGTTATTTCGGATGCATTCGTTCCTAACATTACTAACTCCGACGTCTACGACGATGATGCGGAGTCCACGTCTGGGGATAACGGTTGTGCGACGACGGATGAGAACGTTCGACACGATCATACGAGGACACAAATGTTGTGTAAGAACTGGTGGTACGATTTATACGATACTAAACAGAGAGTACTTGATGATCATGGAGAGATCATAGAGGAGCAAAGAAATAGAGATAATTCGGCGGTGCTTGTAGCCGAAAAGGAGGCCGTGGCGGCGGCACGAGACGATGCCGAAAGCAACCGGCTCTTTTGGGATGCTTGCATAGCTCATGGGTATTGAATTTTTTTATTTTCTGATATTGAAAAAAATTAAAAATTTGCTTTTTTTTCAAGTAAAAGAAGGTACAAAGTTACAATTGACTTGACAAATTGTTTTGAAAACTAATTAAGGGACAGTTGGTACTTCCTTTTTCTTTTTCTTTTCTTCTTTTTGTTGATTTGTTTGATTGTAATTGAAGGAATTGATGTGTTAACCAAAGGGTTTATGAGTGCATTAGAGAAAAGGAGCACTTCAAGTCTTGAATATATATGGGAAATTTTACAAATTTTCCATCCTACAAAAATATTCAAACAAACTATTTTTATATCTAAATTTTTAGCAAAATATCTTTGTGGAATCCATTAGTTTGATTATTATTTTTTTATCCCATTTTCTTTTCTTTCCCCTCACTTACTTCCAACTCCATTTTCATATTTTTAGATTTTTATTTTTATTTTTCGTAATAAAAATATTTATAATATCCAAATTTTCATATTAAAAATATCATGTAATATTGATTGAACTCTTAAAACATCATTATTAGTTTCGAATTTTGATGAATATTTAAATTTTAAAGACAAATAAGTTGGGCCTTTTAATTTATAAAAACAGTGCATTTTATTTTCAAGAATTCATATTAAGTTATGTTGAATTGTGAAACTAATAATTTTATTTATATGTTCTAAATTTTGGTACAGTTAAACTTAAAATTTCTAGTTATTTATTTTTATAAAAATAAATTTAGAGACTAGTATACTTTTAATAATTTAAAGCAACACAACTCAATAACTCAAATTTGAAATTTGAAACAATTACAAGGTATTCAGAATTTAAAAGGGTAGAAATTTAATCTTTTATGCTTGAAATTTTTGAAGAGTCATCTTTTAGATATCATATTTTATTTTTAAAAAAATTTCATATATATTATCTTAAAATATGAATATAAAATTTTAAATTATGAAAAATCGGACATTATAAATATTTTTCTACGAAATTTGAAAAATATAAAAATGGAGTTGAAAGTAAGTGAGGGAAAGAAAAGAGAAGGGAAGGGAAGGATAATAATCAAGTTAACGAAACTGATAAGAACATTTTGTTGAAAAATTTAGATATAAATGATAATTTGTTTGAACATTTTTTTGTAGGAAGAACATTTCATAAAATCTCCCTCAATATACATTTCTCTTTGTTTTCCTATTATATTTGCATTTATTTTCTCCTATAATTGGGTTCTTCTTCAATTAATTAGTTAGAGAATGAATGCCTTAGTAAAATTTTCAAAATGAAAACAACATTGTAATGCTATCAGAGAAAAGGAGGAAGGAATTGACATCATATGAGCAAATATTTATTATAAGGGGTATTTTATTAACAATGTATTTAATTAGATAAGGATTTATTATAAGGGGTATTTTATTAACAATGTATTTAATTAGATAAGGAGGTTTTGAGAGGTTTATGGTCCTATTTATTTATTGTGTATCACTATGCTAGAGTACTTTAGGGTTTTAATTTTCTGCTATGTATTATTATGTTATATAATGTAAAGACGGATGAATTATAGAAAAATATTTTATATAAATTTTAATACGATTAGATGGATAACATATTATACTGCACGGTTCTGATCCACAGGAGATTCTCTCCAAGTCATTTTCCTTTTATTTTCATTTATGTGTCAATCATTATTATATCAATATCAATCATTGTACCTTTGAATATTAGGTCTTAAATAATTCAATTTTAATAAAAAATAACACTAACTAGTAACTAAGAAAAGAGGGAAGAGCACTTGCTATTAGTACTTGCAAAATTGCAAAATATTAATTTTTCATTTCTTTTCCTTAATCTTTTATATAGCACTCAATTTAGAAAATATTTCATGACTCTATGTCTTCATTTTTAAACTCTTAGCAACAAAAACTTTAGCACTCAATTTACAAAATAAAGTTGCGAGATGTGATAATGGAAAAATTCATTGCATTGTAGTTTTCTTTGATAGGAATTGAGAAATTGATTTCCAAACTCTTAATGTCCATTATAATGACATTGAAATGTCATACTTTATGTATGTTATAGAAGTGGTATAATTAAATCATATATGATGATTTTATTTTTTATGTTTTTAATTTTTAATTTTTGCATTATTAATATTTTAGAAGTAAAGTGTAAAGATATAGTAGAGGCACTAAGAATAAAATCATTTGAACCATAATACTAAAAATATTCTTCATATCAAATTTGGCAGGGAAGAACTAAAACTTATATATATTGTGGTAATAATAATAATAATAATAATAATAATAATAATAATAATAATAGTAGTAGTAGTAGTAATGATAATAATAATAATAATAATAATACTAGTAGTAGTAATAATAATAATAATAATAATATATCTCTAATATTTTTCTATGTTTTATGGCATCAAAAGCATCCTTTCATGATTAAAAATTTTAAACATGAGATATTCAAAATCCAACAAAAATGCTATGCCGTTGCCATCTACTAAGTCCGCCAGATTTGAATAATTGTAAAGGCCTGCAATTCCAACCATTCTACAGCACAAGCATGCCGTAGCCGGCGGCCAGACGCAGAACGCCAATGCCCGAGACCGAGGACTCACCCACCGGCGTTAGAATTCACATCACCTGCAATACTTTACAGTATGAAATAACCGCCCCCTATATTCTCAACCCTAAAAAATTATCGGATAACGAATATCAAAATTGTCCGTTACAGTATCCATATGTATTTTCTGTTCACTTTCTTCTATAAAATAACTGTTCAATACAAAAAAATACGGACTCCTAACGTCACCTCTAGCGCCGATGACATTCGGCATTTCGGCTTCAACTTTCACATATATTATATAAGCTTATAACATAGTTTAAAATTTAAGTTTTTAGATAAATTAAACAGCCCAGGAGACCATGTCCATCTTTTTATTTTTTTGTTGTACAAAATAAATTTTTTTTGATGTACAAAATAATTTTTTTTGAATTTATTTTGTACAATTTCTCAAGTAGGATGAGTTAGATTATATGCTACACGGTGTTGTGCAACCGATGATATAAATTACTTTGTATCTGCACGCAACAATAAATTTTCTTTTTAAATAGATTATATAAATTATTCTTAAAATATACCTCATTTATTTTTTACCTCTTATAATTTTGAATCCTTAAAAGTATTATTAGTTATGTCATTAAAAAAATATTAGTTATTTATCATTTTGTGGTATGTTTGACATTCATTGAAAATAAAAGGTTCATATGTTGTAGCGTTATATTTATAGTATCTGAATTAGTGATAATTAAATATCAATACAAGTAATGTGAATACTAATATAATTATTTATTGCATTAAATATCAATTAAATTAAAACTATTATTTTACTATAAGTTGATATTCTTTACATGTTGGGTTAAATAAAAAAAAATTAATAACAAGGAAAATAAATGCTACCAGCTGTATAATTTAAGACCAAACTTGGAAAGTACCTTTTGGGCCATTATTTAATATATAATTATATGATATAAAATAATCAAGCTGCCTTTGCACATGCAACTGTATGCATGTTATGCTTCTAGAAGGTCTACTCTTTCTAGAAACCACATCTTTTATTTAATAATAAGGGATGCAAATCAAGTATAAAGTTTGATGGATTTTTTTTAATTATTATAATTAAGACCTAAATTTTTTTTATCTGACATTTTCATCCCCTCTGGCATCATTAATTACCCTGCACTTTTTTTAAAATAAGTGACTTTAACATATTCTAAATATTCTAAATAAAATGTGAATTAAGTTGTTATTTATTTGTAAATATTTATGTAAGTTCATCTAAAACTACCAATTGAAATTATATATTAATTAAATATTATAAAGTCCGAAAGTGATAACCTCAAACTCCAATTAATTAATCTATAAATAATACTATTTGTATATATATATCTACCAAAAGAGAAATTTGGTAGATGCTCCACTCCTCCATGGAGCAAACCTCCACCACCGCAGAACCGTCGATTTCCGTATCCTGCGTGGAATCTACAGGCGATTCCGAGGCTGACACGGCTGTCTCGCAGCTATGTATAACAAAGACTACCGCCTCTACTGACGACGACGACGACGCTGAATCGACATCCGGTGACTTTGTCAATGCAAAAGAGATCGAATATGACACCGATAAGAACAAGAGACGATCACCGGTAGAGGCGAGCAGCAAAACTATTGCACAGTTGGTTGGTAAGAAGAAAGAGAAGGATGAGAAGGAGGTGGCGCGGGATGATCGGGCGGTGAAAGCACGAGGAGATGCCGAAAGTGATCGGCGTTTCTGGGATGCATGTATAGCTCATGGTTATTGATCAGATTTTAACTATTAATTTCTTCTTTTAATTTTTCCTTTCAGCATTTATTTATGATTTTGCTGATATAATGCTGTTCATGGATCTCTTTAGATGTCTTACCCCTTAATTTTATGTTTTTTTTAAGTTTAGGTTTTTTTTTTATTTACTTAAGGATAAACCAAGAAAGGTCACATGTATGTTTCATTGACAAAATTAAGTTTATAATTATATACTACATATATATTTCTGTTATTATTGGATCATTTTCTATACATGGTATTAATTTTTCTATATTTTATTTTTTTTGTATTTAATATTTTAAATTTTGCACCTTTGCACCTTAGTTATACTAAGTTAAAACTTCAGAGCTACAACAAATGTACTATTTACATTTTTTTACATTTTTAAGTTCAGGAATCTTGTTTCTTTTCACTATTTACTGTTCATATAACACAGTATTATTCCAAGACCAAACTTCAGAATTTTGCTTTATTTGATTGTTCAAATTACTGTTCCTGAACAGCTTTTTTACATTTTTATGTTCTGTTTGTTCAAATTCAAACTCGAATTCGAATACCAAACTTCAGAACCTCCCATAATATTGCCCCTTTCTTTTCTTTTTTTCATTGATTAAGTTCCTCTAATTTTGCTTAATTTGATTGTCATTCATTGTACCAGAAGTGTTAATTAATGCATTGCTATTTCTTTTGACATCTTTTCGTACGCACTTTAATTAATACCTACAACTCTACATTGTAGGCATGCATGATGTTGTATAAATAAAAGATTCTTGGAATATCGAAAGAAAGATTCTTTCGAAAATTAAGGTTTCTTATATTAATTTTCCAGTAAATAAGCAGAACTGATCAGAAATCAATCACATAATTTTTTGTTTCTGAAACTCTTTTTCAATGGAAAGGAGAATCAATTACTACTGTTCGATCTAACATTTGCGTGAACAAATAATATCAGTTAATGAGTTATTGTTTATATTTTATCTCAAATTATATTAAAATTTATTTAAAATGATTTTGAATATGTTTATAAATATTTTTAATCAATCTGGCTACATTTTCTAATTGAAATATCATGCAAATTTACACATAATTTGTTAGATAGGTTTATTTATTATGAAACTAAATTAATGAGTAATGACCTATATTTCACCTCAAATTGCATTAAAATGCATTTAAAACGGTTTTGAATATGTTTATACACGTTTTTAGTCAATTTGGTCACATTTCTGATTGAAATATAATCAAAATTCATACGTAAACTATTAGATATATTCAGTTATTATTTATATGTATTTTCGGAGCTATATTAATGACTTATAATCTTTATTTCATCTCAAATTATATTAAAATGCATTTAAAATTTTTTGGAACATGTTTATACACTTTTTTAATCAATTTGGTTACATTTTTGATTGAAATATCATCAAATTTCGCACTTAAGTTGATAGACATATGTTTTTATTATATATATATATCGCAGCTATATTAATGAGTTATGACCTATATTTCACCTCAAATTGTATTAAAATGCATTCAAAATGGATTTGAACACATAGACACGTTTTTAATCAATCTCGCCACATTTCTGACACAAATATCATCAAAATTGATACATAAGTTATTAGATAGAATTATTTAGTGTTTATATGTATTTCTGATACTAAATTGATGAGTTATGACCTTTATCTCACCTCAAATTACAATAAAATTGAGCTAAAACGGTTTTGAACATGCTTATAAATATTTTTAATCAATTTGAACTCATTTCTACTTGAAATATCATCAAAATTCGCAAACAAGCTGTTATATATGTTTATTTGTTATTTAAATCATCTTTTGAAAGTTTGTAATTCATGTTAATTGAACTGACGTGGCAATTTTCTAATTCATGGCAGATAATTCATGGTAATTTTGAATTTTTGAAGAATTCAATTTAAAGGACTGATAATCCGAGATGGAAGAGGTGCAATTTAATGGAATACACATTGAAGACGACACCTTTCCATTGTAGTAGTTCTTCCATCTTAAAAAAACATTTATTGAAGATTTAGAACTTGCAGTTTGATTTTGTGGAATGCAACTCTTATTTCATTTGCTAAAATATCATCGTTAGATGCAAACAATAGCTTCTATGATAGTTTTTTAATATTTTTGTAATTTCACAAGTTTTTAGATTAAAACATTACAAGTATTATGCTATGATAATATCTAACTAAAAAATCTATCCTGCTGTAACGTGTGGGTATCATGTATATAGACTGCCAAAATTCCTCTTTTCAGAAGCTATAAATCATGAACCACAAATTTAGCACAGTAATGATATGTTTCATTTTTTCATAATATAATACAAATACTTCATCTCAATACATTGAAAAAAATATAAAATTTTACATCGCGTTAACTAATAATAAAGCGCCTATTCATAAATTACAGTACACTTCAGGAAAAAAAAAACGATCTCAAACATGCTAAACTTTTATTTGTTCTTTTTAAGTTACACATTTAATTAATTTAAAATGAAAAAAAAGCACATTCCATTAATTCCTTACCATTCAAACAAGCACAAAAAAAACATACATATAGCTAATTCTCAACTCAAAGATATATTCACGAATTGACAACCCGGCAGTTCTTCCTGATCTCGCCGGCAGTTCCCGTAAGAACCTCGACCGCACCCATCCTCTTGATCGAGTTCTTGAAAGCATTGAAAAAGTTGTTGGTGTTGAGTAGCTTGTCGACCAAATTGCTCGCCCTTGAATCGGTGAGCAGTGCCGCATCTGACGTGAAAAGTCCCTTGTGCTGTTTCAAATTGGCGTAGTAATCGGTGTCAAATGTCGTGGGGCTAGCGGGATCCATTGGCACGGCTGTCACATTGTTGGAAAGGTTCTGGCATATCTGTTGCAGGGACCTGGCGTAGGTCGGGTCCAAGGACGGATCGATGTCGTTCGCGTTGTTCTTTCCGGTGAAGTTGAAGAGCCGCGTGCTGAAGCTGTTGCAGTGTGCGATTCCGATCGTGTGCGCGCCTGCTCAGACAGTAAGCAACAACTCATGTAAAACTGTCTTCTTTCTTAATTAATTTGTTAAGTAGATATTAATTATGGCCTATTCTTGTTGTTGATTTTCATATTGGGAGCTGATATACAGACACCGTAATCAATACTAACTTTATTATTCAGATTAAATGAGTTATTATTTATGTTAGTAATTTTATTATATAACTTATTTGTATAGTTTTTTTATTTTTCAACTTAAGTGAGTTATAATTCAGATTAATGATACTTGAGTTCAATAATAAAATATTAAATTACATAATGAAATTATTAACATAAATAATAACTTATTTTATAGAAATAATAAAGTTAATATTGATAATGGGGTAATGATATCACTCAAACATTTTCCTTTCATATGTGCTGATGTAATTATAATTAATTAGGTCATGGGCTTGAAGGTACTGGAAGCGATAGATAAATGGACTCAATAATTGGGCCTTAAACTTAAATTTAAGTTGCTATATAAAAAGGGCTTCAATAATTTAAATAAATGTCTCAGATTTACTGGTATTAATTCTGTTAGGAGAATTGACATGACATGTGGTGGCTCTGCTAGGTAACAGTACAAAAGTAAACATAAACTGTGCAATCAGGTACAGTACTCAACATCAACAAAATGATTGAAGATATCAATTAATGAGAATTAATGAAGATGTATAAATGTAGAGATCTTTCCTTTTGTAAAGTGTAACAAACCAATTATATATGGTTGTTTGAAAAAGAAGAAGATAGACACAAATTAAATTGAGGTCTTTGAATGATATATATTTATATATATATAATAATTAAGGACAGTGGCGGAGTTTCAATTAAAATTTAGAACTATATTGTGCTGTTTTCTTTTATTAACACAACTAGGCACTACATTTAAACTAATAATGTAAATTATAATTTGTGACATTAAGGAGCATTTTTTTAATGTTTTTTTAAATGATGGCATTGCTTATTTAAAATTGAATTTATAATTGATCCATGACTATATTGGATATACCAAAATAATATAACAATATTCGGTATGATTAATCACTAATGTGTCAAAGAAAACTTATAACTTCATAATTTTACAAAAAAAAAATAAAGGGAGCAGCTTGACCCCAATTAAGCTCTTTCTATAATTAAGGGTACTATATATTATTGACCAGAGAGAAAAAAACAAAACATTTTGCATCCAATAATCATGTTCCCTTCAACAACTGGATATGTAATGAGTATTATTAATTGCTAACATGTTAATTTGTCATATCATGTAATGCAATAATTGGTGATGGAAACATGCATGGTCCAAGCAAATTAATGGAGTCCTTCCTTATGTGTGGTTAATTATAGGAAAAAAAACACAAGCACACAAGTATATTACAAATTTTGATATGATCATTTTGTTTGTTTGTTTGAGACATTGTAAGCTACTTTATATTATATTAATTTTTAATCTTAAAAATATAAATAAAGAAATGATTTTTTTTAATATTATATGGAGTATTTATTTACAAAAAAATTACAAAACTTAAAGATCATTTGGCACTAGATGACTAAATCAATAGGTGAAAAGATCAATTAATATATGTAATTTACTTGTAATACTGAACAGGATTATTCACAGTCACTTAATTTGTGATTTCATGATTGTAAAATTAAGTTATTGGTGTAAGAAAAAAATGTTGTTATTAGTTAAGTAGATCCCTCCTCTACTTAATTAATTACTTACATTTATATGATTCAATGGAAAAATTAAATATTTGTGTGTGTGTGTGTGTGTGTATATATATATATATATATAGGTCTTTTTTTATAGTATAGATTAGGTTAAATTGTCTTAGTTATAAAACTATATATATCTCAGACCACATGCATGGATCTTTGATGTTGCATGTGGTCATAAAAGATTAGGAGATTGATAGTGATTCATAAACAAATTATGTTCAGAATTATATATATATAGAATAAAGTTATTGTGAGTTTAAACACATCAAGTCCTTTGGTGAGCTTAATTTAAAAAATAATTGAAACTATTTCAAACGATAACTCTGAGTAGCTCAATAAATTCTTCATATCAAAATATCATATGATACCAAAATTTTCTATTTTTAGAGTTTTATAACTTTTTTCGGATTTTTGAAAATAATTTTAAAATAATAATAAAATAATGAATATTTTTATATATAAATAAGCTTTTTTCAAAGTGTTTGATGAACTTAAACTCACTCTAACTTTACTCTATATATATACATATATATATATATATGACATTGATTGTTATAACTATATATATATACTATATATGGAAAATGTTGGTTGGATATATGGTTGCATTAATTATTAAGTGCAATGCCATTTAATGTAGTAATGATGTAAAATCAACAAGCCAAATTATACTAAACAGTGATGACTTAATTATGCTATAATTTTGATACCTAGCTAGATTGTATATATGCTAATAACTACACCGACATTTCCTTTAATAGTACTTAGTACATGTAATTAATTGGTAAGTTTGAGAATTATACAGAAGCAAGCTTGAAGTTGAGACCTGAAAAAATTATTATTATTTTTTTAGATAAAAATAAAAATCAAACTATTTAAATTTAAATATCCATAAAAAAATTTCATTTAAATTTCACATCTATAATCTTTTATATAAAAAAATATTATTTTTACTATTAAATTAAAACTGATCCTTGATTTGAGGAGCCTATTAACTCAACACCGACTTTAAAATTTGTTATTAGTTGAGAAATGTTTTTCAAACATGTCACACCGACACGTTTGTTCTTGTCATCCTTTTAATAGCGATATGTATATATATTTATATATATACATATAGAGGCGAATAGCTATATATTTAATGTGAGATATGTAGTGTGGCCCACTATATTTGCATGCCACATGCCTAGTAAACTACCAATATTTAGTAAATTCTTCTTCTTTTTTTAATTTTTTTTTGTATTATAATGAGTGCACATTTGCAACTAAAAACCCCCAAATTTGTGGCATGAATTGCGGTAGGAAGGAACCAGAAAAAAAAGTAAATACCAACCACATTTTATATATGCTCAAAATTTCAAATGTATATTAATTGAGTACTACTTATTATATATATATAGTTTAAGCCAGACATACAATATGCAATTTTTTATTATAGTAATAAGTTTTAGGAAAAATATATGTTGTTCCGAACTTTGTTATCCACGTATATATTTCAATTAAAGTTGACAAAAAAGACCTAATTTTTATACATATCATTTTGCTCCTAATATTAGGGAAAAAGATTTTTGCACCATAATTAATCTTCCTTTCTTATTTAATAAAAGAACCAACTGAAAGTTATATGTGTTATAGTTAAGTAATCAATGATGATTATGAAGATAATAATTTTGAGAGGTAATATAAACAAACCTGAGAGGACGACGAGATCTTGTACGCCGAGGGATTTGCTCGCAAAGCTGCTAACGAGTGTGCTATAGTTGAAAGTTGGCCGTGGAATGTTGGCGATCGCCTGCGATGCGAGTGAGATTTTCCCGTCACGACGCCCCGTTTGTACTTCCCACAGTGGTTTGTTGAACTGTCAATTAATTAATTAAGATTTTGGCTTCATAAGTTGTAATATAGATGGTAAATTTCTAATTAATGTTAATTAATATATAAATTAATTGAAGATGTTTTTTTTATGTATTTATAATTTTTTTTGTGATTGTGCAATTAATTTTTAAGAAAATAATCTAATCATTAAGCAAAAAAAATTTATCAATAAAATCATGACTGCAGATAATAATTTAATTAATAAATTAAGATCTGTCAAATCCAAGAAAGCAACTGCTATCCCTTTCTCATAAACTAACTCAGATATATAAATAAGAACAAGACAGTTTATTAATTTAAAGAAGTAAAATTTTGATTGAATACAATTAATTAATTGCCATGTCCACTTTATGATACTATTCTTTGTAAATTCTGTTTGTCCTTTTGTTTTTATATGCATTCTGCAATTCTAATAAACTCTTTGTTGTTTCTTGACCTGTCTTTAATTAAAGAAGCATGCTACTATACCTTTAGTACTATTAATTAATGCACATGTTCAAGTATTTGTAGTTCATTAATAGAAAGATTGAAGAGAAATTGAAAATTGTGATATATATATCACTATATATATATATATATATATATAGTGATATATATATGTGGTGCTAGTAAGAGCCTTGTAGCTTTTGCCAACTATAATAATGATTGGTAAAATTTCACAAAAAAAAAATATACATATAATGATTGGTAGCTTTCGCCGACAAGATTGAAACTAGAGAGAGATATCATTTTAGGCTTTTAGCATCATGTCCATTTAATTTAAGCAAATCCATTTTAGAAAAAACTGTCTAGATCCTACATTCTGTTTTTGCCTTGACATTTATATGTCTTAATTACTAATTTAGTTATCTCATGAATTCATGTACCATATATGTATACATAGAACAAATAATTGAATTATATACATCCATATATATTACCTCTACATATATTATATACAAATATATTAACTAACATATTTACATAGAGCATTTCAACATTTGATAACATGAATTAAATTAGCTACATTATTATTAACATACCGGGTAAGAGACGGAGTCTCTTGCAGCCAAGGCAACAATGTCAGCACACGAAACTACACCGGGACAAGCCTTCTCCACCGCTGCCTTGGCAGCATCAATCACCGCGAATCCACCGAGTGTTTGGTTCGGTATCGCATCTTTCTCGGCGGTGCTGCCTGCGGTCGAGTCTATGAGCACAGAAGCATCACATCCCTAGCAAATTAATCATCCAATCAAATATATATACACTGCATGAGGTGCCCTAATTTATAGAAAAAGAACTGATACAGCACATACTCTAACAAAGCAATCATGGAAGAACAACCGAATCAACTTCGCAGCCAATTCGGGGTTGCTGGCGACACTCTGCGCGGTAACGTCGGCGACAATCTGCTCCGCTTGAGGGCAGCTTTTCTTATAGAAGTTCACTTTCAAAGCTCCAGCTTGAGCTTCTACATTGCAACCAAGGAACAGCACACACCATACAAGAGCAGCTACAAAACAATGCCTCATTATTTGTGAACACAAGAAATTTGAATCTATTTTCTGTTCAAAATGAACTCAAAATAAAGAAAGAAAGAGGATGCTATGTGAATGTTGGGATAGTTTGTTATCCTTTTATAGGAAGGTATGCTTTCACTGCCATTAATGAGACTGTAACAACTAACAAGTGTTGGCCAAATGTCCTTAATTTGTAATGTTCCTTTTTTTATATTATATATATTATATATTTTTTTAGAGATGATTAATGTTGGTTTTTATTAAACCCAACTGTCTAATTGAGTTGTTTTTACATCTTTAATTAATATTAATGGAAGTTTGGTACTTAATTATATTGGAATATGAGTTTGGTTGTCTCCTGAAGAGGAATAGAGATATCCCTTGTATAATTTCAAGGAAAATATTTGAGAGATATCATCGTTGATACCGTCATCGATATTGACTTTATTATTCAAATTAAATGAGTTATTATTCATGTTAGCGACTTTATTAATTATACAATTATTTCGTATAGTATTTTATTATTCAATTCAAATACTAATAATTTAAATAATAACTCATTTAAGTTGAATAATAAAAATACTATACAAATAAATTACATAATAAAGTCGTTAATAGAAACAATAAAAATTCATTTAATTTAAATAACAAAATCGATATCAACGTACGGTATCAATAACGATCTCTTATTTATTTTATGAATAATTTATGGTCCAAATAGTGACCTTATCTAAGTGAAAATAACATGTCTTTTTGATTGGCTTATTGTGAATAAAAAAATGTCGTGTAGTATTTATTTATTTTATTTTATTGCCATATATTGGACGAGAGAAAATAGCTTGTCTGTCCCTATTAAAAAAAGGGAAAAATAAAAAGAGAACCCATTTTTTGTAGAGAAAAATATGGAGGTGATATTAAATATCATGATTGACCATTTCCTATGGGCTACTTTTATATTCTTGCTTATGGGGCACATGCCTCCTAATTATTTAATTTAAACTTATCCATATTAATTTGCAAACCATTTAGTTTTGGATATTTGTCATTTCTTTTTTCAGGTTAGTAGTTAGAAGCAACAATTAGGCATGTGATGTTGGGTCCAATCAATTTGATTTATTTGGTATCATATGGTCAAATTTGGATCAATTTGATTTTTTATTTTTGAAACATCTAATCAGGTGCATGAAATTGAAGTCAGTTTGACTTTTCAAAAATATCAAATCGGATTGAATTCTAATTGGTTTTATCTTTCCAAAAAATCTGATGAAGTTCAGATCTAGAACAATTCAATTTAGAATTTGCCACATCTATAATTAATCAAATTAATTATATTGCGTACTTAGCAAATTTTATTAAAAATAAAAAAATAGTTTACAATAAGACTGGAAAAGAGGAATATTTATTTATTTTATTTTATTTGAATTTTAATGATTAATAAATTACAATTCTGATCTCTTCATTTATAATATATGTGTAATACAATATTTCTTTAGAAACATTTTTATAAGTTGACACTCCTGTTTAATAATTAATTTTGGCTCCACCAATGGGCTGGAAATTAGTTTAGCATTTTGGATAACACACGTTATTAGTTGGAAGTTTAATTAAATTTAAAATGGTTGTTGTTGACAAAAGCTACTAACTTTTAAACAAATATTAGGGATGTAAATCCAACCCTATCCTACTGATTTGATCAATCCGACTTAATTTATTTGGATTTTTAATTTATTTGGATATGTATGGATTTGATTTTGAATAATCCGACAATCAAAGTTTATTTTGATATAATTATAATATTAAGATCATTATAAAAATAATATGATATCTCGTTAAATTTTATTTTTTTTTCAATTAGAATTTTTTCTACATTTTTGTTAGTTAGAATATATTATATTTATATTTATATTTATATTTTTTTCAATTACAATTTATTATTAATTAACTTGTTTATAACAATTTTTAAACAAATTCTGACCCCCATGACATACAATTAACCGATATTCATTTTAATTAGTTAATTATAAAACAACAAAACATCATAATCCAACAACTATAGAATTGATAACCAACACATAATCCAATCAATGCCAATCCATTTTTACATCCCCTTAATTAACAAAACCAGCACATACATAAAATAAAATCAACAGGATCCAGACAGCAAGAAACCATCATTGCTTCTCATTTTTAATATGCAACCGAGACGATTGCGATTATATTTACATACACTAAATTTGGTACCATTTTCAACCTAGTCAATAAACTAGCTTTGACCAAAGTCAACGAGATGTATATAATTGGAATAGGCGGCTAAGCTATCCCAATGGAATTCAGATTTCCTGTGACGAGAACCAAACATGTTACATGGTGCGGGTTGTTGCTGAATCTGATTTGATATACCTTCGTGCTCCAAGGCTTTTAATTAAGGGAGCTTTTATATATATATATATATATATATATATATATATATACACACGATTATTGATACTGTTATTATTATGAGTTTTAATATATACGTTAAATGAATTATTAATTTGTTATGCATGTTGAACTGTAAGCTTAGCACAGTGGTGATAGGTTTCGTTTCTCTACAAAAAGACACAGATTCAAATCCCATAAGAGGCATTTGAAAAGGAATAAGTGCTAGAGTTAATAAAAGCTCTTATATAAAAAAAATTTAGTATGCATGTTAAGATTTTATTATACAAATTTATTTTGTATAGTACTGGAGTTATTCAACTGAAATGAATTATTATGCATATATATATTAATCATATCGATAATGATATTAATAATGATATCTCCGTAACATTATCCTTTAATAATTAATTACTGACAGTTTGACACCATAATCAGCTTTCTATAAATATCAAAACTTGCGTCTATTCTTGATGTACTTGTTTAATACCCAATATTAACATTACATTTTATGTTGTTTTATAAAGTTGGATTATGATTTAACAACACCTAGTTAGGAAATGTACTGATGCAAATAACAGAAAAAACAGAACTGTTCGCTTCGAGTTAACATTAGTTGATATACATATATATATATCAATACCGTCATTAATATTAATTTTATTATTTAGATTAAATGAATCAGTATTCATATTAATAATTTTATTATATAATCTATTTATACAGTATTTTTATTATTTAATTTAAGTTGGTTATTATTCATATTAGTGATATACTGATATATATTTAAGTTGAATAATAAAATATCATTCAAAATCAGATATATAATAAAATTATTGGTGTGTGACAGTGCTTAAACGAACCAGTCAACAATTTAATTATGTAGAAATGAGTTGTCATTCGTTGTCTTGTTTTATTATTAATATCATTAATATACTTAGCATGCAAATTAATGATGTAGTTGTTGTTTGAATAGTGAGTTTATAAATTTCCTTCTAGAAATCATGAATTCCGACTTTCGTAAAAAAAAAAATAACTATTTAGATAGTAATAAAATTAGGCTAATTCTGTTACGAATTAAACTTTGTATTATAAACAAAGAGTTTATATTGAAATTAAAAGTTGTGATTTATTAATCACTAAAAAATATACATACATACATGCTGAATTTGTGAACTTCATTTCTTTGTTTAATTAGTAGCAATGTGTTTAAATGCTTGCGTACATAAAATTTTTTTTTTATCAATTTCCCTTCGTTACTCTTTTATTGATTATATTGATCTTAAAAGAATAGAATAATTTTAATGTACATTCAAATTTTTATTATATCATGCTTTATTGTACATTTAGAATTATAATTGTTATAGCAACAAGTAAGAAATCAAAGTTCCAATCATAAAATTGAAATGGGGTAATGTTCTGAGAACACTCTGAATTTTTTATTTGTGATAAGTTGACTCCTGAATTTTTAATTTGGACGAACTCCCCCCCCCCCCCCCCCTCTCTGGACTATACATTTTGTGACAAATGGTTTCTCAACTGCTTATTTGTTATTTAATACTCAATTATAAATTATGAAATGATCAAAATATCCTTATACGCTTATAGAATAATATTTATAATATATATATGCTACATGAATTTTTAATTTTCAGAAATTTATTAACTATTTTAAAACATTATAGGCACTTAATTAAATAATCATTATATAATATATTTGCCATTTTATTTTGATTTGATATGCTTTATTTTTTCTTTATAAAAAATATGTAGTTACGTAAATAATTATAATTAATAAAAAAATATGTTTTATTTTTATAATATTTTATAATTTTCAACATCAAGTTTAAATAATAAATACTTTCTTATTTCATAACATTTGTTAGTTTTCATATTTAAATATTGAAAAATTGGTACAGTTTTATAAAAAAAATATTTTTTGATCGATATTAATTATTTATCTTTCTTATAAATATAAAATAAAGCATATAAAATTAAAATAATAATAAAATAGCAAACATATTATATAATGATTATTTTAATTAAGTGTTTATAATGTTTTAAAATAGTTGATAAATTTCTGTAAATTAAAATTCATACTATAGGCTTATAAGGATATTTCAATAATTTCATAATTTATAATTAAATATTAAGTAGCAAATAAACAGTTAGGAAATTATTTGTCATAAGTTGTATAATTCGAGAGGATATTTCTCCATATTAAAAATTCGGAGATTAATTTATCATAAATCAAAAGTTCAAGAGATCCCAAAGCATTACCCAATTGAAATTTCTTCGCTCTGCTCTCAATGTCTATACATTCTGACAATAATTATCAAGGAAGAATTCACCAATCAAATCTTGAACAATACGATTAAGAATTTTTGAAAGAATTATGATGCGTTAACTGATCATAAAGTGAAGATAAAATATCACATCACGTGTAAACCGGTCGAAGAGGGAATTGAAAATTATCTTCTTTTTGCTAAACAACTAAAAAATTATTAAGGAATATGTTCTAATAAAAAGAAGAACAAAAAGAGTATGAATGAATGTTTGTAGATATAAGTATTCATGGTACATGCACAAGTATGAATATAGAAATATCGCGATATTTATGAGTACAAATGAATGTTTATAGATGTATAAATTCATGATACACACATAAATAATAAATAATAAGAATTTAATTGTGTGTTCAACAAGCAGGTAACAATTCAATTAACCTCTGTCCCCAGAATATTAAACAGAAAACACCTTTTTTATTCAAATTTCAGATTAATCTTCAAACATGCTTACAAAGCAAAGATTATGGAAGAATCAAACCATGAGATCCCTTCAAACCGAGGCTGTATCTGGTGTCATTATGAGATTATGACAGCTCACTGTTATAAAATCACGACGATCTCTTTTCATCACAACGGTTCAAATTTTAATTTATAAGAGTTTTTTTTTAATAATTGATTTATGAGACTCATTTGTCACTGACTCGATGATTGCAAATTATCATAGAAAATTATGACAGCAGATGTGCATTCCCTTCAAACCTGCAGCAGTAAAGCACCATTATTGGATTTTGAATATGCTATATTATATTATATTATATTATATTAATAAAAGATAGATGAAAGGGCGGTATCATAGGCACCAAAAGGAAAGCAATCATTGATTCATTGAGAGAAGAAATTGACTATTCTCCAAAAGGCATTAGTTATTGAATTGACGTGCAATAAATGGAGCCTCAAATTTAGTTGAGTTGAAGACCTCTGGTATTAAATTAAGACAAATAGATAAATACTAAATAGTTGAAACTATGGTCCTATTCTCTTGTTTCTTCCATTTTGCCCACTAAATGGAGTTACATGTGAATATCCAAATTTGAAAAGACATTAGAAAGAGCAATCCATGGTAGACGGGTTCAAATTCCAGTCAATTTCTGTCCCAATGAGAGGAATAAACTGACAGTTCTGTCATGCACGGTGAACATACCCTTTCTGATAAGAAATTAACAGAAACTGACAACTTGAAAGAGAAATAACCAGGAGTTGTTATACCTGTACCGGCTCGCCATCTGTCGATTGGTCTGATACATGCATGTAATATTGATTGAATTCTCAGTGTGCACAAGAAAAAAACTAAATGGATCATTGAATCGACCGAAATATGATGTATTAAATTCCAATTGATAATCACAAAGGGTATTGCATCAGAGTTGCCAAGTTTGCTGAGCAGATGAATTCGGACGCTGATTCGATCTATTCTCAGTGGTTACATGCATCCTAATTACATCACCTGGTAACAAATGTTCAAAATGTTATGTAGAGAGTAACAAAAGATGGCAGCACCTTATTAGCCAAAAGGGTTACATATGCTTAATAGTAGCATGACAACAGCTTAATAGTAGGCGAAAGCACTTGGTCATATCTTTGTCAATGTCAAGCAGTTGGGGAGATCTATACAATCTTTAATATCTTTCACAATACCAAATATTTTTTTTCTTCTTCTCTTTTTTCCTTTCCCTTTTCTTTCTTTCTTTGTTTTTTTTTTTTTGAAGTGACCAAAGGGCACAGACCTTTTTTTTTCTAACATATAAACCAGAAGTCTGTTACAAAACTGTGATATACTACCCACCGAGATCTGAATATCAAAATATAAGTATACTAAATTACTAATTTCTCATATACCAACCAAGATTACCCTGAAATATTATCCTGAGCTTAAGCACACAGTGGGATTCAGATCTTAGTGGGAAATATATTATCCCTTAACCCCACATCCCAAAACTGTACAATGTACCCACGGTGCTTGAGCTAGAACATAACAGAATACATTCAAACAAACCAGAACAATTTCAATTATTGCAAAAAAAATTAATGTACAACCTAATAAGCTATTTAACTAAAATAACCGCAGTAAGTAGTCCTGTGCACCCTTTAAGTTGGTACTGGCATCATTGTTTAAGTCAGCCGTTGCTTGTGTAATATACAGTTAGCCATCATTGTTCAAGTCAGCTGTTGCTTGTAATATATTGTACAGTTAAGCGCTTCTCTTGGCAATTTAGTCTCAACATCAATGACAATGTGAAATTTGCATTTTCCTTTCGTGGTGTGAAGAGGTGTTACCTGGGCAAGAGTGACCAGTGTACGGAACCAAAGACATTTCTCCTGGTGCGCAGGGCAGCTGATGTGGCAAGTTCTGTACTGTGGATGGCATCACCATCTGCAATTGTGCTTGACAACTGAACCTTTCTTACTTTATCCAATAACACATAGTTGAGATAATTAAGGCCTATCAACCCCTAAAATAATTCACTACAATTCCTTGAAAGCAAAGTTTGTTTCTATCATTCCATAATACACAAAAAAGTTCAAAATATATTAGCATTCAAACCTAGCAGCAAGTTTTTAAAAGGAACTTGTTATATGATGCTAAACAAGATCATAATGTACAGGCTATTATTATTTTTCTTAACCAGCCATAAGAAACCTCTAATATTTAAAAGAAAATATGGCTTTCAAGTTGAGGCAAAATCTAGATTATTTAATCCGCAAAATCTAGATTATTTAACCTCTATTATTTTGCTTCACCAATTGTGAAGTGAATGCACACTGAAACGACATTTTGGATCCCACCTCCAATTCAACTGATCCCTATTATTACTTAAAAGGTAAAAGTTGCTTATTTAGTATTGTCATTCTTACCAATTGCTTTCCAAGTCGTCATCTAAAGTAGTAATAAATATTTGGTAGAATGCCTAATTCAAATAACTAACCATAAATTGAGCTCAAAGCACACTCTCATAGCCACTTATCTATCTAGTAAAGACACTGATCAAAGAAATAGTGACGTGTAGGTGGCAAATTGTGATAGCCAGGGATTCAACTACAGGATCTCAAAGCAGTGCTAGTCAGGTGAGGCATCTCAAAAGACTAAAGACACGCGTGCGACATATAAAAAAACTGGTACAACGCGATATCAGCCAGCTAAGGTAGAGGCACCTATAAAAAAATCAATATCAGTTAGGCCCATACCGTAATTTACATCGACTCGTATATATTAATACCTGCTAAGTGGTTTGATTGACAGCTTGTATCCACAGAGATAACTGATTGTAATATCTTGATCTCTATTACAGGGTTTACAAGAAAAATTACAGCTGGATGGCTAAACCTGGCAGAGGAGGGCTGTGACAGAAAGATGGCCATTTTTCATTTCTTTGTCTTGTGTTTTGTTACTGCAAATTTTTAAAACTTGGTTGGTTATTTTTCTTCTTTTTTTGTTTTTTGTAATAGAAGAGATGACTCAGAGAGGATACTGGTACAATTGATGAATACTAATTGGATTTTATATATGAGAGGGGGCAGAGTAGATTGTTAATACTGTACATGCAAAGGAATACATTGTACAAATATTTTGTTTCTGAAATGGAGCAGGTGACAATCACCGCTTATTTCCAAAAATAAATAAATAAATAAATATCTTGGTTTTTATATATAAATTTGTATGAGTTATTCTTCTAAATAAATAAACTATAATAAGGTACCATTTAAATCTTCAAAGACCTCAAACAAAGAACTGGAACCTAAGTCATTCCCACAAACCAAAGAAATCAGTGAACCCCACAAATCACCATCTGGTATAACGCCATGTGCAATCATCTCCTCCAACCATAACAGTGCCTCATACCTGGTACGGACCTCACAGAGCCCATGTACCACACAGAAAAATGCATCATTCTTTGGGCGGTGTCCCTGTTTCACCATTTCATCCAAAATATCAGCAGCCTTAACATACTGCTTTTCAGTACATAGACCGTCGATAAGAATCTCGAAGGTTTCTTTGCCAGCTTTGCAACCTGGCCACCGGTTCATAGTTTTCAAGTACCCAACAGCTCTCATGGATTGGTTACCTTTGCAAAGCCCCTTTATTAACAAATTGAAAATAGTAATTGTTGGAGCAATATCTTTCTCTCTCATCTCCTCTTCTAAAACTCGGAAAGCATCATCTGTCATTCCTTCTCTACACAAGGCTGCAATCTTGGCCTCAAACATTTTCACTGATGGTCGAAACCCTTTTGAACTCATTTCATCAAACACCTTCTGTGCAGCCTGAAACCTTCTTTCCTCAAACAAATCCCCAGCTATAATTTCATATGCTGCAACACTACGGGCCCCACTGACAGATAATGCCATATCAACTATCTCTCTGACTTCTTCTAAGCTCTTTCCAGCAAGATCAATTGGAACTCTAAGAAAGGATCGGACCCGACCTGTTCGTCTCCGAACTTTATGCAGCACCCTCTTCAAAACCATTTCTCCTTCCTTGGCCCTACCGTTCATACAAAGCTCCTCAATAACCGTACGACATGTGACGACAATAGCATCGATGTTGTACTCTCTCATCATGGAGTATAACAAATGCATAGCTTCGTCGAGCATGCCGACTTCGACAAGCCCTTTAAGAAGCACCTGACATGTATTCTGGCTAGGGAAACAACACAGATTATAATACTCCATGTACAATTCCAGACCAAGGTCTGGCCTCTTGATGCTTATGAGATAGTCAATTAACAAATCTAGGGTTTCAGACCCGATTCGCACTTGTGAATGGCGCGAAAACTGGAGAAATACCTTAATCGCTGTTTCAGGTTCTCCATTGGAGAGGAGCTTGGAGAGCATGCAATGGAAGGACTGGGTCCATGCAACACATGTAGAGCTCGGTAGGGAGAGAAACAGAGGAAATGAGAGGTGGAGCGGGAGAGAAGATATCACATTCGCAATGAGAGAATCAGGCAAGGGAGGGGAATCGATCTCAGACAAGGTGACTGAACGACGGGCCCCACGAAATCCATTAGTAGGATTCCAGTACGAGCAGGCAGGTGGGACCAGGGTGTCAGTGGAGCGAGGTGCAAGCGGAATCACTGTGTCGCGGGCCCCGCGTGTCGGAGAAACAGGAGCATGGGGTCCAGAGGAGGGGAGGAGAAGGGAAGGGAGGAGAAGGGAGAGGGAAGGAGAGGAGAGGAGGAGGGAGGAGAGAGATGAGAAGACTTGGGAGTTGTGGCGGTAGGAAGGGAAGAGGGAAGGGGAGGAGAGGAAGAGGTGGAGAGCGGAGAGAGGGTTCTTCTGGCGGCGAATGACGTAAGCGAGGTAAGCGGGTGTGAGGACACGTGGCCATCGGACGGAGGTGGGAGTCGCCATGAGGTCTCAGCGAAGGCGAGGTGGAGGAAGTGGAGAGGCATTGCTTTTGAGAGTTTTTGGGAATTTTGTGATTTTGGAATTGTAAAAAAAATTAAGGATAAAATAAACAATTGTGTATTTTCATTCATTCAACACTATCATTTCCTTTTTTTTTTTAATTTAACATGTGACAAAATTGAAGAAATCTTGTACATATATGATTCAGACACATGGTGCATTTCTCTTGTGTTCGTATTTACTGTCTATAGCAGCCGGCTGCTGTAGTTATGCACAGTGTGTACAATGATTTGGTTGAATTAGCTGATCAAATTATAATTATAATGGTTGTTTCTTTTCCCTAATCGAACCCACCTGCAATTGAAATAATAACAGCTGACTGGAATAGTCGGCAATACCACATTGTGGGTCCCATTATTCAGTCTCACATCCTCTTACGCATTAATTCTGACTTACTGGCTTCAGCATTTCAACATCTTTTGCCAATTTATTGTTGGGCCCATCTCAATCTTTAATTCTGAATCCATTCCAGACCAATAACATGTGTTTCCTTTGGTTGCTTCCTTTGCTCTGACCTGAGCTCAATGTCTCCCCTCAATTGAAAACTGATGGCACCTGATGACCTGACAATTGTGATTGTGAAATTTTGTAACCATTTTGTACTTGGTTTTTTTTCCTGTTTTTCTAGTCAGAACATGCCCACAGAATTTTTTTGTAGCTGTCAGTGCTCATTGAAATAAAGACATTCTTTTTCCCTTTTTGGGAGTTCTGAAAAAAATAGAGAAAAAATATGTATAGAATACTATATAAAATGACAGTTTGACAATTCAGGAACAAACTATGTAAATCTATATAA
Source organism: x Bolboschoenoplectus mariqueter (assembly GCA_037678475.1). Taxonomy (NCBI): domain Eukaryota; kingdom Viridiplantae; phylum Streptophyta; class Magnoliopsida; order Poales; family Cyperaceae; genus x Bolboschoenoplectus; species x Bolboschoenoplectus mariqueter. The sequence goes on along the minus strand of CM075258.1, from coordinate 382,150 downwards.
ATCTTCAATGGATTTTGCTACAATTGAGAACAGTGACTAATCTGGTCAGTTAATTCTAAACGTACTCAGTTTTCCTCCATCTCTCACACTTGCATTCATCTTCAGTCAAATTCTCACTGTAACTCTGTAACTAATACAATTCTTTTTTTTTTTAATATTGGCAGGTGGCTGATAATAGTTTGTACAACTTCTCTTGATCGATAATATTCAAAAATCTTATTATATAAATGTACCTATTAAGTTATCCTCCTTGAGAATTTTTTCATTATGTGACCTGTACTTTGCTTTATCTAGAATAAGGTTTTGAAAAATAGTAAAAATTATATTTAGCTACTGAATAAAATTGTCTTTCAAATGAATATTCAGTTAACGGTGTTACAAAATCCTGATTTGTGTACTACTGTTTAAACAATGTTCAAACACGTCCACATGCTGATATCATACATACTAATTCAGCATGACCATTTTGTTATTGGATTTCATTTTTTTTGTTTCTTTGATTTTAGCTACCTCTATTAACATTTAAAACTAAATGGCCTTCTATCTTATGTAATCAGATTTAATTTATGATAAGGTATTTATGTAAAATCTATATATTTTCTTAAACTTTCTCATCCAAGTTTTATGAGTCTGTAGCAAATATAGAATGAATAACAAATATATGTGATATATCATGCTCATTAGTGTAGCTGAATATTCATCAGTGAAACTAAAAAATAGCATAAGGTGTGGCTGAAAATAATAAAGCTATAATCAGCAAAACAATTTACCTTAAAAGGACCATGATGGGAGAATTTTACTGCAATTATTGACTAAGCATCTCGAGGCGGGGCCCGAGTCGACATCTAGATTTATTACATCTTTAACTTCAGAGACAAAATCTACTGTGATAAAACTATGAATAAAGCAAAAAAACATATGTAACCTTGTACACAAAGGTAAACATCTCTAGCTGAAAGTATTTCAATTTTTAAGCTGGAGAATAAGAAGTCAAATTCCATCATCTCCTAACAAAGTTACAATAGAATATGGAGATCGGGTTGAATGGAACTCTGAACTCACAAAAAATATTCAAAATTGTTTTCTTAAAGACCAAATATTTTGAATTGTGATATTCTGGTCTCCTGAGCAAATTACACAATGGACCCTAAATATCATGCACTTCCCATTTTATCCATTTTTTTTCAAACTTTCTATCTAATCACATTTTCTGCCATTTATGTCCTGAGTCTCCAGACCATCATTTTTCAAGTTAAAGAATGGTGGAAACCTTATTAGCACTATTGTGAAATCAATGATTATTTATTAAAAGATATCTGACAAGATAATGTCAGTCCTTATTGATGATGTTGAATTGCTGATTGTGATTTCCATAAAATCTTTATATAAAAAATTTTCTAATGAAAATTTAATAAAAATGATGGTGTAGCTTCAGCACAAAAATGAATAATTGATCAGAACTTTAGGGATCAGAGTCATACTTCAAGGACCAATTTTGTAATTACCTCTTATGATGGTTAAAACTCTTTTTCTCAAGAAATGAACAAGAAAACCAATGATTTAAAAAGTCCAAGTTTGCTGATCTTCTTTGCTGTAGTCTTCAAGCCATGTCTGATGCATGTGCATTATGCAAAATCCAGAAGGTGTTTCCATCTGAAATTTTTTTTTTAATAAATTGCATGTTATAACAAGTAACTAAAAGGGGAGAGATGTGCATATGAATTGACAGAGATGAAGGGAGATGACCTTTGAATTAAGCAGAACTGTTGTCACACAGCACCGACATGATTGACCTTCAAAAGAGTGTCCTTTAGTAAATGAGTAAGAGGGTTACAGTACTACTTGTATTTAAACAAGATGTGATATGTCATTGTTCATTACCCATGATTTAGGTAATAAGCATTCATTAAACATAAACAGCAAGAGGAACAAAAAAATTCATTTAAACAAAGCCCAACTAGCATGGTTCAAGCCTCCTTTTCCTCTTTTCAATAAACACATTTTACCATAGTTGTGGTCAACATGCAATATTCTCAGATTTGAACACTGGACCTTTTGGATTTTTTGCAAACAACACAAACTGCTTAAAAACAATGTTGAAGTTGAACAACATACTAAACTTGCCCCTAGATTTTGCATTTTGCTAGAGAAGTGTGCTCTTCATAATCCAAGTTTGCAAAGCAATATCAAAAACCACTTGGTCTGATTTCTTCATTCGGAGAAAACAAAGCTCACTGGGGTTCAGATAAAAATTGTCAACCTTTGAGGAAGAAATCTCCATCATGTTGATCTAATGCTTGAGTATTATTTGCAAACATACTAAAACTTTGGGAAGTATTTGCTATTTTAAAAATTAAGATGTATTTAGACAAGACTGTAAGGTAACACAAATCAATAAATCATCCAAGAGGTACTGATAAGGTTACAGGCACATGATGGCAAGTAAATATAAGAAAAAGAGGAAGAGTAACCGGTACCATTCAACTCCCATTTGTTGAATTTCACAAGCCAAGAATCCAACCCAATTGCAGAAACAATAACCTTGTCCAACCAAACCCTGAAAGATCTTCCTCTTTTATCCCCGTGGCATGACTCCAAAGCATCTATCGATTGATGAATGGAATTCTCTGAACCAGACGGATGAACAATCACTCCAGTTGAGTGCTATTAAATAACAAAGGAGTAAAAAAAAGCATCAAAATGAGTCAATCTCTTCTCAGAAAGTATATTCATGAAATAGAAAACGTATATTTTGTTAAATACTGCCATTATGGCCCCATGTTTAATAGAAGTTTTCTTTCTAAGGCTCGAATTGAACTAAAATCAAGCAATAAAAGCATGTAAACATTGAGGAAGAAGTCAAACTAACCTATTTATAGCACGATGAATGCTTTAATAATATTCAAGTCTAAGGGGCAGTCTAGTCATCTTTTACTTGGCTTAACCTTGGTTTTGACAACCTGGCCTTGCTTGCAAATAACCCAACAAAAACTGGTGTTGGAAGACGTGAAAAATAATCGCTGCTAATTACAGAATTGATAAATACTCAGTACATTGTAGCCAAGGCTTACAGTGATGCTCTTCAAATGCTGGATAATAGCTTCGGACTCATCAGCTTCAGCTCGACGCCAGCTCTCGTATAACAAATAAAAGTTAACCATAACATAAGCTGGTCTTTTATTATCTTCATTTGAAAAAGAAGGTTTAATGTCTCTCGGTGAGATACTAGGGCCCAGACGGAAGTGTCTGAGCGCTTGAATGATACCAGATGCACATCTTTCTTTTGCATGTATAATCTTATTGTTGCTTTTAGCATTTTCTTCATACCACTCCAATAACTCCTCTGTTGAATTACCAACCTAAAAGCATTTAAACATAGGGAATGATATAGTTATGCAAAGGAAAAAAAGAAAACAGAAACATTGTTTCCGTACTACTTGGGTCAGGTTAATACTGGTGCTTACCAGCTGGGTATTTTCATTGGTTGAGAGTACCAGTTTGACTAAAACTTGTCCTACTTGTTTGTTTCAAATATTATCATCACCATGTTTTGTTGGTGCTTAAAATGCACAACTGAGGGTAAACAGTGACACATTGCATAACAGAGGTTCAATCACAGATTTTTGCTCCTGTTGTTCCAACTTCAGTACTTTCTTTCCAATTGGCTTGTTTGGTACTCAATTTCAAAATTTAAAGTAGAACTGAACTTTAACTTTCCTCAGAGTTATATGAGAAATTTTGGTTTAATTAAGGCCAAATTGATGCTTGAAAGAGTAAATCTGCACTGTGCAGTACTGACCATGACACCATAAACACCTTCAACGGTGTACATCTCAGCATCATTTCCAGAGTCACCACACACAAGTGTGTTCCTCGGAGGTTTCCCAATTGACCCAAACTTTTTTTGTAGATACGCAAGTGCCTGTCCTTTTCCCGCCTCTTTTGGCAACACATCGAGAGCTATTCCGAAGCTATAGATGATCTTTACGTCTAGCTGTTTAAGAAAGAAAAACAAAACAGAATGAAGAAAATTATATATTCTATCGTAGAAAAAAAATATGAAGAGTTCTGAACTCATGAATTCAGCCAAGTAACAACAGCTTATGTTAAGAACAGGAAAACTTAAAATAGGGGATACAAGTATGAAGCTTATTATTCGCAACTAGCACATAAGAAGAAAGAAAACAAATTAAAATATCGTAATTAAACAAATACACCAGATTCATATCATAATATAAATTAAGTCGAAGTAACATACTGACTCGACAGCTATCAAAGCCTGGTTAGAAAATACATGACCATCCTGCTATTAGTAAAGGGAAGACATAACAAAGCCCATTCAAAAATTACACTTTAGTCTTCACAGAGAAAAGGTCACGCTTTACAGAAGATACAGAGAAAGACAGAGGGAGGGAGAGAGTTTTCAGTTCAATTGAAGTAAAAGCTAGATCCTTATCAGTATCAGTTTAGACGAGTCCATTTTCTGGTACCGACTAGTACCAGCCTCTAAAATATCAAATATGTAAACAGTAAATGAAAACAAATGCATATCCAATAAAAGACGATTAGAAATATAGGAGTTCATCTTACACCACGTTTCGTAAGATTGACATACAGAGGCTTAATCACTTTTTGCGCTTTCTCCTTGGGGATGTCAAAGCTGACCTTGTGTGGACCTTGGTCCCTGTCAGACTGCACTCACCAAAAGTTAGCATAAACTCTATAGAAAGAACTTAAATACTTTTTAGTATACTTAAGCTTGCTATTTCATAAATAGAAAGCTACGAGATGCTTATGCTTATATAGTTTATGATTCTGTGACAGGAAGTGTGCTACCAATATTGCGGTCATGTAGGTCTTTGGTGAGATAAAACTTAAGTCTAATTAGCTTAGTGCAAGAAGCGAGGCTCCATGTGGAACCCGGTTCAATTGCGCCTTGAGGATCAATTGAGGTGAAAGATAATTTGAACAATATTGGGTTAATTTGCAAGCTTTGAGTTAAATAGATGCAAAAGTGGATGAATCAATTGAGGTCAAAATGAATTAACTGAGGCTAAATCTTCTTAATTTGGGACTGAAGTTCAAGGAATAGTACAATAAACAATGAACTTTACCTGAGGCACCAATTCAGGAAACCTGGCTGTCTCCTCTAAGACCACATTTCTATCCCAATTTTTACTCAACAGCTGGATCCAGCCCTCGTCAGGCACCATCTCCTCCCCATATGCTATCTCGGTGCCAACAGATGTGACGGTGATATCAGGCGTAAGAATAGGTTTTTCGTTCCTTAGGGTCTTGTAATGAGTTGGCGACCTCCCAGTGGAGAAAATCAGTATTGAGTCATGTCGGTAGGTTGATTCCCACAAGGCATTAAATCTAAGCAAGGAGAGATTATCTGGATCCTCATAATCAACCTACAAGCAGGAAAATTGTTGCCGTTTTCATTGTATATAGTATATACATCTTGCTGATAGGTCTACATTTTCAATCCTTTTTGTGGTTCTTCCTTCATTTTTATTATGTACTTTGTTAGCCATTTAGAAATTAAGTCTAGAAACATGATGATAACTTTCAAGTCTCAATAACAGTTTGAACTTACCTTTGCCAGTTTATTGTAATTTGGAGATGCTATATCATGTCTTATAGTTGAATTTCTTAATTCTGTTTTTGTTCAAGATTCTGGTGTAATTAGGCTTCTACTCTCTACGATTATTTTTCTCTTTTTTAGTAAATTGAACCAGTATGTTTTAGGGGCTTTAAGACAAGGCACAGTTCACAGATCTCTATTTCAGTACAGTACTTGCCAGGCCTGGTGTTCCTGTACCAGCAAACACTGAACTGGTTCTGGATATAGTAACAGATCATTTTCGGTTGACTTCCATTTGTTTGTGTTACACTAACCTAAAAGTTCAATTATAAACTTAACCATGAGGCCAGATACTGGTATTACATATCTTGTACAGTTGTACCTAACACAATACACGGGTCCATAATCCTAGTTAATAAAAGTTGAGGTTTTGATTTGGTCATACCATAGTGTGATCAAGATCAGATATGAGCATGAGATTAGCGGAGACATCAAGCCTATCCATTACAGACCGCTTTAGAATACCTGAAAAATATAAAACCAAAAAAAAAAAAAAGTGATTATGTTCAGAATCAGTGCAGTTATACTGTTACAATGATGTGTACCTCCTCCATTAGTCTAATCTGTTTTGCAATAGCAATCCTCCAGCGGATCACTCAACTGTGTCTCATCAGTGACCCGCTACAGGCATAGTCACACCGAGATAGGCACAGGTACCAAACCGAAATTACATTTGGGAGATAGGAAGCAACTAATCCCGCTCGCGTGCGCGCGCGCGCGCGCGAGAGAGAGAGAGAGAGAGAGAGAGCATGAGAATAAGTGATTGATTACAACTGAGCGGAGAGGGGAGAGGAATTGCGAGCGCTTCTTTCTACACCGAGCTTCCGATCGATGCTTAGTTTGAAGAAATCAAGAAAAATCTAAACGAATCTCTCTTTCTCTTTCTCTTTCTCTTTCTCTTTCTATACCGAGTTTCTTATGCTTGGTTGAAGAAACCAGAAATTCATTCTATAAACTAATCTCTCTCTTTCTAAGGGGGGAAGACATCAAATTAAATAATATGGAATCGAGATGCAATCTGTGGGCATAGCCATGGATGCGCTGATCTGCGCACAAAATTTAAAAATGTGAGATTGAGATCAGTTTACCTCTGGAATTTGAAAACCTCTCTCTCATTCTATATATTTTTTTATTACCAGGTTTTGATGAGTTCCATTAAGACTTCTTCTTGACAATGGAGAGAACAAAAAAAAAATTTTATTTCAATTTTTTTGAAACTAATTTTCATCCTTTTGCTAAGTAGGAATTAGCTACTCAGGTATTTTTCTTATTTAATGTAATTTTGTATGATTTTTTTTTTAGTAAGAAATGCATTTGTAGCATGAAGAGTCAGCTGTCAGATGTTTTTATTTATTATATTTTACACTGTTATTGTTTTAATAATCAATATGTATAAGTAAAAATATCAAATTAAAATAGTTACATACTTAAAATTGCTTTTACAAACTTGTTCTTTTTTTTTTTTATGGTATTAGTCTATCTAATACCATCATATCTAAGATTTTTTTTTTAATAGAATTGAGATTCAAGCAATGCATGAAAATGTTTGGGTTTATCAAATGACATAAATGCAATTTGTTTTAAGAAATATAAGAGCATCTCCGTCTCTACTTACAAATGATTTATTAAATATGATGTGACACTTATAAATTCAAAAATGAAGAACATTTATTAACTTAATAATCTTTCAAAATTAATAAGTTTTTTTTTAAATATCACATTAGGATTTTTCAGTGACATGAGAGTATTTTTATCTCTGAAATTATATAAAATTATTTTATTTATCGATTAGAATCAATATGTTAGTGAATTAATAATTATAGAGACGAAGACATTTTAAAATTAATTTATAAAAAAAATACTAAATTGATGATATGATAATTGGGAATGAAGATGTTCTAAGTTTGTGAAGTTCTTTGATGGATGTTTGGGACATGATATTTTTTTCATTAGTTTTGTTGTTATTATAACCATTATAAAATACCATAATTATTCATGTGTGCATAAAAAGAAAGTAGTTCCTATCTTCTAATTTTATTTTAAAATTGTTTCAGTTTAAAATTTAATTTTGTCAAATTTTTCATTAAAAATGAAAAGATGCGATTGAAAGGGAAATAAAATAAAAACACATTTGAAATAGCGTATATGAAAGCTATGTTTCGTGCAAGCAAATACTTTGTATTGGAAAATTGAAAATTTGTATTTTTCTTTTTAAAATCGCAATGCACCGAAAGAATGCGAAATTTGTCAATTTTTTAGAAGAAAAAAATTGTGAACAAACCAGCTGGGTTCTGATTTTCAACAACAATTGTTTATTATACAAACAAATATTGTAAAAAGACAACTGCTATGCATGGAATATAATTTGAGTTTTTGCTAATAATCAATTCTAATACGTCCACTAATAAAAATTGTCCAATAATAACAATAATAAAATTGTCCAATAATAACAATAATAAAATTGTCCAATAATAACACTAATAAAATTGTTTATTCGGACAGGGAAGTTCTCAGAATTTTGAATTTTGAATTTTGAACTTTGAACTCTCGCCTCTCTCATACATGAATCAAGCGACTATTAAAAACAACATTTTCATTATTTTCTTCGATTGGGATGAGCGATTATTAATTACCAACTTCTATTAATTGAAATATAATGCTTTTACAAGCATTTACAAAGCATCAATCAAATAAACACCAATATATATCAACGAGCTATTCTTATTTGATAGGTCTAAGAGACTGAGACATAATATGGTGGTGATATACATTCAGAGTTCAAAAAATGATACGCCGTAACTAGTCACGTCATGACACGCATATCTATTGTATGATATATCTCACGTATTACGTGACGTGTCATTTCAAGTGATGTGTTTCTCATCAACTAAAATTGACACATCACGATATGTCACGTGAAATTATTTAGACATGCCACACCATGTCACGCAACACGTTACATCATGATACATCACGTGATCACGTGAAATCACATATCCATTATTTCAAATATTTTTTAATTTTAATATAAATATGAAATATATTTTTTTACTAGAACAAAATTATAACATTTTTCTTCACTTTACAATAAATTTTACTATTTTCCATAAATTTAAATATTTTTTTAATATTTTTTTAGTGTAAAGATGAAATTCGAGAAAAATATAACTAAATGTGACATGCTATATGTGTGTCACATCACGTCACGTTACGATATAGCATCGATGTCTAAATGTATTATATGCTTGTCGTGTCATAGATATGACGTGTTTTCATTCTATTATTTTTGGCACGTCATGTGAAAAATTATTTCGTTCACGTCACAGCACATCATATAATTGAGTCATGCCGTACTTTTTCACATAACGTCATGTTTTTTATTCACTATATTATACATCATTTTTTATGGAAAGATGCATATTTAATTCAAAGAAGAAACATCTAAAAAAATAAATATTGAAATCAATAGTCCTTACTTCATAATGAAAATACGACACAAAATCCATCTTTTTTGTTAATAATTATAATAAAAAATATGTGCTCTTTCAAAATTTCATCGGAAATAAAAATTATTCCATTGACTATATATTAAATAAAATTATGACAAAAGATAAGTTAAAGAAAAGAAATAGTAGACAAATGACACTCCTGCATTTTTCCCCTCAAAAAAAAAATGGGTACCTTTGATGATGCAATTTGATATTTTGATAATTTATGTTTAGATTTAGAAATTATAACTTAAATAAAGTAATAAAAACACACTATGCTTGTGATTTAATGTGTACAAAAGTTTAAAAATTTAGTAAAAGGTCTACCTAATTGGATAGGCCCATGGAATAAAACTTGTGGACATGTTGTGGGTTTTTTGGGCTTTAATTGAGCTATAGCAGGGCTGGATATGGATTGGATATTTACTCATTAATATGGGTTGGGTTTAGATTTGGGCTTTACTCTCCATCAATGGGCCGAGCTAGGTATGGGCCAAAACCCGCCCATTAGCAGGCTTATCACCAAGCTCCACACAACTAGTGTATTATTAATACAAAAGCGTGTGGCACGAGGATATGGTACGGCTTGTATGTATACATATATGGTTGAAATATAGCATGCGTGTTTGGAAGTATTCTGTTTTACGTGCTAAGTATCATGTCTTTAATAGTGCCGTGTTAGACGATAAATGCATCAAACGGCACGATACAATATGTTTAAGTATTTAATTAGCATGTGACACGTTTAGATACGTATATGAAATTTTAAAAAATAGTTGCTATAATATGTTTTTAATAATTATTACAAGCACATGTAAAAAACTTTCCTCCATTTTACAAAATATTTATTATTACGTGCATCAGCTCACCTAATAGTCACACACATGAATACATGTAGAAAATCAAGATAATTTGCTCTTTTGAACTTCAAATCAGGACCTAATTATAACAAGCCAACTATAATCTTTGATCAAAACAAACCAACTATAATCAAGTGTACACACGAACCATATAACTCATCTCTATTAATCAAGCAATGGTATCATTACTTTTTGGGAGCACAATTATTGTGATTTGCTCTGATTATTCCAGATGTATCATTAGATAAGAAGCTCTTGACTGAATTTACATACAGGGTAGAATACAGAACTAATGTAAGTTTTTCAAAGCTCTATAGTGAAGATCAAAATTTGCATTAAAACAGTTCTTTTGTATTTGGTAGATACCATATACAAGTAGAATCAGTATAACATGCTCATACTAGATATTCAAGTATTTTGCTGATTTATTAAATAAGGCAATGATACTGGTAAATGCCGCTAATAAATTCGAATACAAGTTAACTTTAGGCAGAGCCCAGGTTGAAGTGCTGAATAGCTTCTATGATTCCACCAGCACACCTCTGACTAGCATGAATTATCTTGGTATTACCCTTTGCATTTTGTTCATACCACTGTAGCAACTCCTCCTGAGCATTGCTGACCTACAGCCATGAAAAAGAAGAATAATTAATAATTAAAATATCAAACAGAATCATTCTGTAGTTACTCCCCCCCCCCCCCCTCCTCACTTAATAACTACACAATTGTTAGTCCAAATAAAAAAAATGGCTATGATTGCGAATAATACACAAAGTTCGTCATTTGCACCAAGAAAAGTGTTTCCTCTATGTTGTGAATTACATCCCATTATCAAAATCAGAGTTAAATTAAGCAAAAAATAAAAATAAAAATACTGCCCCCTCGCTGCCTGATATGGCCAGGAAAATACATGGACACATTACAAGTACTAGGCTTAATTTTATTTTTTTCAAGTTCAACTTAATAGTAATGCAATGATCCCCAGCAGCATGGAAAGTTTAAAGAAAATACACCTTCCATTTTTTTTTTATTGTTACCCGCAGAAAGCCCATACTTTTGGGGTGTTATTATAAATAAACTGTAAGGTGTTTTTGCAAGTATGATAAAACATTATGTATAATTTGCAAAAAGTTCCCACTTCTACTACTTACCAAGCATTAGCCATTTATTGCAATACAAGGGGGCTATTATTATTTGTATCTCAATACCTGAATAGAACTAATCTAATGCAAATATATGTTCTCCCCTTTTTTCCTTCTTTTATATATGGTAGAATTTCATATATACCCTTACAAAACTTCAAAATTACATATTTCCCCCTCTAAATTCATAATATCATATTTACCCTTCCAAACTTTTAAAACTCACATATTTACCCAATATATTATCTTTTTCATTAAAACTAACTTCATACTTATTAATTCCTCATTTATCCTTATTAAAAATAATGGATAAAATTTTTTCAAATTGAATTCTCAGTAAATATACTATAGATACAGTTATGGCAATCACACGGGTTAGATCGAGTTCGGGTCGGGCTGATCAGGTTGGGTTACTTTGACCGAGAAGGATTACCAAGTCACAGGTCGGGTCGGGTCGGGTCAGACTGGATTTTAGATCGTCTAGCGTCGGTTTTTTTGGATCTCCGATCATCTTGGGTCGGGTCAGGTTAGGTTTGGGTCACTTTGACTTTTTAAAAAGATCAGGTCAAAATTTTGCCACCTTTAATGAATACCAATCATCAAAATTTTTAAATTCTTTGAAATTGAAATTAAATTCTCAGTAAATGAAAAGACAAAAAATGAAATATATTTTGATGCTTAGAGAGTTATTACTGTGATGACATAATGAGAGAAGTAAAAAATATAATAATTATGAGTTTTAAAATATTTAATGGGATTATTTGGAGTTTTTGGGTATATTTGATATATCATATAATTTTATTGGGTAAATATGATAGTTCTAAAAGTTTAGAAGGGTAAATATGATATTATGAATTTTAGAGGGAGAAATACGTAATTTCAAACTTTTAGAGAGGTATATATGAAATTCTGCCTTTATATATTGATAAAATTGATAAAGTTCAAGAATCCAGTCCAACACGGCAGATGCCATACCAGCTGGTACAAACCAAGACAATCCATGATTTTGAAAGACTGCAAGAAGCAAGCAGTACTGCATCTTGTATTGCAAGAAGGAAGCATGGTTTCTTTATTTTACACTTACCATGACACCATAGACTCCTTCAATGCTAAACAATTCTGCATCGTTGCCAGAATCACCACACACAAGTGTGCTCTTTGGAGGCTTTCCAATTGAGTTGAATTTCTTCAGTAGATAGGCAAGAGCCTGTCCTTTTCCTGCACCTTGTGGCAACACGTCCAGATCCATTCCACCACTGTAGATGATTTTCACATCCAACTGTCCCAAACAATAAAAAACAAAGTAAGAGTATGATAAATTTATCCTCCAAGCTAATAGTTGTCTAAACTGAGGAATACAAATTCAACCAAAGTAAGACTCTGAGAAATTAATCCCTCAAAAGAAAGGCTAATACTTAGGATCATGCTTATCACTACTTAAGCAAGTGGTTGCAGCATCTGTGAAAAAATAGTGAATTTTGTGGAGGTAAATTTCTATCTTATTTTGGCATAAGCACATTTACTCGGTAGATACAGGCAAAAGCATAATTCAGGAAAATATAAAATCTAATACAGATCATATGTGAATAGTTAACCATACCTCCCGTTCTTCTAAGCGCGCTGAAAGGGCTTTTGTTATTTCCTGTGCCTTCTCCCTGGGGACATAGAAGCTAATTTTGTGTGGGCGCTGCTCAGTCTCAGACTATATCATAGCAAATTAATAAGTGAACTACTACTCCAAAATCACATTTGCATAGAGGATTATCACAACAGCAATTGAAAGTGTCATTAAACAAAAATTGAACCTGCAACTTAAGCTCAGAAAATTTCGCAGTCTCCTCTAGCACAACATTCCTATCCCATTTCTGGTTCAAAACCTCAGCCCAGCCCTCATCGGGCACCATTGCTTCACCATAGGTTATCTCAGTACCGACTGACATGATGGTGATGTCAGGCGTGAGTAAAGGCTTCTCCTTCCTCAGCTCTTTATAGAGGGTAGGCGACCTTCCAGTGGAAAAAACCAGGATCGAGTCATGCTTGTAGGTTGATTCCCACAATGCGTTGAATTTCAGGAGCGAGGTATTCTCTGGGTCATGGTGGTCGACCTGTAAAAGAAATAAGATATAAGTAACTGCCTGAAAGGTTTCATTAACATTTCTTAGGCTAACATGTTCAACTTTTGGAACAAATATAATGTGAAAATATATTCATTTCTAAAGTCACACAATAAGGTTCACTCAAGTTGTGAAGGATAACATATTAATTCTTTGATTAAGTTAAATTACTTTCAGGATAGGTTATACTAAAGTCACACAAATCTTTTAGATATGAGTTGCAACAACAAAAATGTTTGTCTTGCAACAAAACAGACTATATAATCTCTTATTTGCAAAATCAAAACAAACTTTTCTAGTCATGATATTGCACTATGATCTAAATAACTATGGTACTGTACTAGTTCTGAAACTGTGCACTGTGTACGAGTGGTTACCAATTAGGTTTAGTATCAGTATGGTCATCATAATTTAAGGTTTCCATTGGCTTGCACATGCTGAGACAAATCCAAAAAGCTGGTGAGTGGTGATCTCATCAAACTGTAAAATAAATGGTACAAATTCAAAAAAAAGGAAAAAAAGAAATCAAGTTTAGTTTGAAATTAGGGCCCACCATGGTATGGTCAAGGTCTGAAACAACCATAAGACGAGCAGGGCCATCTAGCTTATCCATCTTTACCCTTAATGAAGCAACATCAAAAGTTAGATTTTTATCTGAAGGAAAAAATATTTTAAATCATGAAAGTAGTGTGTTGATATATCAAAGAGGAACTTTTCTTGAGAGGCTGAAAATACAACATCCATATTAATTATAACAGTGAGGAAATTATCTCATACAACTGAAATTCTAGTTAAGAACATTGATCCAAACCACACAAATCATAGATTTCATTTTCTGAATTTGCTATGACAGCGCTAACAGTGTCTGAATTCAGTAAAATACCACCTGTTTATTACCAATTAATCAACAATTTTAACAGTCTTCATTCCTTTGGTTCCCTTTCTGTTTGTTCTGAGATCAATTAATACTCAACAGCACAACAGCAGGTATATTTCAATAATCTGAGACTAAATTAAGGTACCTTGAGGCTTGAGTCTTAATACAGTAACTGAGTTTATTTTAGACAAAATAGGGTTAAATTGATGCCTAATTGATGCATCAGACATCAAAATAAGCTACTTCTGTATTTCAATTGTTATCATTTTGATTCCTTTTTCTTCGACTTTACTCTTTACAGATGCTCCCGTACAATCGGAGAATCATAGAGGAGGGTTTCCAGATTTCTCATCCCAATTGCGTACTTCACTAATTCAAATCATACAACGAAGTTCTCGCAAAAAGAAAAGAGGAGGAATCAATCAATCGATCACAAGCTGCTGATGATGAAGAAATACTTACGAGAGCTTGAGTTCGACTCCGCTGATTGCTTGGTTGAGAGCGCGCGAGAGCGCGAGAGAGAGAGAGAGAGAGAGAGAGAGAGGTGTGATTTGGGTCCCAGGCGCTTTTTTTTTTTTTTTTTGGTGGACTGAAAAAGAGAGTGATAAATTTGAGTAGGATAAATAAATAAATAATTAAAAATAGGCGGTGGTGGAATAAACCGATTCGATTCGATGCGCGCATGTGGCGGGAGTAGCTGAGCTGGCACATTGTTCCAGATATGGGGTAAGGAAACAAGTAATAATAAATTAGAAACAGATTTTGAGTTCTGCGGTGGTACCAGTTATGCGTTCATCCGTGTAGCGGATCATTTTGTAGTATTACAATTACAATACTGCTGAGTTTTTGTCTGTATGTTTGTACCATATCAACTTACTGAGCCTCTCTAATTAATCGGAGGAGGTTTAATGTCTATCGGATTAATTTTTATGTTCGATGGGTAAAATAAATGTTTGATGGTATGGAGATTTACATCGAAATTTTGCTCAGATGTCTCAATAATTATGTAAAATATCGGATTTAATAATCTGATGATTAGAATTGTCTGTCGGATCAAATTCGGTCTAATTGGGTTTATTTATTTTTCTCTTCATACTGAATTTTAAACGGTGTTCCAATAAAGAGTACAAAATCAGTTACTTAAATATAGTTGCATCACTTCAAAAATGGATCATTTGTTCCATGAAAATTGAGAGATCTTGGCTGTTAAAAAAAATGAATGCAATGATATTATAATTGTCTGAATATCAAACTCAATTTAAATTAGCAAATTTAATAGGAAGATTATATAATTTAGTAAATTCAGAAATTAAAGGACCTTTGCTTAATTCAAAACAAGAAGCACCAAGCAATTTTCATTTGAAATTTAAATGGTTTTAGTTTTCTCAGATTTTGATTAGTGATGGGTTTTCTTTTTAAATTACATAAAATTGATATACTACATATTTAAGCGATGAAGAAAATGTATTTACAATTTTTATTTTTTTGTACTTTTATAAATATTGTAGTCAACTAACACGAGTGTCAATTAATTATCTTGACTCAATTTATGATGTCAAAATTACTGCACCACTAGTAGGGGTGTAAACGGATCGGATAGTTACGGATAATAGTTAAACCGTATCCTTTTCATTTTTTTAATTTTCATATACGAATTTGGATACAGATACAAATACATATATGAATTCGGATATTAAATTATAATACCACATATATCCTTAAAAAATAATTACATAATATTTTTCATAATAGTATCACTAGTTAGAAAAGTTAAATATCAATTACAAAAATTAATCACTAATAATCGTTATATTATTAGTTCAAATGTACTAAGAATTAAAAAAATGAAACATGAGCACAAATTTGGTCTAAAATTAATTGAATTTATAATCTACATAAAAAATCCAATTAAAAAACATATAATAAGTCTTTGAAACGGATATCCGAATTTCAAAAAAATCCGAATCCGAATAATTATCCGAATCCATATCCGTATCCATCAAATATCGGGATATAAATCTGAATAAAATTAGATAATATCCAATCCGTTTATAACCCTAGCCACTTAGCATGTTATAACGCTACATAATGTAATCATTGCATATTTTATAAAGTTAATTATTGGATAATAGATAGACAAGTTGCGCAAATGATTATAACCACCAGTGATCCACAAGGTAACAGAAATTACCATAGAATCATAGTGAACTACTTAAAACATACAAGTATTTTCGAGTTATAATATATTTTTGAGAAAATATTCATCTTTCAGAGCTCCGTTTTCTAATTTGTTCTCGATACGTTTTTGACTCAATTTGGTCCACATAATTTTTATTATTTTTTTTAAAAGTTTTTATTTTCAAATTAATTTCGTTATTTAATTATATAAATACTTGAGTAATATATATGACTTGTTAACCATATGTTTTTATTTGTTAATATTCTTTTTCTCTCTTTTCTCACATATTTTTATTTTTTCAAGACTATTTTTTTCTTTCCTCACTCTTGTCATTATTCTTAACTTTTTCTCTCATGTAATTTATTTTTCGAGACTCTCTTTCTCTTTCTTCTCTCTTTTATTACTTTTTTTCTTGACGATTTATCTATATACTTGAGTCACACATATAAATACATGAGTTTAAAATATAAACATCTAAGTACAAATTAAAATACAAACATCTGTTTAAAATATATAAATACTTAAATAAATATATAAACACATGAGTCACTTATATAAACATCTGAGTATATAGTACAAATACTTGGACTCATTGTACTTAAACACGTGAGAGTAAATAGACGTACTTTTTTTTTTACCAAAAATGAAAAATTAGTACACGTAGATGTACTTTTTTTTGTCAAAAATAAAAAATTGGTTACGGGTATTTTCTGAGAGATTTGACTTGAGATAATATTAGTCGCTTTTTATATTTTTTTATGTGTTTTTATGTATTCTTATAAATTATTTGTGCATCAATTTTCTGTTGCAATTTAAATTCGAAATTGTGAACTATATATTATCATTTTTTCCCCCGACTATTAGTGAATGGTAGAACATACATCAATTTTTTTTTCACTTTTCATAGGCATCATGTATCATACATACTAATTGCATTTCAATTATTTATTAGAATTGTCATAATTCTTAAGTTTAATTTTATCATTTATACCTAAAAAAAAAATTACGCTAACAACTCGACGTTGTAAAAATGTACAATAAGTTCATAAAATCTCGAGAACTAATTTTTGATCTACGCACTAGTTAAAGCATGTTCTATTTGTGAGAGGTTGTAAATTTAAAACTTAGCTAAACTTTTTTTTTATAAAATTTAAAATTGAAAGACTTAATTATCATTTTTTATCTTAAAAAAAAGAAGAAAGATTCCAAGTATGGCCCCATGATCCAAATTATGGCAGACATGAACTTGACAAGATTATGTATTGCATGTGTAGATAACAACCTCCTAATTAACTTGTTGATTTTAACACTCCACTGATGAAAAAAAAAAATTGCCAACCAAAAGATGATGAGATATATACATCCATCATTAGCAAGTTGCAAAAACCAAGTACAAGGTATTACATGTTGAAATGCATCCATCATTAGCATGTGGTTGCCATGATGATAAAAGTAGCAATAATATAGCCAAACATAATCACCTGACAGTTGATCATTAATCTTTGTGGCTTTTTTTTGGACCATGTATGTTATATACATGATGCATGACAGATTGAATCAATCATCAATGGATTGGTCAAAAAGGGAGAGGAAAATATTCCAATTTGGTTGATGTGGATGTTAATTCATTGTAGCTGATAGATCATCCATGGTGCCATGTATGCATTGTAAATGCTGATGTATCATCTCTCTATTGGTTGGTATATATGCAAATGTGTACGTGTCATCTCTTTATTGGTTGACATTCACCTTGGGGCCATCACATGCCAAATTTTAGTTGTATTAATATGTGTGTCTATCTTGCTTTGTATATATCCTAATCTAGCATCCCTAAGAGAGAGTAGTGGATATCCTTTCTAGTTCACTTTATGGGGGTCAAATTCAACCATATTTGAGATTATTTTTTATTTATTCAAAAGAGAGAGATTTTGTTGTTCTTATCAGAAGTTGTAAATTTAAAATTTGAATGAGAATTTTTATGAATATTTAAAATTAGATGATTTAGACTTTCATCTTTCATAAAATAAAAAGAAGATTTCAGATGATTTACTCACTGTTTTTGTAGTCCAGCTCGCAAAGTTTCACACTTACGCTAAAATCTATTGTTAGTTTTTTTTACAAAATTTAGTGGAGAAAATCATAATCAATTTTACAATATCCGTAGAAAAAATTATTTTGTGGGTTTTGTATTTCACATTACGGTATTAATTAGTTCCGAATATGTTATCTATGTATAAAAGTAATTTTGTTATAATCCATATTTATTATTGAATTTTTTTTTATTAAAATCAACAACCAATCTTAAAAATAAAACAAAAATTTTCTACTTATCCTAATTTAATAATGCAAAAGGTATATATGTGAGATATAAATCCTTAATACAACCTAATGAGCTGATTAGTGACTAATCACCTGATCCAAACAATTCTTTTCCATTTCTCTTTTCCTTTAATTAGCCCAAGCCCATTCCTTTTTCCCCCCCTTCTCTTTTGTTTTGATTGGGCTCAATCTACCTCCATCTGATCCAATAATCCTTCAACAATGTTTCCTCAAAAAGAAAAGAAAAAAGAAAAAAAAAAGAAAGGAAAGAAAGAAAAGAAAGAAAAGAAAGAAGAAGATGCTTTGACAATGCGTTGAGAGGTATGTCATTATACACCTGTTCTCAACATATCTGTTGTTTGCTTCCACTGTCTCCTTTGTTTGTTGAGAGAACATGGGGGAGAACAAGAGATTCACGCATGCACAAGAAGTGAAATATGCTTTTTTTTTTATTAGAAAATTGATGAAAAGCTTATTAAGTGCGATAGGAAGGACCACTAGGAGATGTGGATAGGGGGGTTTGATTGTCTCACATCTTTTGTTAGTCAAAATTGTAACTATTGGGACATATAATGCTCTTTATATGATAGATCATAGGTTCGAAATTTAGATGAAAGAATTTTTATGAATATTTAAAGTTAGGTAGTTTAAATTTTCATCTTTATCTCAAAAAAACAAAACATCGGGTAAGTACGTTTTGAAAAAAAAACTTGGTTTGAGATGTCATGTCAGTAGATAACGACATATTCAACAGAAAATTGAGAGGATGAAATTGAGCCTAAAATTAGTTTATTAGGACTGATTGAACCAAAATTTCTATTAAGTGCAAACCTTATATATATTTTTTTTTTCACTCTTTATTAATGAAATTTTTAGTGGGTATTCTGCATATATTCTTTGATGGCCTTTGGTTACTACTTGTCAAAGGTATTTATATTTAATACTTGGACTATCAGTAGTTATTCAAGATCTTATTTATACTTATTAATTAAAAAATTCTGAAAAACTATTTATATATGTATACATATACATATACATACATATACATACATATACATACATATACATACATACATATACATACATATACATACATATACATACATATACATACATATACATACATATACATACATATACATATACATTTAATCTGCATATATTCAGATTAAATATCAGTTTGACTCTAAGCAATATTTGATAATGAATGAATAATAATCTACAAATTATGGTATGACAAATAAACTATTCTCAAAAGTTGAGATAACAATAGGAATAACAAGAGAGGAATAAAGGGAATATGTTGCCTTTGTAGGGGAAACAAAAACAAAATTTGAAGCGTTATATTAAAGATAATATCATAATGAAAAATAACTGCTCCACTATTCTTTAGTGAAAATACAAAATAAACCAAAAATAGCATCATGATCCAGATTATAATTATTTCTTTTTGGTTCAACTTAACAAATTGATCTTCATCTTGATTGCCTCATTAAGTAAATTCAGTCAAAAATATAAAAGAGGAAGATCAAAACTTTGAGTGAGCCAAAAAAAAAAAAAGATTTACAGAAAGGAACCAAACTGCACATACATTGAAATGTATAGTTTGAATTTCGGTCCCATATCATTAAAAAAGACGCACAGAGTTTCTGCAACAGAAAGAATCGTAAATCAGACAAAATTCAAAGGGAACTCGAAGAAAATGGCGCGAATAAGGCGAGAAGAGAACTATCTTGATCGATGAACCGCAGATATCATTCAATTTGTTAACTAGTACAAACTTCTTGACTCTGTTTTGCTTAATTTCTCTCAGAAGATGTGCTGTGATTTCAGCAAATTTTAAGGTTATGTACATGGTACCAGTTGAAATATCAGAAAGAACAAAACATCCATTGCAAATATAAGTTTAAAAGATGTGCTGCATGTCATGTAGTACAATGTAACGAATATTCTCATCTTCTTCTTTTTCTTTTCATGTATCTTCTTTTAAGCATTAATTCTGAAAACACAAAACAGATATTCAGATATTTGCAGAAAGAGAAAAATTTTAGTGATTGATCCTACATTCCTATGTGATCATCAACTCTGCTCCCTAATTAATTGGAAATAAATAGTGTAGCAGAAAACACTCGCTAGATCGGCTGAGAAAGACATAGACTTACAGCCTTACAGTAATATTGATCGTAATTCGGATCTCATTTTAGAAACTCAGAATTGTAATATATGAGCATAATGTCTAAGATAATTAGTTAAACATTGCTTTAATTCCATATAGGAATTAAATTGTGGATTTGGAATCTAATGCCCGTTAATGGAGATGATTTTCATCTCATTCTTAAAAAAAAAACCACCATTGCAGCTTAAATGCTTAATACAGAGCAAAGGATATATTTTAGATGTAATTATCATTGCAGCTTATTTTACAATATCGGCAAAACCTTTTTTTTTAAGCAATTACAAGCACAACACGAGCGAAAAAAAATAAAAATACCATCACAATTAACCCGAAAAGCATATGATCAAACTCAAGAGCCAAAGTAATTAAAAAGTTAGAAATGCAGAATACAACAAACATAATTAAGTCTTCAAGCAGATAGCGGGCTGGCTAGCATTTCTCATCGAAGGATTTCTTTTCATCATTATCCACTTTCAGAGAGCGAGACTGCGACTGGGGTTTTACGACGAATGCGGCACACGCAAGATAGGCGATAAGATTAATAGCACTGAGAAGAGCAAGAAGCCAATAGAAGTAATCGAGCCTTCCCTCGTTGATGTTATCGGCTAGCCATGGTTTCTCACCGTTTCGTCCAGTGAAGCTCTTGATTACGGAAACCAGGAAGCTGCTCAGGAAAAAACCAAGGGAAAGAGTCGTCAGAAACAGCCCTGTGCTCATTGTCTTCATGCCCTTCGGCGACCTTGTTATGAAGAAGTCTAGCTGGCCGGTGTATATGAATGCCTCCCCCGAACCAACCAAGAAAAATTGCGGAATCAGTGTGAAAACGCTCATCGGAAGAGTCGCTCTTGATCCTGAATTTCTCGCCGCGGATAGCCTCGTCCTCTCTGTTAGCGCTGCTGCTATCATTCCTATCATTGACATCGAAAGACCAATTCCGATCCGTTGCAGATTGGTAAAGCCTGAACATAAACATAACGAATTTGCATCAGCAATCATACGAGAGTAGTTCGAAAGAATTCAAAAATTAATCACAAGGCATGATCATCTTTTTTTTTTTTAATACCTTCAGTGCCTTTCAACCTTCTGCAAAGGGGCATGATCACACGATCATACACTGCTAAGGTGATTAGGATTGCGCCAACAAAGAAGACGGTAAGGGATCCGGCGGGAATCTGAAACGATCCAATCGATCTCTCCATGGTGCTTGCTTGCTCTACTGAAAAGGTGATCATCTGTGCGTAGATTGTCCAGAACAGAATTGTGGTGGCCCACACCGGGAGGAGCCGTATCATCATTTTGACCTCCTCTACTCTAGTCACTGAGCATAACTTCCATGGGTTCGGCACCACTTTGCCGTCAATTATAAACTCGTCATCATCTTCAACCCTGATTGCAGCTTTGTCTAGAGAACTACATATAAATTGACAAACATAAAGTCGTAAATAAGTCACCTTGTTAATTATCAAATAAAAATGAATGATACATCAAGAGTGTGGATTATATTTCAAATCCACAGAGAATACTGCAATTATACTTACAGGTATTGTTGTGTGTGAGGGATTCTCGTGGCCTCGGGATGGTCTTCATATAAGACAGAAAAGTTGGGCTCATACTTGAGATTTCTTTTTCTGTATGAAGCAACAATCACTTGGAGGATATGAACAATTGGGCTCCCCTTGCTTTTCTTGTAGCGGTACCTCTTTGTTCCAGAGAGGAAAATGGCAATGGCAATGCCCATGGACAGGCAGCAGATGCCGTAGGCCCAGCTCCGACCGACTTCGTCTTGTATGTACACCAGCACGGTGACGGCAAGAAGAGTACCCGTGCTTATGAGAAAGAAGAACCTGTTGAAGAAGAAGGCCATCTGTGTTCTCTCCTTGTCGTCCTTTTCGTCGAATTGATCTGTGCCGAAGCCCGATATACTGGACTTGAGCCCCCCTGTTCCCAAAGCTATCAGATACAAGCAGAGGTAGAGCACTCCCATCTGTGTGCCACTTGCTTCTTGACATTTCTGTGAGGCAGCATTGCACGGCGGTGGACGGAGCTGAGGCAGCCTCGTTGAAACAGAGAGCAACCCTGTTCCCTGTTATCATAACATCTTGTTTAGTGCATGTACATATAACATATATTATCTAACACTATTATTAAGGAACAATAGTTTATAATTTTTATGAGGACATGAGGATATCATACATACCAGTGCCTGAATGACAGAGAATATGGCGATGGTGCGGTATCTGCCAAGGAAGGAATCAGCAAGGAAACCACCGAGCAAACATAGCATGAAACAAGTACCCATGAAGTCGGTGACTATGTTTGCCGATTCGGCGCTGGGAACATGCATTGTGCCAACCAGGTAAGTCACCAGATTCACTGCTATTCCCATCGTGGACAATCGCTCGCATATTTCAATTCCTACAAATTAAGAATAATGCATATATACTTAATAGTTGCACATATTGGATCCATATAGAGAACCTGAACTCTCATAAGGCAAGATTTACTTGATTTATACTTCCATAGTTTCCAATTTTGTTATTAGTATTTTATTAGTAGAAATTATCTAAGTTTTTAAATACTGGAGTAGAGGGAAAAAACAATGAGGTGGAATTTAGTCAAAGTACAAAATCCTGTTAAAAAAGAGCCAAGAATCAAATGAGCACAGCACAATTTGACAGTTATTTTGGTAGGACCTAACAACATGGACTTGAGATTAATTTTTGTCTTCTTTATTATCAACTTTTCTACAGTATATATGTATCACCTTTTACTGAGATGCTGAGAGCTCATATTCAGGAACTGAATTTTGTAATAATGAAAAATGTACAAAAATATTTACCAGAATAATTTCTCAGAGACAACCTAGTTAAATAAGATTATTTTTTTTATACTGTGATGGTTGGAGGGGGAGGGAGGGAGAGAGATAGAGAGAGAGACCTAGGATAAGAGCAGCAGTTACCCAACCGCCAGTTTTTGATTTCTCTGCAGGAAACCCTTTGTAATCCACTGCGTCAGATACCGTCCAGCTCATCTTTCCTTCTTCCTGTTATACAGTCAGACACATAAGCATATGCAGTTGAATTTAGATTAAACTCAGGAAGATATAAGATACTGGCATCGGGAAAAAAATATATATTTCTAGTAACTAATTCTAAAACGTTATCATGCATGTCGATCAAAGACCAATTCCCATTTGGCTTAATTAATCTACAACTGTAAATACCAAAGTACTATCTCCGTACCAATGCATTCCAGGTCTATATGCAATCAGCTCGAATCTCCATTGCTAACATGCATCAGAATTCATCTATTTTTGACTTTAAGTTGCATCTATTTTATGCCAAAATAATGGAGACAAGTAAGGCCTATATCTAATTCCTGAATGTACATGAAGTTGAGGGATATTGGGACAAACCATGTTGATTGATCAGAGCCTTCTCAATCTCACTCAAGAGCGCACGATCGATGGAGGCGGATGTTTCTCCTGAGTTTGTTTCTGGCTTAGATGAGAGATAGCTAGTAACAGCTTCTTATATAGACAAGGGGAAGAGAAAAAGAGGGACCCACTAAAGCAGTAGTACTACCTCCCCACTATCTATTTCTCAAACTTGGAACTGTTGGGAGGCCAGTTCTTAAACTAATAGTGGAGGCAGTTTCTGTGATTTGAACAGAAACGTTCTAGGAAATTTTTTTTCTTTTTTGGTATTTCTACTTTTCCCTCAACATCATGTATTTTTGTACAATCTGGTCTTGATCAAATATTTTGATGTATGAGGAGGTGAAATTAGGGTAGCTTAAATTTTCTTTATAAATATTTAAAGTTGGGTAGCTTAAATTTTCATTTTTATCTCAAACAAAAAAAACATCAGGCAAGTATGTTTTGAAAAAAAAAAAAACCTAGTTTGAGATGCCACATCAGTAGAATTAACGACATATTCAACAAAAAATTGAGAGGATGAAATTGAGCCTAAAATTTGTTTTTTGGGACTGATTTAACCAAAAATTCTTTTAAGTGCAAACCTTATATATTTTTTTTCACTCTTTATTAATGAAAGTTTTAGTAGGTATTGTTCATATATTGTTTGATGGCCTTTGGTTACTACTTGTCAAAGGTATTTATATTTAATACTTTGACTATCTGTAGTTATTCAAGATATTATTTATACTTATTAATTAAAAAATTCTGAAAAACTATTTATATTATTTATTTATATATAGTATCTAAATTAACTATATATATATATATATATATATATATATATATATAGTAATTATTGAATAATTTGTTTCCATTAGTAATAAAAATGATGAAAACTGAGAGTATATATGTCTTGTTTGACATGTGCCACAATCTCATAGGAATAAATTAGTAGGATGCTCACTATAAGAAAATAGAACCAACAAAAAAAAAACAGTAAAAAAAATGTTTACATGGCCTGTCAAAATGATATCAATGTAAAAATCACAATCCACAAAAAATTCAGATTAAATATCAGTTTGACTCTAAGCAATATTTGATAATGAATGAATAATAATCTACAAATTATGGTATGACAAATAAACTATTCTCAAAAGTTGAGATAACAATAGGAATAACAAGAGAGGAATAAATCAGTGAAGAGATCAAATCCGTTACATACAAACAAATAAAACCGAAAATCAAATTTAGTTTCAGTATATAAAACAATAGATGTGAGAAATAAAGGGAATATGTTGCCTTTGTAGGGGAAAAAAACAAAATTTGAAACATTATATTGAAGACAATATCATAATGAAAAATAACTGCTCCACTATTCTTTAGTGAAAATACAAAATAAACCAAAAATAGCATCATGATCAGCTTATAATTATTTCTTTTTGGTTCAACTTGACAAATTGATCTTCATCTTGATTGCTTCATTAAGTAAATTCAGTAAAAAATATAAAAGAGGAAGATCAAAACTTTGAGTGAGTAAAAAAAAAATGATTTACAGAAAGGAACCAAACTGCACATACATTGAAATGTATAACTTGAGTTTCGGTCCCATATCATTAAAAAAGATGCTTTTGAATTTTTTAATTGAGTCTTCTAGAAAAGGAAGGAATTATTAAAACGGTCGGTAGGCAAAATTAGAAAAAACACTGGGAATAAAATATGGAGATACAGTATTTGAGATTCTAATATTTATATATACTTTTTAATAGTGAAGTCTTTGTTTCTTTTTATTTTTCCTTTTGTATTTATTTTGAATAGGGAGCTGATATATATATCGTCATTGATACTGACTTTATTATTCATGTTAAATAAGTTATGATTGAACAACTTTATTCTGCATGTTATTTTATACAGTATTTTTTTATTTTTTAACCTCAGTGAGTTATTATTCAGATTAGTGATATTTAAATTAAATAATAAAAATATTATATAGAATATAAATTATATAATAAAATCATTGACATGAATAATAACTCATTTAATTTGAATAACAAAATCAGTATCGAAGATGATCTCTCTTTAATATTTTCCTTTTGAATATGAGAGGGGTTCATGTGTACAACTCAATGAACTGGAGAAAGATTTGTTTAGCGCATATCTATCAGATTGAATGCAATTATTATTGATAGATCTCGTCTCTTTATGGACAAATATATATTCAAATTTTATGAAAAATATTTGAAAAAAAAAATATTGAACCTAACGGAACCTTTATTTCAAAAAAAAAAAAAATTCCTCTACTATTCTTCCATGATCCGTATGCCCCTTTATTAAAAAAATTTACAATCGAACATAGACTCAAAAAATACATTGAAATATCCATCATCACATCGTATGGATACTCTTCTAAATTACAAAAAAAAAAGAGAGAAAAAAAGATCTGGAAACCTACAAAATAAATGAAAGTGAACATAACCGCTAGATGGTAAATACATCCATTTAGTATATGTTTCTGTTGATAAATATAACAGAGAATCAGCATTCGATTTAATAATAAAATAATATTTTTTTATATAAAAACTCATATGTTCGAAATCCGAATGAAATAATTTTTATAAATATTTCAATTTAAATAATTTAATTCTCATCTTTTATCTTAAATCTTAAAAAAAATAAATGTAACAATACACAGCCACACAAAATCAGCTACCAACCTTTGCTATGCTGCTGTTTAATTGAACCATCACCTTTTCTTAGAACTTTGTTCATGCCATGATCCATTAAAACATCCTTGATTGATTGATAGAAAAATGCAACAACTATTCCATTTTAGTCGATTGATACCACTTTTTAATTTCTAGAAGATGGGTCCAGCCCATTTGTGCATAATATGTGCTGATGTATCATTTCTCTATTGGTTGGAGTTACTGATTGTATAACCTCCCTACTGGTAATTGACCTTGCTCAATTAATTGGCATCAAATCTCTTGTCAGATTCCATTTCCAATTAATTTGCATTTATCTGCTTATCCGAATCTATGTAGCACCATCTATAGTGAGACTGGGTATCATTTCTGGCACATTTTTGGGATAGTTTTTTTAATTGAAAAGAATTCAGCTGCTTTACTGTTGTGCATGATCCAGAAAACTTTTCAGGTTACAGGTGCAGAAAATCTGGCAAAAGGGGTGCGCATGCAGCTTCACATTCTATGTAGTAATCCAAATTGGATGGATAAAATTTTGGACTGTGAGTGAATAAAAAAAATAACATATCGTAATGTTTTGTATAATATCATGCAACATTACGTATCGAAAATGATGAAGTAAAGATATATTATATTTATGGTATGATATATAGAAGATAAATTAAATTTATATACGTCGTATTATACCGTGATATGTTAATATATGATGTGATGTGATACACATATGTCATGTCATTTTTTTTAATTTTATATTTACATTGAAGAAATATTAAAATTATTTAAATTTGTGAAAAAATTATAAAATTTATTGTAAAGTGTTGGGAAATATTAGAAATTTTTTACGGTAAAAAAATATATATTTCATATTTATATTAAAAATTAAAAAAAATATTTGAAATAATAGATGTATAACTTTATGTGATCACGTGACGTGTCAATTTTAGTTGAAAGGAGACACGTTATGTAAAATGATACATCACGCGACATGTGAGACACGTCACATAATAGACATACATGCCGTGATGTGTTCGTAACGTGACTGGTCACGACGTGCCTTTTTTTTTATCTCTATGGATTGTTTTCACAAGTTTGAAATTCGAATGAGATCTTTTATAGATATGGGGAACAAAAAGGTTTTAAAAATTCCAATTTAAGATTTCAATATATCTAATACACAGCAGTGATATGCTGTTTAGACTACTAATAAATAGTTGCATTTATACTTTTCTTACAGTTTGTTACTGTTATTAAAAGTATATATTGTTATCATTATGGGTCTGTTAATTTGTATGGAATAGTTTTGGAAAAATGAAATAATTTTGCGGAGGAAACTGAAAAAATTAAATTTTGGTGAAGAAAAGAAAATATGTTTTCTTTTACTCGCTTTCATTTTAATAAAAAAGAAAATTTGAGATAATTCAATTACTATTCCAACTTTTGCATGCCATTAAAACATTTTTATTTTTAATATTATTTCCTTAGTATTTCTCTAATATACAAAGTTCTCCACATTAAAAGAACTCATTAATTATAGGGAGCTGATATACATATACCAAAAATAATACTAAAATTAATATCAATTTTATTATTCATATTACATGAGTTATTATTCATATTAATGATTTTATTATGTAATTTATTTATACAGTACTTTTATTATTCAACTTAACTTAATTGTTACTCATATTAATAGTATTTGAGTTGAATAATAAAAATACTGTTAAAAATAAGTTGCATAATAAAGTAGTTAATATGAATAATAACTCACATAATATAAATAATAAAATCAGTATGAATTTTAATACCAATTATGATATCTTCCAAACATTTTCCTTAGTTATATTATCTAATTAAAAAATAATACGCCCACTAAAAAGGTATTTCTACTATCTGTTACGCTGACCAATTAAATATGCCTTCAATTAGCATAATCCCTCCCAAAAGTTGGGATCTTATCCTCACAAATATTGGCAATAAACAATTGTTACAGCTGCTATCACAAAGCACGCAAAAAGCTACGGCTGGAGAGGATCCGCCGCAGTTCGAAAATATTAAAATCCTTCATGAACTGTTCTTAATTATATCAACTAAAGGTTTGTATCAATCCGTCAAAAATTGGAGAGAAACCAACCAGCCACTCAGTCAAAAAGGAGATTCAGTGCACATGGCCTAACTGGTTACTGGTATTTGTTTGTTTCAACACAAAAAGGATAGAAAAAATGGAAGATTGAATGAGCTGACATTCACTGATGAGTCATGAAATTTTTTACCAGAAACAGTCAAAATTGGCCCAGGTGTTTGTTTTCTTGGGTCTACTGGCACTGTGATAAGTAGTGATAAGATATTAAATTGAAAAAAAATTCGTGATTAAAAAATTATCCGGATGTAATTTGGAAATAGTTTATTTTTTATTATATAAAAGATATATTGAAATATTAAAAAATTAAAAAATGTAAAGTATTAGTGAGTAATATAAATATATATTGTGTATTATTCATAAAATTAATTGATAATTAACATGATGTTAGCATTTCGACTGAAGTGTTAACGTTATCATTTTGTCCGAAATGCTAACAGTCTAAATTTTATTTTTTTATATTTAAAATTTTGATTTAAATAGTTTAATAAATTCTTTATATTAAAATTTTGTAGAATGTCAAAATTTATCATTGTTAGGAATTTTTCTATTTTTTAGATTTTTTAAAGATAACTTTATTCGGCTCAAAAATAAATAATTTTTTTTCAATTAAAGTCATCTTTAAAAATAAAAAATAGTTAAAAACTTTAAAAATGATAAATTTCAATATTCTATAAGATTTTGATATGAAAATTTTATTGAGTTACTTAAAACAAAATTTCAAACAAAAAGATTTAAAATTTGAGTCATTAATATTTCAGCCAGAATGTTAACAATAACATAGTGAGAGACAGGAGTGTGTGTGTGGAGTGCTAGAACTAAAAACCAATACCAAAAACAGGAAAAAAAAGGCAAAAAAGAAAAAGACTCAATCCATTTCTCTTTTTTTAACTTATCCATGTGAATACATCAGAATATTTTTTTGTGTCTATCCTTTTTTTAATATCTATTTAGAAAATAAATAACAAAAATATTTTTAATTTTAAACGTTTGACAACTTTATATTTACTTTTTAGAGGCAAGTTTTTACGATTTACATTCAAAATTGTTAAGCTCGGAGATGGAAGACTCTAAATACATACGTTCATAGAAAACATATGAACATAGAAACTTCTGTATTTTTTGTATCTAGACTCTGCGTTCAGATATTGTGTTCAAATTTTGTGTTTAGACTTAAGGTTCGGATGCACGAGAGCCAAAATTTTCACATTTATATACACTTCTGTATTCAGAATTTTCCAGTTTTAAACTTAACAATATTGAATGTGTATTATAAACGTCGGTGTTTAGAAAATAAACACAAAATTGTCAAATGTTCAAAATTAAAAATATTGTTGTTATTTATTTTATAAATAGGGATACACACAAAAAAAAAATGCAATACATGGCAAATGAGAGAAGTAAAAACAGTGAGCTGAAATGTTTCACTCGCGAAGAAAACACTAATTATTCATAAAATTTGTTTTATTCATGAATATTTGACGTATTAATTAAACAGATAATGCAAGAACTAACAAATCATATGTGAATTTGTTTGGAATATCCAGAAATTCGAATTATTTATGAATTATTCGTATATAATTCGCGAGTCTTCTTACTATGTCTAGTCACTGGTGCCATGATCCTTCATTTGAACTGACACACAACACTATAAGGCACAGAGTTTCTGCCACAGAAAGAATCGTAAATCAGACAAAATTCAAAGTGACTCGGAGAAAATGGCGCGAAAAAGGCGAGAAGAGAATTATCTTGATTGATGAACTGCAAATATCATTCAATTTGTTAACTAGTACCAACTTCTTGACTCTGTTTTTGCTTAATTTCTCTCAGAA
Organism: x Bolboschoenoplectus mariqueter; assembly: GCA_037678475.1. Lineage (NCBI taxonomy): Eukaryota > Viridiplantae > Streptophyta > Magnoliopsida > Poales > Cyperaceae > x Bolboschoenoplectus > x Bolboschoenoplectus mariqueter. The sequence goes on along the minus strand of CM075258.1, from coordinate 351,259 downwards.
GATGTACTGTAGTATCAGCAAATATTGATCGTAATTCGGATCTCATTTTAGAAACTCAGAATTGTAATATATGAGCATAATGTCTAAGATAATTAGATAAACATTGCTTTAATTCCATATAGGAATTAAATTGTGGATTTGGAATGTAATGCTTGCTAATGGAGATGATTTTCATCTCATTCTTAAAAAAAAAACTACCATTGCAGCTTAAATGCTTAATACAGAGCAAAGGATATATTTTAGATGTAATTATCATTGCAGCTTATTTTACAATATCGGCAAAACCTTTTTTTTAAGCAATTACAAGCACAACACGAGCGGAAAAAAATAAAAATACCATCATAATTAACCCGAAAAGCATATGATCAAACTCAAGAGCCAAAGTAATTAAAAAGTTAGAAATGCAGAATACAACAAACATAATTAAGTCTTCAAGCAGATAGCGGGCTGGCTAGCATTTCTCATCGAAGGATTTCTTTTCATCATTATCCACTTTCAGAGAGCGAGACTGCGACTGGGGTTTTACGACGAATGCGGCACACGCAAGATAGGCGATAAGATTAATAGCACTGAGAAGAGCAAGAAGCCAATAGAAGTAATCGAGCCTTCCCTCGTTGATGTTATCGGCTAGCCATGGTTTCTCACCGTTTCGTCCAGTGAAGCTCTTGATTACGGAAACCAGGAAGCTGCTCAGGAAAAAACCAAGGGAAAGAGTCGTCAGAAACAGCCCTGTGCTCATTGTCTTCATGCCCTTCGGCGACCTTGTTATGAAGAAGTCTAGCTGGCCGGTGTATATGAATGCCTCCCCCGAACCAACCAAGAAAAATTGCGGAATCAGTGTGAAAACGCTCATCGGAAGAGTCGCTCTTGATCCTGAATTTCTCGCTGCGGATAGCCTCGTCCTCTCTGTTAGCGCTGCTGCTATCATTCCTATCATTGACATCGAAAGACCAATTCCGATCCGTTGCAGATTGGTAAAGCCTGAACATAAACATAACGAATTTGCATCAGCAATCATACGAGAGTAGTTCGAAAGAATTCAAAAATTAATCACAAGGCATGATCATCTTTTTTTTTTTTAATACCTTCAGTGCCTTTCAACCTTCTGCAAAGGGGCATGATCACACGATCATACACTGCTAAGGTGATTAGGATTGCGCCAACAAAGAAGACGGTAAGGGATCCGGCGGGAATCTGAAACGATCCAATCGATCTCTCCATGGTGCTTGCTTGCTCTACTGAAAAGGTGATCATCTGTGCGTAGATTGTCCAGAACAGAATTGTGGTGGCCCACACCGGGAGGAGCCGTATCATCATTTTGACCTCCTCTACTCTAGTCACTGAGCATAACTTCCATGGGTTCGGCACCACTTTGCCGTCAATTATAAACTCGTCATCATCTTCAACCCTGATTGCAGCTTTGTCTAGAGAACTACATATAAATTGACAAACATAAAGTTGTAAATAAGTCACCTTGTTAATTATCAAATAAAAATGAATGATACATCAAGAGTGTGGATTATATTTCAAATCCACAGAGAATACTGCAATTATACTTACAGGTATTGTTGTGTGTGAGGGATTCTCGTGGCCTCGGGATGGTCTTCATATAAGACAGAAAAGTTGGGCTCATACTTGAGATTTCTTTTTCTGTATGAAGCAACAATCACTTGGAGGATATGAACAATTGGGCTCCCCTTGCTTTTCTTGTAGCGGTACCTCTTTGTTCCAGAGAGGAAAATGGCAATGGCAATGCCCATGGACAGGCAGCAGATGCCGTAGGCCCAGCTCCGACCGACTTCGTCTTGTATGTACACCAGCACGGTGACGGCAAGAAGAGTACCGGTGCTTATGAGAAAGAAGAACCTGTTGAAGAAGAAGGCCATCTGTGTTCTCTCCTTGTCGTCCTTTTCGTCGAATTGATCTGTGCCGAAGCCCGATATACTGGACTTGAGCCCCCCTGTTCCCAAAGCTATCAGATACAAGCAGAGGTAGAGCACTCCCATCTGTGTGCCACTTGCTTCTTGACATTTCTGTGAGGCAGCATTGCACGGCGGTGGACGGAGCTGAGGCAGCCTCGTTGAAACAGAGAGCAACCCTGTTCCCTGTTATCATAACATCTTGTTTAGTGCATGTACATATAACATATATTATCTAACACTATTATTAAGGAACAATAGTTTATAATTTTTATGAGGACATGAGGATATCATACATACCAGTGCCTGAATGACAGAGAATATGGCGATGGTGCGGTATCTGCCAAGGAAGGAATCAGCAAGGAAACCACCGAGCAAACATAGCATGAAACAAGTACCCATGAAGTCGGTGACTATGTTTGCCGATTCGGCGCTGGGAACATGCATTGTGCCAACCAGGTAAGTCACCAGATTCACTGCTATTCCCATCGTGGACAATCGCTCGCATATTTCAATTCCTACAAATTAAGAATAATGCATATATACTTAATAGTTGCACATATTGGATCCATATAGAGAACCTGAACTCTCATAAGGCAAGATTTACTTGATTTGTACTTACATAGGTTCCAATTTTGTTATTAGTATTTTATTAGTGGAAATTATCTAGGTTTTTAAATACTGGAGTAGAGGGAAAAAACAATGAGGTGGAATTTAGTCAAAGTACAAAATCCTGTTAAAAAAGAGCCAAGAATCAAATGAGCACAGCACAATTTGACAGTTATTTTGGTAGGACCTAACAACATGGACTTGAGATTAATTTTTGTCTTCTTTATTATCAACTTTTAGACAGTATATATGTATCACCTTTTACTGAGATGCTGAGAGCTCATATTCAGGAACTGAATTTTGTAATAATGAAAAATGTACAAAAATATTTACCAGAATAATTTCTCAGAGACAACCTAGTTAAATAAGATTATTTTTTTTATACTGTGATGGTTGGAGGGGGAGGGAGGGAGAGAGATAGAGAGAGAGACCTAGGATAAGAGCAGCAGTTACCCAACCGCCAGTTTTTGATTTCTCTGCAGGAAACCCTTTGTAATCCACTGCGTCAGATACCGTCCAGCTCATCTTTCCTTCTTCCTGTTATACAGTCAGACACATAAGCATATGCAGTTGAATTTAGATTAAACTCAGGAAGATATAAGATACTGGCATCGGGAAAAAAATATATATTTCTAGTAACTAATTCTAAAACGTTATCATGCATGTCGATCAAAGACCAATTCCCATTTGGCTTAATTAATCTACAACTGTAAATACCAAAGTACTATCTCCGTACCAATGCATTCCAGGTCTATATGCAATCAGCTCGAATCTCCATTGCTAACATGCATCAGAATTCATCTATTTTTGACTTTAAGTTGCATCTATTTTATGCCAAAATAATGGAGACAAGTAAGGCCTATATCTAATTCCTGAATGTACATGAAGTTGAGGGATATTGGGACAAACCATGTTGATTGATCAGAGCCTTCTCAATCTCACTCAAGAGCGCACGATCGATGGAGGCGGATGTTTCTCCTGAGTTTGTTTCTGGCTTAGATGAGAGATAGCTAGTAACAGCTTCTTATATAGACAAGGGGAAGAGAAAAAGAGGGACCCACTAAAGCAGTAGTACTACCTCCCCACTATCTATTTCTCAAACTTGGAACTGTTGGGAGGCCAGTTCTTAAACTAATAGTGGAGGCAGTTTCTGTGATTTGAACAGAAACGTTCTAGGAAATTTTTTTTTCTTTTTTGGTATTTCTACTTTTCCCTCAACATCATGTATTTTTGTACAATCTGGTCTTGATCAAATATTTTGATGTATGAGGAGGTGAAATTAGGGGAGGCAAGAGTTGAAATTCAATTATACTGTAATGGGTTCTTAACTTTTTTTCTTTCTGATAACATATGCTTCTCTAGTCTAAGGAGGTGATAGATAGATAGATTTAGTACCACTAGTTTGGTAAGGTTGATTTAGCCATATAATTTTAGCACAATCTGTATCACACATGTTCTACTCCTGCTCCTCTTTTTTTTCCCAGGATGCCCCACTTTGTGCATTTAAAGGAGCCTCCCTTTGTTTCTCCTCCTCTTATTTTTCTACCAATTCCTTTACAGAAAAAGGCATATCCTTTTATTGTTGTTTAGTTTTTTGTGCCATATTTACTTCTTACTAGTCCTCTTTGAGTACTTACTTAATATTAATATAATTTTCTGATGAAAGATGACATACATGCATGCACAACTATACACACTTGTATTTGATTTCCTACTTATATATGAATATTATTGACATCAACATGTGCATGATCGGTACCTTATTTGTGTGTTTCTAAGGAAATTCATCAGCTTAAGTACTATAGGTTCCTTAATTAATGTGTTTTAATATGCAGCCACCTTAATAAATTAAATAAAACAGCACTCAGTTTGCTTAATTACAACTGAGGAAGGTTCCTTCTGGTGCTTATATCAGAGTTATTTCAATATGGTTTTGGCTAAACCAAGACTAATCTATCTGGACTGACCTTGTCTGTTGACATCTCTTTCAAGCAGTCCCGTTGAGTAAAGCGCAGAAAGCATGATCAATTCGATTATTATTATAAAATATTTTGTTGAAACTAGGATAAAGTATCTTTACTAGTTAGAGAAGCAAATTAACTAAGTAATTAATTCAGAGAAAATCAATCAGGCGGCTTGATAGTTATCCCATGAACTTTTCTCTAAAGATTTTTAATATAATTTCTCACACATCATATAATATATACACATTCGATTATTGCAAAATGCACACTTATTGATCTCTATTGCACAGTACATGTATAACTAATCTAGTTAAACACAATTATTGGCATCTTTCATGCACTAAAAACAAGTGAAAACACATTTTAACAGCTATGAGTACAATTGAGTTGTCTTGAACTTCCAAAGTTACTTTCAGAACTTTTCGAATTTAAATTCGATTATCTAAGAATGCACACTCAACCAACTATTGTGGAAAGGAAAACATATTTGTTTTGTATTTTCTAAGTCATCTTCCAAATTAACCAATGAACCGTATTTCAAAATTCAAATACACATTTACTTAGTGCAGAATGTACATTTAAATACACGATTATAAAATGCACACTTCACTATTGTAGAATACATATTTGACTACTCATCTTTATAAAAGTTGGCATGAAAATGTTACAAGAGATAGAGCAACGATTTGACGGATAATGGTAATATACCGAGGAAAAGCTCCATGGCATCTTTGTAGTGGTCCCCCGCTCTATGATCAGTATCCAAGACCGTATTACAGTTTCTCAACTTAATGCATGTTTTACCATGTATTATTTCAATCGATTGAATAAATTCATACTGTATATGTTATGACTTATTGTATTGTAAATAATGATATATATGATGGCTATATTATAAAGGAAAATGTGCGCCAACGACAAGAGATGAAGAGAGCGAGCGAATTGCTTTGCTTTGCCTTGGATCATTTTGCAGATTTTGAAAGATAGTGATATCTATATATGTACATATATATATGTATGCGCATCATCAGACCCTGAAAAAGAAACTTTGATGGGAAATTATGGCTTCTGATTTCATGAACAATTGCACCTTGAAATCTCATCTTGACAGTTACATACATAACTCGGAGCCATTGGAATTATATCATGCTGATGAGTGGCTTCCAACTGCATGCTGTTGTGTTTTAGTTCTTAATCAGTGTAGCTTTTACTGTTCCAAAATAAGGGATCATTAGTCATAACCTACAGTATTGTTCTACTGGTTACTGTCACTGAGATCAGGAAACAATAGTACAATACATGCATGTTTAGATGTCTCTCAATAATGATGTCTCTCAATAATTGCCAGAATTATTGACAGAAAGCAGCACATCAGTACTATATCTATATCACTGGTATTACTTTATTTAATTAATTAATTAAGCCCCTGAGAGAAACAAAGAGTTTTAAAGCACAGCTAAAGCATGAAGGTTGGAGAGTGCACCAAGGAAAAGAGGAATGTCAAAGAGGTGGACCAGTGTAGAAAAAATTATAGTCACTATCACCTTTTTATTTGAAGGTCAAACTTGCCTCATATATGTGCATTAGTGCATGTATTATTGATCCACCAATAAAAAAGAAAGAGAGGAACTTGGCATCCACAAGTTTCAATTATCCCAAAAACCCTTGATTGCTAATTAATTGAGTACACAAATTAGAGAAGATGAAGATGAGTAGTGGATTTTGAAATGTCAAGAATACTCCCCATTGGAGGTGTTGGAGTAGTGAGCTGTCAACATCGTCGATCGCCAAGTCAGTGTGTTAATTTGTGTGATATCATGGCTTGATTATATGCATCAACCATCATCATTTCATGTAATTCTACATGTAAGATCCGTATGTTGGGTTCGTTATTGAACATGCCCATCAATTTTTGAGGAGAAGGATTTGGAATTAGTTGGCTATAAGACACACTTAATTATGACATTAATTAAGTGGCATGTAATTTAGTTTGGTTTTGTTGTCATTTATGTAGCGGTTTGTTAAGTAAGAATTGAATTCTATGATATTAAATATGCGAATATGGTTTTACAAAATGGAAATCGTGTGCGTAGAACCTAATTATGATTCGTTGCACTATTGCAAATTTTATTTTGTCATGGAAAATTTAGAGCTTATTATACTAGCAAAACAGAGTGTTGACTTTATGTAGAAGAAGAGGAAAAATAATACAATAATGGTAGAATGATATATATATATATATATTTTCCAAAACCACAAAATATATTTTTTTTTCCAAAATTTTCAAAGCATGTTTGTTGTTTTAAATATAAAATTACAACCTGAATTAACAAATCACGGATAATTATATGCCAAGTTATAAGTGTCAAATTAGTTTATGAGTGTGGGATTAATTTTAATGAAAAGATAATGGATAAGGATACATAAGATACAATGAATTAGAATCATGTAATTACTGTTTTCAAAAGTAATATGTACATGAAATTCTACAAGAAGTTATAAGTAGAGTATAACCCACAATGATCCTCTTGAAGTGTCACCATAACAAAGAGGTTGCTTATTATAACCTCTCTCTGTTTCTTTTTCTTTCTTTTTTCTTTGTTTAAAGTATGAATGTTATATATATATATATATATATAGAGAGAGAGAGAGAGAGAGAGAGAGGAGGATTCAAATATCTCCATCATGCCTTCATTTTTTAATTTTCTAATAACTTCAATTTTAAAATTAAAATATCAAAATAAAATCATTAAATATGATCTATATCACTTTCTTCATGTATATATAAAGAAATACGACATTTTGACATCATTTTATTTGACATCAAGAGCTTACAAAAAATGTACTAATGTGGATAATTTCTGGACTTTGATTTTTTTTTTTACTTATTAATTCATATAAAATGAAAGCCAAAACATCATTAACTTTAATGTACTGTCAAAATATTTTTTTTGATATAAAAGCTCTTGTTAATTCTGTTATTTATTTCTTTTCAAATATCTTTTATGAAACTTAAATATATGTTTTTTTTTATAAAAAGATAAAATCTATCATCATTATACTAAGTCTATCACCACACTGCTAAATTTGCTTTTCAATTAAACCTGAATACTGATGGCATCAAATCATCAATATAATGCTAAATTTGCTTTTCAATTAAACTTGAATACTGATGGCATCAAATCATGAATATAATGCTAAATTTGCTTTTCAATTAAACCTGAATACTGATGGCATCAAATCATCAATATAATGCTAAATTTGCTTTTCAATTAAACCTGAATACTGATGGCATCAAATCATGAATATAATGCTAAATTTGCTTTTCAATTAAACCTGAATACTGATGGCATCAAATCATCAATATAATGCTAAATTTGCTTTTCAATTAAACCTGAATACTGATGGCATCAAATCATGAATATAATGCTAAATTTGCTTTTCAATTAAACTTGAATACTGATGGCATCAAATCATCAATATAATATAATTGCACACCTTTGTGTATGTGGTGGTGGTCATAATTCACAACAATTGAGCACTATTGGGATCCCATCCAAGGGATTAATTTCTTGCAACCAAAACAACAAATTGAGGAGTCCATTAATTCGACCTTTTTTTTCATGTCGATGTGATGATGATTAAATTAATTTGTGGGAAACAAAGCAACGTTGCTATCCATATCGTAGTAGCTAGGTACAATGGATTCTCTTCCCATGATATTTTGTCTAGACCTTTTACTTCAATTAATCTTGCTTGTATACATATTTTATTTGCTCAAAGTTTTAAGAAAGATAACTTTAGCAACCAACATTAAATTATTTGGGTTAATTTGGTATGATTTTAAACTCACCAACATTTAATGTTGGTAGATATAGCTCCAAAATTAATCAAATTGACTTCAAATGACAAACTTTAATATTTGATCTTAATTTTTTTGAGGAGTCAAACATTTTTTAATCCATATTTTTAAGTTGTTGAGCTCTTTTTTTTTTAAATTCAAAAGATCAAATATTTTTGGAAAAATAAGAACACCAAAATAATTAATTTTTCAACATTTTCAATATATACAATGGGAACTATAGGAAAGCAAACCAAGCTTTTTTTTTTCTTTTAGTAAAGTTAAACCAAGCTTTTTAAAAAAAGATGGGGACTCTTTGACAACTATTATTTTAACAACCTTGATAATCGATTTTTGAAATAATTTCAAAAAATTTTAAAAATAGAAAAAAATTATAGACATATTTTTTTAACTTATAAATTGATTGTATTTCAAATTTCATAAAATTTAAGTATTATTTGATACTACATCAAATACCATCAAAATTACATAACATTTACAACGGTCTATATTTAATGATCTTTGATGAAATATCAAATAATCTTTAAATTACATGAAAGTCGAAAAGCAATCTATCTATAAGTTAAAAAAAATATGTTTGTCAAATTTTTTCTATTTTTGAGAATTTCTAAAAATCATATTAAAATTATTTAAAAATTAATTGTCAAGGTTGTTAAAATAATAGTTGTTAAGGGATTTCCTCCCTTTAAAAAAATATTTAATGGCATCGAACGGCGATGTCATCTAAATATTTTAATTGTTGTTTTTTTTATAAAAGCAGACAAAAGATAATTTAATTGTTGTTCAATCATCATCTTACACACAAGGTTTTTTTTTTAGAGAAACCTAATTATAGGAAGTCCAAAAGTTAGTAAATTAAAAGTTTTAACGACAAGTTTAATTCCACTTTTTAAAAAGTCAGTTTAAACATTGTAGCTTTCCACCAAACAATACTATTTAATTAGAAAAAAAAAAATGGTGGCTTGTATAGAGAATTTGTGCTTGACCCGTTTACAAATTCAAAATTCCATGGAATATATAAGTATGTCTAGAGAAAAGGTGGAATAATTCAAAACAAATTTTACCTTAATTAGGCGTCTGATTGGCTTGACTATCCCACCAAATTCTCTAGAAAACATCAATTTTAAAACACTTGTTAGCACCTGTTTGGCATGTCTAAAGCTCAAATTTTCTCAAACCTTTTCTAGTACCTTAATTAAAGCAGGTTATAAATGCCAAACATGTGTTAGATTATAAGACTTGATGGCTTTCTTTGTGTACTTTCTGCCTAAAAGGCCCAATCCATTTAATTTTTTTTAGTAGTGTTTTTTCCATGTCTTCCAAACTCAAATGTCCACTTAAAGTAGCTAAAACTTTCAATATGTTTTTGGAAAATGTTATAAAGATATTATTGTTGATACTAATTTTATTATTTGTATTAAATAAATTATTATTTATGTTAATAATTTTACTATTTGAAGCAGGTTGTATTTGCCAAACATTGTGTTGGATTACAAAACTTGATGGCTTTCTTTTTATATTTTTTCTACCTGAAAGGCCCAGTCCGTTTCATTTTTTTTTGAAGTAGCTAGAACTCTCAGTATATTTTTTAATTTATTGAGTTCAAACTCTAAATCTCGTAGTGTCATTCGACAAATAAACTTTATTTTTCTTCAACTTTCTTAATTTAATCCGTGGAATCGCTTAATTTTTCTGAATACATGTTTCTTAGTGCAGATCAAAAACATTTTCTTTAATCTCTTTTTGCCCAAATTCTTTATTTGAGAAAAAGATGAGGATCAAGTTCTTAAATTTCATTGAGATGGATTACCGGCGGTGATTTATATTACGAAGAAAACATAATAAATATTTACAAAATGAGCTTAAAAGAACCCCATTGTGCTAACACTGGAACCAGTATTTCTGTTCCTGGAAGATCTCTCTTGCCGTGCTGTCGATTCGTTGTTCCTTGTCAGAAAATATTCTTCTACACCGTTCTCTCCAAAGAACAAATAAGATTGTTATTTCCCATTGTTTCCAGTATTTGCCCGCCTTTGATGATGTCAGCAGGTTGGCCGTGTCAGGCGGTATGTTTAGCATCCGTTGCGGCGGTAGCGTATCTTATGATATATGCTCTGAGGTCGCTTGTAAACTGGCACTTGTAGAAGATGTGTGCTAACGATTCTTCACTTTGCCTGAAAAAGGTAGCACATGTTTGGCCTAATCCAGCCCCTTTTGATCAGATTATCTGTCGTTGGAAGCTTGTTCTGTCACAAAATCCATGTGAATACTAAGACCCATCGGGGAGCTTTGACAGTCCATATGCCAGCAATCGGCATTCTGATGTGTGGCGAGTGTGACAGGAATGTGTATGCTGATCTAGTGTTGGATGTCAACAATGAGTTCCTGCACCATTTCTACGATAGATAATCTAAATTTTAAGCCATTTCTACCTTCGATTTTTATTCGTGAATTAAGATAACCGAACATAAACTTAATAGTGTGAATTAAAATTTAATTCAAACCATATTGCTGAATGGTCTACAAGTCCTTAAACAGATCTTGCTCCAGCCCCTTGTCAAAACCATAGAAACTTCAGCCAGATGTTTCTGGCAAATGCGAAGATAATAAAACGGGGACATCAACAATAATATTGCCTTAATATTGTAATCCAGGGATATATCATGAATAGCTGGATGAGTTTTCCTTGTTTGTTCATCGTTTTATTGGGTACTTTGCTGTTGTTCTATTCAAATTCTTTATCAGAGGAAACAGGCCAGCAATTCATGGAAATAATACACACCCGAGACTTTGGGAAAATGTTCTAGACAAGTGCAATGTCACCTAAACTTCCTGTGCCAAAGAAAGAATAACAAAAAGAAGGAACAACTATGCAACATCTAGTAAGAATCAATAATAGTCTAGTAGTTGAGATAACACATTCTGTATACTCAATTGAAGAATTTTTATAAATATTTAAAGTTGAGAGATTTGATCACGTTTTTAACTCAAAAAAGGAAAAACAATATGCAGTATGTACTATAATTTATGAACATTATGATATTTCATTCTGCAACACGATCCCAAACTACTAAATATCTCTTTTTTTTTATTTTTCAACAATACAATCCTCTATAAACCATTCTGCTAAGCTTACCCTGCTAATACCCAAACAAAGATCTACAAAAAAGAACATGGATAGAATGCGAGACAATAGTCCACACACAATTGCTGATATCTCTGAAAAGGTCCCTTCTGAAGAAGTGGCAGATGAGAACTCAAAAGCATTTGACTGAAATATATTCCACAAAATATGTGCCAGGCAGCACGCCCCCTTTTTTTCGGATTTGATGTAAAACACCATACTTGTACTAAGAACAATTCTAATTTTAGTTCAGTAGGAAATGCTGACTAAAATAAAAAGGAAAAAATAATACAGATAGATTGAAAACATGCATACAGTTAGAAACAGATAGATTGAAAACATGCATACAGTTAGAAACACAACATCACTAGGAACAAAGCAACAGAACAACTGTTATTCAAATGATGAGCACACTAATTGCTGAAATTAGATATCAATCATAAATGTGTAAGAAAATTGCAAAATAAGTGATGAAATATACAACAACAACAGATTCAGAGTTATCCAATAGGTTCTGGGCATATACTAAGACAAAACATAATATTTTTCTGAACAATGAAAAAAAAACTTATAGTTTAACCACCTATTAACTGCTTTATTTCTTTTGTAGGATAAGATATATTTTGTTGAGAATGATACCTCCTCATACAACTCTGGAACCTCAATTGGTGTATAAAAATGAAGCTTACCAAAATTCCTCTCATCAATCTGAAATAGCAGCATAAAAAATAGAGATTAAGATATGAAAACACAACTATCTTTCAACACAATCAACATTATTTAGGCCTAGAAAATTACAGGAAGAACAAGGACTTCTATAGTTATAGATAGTTTAAATAGAAGATGAGACTATTTGAAAACTTAACAACATCAAAGTTGGCAACAAAATACAAAGCAAATTCTACAAACATGAAAACACCAAGAGATGCATCATAATTCTGCAATTATGAAAAGTGATTGATTAGATGACTTATCTAATCCATTTTAATGTTATTCATTTCAATTAACACAATACAAGTCTACAACCAAACGAGTCTGAATCACAAGAAATTATGATCTTGTTCTAAATTTAACTACTTACATCTGATCAGCTTAAAAAGGGTAAAATTTGCCATAGCTAACATAGCTATATATCAATTTTTCTAATTGTTCAGTCAAAGTTTTGTGATTCAGCAAGCACTGAACATGTTTGATTGAGGTCACTTCGTCCCTCTTTGTCCAATAAAAACATCAAATGAACGTTTCTCTTAATTTCTCTCATGTTCCTGCTTCTCCATTACTTCAAACCTGTTCTCTTCTTCCCAACCAACAATGGAGGGGAACATAAGGAGGTGAGGGTATTGGAGAAGTGCAAACCAGAATAGCAAAGGGTGGAGGGAAATGGATAATTGAGGAGAAGAAATATATGGAAATAATCAAGTGATCAGCTTATCTGTATGTAGTATAGGATCAAATATTGAGAAAGGTCACCCAATTGGGACAGAATAAAAGTACAGCAATTACTGAGACAAATTGAAGTTGAGGGACCACAAATCATAGCTTAGTGATTTCTGATGAATTCGTTAACTACGCCAAAAGTCCAGTTTAAATTATACAACTGATGGTACATTAAAAAACCACATAATAGATCAATATAAAGTCCTTCACTAAAAGGAGGCCCATAATTTTTGTTCTCATATCATCTCATTATACTTTCCTATGTGCAGGTTCATCATTTGTAGGGTTATTATAAGGAACTTCCTGCTTACATGCAATCCTTATTATCAATTGCCAGAAGTAGAAATGAATGCAGCTACTTTTGACTTCAAGAAAGTTCAAATAGAAACCTAAAAAAGTCGGGAAAATAACTACGAGCTACCTTCAATCAATGAGGTCAAGCAGCTGCAGTTGCAGCCACAGCCTCCTCGTACTTGCGAAGCAAGTCACAGTGTGGGGTCTCCCGCGACATTCCCCACTGGCGCCTCTGCAACTCGAGCCTACAGTTCTGAGAGACAACCCCCACATAATCTCTCTCAACACGATGCTCCAGGTGGGCCCGCTGAGCACTCTGATGGGGATATTCCTGTTCAAACTTGTCTGCCGACTTGACATAGTAGGCAACACCCCTCCCAGTTTGCACCTTATGCTCATACTGGTACGAGCGTGAAAGCATGTAGATTGGGTCTGATGACGGGAGAAAATTCAGAAGGAGCAGGACGATCACAGGCAAGATCTGGATAAGCATGCGGAAAGGGGAACCACCGGCAGTACCAGCACCAGAGCCATGCCCACCTCTATGGACATGCTGTCGACCCATTTGGAAATGGAAGGTTCCAAATGGAGTGGTGGCAGGAGCCATCCCTCCATAGAAGAAGTTCCTAAATATCTCATCAGCATCAAACTCATCTTCGTCATAATAACGGTAACCACCTTGGTGCCTCCTGGTGGCCCTTCTCTGTGCCACAGGCTCGTCTGATCCTACAAGGTCATACCTCTTGCGGCTCTCCTCGTTGCTTAGGCATTGGAATGCCTTCGACACGGCCTTGAAGGCTTCCTCTGCGCCAGGCGCATTGTTCTTGTCTGGATGCACCTTGAGCGACAGCTTGCGATAGGCCTTGCGTACATCCTCAACTGTACAGCTCTTCTCAAGGCCAAGCATCTCGTAATAATCTTTCTGCTTCCTCTTAATCTCCTTCACGATCTCTACCTGCTCCTCCGTGTACACCCCTCCACTGGTGCCATTAGCGGAAGCCCTAGTGCTAGAATCAGGATGCCTATGTCTGACAGAAGAGGCTGGAGAGGAGGACGAAGAAGAGGCGTCGGCGGCAGCATCAGTAGTGGGAACCTCAGCCTGAGGTGGAGATGAAGAAGAACCTTCTTGATTAGAAGAAGCCGAGGAAAGGAGATCGTCGATGGGGAGGCTGGGATCGAGGCGGCGCGCTTTGTTGAGGAATTTGACAGCACGGGTTCGATCCCCCAATTCTAGAGCTTCTTTACCTATACGCAAGCATTTAACAGCATCGTCTTTGTTCCCGTCCATCGGCTAAAAACCCTAGATCGGGGATCCGCCGCTAAATTTGCGGAATCAGGGGAAAAAGGAGAGCGCGATCGGAGACAGTATTGCTCAGATCGGATCGAATCAAGAAGAAGAAAGGGGGATGGAGATCTCGATCGATCGGGGATTTGGAATAGAAGTCGTCGTGGATTTGCTACCCCGATTGAGTCGACGACTCCACCACCACCATGAAAGGAAAGGAAACGCGCGTCTCAGCAGAAAAGTAAGAGCGAGGTAAGGTAAGGAAAATACTTTTTTTCTTTATTTTTTATTTTTGCATGCGATGTGGCATCATACAAAAAAACAAAGAGATATTTATTTACAAGCAGAAAAACGATAACCATAGCCAATCAATCACCGTCAATTTTTCCCCATTAGCAAATCACTTCCGTCTATAATTCAACTATTTTTTCCATGATTCTTCTTCTTCTTCGATTGCTATTTTCTGCGTTGACCACATTTGGTTGATGACGCGTTGATTAGAACCTGATTGGTGTGATGAGGGAATCCAGGCCTTTGAAAGAGAAAAAGGCCTGGTATATCGGTCCATTAAATAAATACTAGTTACTATTTGTTATTTGCTATTGGGCTCAGTTGATGTTAGGTAATAGAGGCGTAACAAAAGAACCATGTTGTTATCTCAATACCACCTCTCGCTTGGGGGGGAGGGAGAGGGAGAGAGGGAGAGAGAGAGAGAGGGTTGGAGGGAAGAATGGAGAGCATCCAACGGCTATGCTGGTCCCACTCGCAGCGTCTCATCTCACTGTCTCTCTCAGTTTCAAGCACCGGAGCTGGTGCTCATCTAATCCACAACGCTGCTTCCAAGACAATGAGACCTAGTTACCCCAGTGAGGTTAGAATTGTAAAGCGCTTCCTTTCAACGCCTAGGTCTAGGTCCAGGCTGAGAGTCTCTGCAGCTGGATGGTTCTCTGGTTTTGGAGCTAAGAAATCGGTGTTGCCGGAGGTAGTGAAGGCAGGGGATCCGGTGCTGCATGAACCGGCGCAAGAGGTGGCGAAAGAGGAGATTGGATCGGAGAAGATAGAGAAGGTAATTGAGGACATGGTTGCTGTCATGAGGGAAGGTCCTGGTGTCGGCCTCGCTGCTCCTCAAATCGGCGTCCCATTGAAGGTACATTATCTTTGGTTTATTATGTTCTTCTCACTCCAACAATTAGGCCTGGATTGGGTTGGGAATCAAATCAGCTTTATTTATTTATTTATTTTTGTAAATGGTTATTTGAATGGCGCCAAGCAAATATGGGATCGATTTAATAATATTATGCATAGAAAATAGTTAATGAAAAGATTTTCAGGGATTAGGAAATGTTCATTCCTCTATTCTATTTACTTAATATATCTAATTTCGTGAAACGATAATTATATGATAATCCGGTATGTCTTCCTTTTGTTTGTGTGCTAATTGAATAGAGCGAGTTGCTACGGATGTTGCGTTACAAGCAAGAATAAAGAAAAGCACTGTTGAATGATTTTTTTATTACCAATAGTTTTTGCTAGCTAAAGCTAAATTTGATTGCTCATTTCTTTTTTTCAGAATACAAATAGTACTCGGAGATAAAGTAAAAGCAGGACTTGCTAATCCCTTTAATTTTAGATCTAGCAGATAATTGTTTTAGAAGACACAAAAGAATACATTAGCTATGCTCGTCCGGATGATATCGAAGCTCAAGATAGGCGTCCCTTTGATCTTACCGTAAGTTAGTTCATTAAATACTATCCTTTATTTTTCTGCATGTTATCACTTCAAATTGATTACATCTATTCCGTATTTCTTTCTTTTATTCAAACAGGTCATTCTAAATCCAAAGCTCAGAAACTTGAGCAACAAAAAGGCAATTTTCTTCGAGGGATGCTTGAGGTAATGATGCCAAAACAGAAATGATTGATTACAGTACCAACGAGAGCAGTGATTGTTTTACATACTTGTTATTTTCATATTCTCTCCGTACCAGCAATGTCATCTTGTCCAATTATGATGTTGTTTGGGGTATGTATCATGTGGTTTCTTATGTATTACCAGATCATAACTTAAAAAAAGTGTATAAATATAATTATTGCATCTCTGTAGTGTGGATGGGTTCAGGGCAGCTGTCGAGAGATATCTTGAGGTGGAGGTGTCTGGTTTAGGACGAGACGGTCGACCTATAAAACTGGAAGCAAGAGGTTGGCAGGCACGAATCCTACAACACGAATGTGACCACCTCGACGGTACATTATATGTGGACAACATGGTGAAAAGGACCTTTAGGGCTGTAGAAAACTTGCAGTTGCCGCTGCCGGTTGGTTGCCCTCCGCTTGGTGTTCGTTAAGTAGCTACCGGTTTTCAATATATTTTTTCTGTCCTTACTGCCAGATCATGCTCGGTTGTTTACCTTTTTGAAATTATGAGATAGGATTGTGTGTGTTTTTTTTTATTATTCTCAATTGCTCTTTTCTTTCGTGTCGAGTAGTAATTTTCTCCTATTATTGTTTCGTTCGTAATGTATTATTTTTAATTTGCTTTGGATGTCTATAAAAGCAGATGTATTGTGATTGTAAACTCTTCTTTCTAATTTTCTTTCGTTCCATGTAGATGCATTGTTTCTAAAATCCTTCTTCCTATAAAATAATAATGGGCCTGGATATTTTTCATTTATTGAGAGTTACTAGTTATAACCGAAGAAAATTGTTTACTTGTTTCATCTGTTTTGTTTTTCTTGCTTGAATTGTGGATTAAACGAAATGCCAATTTTTGTATTCATGTTTAGGGAAAAGATAATAAGAGAAAGGTCAAACAAAAAGAAAATGTAAATAACTTCTTGAGGGAAAAGATAATGAAAAGGGATTCAATGTTATTAGTGTTGAATGTGCTAATTTTTGTATTCATGTTTAAAAGTAACAAATGTGAATTGTTAGATATAATTTAAAATCATCTCAATTATATGTCTATGTATAATTATAAAGTTTTAATTTTATTGTGATAGCCATCAAGAAACAAGGAGTAATGATTTCTGTATGCATATAACATGACTTGTACAAAAACATCCCTCTACATAATTAAATGCCTAAATTCACTTGACAAATAGGCCCATAAAATAAAGAAAAAGTGAATAGAGGGCCTTCAATTTATCTCATCTCAACAAAAATGAATTGATTAGGCCTAGATTAGCATACCATACATAGATCAGCATCTCTGCTCTCTATCGCTAGATCCAGACTCCTCCTCCGAGCACAATCTCTGTTTCTCTCTTCCCATCTCCAGTCTTCCCCTTCCCTCTCAGCACCAAAATCGCTCCGAATTTGTTGGATCAGGGGAAGAAACCGACTAGAGGAGCTCACCGGAGAGCATTCTGTTCAAGCGATCAGTTGTAGTTTGCTCCTCGCGCTAGATCCGTCTAATTAGGTGTGTAAGGAGTGAGATTGATTATTGACGATTAGTGAGGAATTTAGAGGGTGAAAATGGCGAGCACGGCGTGTTTCGTGATTGTCAGTAAGAACGATATTCCTATTTACGAAGCGGAGGTCGGCACCGCACCGAGGGTATACAGGCTATCTCCTCTTTTTGTGTTGATCTGTGGATATTTAGTCAATTGAAAGTTCAGAAAGTGTGTTTATTTTGGTAATATTGTATCCCTAATCAACTGATTAATTGTAATAATGATAATGCAGAAAGAAGAAGTAGCTTATCAGCACCAGTTCATTCTCCATGCGGCACTAGACATTGTTCAGGACCTTGCTTGGACCACCAGTGCAATGTATTTTACTTTCTTATATTTTTTATATTTTCTTGCAATCTGTCTATAGGTTCTTAGTATTAGTTACACTATTTCTTTTGATAATTATAACCTTATTAACTTCCATTGAATGGACCTTATGTGTAATATGTGCAGGTTTCTCAAGTCGGTGGATAGATTCAATGACCTTGTTGTGTCTGTTTATGTTACTGCCGGTCATATCCTTTTTTGCTAGTTCCTTACTAAAAAGTTATTGCTTGCATATCATGTCGCTAATTTGATCGAAGAATTGTTCTTGCATACTGCAAACCTTTTATTTGGTAATGTTCTTTTAAAAATTCTGTACTTCATGTAATGCATTAATAACCTGTTTACTTATACCAAATTAATTCTGGTATTCTTCTTCTTATTTCATCTTTTTATTTATAGAAACAACTGAGTAGAATCTGAATGCATGCATGACACTAAACTGATATGCATTGTAAAGGTTCCCTCTGAGTTGGGCATATCATATCGGCATTGAATATTGGTAATGTATATATAGTTGTTGTTTTCCTTGACCCATGGTAGATTTACATGCGAGATTGATGTTACTTCATGATTCTCGTAATGAAGACGGTATGAAGAGCTTTTTTCAAGAGGTTCATGAGCTTTACATTAAGGTACTTTTGCATTTATCCCTTTGCACAAAATCTTGAGATGTTATTCTTTCTTTAAACTTTCACAATTGGTGTCGGTAGCTTTTTTTTTCCCTGTTGTTTACTAATTCTAAAGCTTCTTAATTGAAGTTTTCTCCCTAACTGGAAAAGAGAAATTGGATGATTTATCAACGAGTAAAAATTGTTTGTCCAGTTGCAGTGTATTGTTCCAAAGGGCTAAATCACTTGTTTATGGGGATACACTGCCCGAAAAATGCTATGAGTGTTCAAAAAGAAACCAGACATTCTGTTAGTCATATGTTTTTTTTCTTTTCCTATTAGCAAAATATTCATAGCATGCAAAAAGACTTGTAATTGACTAGTACCGCAGACATGCTGCTGTTTCTTTTCTGCTCCATGGTAACAGATGTTGTGCTAGATATAATCTTAGTATTAGTTAAAATTTCCGAAACCTGTGTGTATATATGTATATGTCCTGCTGATGTGATTTGTCTCGCAATTGCAGATACTATTGAATCCGTTGTACTTGCCAGGATCTCGTATTACATCCTCACATTTCGATACAAAGGTTCGGGCTCTTGCTAGGAAGTATCTCTAGTCTAGTGTAGTATGGACACAATCTCATGTTCTTGTTGTTTGTAAAAGGAGCTTATGTTGTATGATGTATGCATGTTATTGGATGTTAGACCTCATTTATATTTTTATGATATTTCTTATTGGTGTTTTTTCATTCAGTTGCAATTTGTTCTCTGTTGCTTACTGATGCCAACTGTTGTATTTTTATAGCATGATAGTTTGCTCATGCTATCAAATTAGTTGTATTTTTCAAGGATTGAAAATTGATTTCACTACAAAAAAAAAATAGAGAATAAGAAGAAGAATTGATAGCTAATTTGGTAATAAATTAAAATCAAAAGTTCCAATTGATTATCATCTAAGAGAAATAGTAAAAGAATTAAACTTAGAAGTGCTTTTGAAATCCATTAGCTTTCCACTGATCTCTCCTGTTCTCTACTTAGTTTGATTAAAATTAAACTAAAATACATTGTATAAAATAAATAATTAACGGAGAAATAACCTTAGAAATTAGAAAAATTAACAAAACATTGTGTGGTCTTGTGAACATGACAAATCACTGAAAAAGAGGAAAAAAAATGACTTGTCTCCGTACCAGTACAACATTGGTCGCATGTGAATGGAGCCATTGATATAATTTGTAGAATTTTTTGAACTGGGATGATTTAATTCATGTTTAATTATAGGACTAAAGTAAAAAAGTTCCATGAGAAGAGAATCTCAAGATTTTGAGGTATTATTAGGTTAAAGTTTCATAACCCATCCCATTTTAAACATTAATAATCCGAATTATATTCCAGTTATTTATTTTGGACAAGTAAAATGTTTAGTAGATATGACAAGGCCTCATTTTTTGCATTGTTAATTACTAATAGTAATAGTGCTGTTTTAGTGTAAATTTTTCTATGGCCGCTTAACAATTAATATAATATAATATAATCATATCATATTATAGTGCCAAATTAATGGTCAGGAATTAATTCGGTGTGCATCCATCAATTACACCTACCACGTGCACCAATCATCTAATAATCATTTTTTGATTTTTCATTTCTAGGGATTTATTTAATCATATAATAGTGTTGCATAGTTCCAATTTTTTTTTTTGTATTTTGTGTTGTTTACTAGTTTGCATGCACCGCCGTTTCTAAAAGCAGGGACCTAACAGAAAAATAATAAATAAAATTATCTTTATTTTTTTTTTTGGGATAATACCTCAAAGGCCTCTTAGACTTTGCACTTATGACAAATGATATCTAAATTTATATTTGTGATAATCACCTCTCAAACTTACAAGTTTAAGACAATTGACTCTCAAAATGTTAATCTCTTTTATAACTGTTAAATTTGGATGAAAAATGATCAAAATACTCTTAAGATTTATAGTGTGAATTTTTAAAAATTAATATTTATCTAATTTAAAAAATAATTTAGTTCTTCAATAATGAATATTGTGCAAAGTTCACTATTTAAATACTAATATGTAACTAATTCAAAATATTTGATTTCTACTTTTACTGAATTATATTTCAAATTTGTATGCTTGAATTTTTTTCATAAAAAAATTATATTTCATGAACAAATAAAATTTATGTAGAAATATTTTATTTTATAAATAATAACAGAAAATAATATTAAATAAATATGTATTCTCATTAAAAATCTATTGGAAAATATACAATAGTAAAATTAATGCACAAACTCTAATAAAAATAAATTGCTTGGGGACATTATAGTTATTTTATACTTTAAAATTAATAATCTTATGTTTAATATTTTTGAATTAGTACATATTAATATTTACATAGTTCGTTTGTACAATATTTTGAATATTTTTTCAGTCATATAATTCAACTTTTATATTGAAGAAATACTTTATTTTTCAAGTTAGATAAATATTACTTTTTAATAATCACACTGTAAAATTCAAGTGTATTATAGTCCATTTTCATCCAAAATTGTCAACTATAAGTGCAATTAACATTTAGGAGTAATTATCTTGAATTAGTAAGTTTTTTTTTTTTTTTTTTGGGGGGGGGGGGGGGGGGTCATGAGGCATTATCAGATCTCTTCCAAGTCATTGCAAAGACAGTCTCTTGTGTAGTTGTGTCAGTGTAATCCAGTGACCCGCTACATAAAGCGCAACATTAAAATAGACTACAAACATCACTAAGTTCAATGGCTGTTCCTACTTTTTCTCTTTTGAAAAAAAAATGGGAGAAAATATATAAAATAAAATGAAGAGAAATAGCATTTTATTTTTCCCTAGCTAGCCTCAACCAATTTAAATAAGTGCAGTATAGTAACAGCACATGCACCACTAACGACTCAATCATCAACCACCAATCACCTAGAGATTCTCTCTTCTCCTATTAACTTAATACTAATTTATAAACTAATACTAATCAGTACAACTCTTGCATCTGTCAATCCACACTCCATTTGACCCAAGACCAAAACACCATACCAGTACCTTCTTCAACTCCAAACAGGCGTCAAGATCAACGGTTGCGACGGTGACAATCAATGGAGATGAGATTGCGGTGGAAGAAGAAGGAATCTGGTAGCATATGTAAAGAGAAAGAAGCGGTACGACAACCGGCGGAGCCTGTGATGGAAATGAGGAGACTCAGTGTCAGTGATGCCAAGATGCTGTCATCGTTAACATCTCCTTCTCCGATGCACGATGCGTGCCTTATCAAGTCTCGTGTTTTTGATCTCCAGCAAGGAACGATAACAACAACAGGAAGGCGAGGAGTGAAATTTACTCCCGGAAGAAAATCGACATCGCACATTGATGATTCTGTAATGGATGTGGCGGCAGATGTGGTGGCTGTACTTGGTGTAAAAGTGATTGCGGCCGACATGCCTCCCTTTATGCAATTGCATGCCGTAAGATGCGCACGCCGAGTTCATGATGGCATGGATCGGTTTAGTCCGAGACAAATGGCTCATGACCTCAAGAAGGTGATTTTCTTTCTGTTTTGTGTTTGTTTCCATGTTCTTAATTCTTGAAAGAAAGAAGAAAATGAGGCAGGATCAAGCAATACAGTCCTCAATTTTCATTTTCTTTTTTGAGTTCATTTTCAGTAATTCTGTTATCATTCTTTCTGAAATTTGACATGTTTTTTGTATAACAGGAGTTTGACAAAGTTTATGGACCTCTCTGGCATTGCATCGTCGGAACGAGCTTCGGCTCCTTCGTGACTCACGCGACCGGTTGCTTTCTTTATTTTTCAATGGAAAAGCTTCTTGTAATGTTGTTTAAGACCAAAATTCGAAATGTAATAACCTCTTGATTTTAACAAAATAAACAAGTTAAGTTCAATTGTTTGTTAACTTTGTATGTAGGAACCTGTTGTATATTTCTTTTCTTTTTTTGTTTTGTAATTATTCCCTTCCTATAATAATAATAGTTGAAGCACAAATTTTCTTCTTTTTTTTTTTCATTTTCATTATCTTCGACTTTTAGGACAAAAAGAAACTTTTCATGCTTTTGTTATTGTTCAAAATTAGGAGCTAATTATTCCAAAAAATTAAATTGTAGCCAATTTATATGTCATACGCTCTTCTTATTATATTGTTTATAACAAAATGAATTATTACAGTTTTAACCTCATGCTTTCTCATGAGGTTATTTTAAACAATTGGCTAAAATATCATAAAACGGATCCTGATCTTTTGCTGCGTAGCACAGCGTACGGACGGTTAGATTATAGGGGGTCGTTTTTTGAGATTTACTTTGCATTAATCTTAACGTGATCAGACGGATATCATGATGCAGTACAACAGAGGATACGAATCCGAAGGAAGCCTGATCTATATAAACTCTACAAATATGCAAATATGTCTAACGTGAGAAATGCATTGGAGAAACTTTTAATTAATATATATAAATTGTCATTAGAAACTTATAATTGAATAAAATGCAAATAAATCATTCCAAATGGTTGACATCTGTCTCATTATATATTTATATTCCTAATTATTCATAGAATCACTATTCTCTTGAGATTAACTAATTAATTCTTATGGACTCTCAAGACTAGGTAAATTTATCCACACAAAAAAAAAGAAAAGAAAATGTGTAGGGATATATTAAATTCATGTACTTTAATTGCGACAGGTGTCGATCTCTCGTTGGCTCGAGCAACTACACATATATATACTGTTGCTATCCCTTCTCAATTACTGATGCAAATCATGTTTTCTAATCTAGAATGCTTCCTGGCTGTTAGTTAAATTAAATTAATTACAAGTCTATCATTTTTTAGTTAAGGCTATCCTCAGTGGGGGAGCCAGAATTTCATATTAGTAGTATCAATTAATATAATAAAAATCAAATTAAAATGATTAATTAAAATATCTTTTTTAAAAATAATTTAATTAGAAAAATTTGCTAATATGTTCTGCTAATATGTTTCTATTTGTATTTCGGTTCATATGTCAATATGTTAATAGGACAAAAACTTATAGAAAATATTTATAGCAGAATCTTGTAGAATATTAGCTTTTCACCGAATCAAGTAGCTCAATAAAATATTTATAGCAGAATCTTGTAGAATATTAGCTTTTTACCCTTTTTTTTAATAATTTTGCAAAAATGACCTTATCAATATTTATATATCAAATGAGATCACTCAAAAATTCCATCTCTTGGAATCAATTCACTTGGGCCTAGAGAGAGAGTTCTACCTCCTCAATCTCCGATCTGATTCATGGAGGAGGCTCAATATTAGTTCAAAGAAAGCCCATTGCGCTTCTAAGCCCGTTGTAACTCGGAATCCTGATCGCTGAATTACATTAAAGTAATAAGCAATCATCGATGGTCGGCAATAAAGAAGAAGCGATAACGGATTAGAAAATTGGATTTAGATCTGTCGATTATAGCAGGGGAAGGGAGGGGAGTTGGTCGGAGTCGGCGAAGTTTTCTTTATTATTCGATAGAAGTAGGAGATCGTCGCAGAAGAGGAGGAAGGCTCATCGGGAGGAGAAATTGATTTAGTTTAATTTGCGTCGATTTTTGTGTTAAGTTTTGGAGGTGTTTGTTTGGAGAAATGGCTGGGGGAGTAGAGAGGAGAGGTGGATGGACGAACAAGAAGATAGCGCGCTACGCTTCTCGCCTCTATTTTCTTCTCATAATTTTTCAAGTTCCTCTTTTCAGGTACTTTTTTTTACTTCTCAACTTTTTGTAAACATCTCATAGATCCTAATTGCGATTCCAATTGTTTCCTCTTTGCTTCTCTTCAATCAAATTTTGTATTCTAAAGAGATTAATTGAGTTCATCAGGTGGAATTTATCTCAAATTAAAGAAACTGATGGTGTTTAGTTCGGAATTGAGGTGGATCTATTATGGAATAATGGTGGTCAAAGATCATATTATTGTAAAAATGTAGCGACTTAAGGTTGTCGGTTCAAGCTTCTGTGTTTGCTCCTGTTTTTGGGGGAATATGTGCATGATTGGAGTTGTCGAATTTGTGTTAATCACTTGGTGTTGAGGTTATTTACAGATCTTTAAATGTATTAATAGGATTAGGTTTAATAACTTGTATATTCCTCATAGATCTCTAGACCAGTATGCAGAATTAATGAAAAATCAAAGTTTCATGAAACATTTTAATATTTTTCTACTTGCCTCGGTTAGTTGCAAGGCATGAATAGTGTCCTTAATTCAAGATCAAATGTGTCGTACGGTTTTACCATGTTCAAAGCACCATATGAGCTTCAGAGAATTAGAGGGTAAATTCTGTGTGAATCTTATATGTAGTGAGCTGCAAAGAAAACTGTTCGTGACTCAGTTTTTAATACTGTGATGAATGGGAAGCTAGTGGAAGAAGCACCTGTTCCATCTATCCCAAAAAAAGAAGGAAAAAAAACAAAAAGAAAAACCAAACAAATCCTATATGAAGATTTCATAAGATACAGGACTCATAACTAAATTTGGTTCGGTGATTACAGGGTGCCATGCAGAGCAGGAACTTGCACAACACCTATACAGGTCACGTCATCCCAGCTAGTAGCGAACGAGATATTCCCTCCCTCAGTTGTAAAGGCCCTGCTCTACCCCAGTGCTATTGCCACCTCACTCCTCACTGACATGTCATTCCCCAAGTGGGGTGATCTGTTCAACATGTACAACCTCACCAATGCCAAAAACGCTTCTGCTGTAGTCGATCTCCAACGACTAGAGATTCTTGCTGGTAGCTACTTCTGTGTCGCGGGTGCGTTGGCCGGTCTCATCAACCCTGGCAGAATGACCTTGTTTGGGACACTGTTAGTAGTGTGGGGTCTTGTCAAGGAGGGTATTTTTGGGAAGCCGGCGAATGTGGATCCGGCATCGTCTGTTTATCTGTACCCTACAGTTGTTCTTGCACTAATCTTGGCATTCTCCTCTATTACTTACAATGTGAAGAAGGCGGCCACAAGTAAGCAGCCTGTATCACTTGCTAAGCCCCTAAAGAGCTCTGCTAAATCTAAATTGAAGTAGTAGATGATTACACCGACTCCTTTCTTTTATTTTTATTTTTTTGAGTGTGTACTGGTTGTTGTGGGATCGCTACAATCGACATTTGTTGGTGGGAAGTGATTGCAATCCACTTTTGTTAGATTTTCAGACAACTTTTTTATTTCTCCTTCTGATCAAGTGGCACTCGCTGTCAAAGATTTCTATTGTACAATGTCTCTAGCTTCTTTTGACACCTAGACATTATTATTTATTATGATTAAATTTTGTCACTCTGGCTGAACATTCTTTCTTAGCTCTGGCTCCACAATTTTTATTGCTAGAACCTACCTTTTTTTCCCCTTTTGCTGAATGTTTCCTAACTTTGGGCATGTCGGTGAATATCATCCATATGATAGCTTCTATTATAGGAAAATTTCTCCAACAGGTATGATGACATTAAAGTAAAATTTGTCCTCTAGCCTAGTGGAGAAGAGGTAACTCAGATGCTTCAGTTTACTATTTCACTATCATTATTCATTAATATGTTCAAAAGATTCTTCAATGGCAGCTCTGTACTTGGCCCTGGATAAATGCAAAAGAAACATGGAGAAGCTAAGATAAAAGGAAAATGGTATTATTTTCTTCTTCCTTTTGTCTAATCATGTTACTTTAGTAGCAATTTTGTCTGGTAATTAACAACTACTGACAATCATGTGTGCTTTGTCTTTTATGGGGTGTGGTCACACTGCATGTGTCACACCTTCATTGGTCAAATTTGTTTGTATTGTCTGCAAACCTGGCAATGTTTATCAAGTTTTGCGTTTGTGTGATTGTGAGAGGTACACTTGTCAATATTTTGCTTAGATTGAGATTCTTTAAACTTTGGCTCAGTAATTGGAAATACAGGTCAGATGGAAGTTGATATAAACAAATCAAGATTTTTCTGATACTGTTTATGTATTGGGCATGAGTTCTGACAAACCGACTTTCTTAATTTTTAATATTCAGATGTATATTTTTAAAAATATTTATTCTTTAGGGAATTAATTAATGTTATTTGAAGTAGATAATATTGATAAATTGACACCTAATCTTTGAGGTAATTTTTTTTTAATCTCATTCCCTACCTGCTACCGAACTGTGTATGTCACTTCAGCTACATTGTCCTTTATATTATGATTTGTCAGTATTTGTCTTTATTCAATATTCCCTTCAAGTAGTTATTTTCTTCACGGCTCAGAGAGAGAAAATTCAAAGTCTGATGATAGGTTTGCTCGTTTTTTTAATTCCAAATCAAGCTCTTATTTGGCAGTCTGTGGTTGGCAGGATCTATTTTCAGCTCTCAATTGAGACAAATTTTGATAATGATTCCTGATCTGAGCTAGGTGTCATTTTTCTCCATTTTCTAGATTCTTTGTGCTGGGTTTGCTAAGGTTTGCAATTGGCACCTTTTTCTCTCTTTTTGTCAGGAAAAATGACATTTCTACTTTGGTTTATGGAGTGTTGTGAGATTGATTAGTGCAGAATTAGGAGATAATCACCACAATTAATATGCTAGAAATAATCACCACGATTCGTTATGGCTCTATGTTTTTCCCTGTACATTTTCCCAAGGTTTTTCACCCTTATAGCACCGTGACTAGATCTCGGCCTTCGTGTTCTGTAACCAATTCAAGTCCATCTCCTCTTCTTATCAATGGAAAAGCAGCTGGTTCAAAGAATCCTGAAACAACCTCGACAACATCTAGAGGCACTCCTGAAGATGCACCCCTCAAATTCCCAAATAACACGGTGGGAATTATAGGTGGTGTATCGACTGGTTGTACCCTCCATTTCTTGCATGAATTTGTTGAGCTAAGCTCTCAAGATGGAGGTGAGGTTATTCCTTTCATAGTTTGCAATGATACCATCCCTGGTACAAACAACTTGCACGAGTCGAGAAGTCAGAGGAAGTTAATTGTGGAAAAATTGAGAGAAAAGAGGGTGTTTTTGGAGAAATGTGGAGCTGATTGCATTGTTATGCCATGTCATAGCTTACAGGTGTGGCATGAAGAGATTGGAACAGACAGTTCCGTACCGTTTCTTTGTATCAGTGATTGTGTTATGAAGGAACTCAAAGAAGCAAATCTGAAACCAGTCGAGGCTGGAAGCAATGTGCGAATTGGACTCCTTTCAAGCAATAACAGCCTAAGCACCAGATTCTACCAGGACAAACTACAAAATGAGGTAAAAGAAACCTCTCTTGTATTTTGCCCTAAGTATAAATAATTGGACAATACTCTGTTATCTATACTTTTTATGTAAGCCAGGTCATGGCATTTTTTTTTCTTTTGTTGGATAAAAGCACATGATACCCAACACCACATTGTTTCTTTACCAAATATGTAATGTACTTCAACTTCAGATGCTAGTCATATTCACTGAACAGAGTCGAAATTGCGCATCTAGGTAATCAGGTACCGGTGCCTACATCAGAATGAAAATTGCAGTTAATGAGGCATCCAACTGATAAATTACAACAAAAGTTTAAATCTCAAGTACAATGCCAAGAAATTGATTCAAATGATGTAATTTTGGCCACATATTTATATTTGACACTTGACAATGGGACAATCCACAGTTAACACTCTTTAGCGGTTTGACGCAGGGATTTGAGGTGGTATACCCAGACAAAGCAACAGTGGACCACGCGGTGTTACCAGCGGTGGGTGCATTTAAGAGAAAGGACACGGAAGGTGCTAGAAATCTCTTGACAATAGCAATTCAAGTTCTTCTAGTAAAGGCTGTCAATGTTATTATCTTTGCATCACATGACTTGGCACAAATCCTTCAACAGGATGACCCACTTCTTCAAAGATGCATCGACCCGATCGAGTCCTTAGCAAGAGAGGCTATCAGAAGAGCAAAATCAGTCGACACACAAAAACTATAAGCCGTCTCGTCCGTACTGTGCATGCACCTTTGTTTCTTCTGTAAAAAATATATCAATTTTGTGTGACAAATATCAGATGATTGTTGGTAAATAATCAGATTTTGTTTATAACTTCATGTCTTCAAGCCTTCACAGACAGATTCGTTCGTTGTAAACTTGTGTATTGTAATAGTTTGGGACTATATATGTTGATGCCCTTTTTATATCCAAAACACTGAAAAAATTATATCATCATTTGTATATATATCCTTTTTCTTCTCTTAGTAGTATCTTTGATTCAAGTTTTTTTCTTTCTCTATTGTGTAGATTTGAACTGATAATGTTGGTTTTGTGGGGGACATTGGTTTAACTTCAAAAAACTTTAATCCAAAAGGAAATGAATTTGGAAAATAATCATATTCATATATACTAAACATGAACCCAGATTAGTGAAAATTGGGTCTTGTTTTAACATTTGGTCTGTTTATTGTCTGGTGGTTTGGTGGAAAATAGGCCAGATAAATGAGCCCAATTGCACTAATTTAATAATATATATACACTCCATGTTAGTAGCTGTTGCTTAATGTAACAACATTGAGATTATTTCTGTCTGATTCCCCATTACTGATAAAAAAAATGTTCGACATTTTTTGTCGGGTAAAAAGAACGCCAGTTTATTCCATGGTCAAATTAGAACATTTAATTAATGTAGCGTATGGGGAAAATTGAAAGGAAATGTTGGTATTGCTCTCAACTATTTCAGATAAAGTTGTTCGTTCTGCACCTTTTTTGACAGAAAATGTTAGCATGGATATACGCTTTTTATAAAATTGTATTGTGTTTGTACTGTACACGTATCATATTCGTGTTTGATCTTATATGGCATTCTTATTCATATTTTTAGTAGAAATTAAATAAAATATAATGTCTCTATTTTTCATATTTCCATCGTGCCTCCACTTATTAATTTTTGTAATAATAAAATATTAAAATTCTAATAATAAAATAAAACCATGCATGTATATATAATATAAGAGGAGTGATTCAATTCTCATGATCATTTTAATCCCTTTTTGATATTCAGTAAAATAAAGTTAAAATTAAATAATTTTTTATATATATGTTTCTGAGATGAATTATAATATATATGTTTCTGAGATGAATTATAATATATCTAACGATTTACTAACTAAAAAAATTGATACCATTGGGCATGGATATTGAATATGTCCTTATAGTATAATTGTGTTTGTACTGTACACGTGTTATATTCGTGTTTGATCTTATATGACATTGATATTCATGTTTTTAATAGAAATTAAATAAAATATAATATGTATCATATCACTTTTGGCATTAATTGTAGGATTTTTGTGTTTGTGTCTGTACTACATAGATTGGTACAATAATTGTTATTTATCTTGTATATATATTATGATTTCTCTTTCTTTCTTTGGTTTTTTTTTTCACATTTGATCAAGTTCGATTTCATTAGATTGGTATAATAATTGTTAGTATTCCATGTACCTTTATTTCTCTCTCCATTTTATATTAATTTATCCACCAACTTATAGTTTATATATTCTTCCACTTAGTAAATACTTTCATATTTATCCATTAACTTTTTAATATAATTTATATAACCTTCTACTTTTTAAATTTTTTTCACATTTACGTATCCCTCATACTTACAATATACTTTTAATATCCTTCAACTCTTTAAAACCTTTCATATTTACTTATTAATTAACCTTTCAATTTATTTTTATATCCATCATCTTTTAAAACCCTTTCATATTTCTCTTGAAATTAAATAAATATATTAACTTTTGCTATTATACATCAAACATATAGCACATCAGTGATTTAAAAATTAATTGGCATAACTGTTTTTCTCTTTTAAAACAAAATTAATTTTCTCTAATTATTTTTTATTTCTCCATAAAATAATTTTAATTATATGCAATTTTCATCAAAATTTTCCCAACATGTTTATCAAACCTTTTCGTTTCTTTCTTTTTTTTTTCATTTTTTAATCTAGGAATTAAACTTTTTTACTTATCTTTTTAAGTTCTTAATTTTCGCATAAAAATATTTTTTTAAAGTTGATGCTTCTATATGTATCACTCATATTATCATATATTGACTGCTAAAATTTTATTTAAGGTTAGTTATTGCTAATTAATTAGCATTTTCTTTAATATATATATATGGATCATATTTCTTTACTTAGTTCCATTCTATAAATTAAAGAGTGATGATATAGTATTTTTCTACCTTTCTCTCTTGCTTCATCTATCACATATGATTGTGGGTCGTCATACGAAAATAAATTTCCATCTTTATAGACAATAAGTGAAATTGAGGGATCCAATGACAATGGTTATTAGCATCGAACGCTATTTTAGAGAAATTAGCATTTATAGTATTTGAAGTTATAAATGAGAAAAAGGATCCAATATCAATGGTTATTGGTGTTAAATGATGTCAATTATATTTTTTGTACCTAAGCTGATAAATTTAAACTGTTAGATATGTTATATATCATCTCAATAATTATATGTATATAAAAAATCATAAGATTTTAATTTCATTTAGATAGCCATTTGAAAGAGGGTTAAATTGTCAAAATTTGAACCGTTTATTTTATTAGCTTTTGATGTGTACTCAAATAAAGTTGAAATAATATAAAATTTTGTATACATGCAGTATATGAAATAAATAATATATCTCATCAATTAGTTTTATGTTTTAAAAGTAAACAAAAGATTATTTGAATTTTAGTTTTATTGGCACTGATTTGACATACAAAATCATTGACATTAGATCTCTCATCAAAAAGTAAACAATCATCATATATTTTATTCATTTAGAAAAGATCAATTTCTCCAGAATAACTTCTTATATCAAGAACTAATCATTTCAACATTTGAAGATTAAGAGCTCACTAATCAATTATTCCCTGGTTTTGAGAAAAGCAAATATTGAAGCCCAGTGGGAAGAGCCTACAAAACAAAACATGCTTTTCTTTTCTTTTCTCTTCTTTTCTTTTCTAATATGAGCAAGACACATCGAACATTCCATTTTTAACTTTTGGCGAGAACATGTGGAGAAAAAGGTGTGATGCTCTGCTGAGTTATCATGTCTCGTAAACCATATGTAAAAGCTTGGGAATATTAATATAACTGTCCAGACTTCTTTTTTCCTTTTGGAAATTAAGTAGCATTTAATTTGGTGGCTGGATTTTGCCTCAAAAAATTAAATGAATATAAACATGCATGCAAGTTCGGACTGTTTCGATCATACTGAAGCTAATTAAATTGGATTCAAAGCTGGTTTCATACGAGTCGAACTTTGAACCGCAGTGCCTAGCTAGGACTAATGATGACATCATTTTTCTACAAAGAGATGTAAGTTGAAATTCCGTAAAAATATTTGAAAGACATTAAGTTCAGAAACTAACATGAGCTTTTATTTAAAAAATAATACTATTACTGATCTTAATTTATTATTATTATAATTATAAGGTGGCAAAAGGTGCTTTAATATCTATTATGATATATATCTATTTTACATATATATATATATATACATATATAGAGAGCAGCTATATATATATCTGTTGAATTATCACCATATATAACTGCCTCAATTTGATACATACATCTTGAAGATGATGAGATTGAACTGATGGAATTAATTTAAGATGCCAAAAGAAATAAAAATAATTCGGGTATCCATTACGTCCATTTCTTAGGACTAAAAAGTTACCTCATTATTGTTCTTCGAATCTTATCTCCTGTTTTATAAAATTTTTTCCCTTTTCTTTTTGTTTGTCTTATCACTCTCTTCCATGCATCTATCCATCCTTTTTTTTTTTGGATGTTGGATGCATATATGATGTGGCGCTTGTGTTGTAAATGTGGTGCATATTCATTACTTAAAATCCAATCATGAAGTGCCAAGTAATATAAACCCATCCACAATTATTGTTCTCGCAAATACCGTTATAAAGAAGGCACTAAATGAAGGATTTCTTCTATTTATTATTATATTTCATATTTTGTATTTCAATATGTTACTGATTAACCCCAAGAATTATATATAGTTAATTATATATATATATATAGTGCCTCGTATCTTAATTTTAACATTCATATTAAATATGACATTAATTTTTATCACTTTTTTTTGAGTTAGTGAAACGGCTCATAATTAAGGTATTTCTAATTGATGGCTTATATAATGACCAACTAAAATTACTAGTCATTTTCAAACGTCTTCCTCATAAAGAACATCAATTTTAACTAACTGCACTAGGCGTGATTCTTTGAAAAAAAAACATTTGTTTATTCTTATGTCATTATTGTTTTTTTTTATATAAGGGCTCTCATTAAACTCGGTATTTATTTCTTTTCAAATATTTTTTAGAGGCTTAAACTTGTGTTTCTTTGTAGAAGGCGAGACCTATCTACCAATGTGCTAGACCTACTGTTCATTTATTATGTCATTATTACCTATTTATTTATATATGGCTCACCATTTATTCAAATTTCCAATTTATTTGTTTCAGTCATGCATGCATGATATATATAGGCATATATAGTTTTTATATTGTTGCAGAGAACCAAAATTAACTCTTAACAAGGAAAAAGAGGGACTATATATAGCCAAATATTCATTAATTCATGGCAAGCAAAGAAACAAAAAACTCTTAACAAAATGTGGGTTTCTTGTATAAATATTTAATTAGCTTGTAACTTTAATTCTTCATTCGTCTTTTATTTCCTTCCTTGTAGAGTAGGAAAAAGATAAAACTATATTTAGCTAGGTCTTCAGGCACAAAAATCATCTCCTTGTTGTCATTTCCATATTGATCAGCCTGCAATGCAAAGAAAATATGAACAATATTTGATCAATATTTTTTAGCAATAAAACATAAAAAAAGTGAAATTAATGAAGGTGTAGGAAGGTTAAAAAAGGTGTGGCCGGCATACCGTAGTATCTAGGTGTATTGCATCTGAAGCACTCCGTTCGGTTTGCGTAATTGTGTTCGTTGCATCCCATCCTGTTAAACAAGAAAAGATCAAGATAAATATATACGTTGATAAAAAAATGTTGATAATAATCTGTAATGTGTGTTATTTGATGAGAGCTGGGGTACAAACAAGTTTTGCTTTATGCATAGAAGAGGTAGAGAACTTGTTAGGTGCTAATTGAACCTTATTACAATATAAGAGTCGATCATTAATTAATTAATTAATCATATCATGAATGAAGGGTCTAGTATAGTATAACACTATTAATTACAAATTACACTAAGTAATAGTATATAAGCTCTAGAACAATAACTGGTACTTTATATATATAACACTATTAATAACAAATTACACTATGTAAGTAATAGTATTTAAGTTCTAGAACAATAACTGGTACTATATATAAAACGGATAGATGTACATGATGTACTACAAGATGACATATGCAATGATGTAAATAATCATGCATATATATCTTGCATGCATTAAATTAAGGATACATGCACTACTCAAACAATATATGCTAACTTAGCCGGAATATCTTTTCTCTTTTTAAGAAAAGTAAGCGACTTACTTTATATTTAATTACTAAATCAAGAAAAAATATATAGATTTTACAAGATGAGAACAAAAAGAATCTACAAGTGATGAAAAGGAAAGACTAGCTATACAAGCACAACATTTTGAAATGTCTGGTGTCTGTAAAAGAACTAGCCTACACAAGATGTGAAATGAAGATAACAGAATATGAGCTTGGATTGGCCAAAAAGAATCAGTTAATGAACTTCAGAATATATAATTTATAGATGTAATATATATGTAGTTATATATTCTGAAATTGAAAAAAAATGTGATCCTTTTCTTTATATGTACTATTCTTTAAAGTGCAATTACTTCCAAAGTTAATGCCTAATTAAGACAGCTAGATTTTGTCCTATCAAACTCCAACTAATTGGCATGCATTCATAATTAATGGATGTAACATCTTAAAAGTAGGACACCATTTATTAATTAATATTTAGTTTGCATGCATTAATATAAGTGAGGAGTAAGAAGGCACCTTGAGCAAATCCAATCGCCGGATTTCCAGCCCTGCTGTGAGGGCTCGAGGGAGAAACCCCATGACTGCGTCACAGCAGCTTCAGTCTTAGTGGCACCGTTGCACTTGAAGCAGTTCGAGCGGCTAGCATAGTTGTGCACACCGCAATTGTAGCAGTACCAATCACCCGGCTTAACCGACCAATTTACTGGGTTGCACATAGCGCCACCTCCCGAGCCGTAGTCTGCTACTGGAGCACCAAGGCTGATCTTCGGCTCGCCACACCTCTGGCACGAGTCCCTCTTGCCAAAGTTGAGGTATCTGCATCTCCTGCAATCCCAATCACCTGGCTGTCTGCAACTCATGATTTCTCTCTTTTTATCTACCTGTTTCTGTGGATATAAGTACTTATATAATGTATCTGAACAAGTAAATATCTTAATGCAAAGAAACAATTAATGATCAGGTAAATTGTCTGAGGATGTTTGAAATGTTGCGAGGGTAAGAGGGCATTTATATAGGGATTGGTGAGGGGCGCAAAAGTTGCTATCTGGCTAGGAAGTATCGTTTCTCCTTTTAGGAAAAGAATTAGGATGCATTTTAGGGGGAACAATTGATAAAAGAAAAAGGAAAAATTAAAAAGAAATTGCTTATGAAGTGTGTTAAATGGAGGGATACACAGCATGAGGGGAAGGTGCGGAGAATGAAGAGAGATAAGCCACCTATCAGAATCGATGCTACACTAATTATTAATAGCTATATTATAGCTAGCTAGCTAATTAATATATATTAATTGCACCGTTAACAGGAAAACTAATTTGAGGATATTTTTTTTCTAGATATTTTGCCAACTTTAATTGGAAGAGTGGGTTGAAAATGGTCTTGTTGTCTAGACTTGGTGTACTCTTTAAAATGTTCTTAGCGACCTTTTAATTTGTATAATTAGTACTAAAAGTATCTTTATTATTGTATGAAGGTCAGAGATGGGACAGCAAAAATATTTTTACTGGTCACTCATATTATAATTGGTTAGAATTTGAAGTGGTTACTAGTAAAAAGATTTTTTACTGTTTACTCATATTATAATTGGTCAGAATTTGAAGTGATTACTAGTAAAAGATATCAAATCATGTGAAAAAAATTATATATTCTTAAAAATAAAAGTTTATTACAGTTAGTTTCAAAGAAATAAATAGTAACACATCTAATTAATGTGATATTAATATCAATTGAGTTAATACTTTGAAATATAAACCACCTTATACCATTAAAATTAAGTTGAAAAAAAAACTAATGAACAAATCATTGTGGATATTAGAATTAAGAAACGAGAAAAACTTCTTAACCCCACATAACTTGCTCCAATAACTTAATATATGGTCTCACTGTCATAATAATTCACTTTAACTTTATTAAATATTTTTTTAACTTTTGTTTTAGTCTCAATATTTTTTTAATAACTTCTAATTGTAATACAGTTTCACAGATAATATTAATTTTATATCTACATAATAATCGCGTCACTCTAATATAATAATCATTTGCGAAAATTTGAATTAATGAACTGCATTTAATGAGGCAAGAACTATGAATTTCTTTTTGAACAACTTTCCATATTTGAATTGCATTTAATTGTATACTTTCCTGATATGAATTTAGAGTAAGATAATGAAAAAAAGAATTATGAGACTAATTATAAGGATACATTAAGAAATATATCAACTTTTTAGAACTTTTTAGAACTTTTTAGAACTTTTTAGAGAGATGAAAATTTGTTACAAGTTAGCTTAGAGACGAGCACTTTCGGTCATTTATTTAGCAATGTCAGGCTAAAAAGAATAGTACGTTTCTCTAAGTTGCAACTTATTTTAATTACCTATTAATGTTCTAGACCTGTTAGTGCAGATAATGATAGAGGATATATAGAGGAGGCAAAGGTGCATGGTACAAGGGTTTACATTAATATCAGAAGTAGCACATGAATATGAAGAAGAAACAACATGATTTTGTTAATTTTGACGCAATACTGTTTTAGAGCATTTCCATTGGTATAATTGGACAAATTGATTTTATTTGTCACATCAGTAATTTAGTAATATTTTTAGTATATATTAATTTTAAATATTTTTACTCATTTAATGTGATATTAATATTAATTGAATTAATAATATTTTGAAATATAAATATCGGGCTTAACAAGAACCCTTATTTAAAAAATAATAATAATACTTTGAAATATAAACCACTTCATACCATTAAAAGATTAAAAAAAAAAACTAATGAAAATAGTTAGAGGGTGCACCATTATGGTCATTAGAATAAATAAAATTATCATTTTTTTTAGATAAAGATAAAAGTCTAAGTTATTTAAATTTAAATGTTCATAGAAAGCTCCCATCAAGATTTCAAACTTGAGATCTTTCACACAGGGAGTATGAATATATTTGTCACTGGACTGAAAGTTGATTCTCGAAACAGGACAACTTTTAAAAGAGGAAAATTTGACATATGTAAGCTTAGACATGCACTTTCTGTAATTTATTTAGCATTATTGGTGTCAGGCTAAAAAGAATAATAGGTTTCTTTAAGTTGCAACTTATTTTAATGGCAAAGTAGCTACATACCCATCAAATTTTATGTTTTTAAATATTTACTCGTTAAGTTATTCAAATTAGATGTTTACCCATCATTTAGTTATTTTCTTTGATATTTGTCCATAACTTAATTTGCACTAAGATTTCTTAACTAAATTCATCTTAATTCTAACGATAGACTATTTACCATTTTTCAAAAAATAAGTGCTTCCTTTTCCATATCAACCCTCTGTATCTCTCTTTCTAATATTGCATTCTAAGCAGAAAAAAAAAATCCATCTCTTCTCTCTTGAGATATTGATCTTCATTTTATTATTTTTTTTTGTTTTTGATATTTTAATAGTAACAAACATGAATGCTGGTATATTACAATTGTGTAAACATCTCTCTTATTTATATTACAAAAGCAATGTTTTAAGTATCAGTTTTGATCTTCATTGTATTTTCAAACTATTGAGTAATCTTCAGTTTTTAAGAGATAAGCACCTCTACAAAATTACAATAAAGACTAGTATCTCAATGAAAAAATATTACAAAGGACTACACTATTACAGAGATGAGCAATTTTTTCTCTCTTATATTAATATTACAAGGACAAAATGGTCCATAGTTAGAATAAATATGAATTTATTTAAGAAATTTTAGTCCCAATTAAGTTATGAACAAATATCAAAACAAACAACTAAATGATGAGTAAATATCTAATTTGGAAAATTTAATGAATAAATATTTAACAACATGAAATTTGATGGGAATATAGCTAATTTTGCCTTTAATATCTATTTTAATTTAACGAGTAAATTTCTATTTTAATTACCTACTAATGTTCTAGACCTGTTATTGCAGATAACGATAGAGGATATAGAGGAGGCACAGGTGGTAGAAGGGTTTACATTAATATATCAGAAATTGCACATGAAAGAAGAAACAATATAATTTTGTTAATTTGACGCAATACTGTTTTAGAGCATTTAGATTTGTATAATTGGACATATTGATTTTATTTATCATATCAGTAATTTAGCAATTTTTAATATATATTAATTTTGAATACTTTTATTCTTGTAATTTTTAATAATTAATTTGTTGATGTGATAATTTCTAATTAGTAAAGAGAAAAATATTTCACAATTATAAAAAAAGAGATGTTCATATTACTTACAAAAAAATTATAAATATTGACATAATATTTTAGAAAAAAATTATTAATTTAATAAAATTATTAAATTAATAAATATTTCACATTCCTAAAATTAAGTAGTGAGGAATGCAAGCCAATGATATTATTATTATATATCATCTTTTTACGAGAGATGTCAAGGAATCGAGGTACCATTTTGATAAAAGGAACAGCGATGTCATGTATTATTTGCAAATCAATTAATGAGATCGAAATCAATTCTCAATTTATCCATAAATTTTCGCATGGTCTGCCAGGTCATCAGTGCAAAAGGTCCAATCTAATATAATAATATATATTAAAATATCTTTCACTTTATGACTGCTCTCAGCTTACACTGAGCTTTAGACATGTTTTTTTAGAGAAATTGATAGAAATTCATGGAGATATTTCATTAATCACTTGCTTATATCAGGCAATATTCCCCTGATGTGTTGATTCTATATATATATGGCAAAAAGCGTAAATTAATTAAGTCTATTGTCATAAATTAAATCTTTTAGTTGAAGTATATATTACCTATCTAGTTCACATTTTTTACTCTAGTTATGTTTACTGAAAATTTAAATTCTCCTTACGCTTAATTTTTTTTTTCAATCAGCCCATATTAGCTATAGCCAAATTCATGATTTTGTCAAAAAAAGTTGATGTGGCAAATCTTCACTCTATCTATATACCCGCCTGAGCTGATTCAATTAAATTCATATCCAAATAAATTTCGCAATTTTCAAATTAAAATCAAATTGACTTAAATTCAACTCATTTCTAACTCGAGACAGACTAAAAATTGGGATTCCAAAATTGAATTACTTGAATTTTGAATTATTCGAACTCAAGACTATCTAAAATTCATGACAATCAAAAATTCAAAATGATCCAAACTCAAAAAAAAAATCTGACATAAATTAAATATGACTCATGTCCAAAATGACCACTTGACTCAATCTGACCCGAACTAGACCTAACACGATAGTTCGAAACGGTCAAATTAACTTCAACTTGATCCAGCCTATATATGATACCCTAGAATTACAAAACTTGAAATCCGATTTGTCTCAATTCATGACGATCAGAGACCCAATAATAACTCCATAGTCAGATCGATCCGAATCCAACCCGACTCAACCAATGCAACCTCCACCTCAAAACCGAATTCTTTTCCAGTATATAAAAAGTATGTAAAAAACAATCCAAACTCAATTTGACGTCTGCATTTGTAAAGTGAGCGTGGATCCAATTAATTAAAGTAAAAGTATGGACTCGAATGTAAAAATTCTAAACTGCACAAACCAAAGTAATATATATACCCCTCGTTTCTTGTTTGATAAGGAAGGAATCTGTAGTACTCCTATGTATTTTTATAATTTACTCTATATATATAGCTAGTTATATCCCTCAATTATAGGCTTTAACATATCAAATCATATAATGTGTTTGTAGCTTATAAACGTTGCGATGAATATGAAGGAACAACATTTCAAAACAAACTTGGGTTTGCAATGAAATCAGAAAAGAAAAATATCTCTTTCCATGAAATGCAAGGATCTAAAGGAAGGAAAATCCATATGATTAGAGGAATATTTATATTAGCTGAATTCCAGACATGGAAAAAAAAGCCCTTCTATAATGCGATTCCCTCCACTTCTATTCCTATCTCCACAAAATCTCTCAATATTTTTGCAATGCATGCAAGGAAGGCCTTATATGGGGATTGCATATTCCATCCACACCAAGTCACAATTATTGCCTTGGAGAGATACTGCATATCTACAGAGAAAGGGGGAAATATATGCTGAAAACTAGTCTTAGTTAATTATTAGGGTTATTATTTTTTAAACTTTTTTTTTGGGTTATTACTGTCATGGCGAAGCCATTTGCACATGTCGGATTGTCCAAGGAATAATGCCTCAAAAGTTTGTTTTGAAAGAGTAATCAGATTCTTTCCCAAGTTGTGCCAAATTGCCTTAGTATGTAGAGAGACGGTGACTTTCTATCTCAGGTTACTTACTGTTGATCTGAAATCCACTGGAAATATATAGCCTCAAATTAATTACTAGCTGAAAGGAACAGCATTATATTCTCATAGATCCTAGGCGTAAATTTCAAGTTGGTTTAAATATATATATAGCCTTAAATCTCACATATCAAAAGTTCAACTTTATTATATGTATATATATATTATATATGGTGCATCGCGAAGCAAAATGGATCGGTATTTCGGCTTTAAATCTCACATATGAAATGTTCAAACAGTTGATCCAATTAGCCCAACACAATCTACGTATTGAAATCTTGTGGGATACCGAATTTTATTATTTTTAGAATTTTTTTAGTATTTTTTCGGATTTTTGAAAGATGACTAAAAAATAATAATAAAATAACAACAGTTGCTTATCAAATAAGGTCATTTTTTTGGATATTCAATCTACAATTAATTAATATTTGAATTCTCTGTAAGTAAATGTTGGGAAAACTTTTTCAAGTTTTAGTGATGTTTGTAAAATTGATTTGGGTAAAGAATATATGCATCATCCATGGACTGAGCTTTCTGATATGGTCCATATTAGTTTAGTTGGTTGGTCTAATTTAAATGGTGGAAATATCTCCAAAGTGTTAAAGTATGCTTGTCATGGCATAAAGAACATTGCTAATTATTAGTATCATAGTTGAAATTCTATTAATAATGCTACCTCATGTGATTGGACGAATATATTTAGTTCTTACAAAGACAAAGGTTTGATTCTTTACTCAACAGGAATGGAACTCTAAAAACAGTGGCGATGCTACATGGTAGATTCTGGGTATAAATTACCTCGTTGATTTTTACCTTTCGAATGTATATAATTTAATTAATATATCTCTTTAAAACTAGTATAAAATACATGTACGTAATGACCCCACTAAATAGTTTGCCTTCCCTTACCAGTATAAAAGGCTTTAGAGGTTGAACTTTTAGTTTATAATACAAAAATGCGCTTCTGGACTTTTTTTTTAAAAGAATATATTCTTTGTTTTAGTTAAATATGAAGTTTTAGTGGATATGTTATCAGCAAAAAAAGAGAACAAAATAAATGAAAAGGGTTACGAACTTTTCATATAAATTTTCTATATTGCAAAATGAGAATAGATTCTCGAGTTATGGGTTTTAAAGCTTTATGAACTCTAGAACCCAGAGTTATATATGATGTAAATTTGAGATTTGCTAATATAAACAGGGTTGAATTAATTAATTAATTGGCCTCACCTAATGGGTTGTTTTTAAGTTATATGATAATTGTCATTCAAATTAATGTACTATCTATCTCTGTGATGCAATCATAATTTTTGCATGTTTTAGCTATAATAAAATTTTGTCTAGATAGCTTGTAGCATAGCTGAAGTTCTAATAAACAAATTTGATTGGCAGTGTACCAAAATTTCCTATATTCCTCTACGCCAAAATATGATATTTATCAAGTCCTAGAAAGACCAACTTTTAATACAATAATACATCACTGAAACAGTAATAGTCATATTTTTTTATTTGAAATCCTGAAAAAAATAATCAGCAATGAAATAAAATTCTGATGTTGGAAGGTTAAGGTATGGGTATGGGTCTTTTATAATTTGGATATATCAAGAGATTATATTTGTGATTTGATATAAATAAAGCATCTGGAGTATAGTACTGTTTTTCACAAACTTTTTCTTAAGAAAGACACCTTACAAAAGTTCAAAATTACTCATCTCCTATAAAATAATTAACCAAGAGGTGAAGGAGCAAAGCGAAACACAAACTCCTGTGTGAGAATCAAGCTCAAAAATTTTTGAGAAAAAAATTGGCCACCTGGCAGTACTGGCAGTTGACTGAGTAGTAGTCCAGCCAATGAGAAGCTACAATCAAATCAGATATGTGAAGAGGAGATCATCAAGCACATTATGTGCTCATAAATGATTCCATACTTCACCTTTTCCCTCCTCTCTCTCTCTCTCTCTCAAATGGGGACCTGATGCAACATGAATTAGTAAACATATACACCCTTCCCCGAGTAGTTCTTGGCCAATTATGTATGATCGAGTGCAGTTGGTGAGTTCCTCTCTCTGTCTCTCTGTCTCTCTCTCTCTCTCTCTCTCTGATTTGCTATGCTGTCTAATTCAGGGGGGGCCGTGAGATTGTTTAATTGAGGGGAATATATTAGATAAGGTGGAAAGGGGAAGAGACCAGAGAGACCAGCTGAATATTCTCCTCTCTCTCTCTCTCTCTCTCTCTCTCTCTTTCTTTCTCCAGTCGCTTTCCTCTAAATCGATCCTTCTCCAATTTGCCACGTCCCATTCCTCCTCCCTTTTTATTATTGTAATTCTCTCTCTCTCTCTCTCTTCATATATAACGGTATTTAACCGTATTTTGATTTGTTTATATACTTTTTGGAAGAAAATTAATTGTGTAGGATTTCATATTCTTTATTTGCTAATCCACATGCTGCTCACTTGACCAATTATTACTTCCACCACATTGATTGTTGGTGTACTGGATGGGGTGATCAAGAATC
Source organism: x Bolboschoenoplectus mariqueter (assembly GCA_037678475.1). Lineage (NCBI taxonomy): Eukaryota > Viridiplantae > Streptophyta > Magnoliopsida > Poales > Cyperaceae > x Bolboschoenoplectus > x Bolboschoenoplectus mariqueter. The sequence continues at coordinate 308,043 of CM075258.1, read as the reverse complement.
TAATTGTCTAATTATTGAATATTAAACACGAACCAAGCATCATTATCTTTTGAGAATGATTGTATACAAACTTGAAATTAAATGTAATGGATTAATCTTAGAATAATGTACTTCAAAAGTTAAAACAATTTTATATGAACACATCCATGCTGGAAATTAACAAAACTAGCATTTGAAAATGATCATACATAAACTGTTCTAGAATCTAGATTAATGTATCCATCATTATTGCTAGGGAATTGTTCCATTGCCTAGAGCACCTCTCATATTGCTAAATATATGCATCCTTTCACAGTATTCACAATTATGTTATATCAAATTCAGTGGGCACAATTTTTTTTTTTTAAATTCTAACTTCTTCCCACATTTTTAACACCCTTCATGACGAAAATCTTGTTTCTTTTTTTGTCTCATCCTTGTTTGCAAGAAATTAAACTGCCTCGGCAGCGGCGTGCATACGTACGTACATACGTACATACCTAGCTAGCCGGAGAATGTACATATATTTGTTAATTAAATTTGGAATCTATTCAACCAAAAGTGTTAGTGATTATATATGCGTAGAGCACGCAGAATTGTAAAAAGATGAGAGATATATAGTGGTTTCTTCAAGTTTTCATTAAGTTTGATTCGGGTTAATAATTAATGGTTCTTTATTATATGCCTAATGCTTTCTTTTCCATTCATTCTCTTTAATTATTATGTCTCTTCTTTTTCTGGGTTCGGATTGGGTTTCGAGAAGATGAGATACGGGGCTAGCTGCTGTTTAACCCCTGCTTTTGCTTTTATTTATTTCCTTCTCAATTTCATATACTTTAACCATTCATAATTTAAAATTATACCTACAGGTTCCTATATTTTTTTTAAAGGAATAATGCAAAAGAAACTTGGGCCGGAGCCCTTAGATTTGGATTAATTTTAAAATTTTAAATAATGGACTTGTTACCATTATCTAATTAAAGAGACATTTGGGCCGGGTTATCACTAGATTAAAAAATAGAAGAGTATACGTTGCACATCGCAAACAAATTAAGTTTTTTTTTTCAGCAATATACACAAACAGAAAAGGAAAAAGAAAAAGAAAAAGGGAGAAGACGTGGTTTAATTTATTGAGGGATTTTCATTTTCGGAAAGGCATTAATTAATTGGCAAATGTTATTCGTTATATGGTTTTTTTTTTAAAAAGTTCTTTGTGATCTAGTGATCTGTACCTTTTTTTTATTTATTAAAGCGTTTCAAATAAGCGAATCTATTCACATATTTGCTCCAAAAAGAACAGAAAAAGAAAAAGGGGATTTCCATTAATAATAATAAATATACGTGTAGAAATGCCGTCTTTAAAACATTTCTTAATTTCCTTCCGATATTTGTCATAATTCATTTATGGAAACAGTAGTACTTAATTAAGCATTAATTTTCTTTACCATCAAAATGTTTTCTTAAACGGAAAAAAAATTAAAAAAATAAGCCTGCCTGCTTTTCTGAGTATATTTTAGCGTTATTCAGACATAATGAAAAGATGAAAACAAGTACCCCATTAAGGTATTACAGAAATAATTGCAATGTAACAAATAACAATAATATAGTAATGAACTAATTATCTATATTTGTATAGTTCTTTGAACTCCAATCAGAGTTCTTTTTACATATTGTAAAGTATGTTTTCAAAATTTAGCAGTAATTGTAATAAAGTCTTTTTTTGATATACCACCTGAACTTTTTTAGGATAGTCCATGTAGTTACAAAATTGAAAGACTTGACAAAGAGAAAACAAAGAGTCATATGGTCATATTACTAGAGAACATTCAAATTTACACATTCATTTTTTGAAATTAATATTTCAATGTCGCACCAAAGTATTTTCATACATGAGCAATATATATTTCTCCAAGCATATTGGCACGATTAATGCTCAAGTATGTAAGCATTTCTTGTTATTAAATATAGGTCGTCAATCATTAAATGGCAACAAAAACATATAATTAAAGTAAACAAAATCTTGCACTTCTGTAATATCTATTATATTAGAACGCCTAATTAAACAATAAATGTGCACTATCTGTTCCTTATTCAAACAAAACAGTTTATCCTGAGTGCAGTAACCAGTGGAGAGCAGTGGAAAAAAAGATAGCAACTGGACAACCAATTTTATAACATGATTAGTACTTATTAGAAACTTAATAGTTGAAGGATGCGAGAGCCAGGTCGGTCACTACATCGTCCCTCTTCTTTGAGTTCATGTCAGTTAACGTTTCTAAAGCCGATGCTTTGCACTCCACTCGATTATTTGCTCCTGAATTCATCATGCCCTAACACCAACATAAATATGATCAGAACTAAATCACAAAGGCCTAACTCCTTTAATTGTTTCTATTTCATTTTCCTAGGATTTTTGGCTATATAAATATTTCTTTTGTAAATTTTGCAAGCTAATAGAGTATATATATAGCTAGAACATAATAAAAGTGAAACATTAATTTCTTTGTTACTGGAAGTGTAAGATAGGCCAAAATTGACATAATAAAACAGTAATTAAATATAGACCAGAGGGGGGTTGATTACTGATTAAAGATACATACCTCGGATCCATGTATCGCAGTGGGCCGGTGGACCATGCCCAGACTAGGAGACTGAACAAGAACTGCCTGTGATTGGGTCTGACAGAAGCTCTGAACCTGTCTCTGGTTGCCGGGCTGTTGTTTGTAAAAGAAGCCAGGGAGTGGGGGAGCGAGAGGGGAAGTCGGGCTAGGAAGCACAATGAGCTGAGGTGGCAGTGATTTGGCAGATGACTCGGAACAGGGAGAGTAGCCACCGGCACTTGCCATGTTTGGCCAGAGAAATGTGTCCTCAGGCTGGCATATCCGGAATGCGCTTTTCCTTACGGTCTTCTCCATTGCACCGACTTCATCATCTGGCATGGCCGCTTGCTTCCCGTTTTCTTTATTTTGCATTGAATGCTTGTCACCAGAGAAACCGGCTATGTTAGTCTCTTTAACTTCCATGGAGAGCTTCTCTTTCCTTCTCTTATCATTCTCCTCCAATAAGGAAATCTCTTCCTGTTGCATATATAAAACATGCATACACCAAGACATGTATTTGTCAGGAATCTCTTATTTGTATAGTGTTATAGAAGGAGAATTTTGATTGGAAGTAGCTTGAGAGTTTCTGGGAGTTCGTGAGTTGCACATGCACGTAAATGCATTTACCTTTGACACCGCAGATATGGAGATTTCATTGAGTTGCACATGCACGTAAATGCATCTACCTTTGACACCAAAGATTAGGTAAAAGGAACACATGACAGTAATATAAATTAACACATGCATACTTGAAAGCCACTCACTTCCTTGCAGAAATTAACATCATCCATATATAGAAATGCATGCGAATTTATTTCAGGTTTTTGAAAATGAATGAATGATATAAATTATAGAATAAAATAATAGTTAAATGCACATGTAATTAAATGACACTTTATTGTAAAACTCCATTCATTAAATGGCCAATCATATGACATCATCTACAATGATACAGTAACTAAAATAAACAAAAATAAAGAAAATGCCAAATAATTAATTGTTGACATGTCATTGATTTCACTGCAGGAAGAATGGTTTAGCAATTAAACAACAGCTAATTAATAGCCCACATGTGGGTACACTGACATCCAAGAACTAATTAAAAAGAACAGTCAACTGTATATACTGTGTAGTAATTTTTTCTTACTTAAAAAGGAAATAAACTGTAGAAATATATATAGTTGCATCATAACCTGCTGAGACTTCACACTCTCCTTGAATTCCACAATTTCACTGCATGCATATAAACTTTACAGTTAGTTTCACTAAACTAAACCAGGAACTCCAGAAATTTGTGCCAATTAATCTGTCTTATAAATTACCTAAACCAAATTATTATAGAGAAAATACAAACTAAGCTACCTTTTGAGAAGATTAATCTCTTCATTGAATTGAGAAATGAACTCCATGCAATTCACAGTCTGCTTGAGAGATTTCAACTCTGCAATTTCACTGTATGCATATAAACTCTACAGTTAGTATACCACTAAAACCGGGAACTCCAGAAATTTGTGCCAATTAATCTGTCTTACTAAAATCAAACTATAAGTCTATAATAGAGTAAATACAAAATAAGCTACCTTTTGAGAAAACTAATCTCTTCATTGAATTGAGCAATCAACTCCTTGCAATGTCCATCACAGATACAATCCGAGATGGCATCTCCAAGCTTCCAGCCAGGAGGAGGAACCCAATACGGGTCACTGATCCCGGCCTTCTGACGAAGCTCTGCCAGCTCAGCTAGCTCAAGCCAGTACTCAATCGCACCCTCCGAGTTATGCCGCCTGATAAGCCGTTCCTTCCCATCAGCAAAGACCTCACCTGCCATGTGTTTGAGAAGGTAATCCAGTAACCCGGTGTCGCCTATGTGCTTTCTGGCCTTCTCTCTCAGCTCATGCCTGAGCACAGGTTTGTGCCACGTGGCATCCATCTCTCTCAACACTTCCAGAAGCGCCTTCTTCGAAGTTTCGCACCTCTCAACCGACCATCGGCTGGGAATCTTCTTAGGTTTTCTCTCATTTGCACCGGAACTGCCTTCGTCTCTCTTTCTCTTGCCCCCACTGAGCTGCGTCACCTCACTCAACATTCTCTCTTCTACCTCACTCTCTGCCATGCCTTTCTTCGACGAACTCCCTCTCACCTTGCTCTCAGACTCACTTTCTCCTCTCAAACTCATGTTAGGTTTCACCTCCTTTACCTTTCTTGGTAAGTAACTCACCCTCCTACGGATCCCCCATCTAACAGCGCTGCTACCTCGCAAGAAATGCAAACAGGATGCCTGATGTTCCCTCGAATCTGTTTCCCTCTTGTGTGAATCCAGATCCGACTGAGAGGTGTTATCCATTCACCTCTTCTGGTATGATATGGATCTCAGCTAGCACAGCTTTTCTTCCTAGTAAATGCAACGTTAGCTAGGTAGAATCACAAAGCTTCTGTTAAATTAAATGGATTAAAACGAAAGATATATACAAAAGCCACAGATCAAAGAGATTAGAGGATCGAGATAGAAATTATTTAAATCTTGATACCAAAAGTTTAGAGAAAGGATATCGATCGATTGATCGATCGGTGCTTTTTTAAGCTCCTTTTACCATGAAAAGACGAACAGCTTTTAGCTGGATGGAAGATACGGTTGGAACCTTCGGATATGTCTACTTTTCAAATGGAAGAACTGAAAAGCACAAATTATACTTTTTGAAATGAAAATCAGATATCAAAATCAGATCAGCAGAGAGAATAATAAGCACAATTGCACAATAAAACAAGCTGAGAAAGAGAGAAAGAGGCTTCTCTTGCACGCACCCAGAGGAAGTTTCTTTTTGAAGTGACAGAAACAAAGAAAGAACACTCGAACTGGAGTAGAACAGGAGATATATACTGTCTTAATTTACCCTAGCTAAGATAAATCGGAGTTTAATTCCCAGGTTGCCCCTCTCAAAACATCACCACAAGTAGGGTACACCAAGGGTGTTTTGGGGATATCACTGGGGACTAGTCGGTTAGTTATGCGATAGAAAAGAAAAGAAAACTAGGTTTAAAAGAGGGAAATTTTTGGCAGGTAGTGCTGTTTGCATGGAGGCGTATATATATATATAGCTAGTACCTATTGCTGTCGAGGCACAGGGACTAGGAGGCAGAGATTGTCTCCTCGTGGGGCCCACACGCTTGCTACATTCGTTGCGTCATCGATCGTGGTTAGTTAATTAATGCTAATTAACGACATCATTTTATGAGCACGAGCGTTTATTTGATGTGCTAAGAGTTACAGAGGGAAACTCAGACTTGGAAAACTGTAGTGCAAGTGATGATGATTAAGGGATAATTCCTGTCGTTAATTACCATATAATGTGATGTCAGGTGGTTAGTTTGATGCGATCACATTTTGTTTGCCAATCACGCGCGCACGCCTCTCTCCAGTCTCCAATCTGGGATGGGGCCCACCTCCATGCAGAGAATATGCAATGCAATTGAATGAGTATCAGACCTAGCTAGCTAGCTATTGCTCAGTTCAACAGTGGCTAGCTTAATTGGAGAGGTAAGAAAACGAAATATAATATGCAATATATTATATCATTTGTTGCAAAAATGAAGAAACAAAGAGACAGAATACTATCATAACCACTCACACATGCACACTAGCTACCAAGTGCAAAATTGGACTCCCTCCAAATGAACAAATGTTGCACAATTACTTACATATAGTTGATTCTTGTTACGTCCGTTAATTTAATTTTATAGTATCTAACTAATTGATAAGTGTTAATTAATTACTTTTTGTAATTTTATTACAAGAAATAGATAACACACTGCCGCAATTAAGTATGGTCAAGTTCTTTAATCTATATATGCATATATCCTTATGCGATAAACTAAGCTAATAATTAAAAGAAACTGTTCATGCTCTCATCTTATGCTGATGTACGTAGTATGGATTGGATAATATATAATTAGGTGAATGGACTTCATTTGCACTCCTTAATTAGTACCTTATCTGCATATATCCACCATAATTAAGCTCTTGCTAATTAATAATTAACAAGTCTACAACTTAATATATATAGCTTTATTTCAGAAGAGTGAGTATATATACAAATAACTAAATTTCATGGAATAGACATAAAGCGGATCAGAAGATCAAACTATGTGTATATATCAGACGATTTGCTAATTAATTAACCTGAAATTAACATGCCTAAAGTAGAAAATACGCCTATGAGAGAGACTTTGCTTAATTCTTTTAATCAAACACTGATCAGAGAAAAAGAAGAGAAAAGGGAAAAAATGAGATCGCCATGGCTGCGCATAAAGATTAAATCTGGCTTTTGCAGAGATTCATTACTAGATTAAACCAAACCAACGCTAAGGCGGGAAGAGATGATGTAAGTGTGTTTTGAGATGAGAATTGCTGAATTAGTATTATATATCTTTAGATTTGAAAGAAGGATAATTAAAGAGTTAATTAATTATGACCGTGGATAAATGTTTGAAAGGGCTAGTGTGATTTTATCTGGTAATTAACCTATATTAAGTTATTACCAGACATATATAAATGTTACTTAATTTTATCTATTTCATACTTATCCTTATAGCCAAGGATTAATAATATCACCATTTCTGACCACCTGTATATATATAATTGTACCTTTAATTGTCAGAGACCCAGAAAATGTTACACACACAAAACAGAGACAAATCATTATGATATATACCTAGGTATGTTTACCTAGGTTTAGCTTTCCAGTTCTGACAACCTTTTCCTTTTGATGTGTATAAACTTCAGAAGCACTAATAAGCATGTCTATAAAAAAATGTAAATTTTGATGCTTAAAAAAATTGTACATAATTAAGTACCCACAATTAACCCACAGTAATCAGCAAAATACAGTTATGCTCCTCTTTAATCTGTATGTTAAATTGGATTCTTCATTTCAAATTTGATAATTTAACCAAGTGTTTAATGCTCCCCTCTAATTTTGTAATGCCTCCTCTCCTCTCCTCTCATTAATCAGCAAAAGAACAGTACAAATTGTAGAAGTGAATATATAATAAAAGGGTTCCCAAGGGCCCAAATACCAACCAAGCAATAATATATAATATGGGCTTGATCTGCATAAAAGGGTCTGAAAGTCTGTATATAAATCGCAACATATTTTTGTGTAATTAATTAATCTCAACGAATTAAAAGCTATATGGTTGACATTACCCAAAATTTCATAAAGTTACTTTCGTTTGAGGATAGACTTACATTAATGATATCAGTGCTTAACGCCTTGTTATTGCATTTCATGTAAGCTTTTGCCTTACCAGTTTGGCTTCTGAACCATATTAAAAGCATCAAAATGAGATTAGTTTGAAAAGGGAGCGACTAAGTGCTTAGGGGATCATTGCCTAGTCGTTTAGAAGACAGTGTGCTTACCAAAATAAAATGATGGATTGGGTGTGTTATTGATTTCAATATCCAAAATCAATTACTGTTAATAAAGTGACTGTAAAAAATGTATCATGACAAGTCTTTTTTATTGTTGGAACTTATTCATAAAAACTACTAAGTGTTTGATCTTGTAGTAACGCAAGCGAACTTATCCCAATAGCCATCATTTTTTCTTTGATCTCTTTTCTTATTATAGAGCTTCTTTATATCCTCAGCAATGAAAGAGACGGACAATAACATTGTCATGATGCTGACATAAAGATAAACGGTTCACAATCAAATTTGGCTATGTAATACTTATTAATCCGGGAATAAATTATTTTTATGCAAAAGCCCTTTGAAAGACAAAAACCCCTACTCAGGTGAGAATATTTTTTTGATTGTTATCGAGAGATCGTCTCCTCACAACACAGAATTTGAAAAAAGTAAGAATGGTCACATAATACCTCATGCCCACTATGCAATATGCGACTTCTTGAAACAACAGACCATATCTTTGTTTCTTGCTCATATACAATGCAGGTTTGGAAAAAATATTTTCCAAATAGTGCAATGAATTGGGATTTTAACATAAACACCCTTTATTTATGGTGGACAATTCGACAACGAACTACCATTGAATTTAGAAACCTCTGAGACAATGCGTGCTTCACAACAATGTGAAATATATGAAAAGAGAGAAATAGGAGAATATTCCAATCAACAAGAAAAACATCAAGGTTATTGAGGAAGGACATCCAAATAGAAATAAATACAGGAAAGAACAATTGCTGAGTACTTTAGTTTGATTAACAAGAACTCAGAACACCTTATTTTATTATAATGAAATAATTTGAGGTGTTATTTTTTACTTTTTTTTACATACCTCTTGTAAATATTTTTACCATATAAATGAAATTAAGTAGACATTTTGCCTACTTTCCTTAAAAAAAACAAAGACATTACCCAAAAGGCCTACCATGAAAATTGAAAGCTGTCAACGAATTGCTCCTGAAGACCAGTATTGAAGAGCTGTGCTTCCTTAAAAGTTGCACAAGAAATGCTTATTTTTGATCTTTTTTTTTTCTTTTTTTCTTTTATGTATGTGCACTATTTAGGATGTTTATGGAGGAGATGCTCTCTCTTCTCTCTCTTCTATTTCTTTGATTTTCAGTAACTTTATTATTGTTATTATTATTATTATATATTATTATTGTTGTTAATTTTATTATTGTTATTATTATTATATATTATTATTGTTGTTGTTGTTATTGAATTTTAAGGACTTGGCCATGATTTTCCGTAGGATCCTTTATCCCATATAGCGACTAAAGTGTTCTAATGAATTAAAATAATATGATGCAATTGAAATTTTGAAAGCAGCCAAAATGGTGCAGTAAATTTCTTTAACTGAAAAAACAAACTTTGTAAATTTCTTTTCAGTTTGTTTATGTATTTATTTTTTGTTCCTTTGTACTATTCTACATTGTTTAGTTACACTTTTTATTATTATTCGCTGTACTAGATGTTATTTATAATTTAGTATAACTGGAGAAAAAAGGATCCTTTTCTACACAAAAGTTACAAACTAAGGATTCAACAAATGGTCTTTTTTCCAAAGCAGAAAAGGACTTTTCTGAAATTAATTTCTATTTTCCAAAAAGGCCTATTTGCCTACAAAAGTTCCAAAATAGAGCCTGACAGAAGAACAAGTCCAAAATTCTCGCAACAAAAAAGGATTTTACCATTACCACCTGTTTAATCTGTAATTTCTGATTCCTGGTTTCTTCTTCAATTAGATCTCTAGTTGTAAAATATTGACCACCTTAATATATCAATATCCATTGCAGAAAGATGCATTTATAGAGAGCTTCTTCTCATTTGTGAGAAAGAAGTTTATATGTTAATTATACTTAAACATTGATTGTAAATTTTAGAGGAAATAGAAAGTTTTCCTACAAACTAAGATGGGAAATATGTATTTTGCAAAAGGCATATCGGATTGAAGCCGTGAATGTGTTGTAAAAAGAGGTGAAATTTGGAGAGAACCAGTCACAGTCTCACAGAAAACATGCATTTCCAAAAAGGCAAATTGAAACCATAAAAAGGTATTTATTTCTAGAACACATATATCATACAAAGAAGTACAAACTATAAACTACATGTTTAAAAAGTCTTCATGTCGGCTTGTTAGGAGCACCAAAGGAGTTCTTTCTTGCGGAGGCCAGCACGGTTTTATCGGCGACGATGAAATAAGCCATTCCGGCAACTGCACAAATTGTATGTTGATCCAATTAAGTCCTTTCACAAAGTTAAGTTTCAAAATGAAAAAGAAAAAGAAATCTAAAGAAACCAAATATTTAGAATGAACTTGGAGAAACCAAGGTATAAATCGCATACCGGTAGAGACGATAAGTGCCTGAGCAGTGGGATTAAGGTTGGTCCTAGCCCATGGCAGCATTCTCACGCTTGCCAACTACAATCAAACATGTAAAATACATGAATACAAGAAGAAAATAGGGTTGCAATTGATGAAATTACAATTTGGATTTTGAGATTCTGATACTCACAGTAGGAATAGCAGTAGCGACGGTAGCGACAACAGCTGCCTTTGCTCCAGCCATTACACCCTCTACAACATACCAAACACAAAAAAAAAAGAAGGAAATTTTATCAGAGATCCATCACTACACTAAGGTCAAATTAATATTTTATCCATGAAAAAGAGATGATTTTTGTTACCATGAGAGCAGCGCTTAGCCAAAGCAAGTTTCTGATCCAAAGAGGCACCAGTAACTGAGGCCATTTCTAGATAATTTTTTTCAAAATACAGAGAAACAACAATCTCTATTGTGCTGAGATGATGAAATAACTTAGATGTTGTAAGTAAGTTGTAAACTGAGTGAAATGCTCTGTGTAAGGTGAGGGTTTATATAGGGAAAAGTAGCAGACGGTTTTCTGGTAAAACCTTGGACTGGGAACTGTTAAATGGGAGTGAGTGCGTAGTGACCCACTCAGTAGTCCATTGTTTTCTCTCCCATGGTCCTGTGAAATTAAAGTGACCCAACATTTGAGGTACATTTAATTGAACCCCATTTAATTAATAAAGTGGGATGATACAATGCATCATGCACCCATTGTTTGCTGGGAAGTACCCCCAATCTGGATAGGATAGATTTCCAAAACCGCTCTGTATTATTGTAGTGAAATTTGTGGGGTCTTTAGAGTCGTTGGAGATCAATTGTTGTTGATCGATAATTTGAAATTTTTTAAAATTTTTCTAAACAAATTGGAATTAATTTTTGTAATTTCTTTTGGCCAAATTATTTTCGCACTTTTTGTAAAATAATTTAGTTATTATTTAAACTTTTTAAAAAAAATGAAGTTAACTATTTTACTACTTTCATCGGTTTTCTCTAAGGAGGTTTAATAAAATTGATTTTTTTTTGGTTTAACTAATTAATTATACAGAATAGTTATTTGTGCATACTCTGAAATTCGCAAATTAACCTTCCATTAATATTCCATTCAGTCATCCACCGACAGAGTTCAGAAATCTGGAAACTAAAACCTCAGTAAAGGATTTAAAAATGTGAAGCAGTACCATACCATACCATACCATAACATAACATAACATGTGAGTTACGCGCATGCCAATGTCTCTGCTCTCCAACCGGAGGTTTGCTGTGTGAGCGACGCGTGTTCCCTCCTCCGTATTTCCTCCTTCCACGTTCCCTACTGAAACCAGACAGATAGTAGCTATTATCAAGGAAGAAAAAGGAATACAAAAGGAAGAATTGGAGAAAGAGAGAGTAGCTGAGTAGGTAAAATGAGTGCACCGCACATGGTATATGGTATTCATTTAACGTGACCTGTGTGCTCCGGATAAGAATCAGATTCAGGTCCTGATTCAACCTCTCCCTCAATCCATCAGGCTATTCAAATGATAATGAAACCGTTTATAATTCTAACTTTTTTGAGTGGTATAATGCTATGATGTTTTTTCAAGATAGCAATTGATAATGCCTTAACAAATTTATTGGTGTAAAAAGATAACTAGTAGTGCTGTCTTGTAAATTGTAATAGTACATCTGGTCGGTGATATAATTCCCTATGAACAATGTCAAGATGGCTATGTTATTATCGGATCTAGAGCATTCTTTATTAAAAAGGTAGGAAAGGCTTAGACTAGTGATCAGCATGTCTAAATTCATTGTATATAGCTATACAAGAGAGCCTCTAGTTTAGCACAAATATGTACTTTTGCCTTAGATAGAGCTTCGGATCACATGACCGGAGAAATTAAAAAATTTAAATTAAACGCCTCGTCGGCGAAGCACCTAGCTAGAATCTGTTGCTTTGCAAAAGAAAGTTACAAATTTGAAATCAAAATCAACATTGTACGAGTTAATTGTTACAATCTTTGTGAACAATTATCCAATTTTCCAATCTAAATGAAAATTTTTATATTCACAATCTGAAAATGCTATAATTGTCTATGGTGGTCTTTCCGTGAAAGACAGGTGCCTTTTGATAACATTATGTTATAACATACGTGTTTATAGTTAATGTCATGGCGAATATGTGATTTCTCAGTTTTGCAAGGTAAATGCATAAAATTCAACAAATTAAAAATGTATTGGATCACATCTCTACAACATAGTTCCTAACGAATCTTCAAATTGTACAACAAACACCAATCTTGGAGGTATGATGCATAATTCTACTTTGCTGAAACTAATCATATGTGTTAACAAAAGGAAATCGAAAAAAAGACTGTTTATTTGTCTTTCAATGAAGTCTATATTCATCATCCATTCAGAGACACAGAGAGAGAGAGAGAGAGAGAGAGAGAGACGGAGAGAGACGGAAAGTCAAGTGGCAAACTGTTCAGGTCCTTCAGTGACTAGGGTGATCTGAGTCCGCCTGTGATTTTCTTCAAATGAGTCTTCATTTTCAGCATGAATCTCAATGCAACTTATAGTTAGCGTTGGCCTTTCTTGCTGGAACATTCTGTTGGTGAACCGTTAAAACAAGTCAATATAGATGTAACATCAAAATACGATGGTTGATGGTTCATTAGTTACGATGGTGTCAGCACCATACTGGCCAGGTCAAGTACTAGCATATTTTGCACTTTACCAGTTTCACTTGATTTCTTTATATTAAGGGTTAATCAGATTTTTGGAGCTTGAATTGAGGCTTAAACCTCAATATCCATCGAATATGGCTCCAGTAGCATACTAAAAGTTAGCATTAAGATTTGTCAAATATATAAAAATTAAGATGCCAAAATAGCATAGCACATACGGGTGCTTGCAAAGCATAGGCGCTTGAACAGTGACGACATATTTACAAGAAGATATCTCTTTAATTGAGCCTATTGCCACTTGAGTGCCTGAGCCTGAACATATGTACCTTACCTAAAAAGAAAGCGAAAGAGAAGCAAATTAAACAACAGGTGGTAACTTGCATATGACCTCTTTTAAACATTAATCTACATATGTAAGCTTGTACATAGAGAAAAATAAATAAATTGTCCACAAACATGGAAGAGGTCATCTACATAAGTAGCTTTCAACCAAATGATGTCCATACTGCACCTAATTAAACCAGTTATGCATACACAACTGAGGAAGCCAGATTTTATATTTCCTTTCTAAGAGAGAAGGGTATAAGTTTGCTTTTGTCGTCTTACAGGGCTCTCAGTTTTAGAAACCATGAAAATTACAGTCAGTTAGAAATGAGGTTAATTTTGTTAACTTATGAAGACTGTTGGTAAAGAAGAGAAAATACCTCAGTCTCTCTAGGAATATCAGTTAGGTCACAGGTGGTACCATTTGTGTACTGATGTGCATGATACCTACAAGACAATTCAATAAGTAAATTAAAGGTTACATTAAGTAATATCAGTATAAACTATTGCATTTTTTTCAAATATACACTTGTGAACTACTAATTATGATCCAATTGAATGCACTATATTTCAGACCTTTGAAAATGTTCTCTCTAAATTAGCAAAATTCATATCATGGAAATACTAAAGTACAAAGGGGGATGTAAGAGTGCAATTGTAGCAGTTACAAGGGCTTGAATAAAAAGAATACCTTTGAGAGGCATCTTTAGAGCGGGGGTCTTTTAGCAAAGAAGCATCAGAGTGTTTCTCATTATATGCCATAGTAGCTTCTGGGTCAAATTGACCCAAAACAAACTCTTGTACAACCTAAAGCAGAAAAGAGGCTCAATTTGGAAACTAATATCTGCTCCTTTTACTTTTGTTTTCCTTTCTTTCTGCTTTTGTGCAAAAGTCATATTGATGGAAAGGAAATAAATAAATAAATAAAGCAACACAACCAATATGCCTTTTTGGATCATATTGAAGAAAATCAAGTTCTCGTATAACCAAAGGAAAAAATAGGAAGTCACATGTAACTCTTAAATTATTCTATATTTTTCAGGGGTAAACATCATATTACTGTTTGGACATAGCAACAAAATTAACATTTTTTTCAGAAAAAGAAAGGTTGCAAAAATGTAACTTAAGATGTATGATGTGGGAACCCACTTTTTCATCCTCTAAATGAACTTGGCGCAAAGTCTTCTGGTAACATAGTTCGTACGACCACCACCCCTCATGCTGCACATTACATGACAAATAAATTATTATGTAAAGCAAGATATAATGCTTAAAAATATAGAAGTTTCAACTCATTTTTTATTAGTCAATCACCAATACACTTTGTACTAGATGCTTTAGGCACAAAATTTTGGCAGAAGACTACATTGGTATGCTCCGCATGAACTTTTGGTAATCTAATCTATACAAATTGAGTCCTCTCCTATACGAAATCAACAAACAACATTATTTACTACAGAACTGCTACTGATATATAATTGTTTAAAGAACTGCACAACCATCTATACTTTATAGAAAAGACAGAATGCAGAATACAAACACATCCAACCAGCAAAAAAAGAGTGTTTGAGAATTCTATCTTATGTGAAAAAACAGTACAACAGAAAAACTAGTACCTTTCGCAAAATAGTAAATTACAGACCAAAATGGCAGACCACGTGAAAGTTTTCATGGGAGACCAACAACGAAAAATAAATGTATTAATGTAAAAGAGAAGATAGAAAACATACTCTATATAAACATCCTTCGTCTTTGAGCACATCAAGCAACTCGTCAGGAGTTTTCAAAATCTTTTTGTCATTCTCTAAAAGTGCATTGCTTGAATTTTGCATGTAAGCCCCTGTTTTCACAGTTTTTGTCTCTTCTGTTACTGGCAAATAACAGTTGTAGCTTGTTCCATCCTTATTTTTCATAATTACTGACTCTTGACCATTCTCCTATGAAAACAATAAATATAGCACAACATTATTTTAATTATCGTGTTTATAAAACCTACTAAGAGTGAAATTTCATGTGCATTGATGTGGATGTATGATAAACATATACCAGAAGAGACAAAGCAGGTCCAGGCTAGCACTAAGGATTCATCAACTAAAGTTGAGAGAAATACAAGTGCAAATACCATATGGCCAGTACTGAGTGCTATAATGCTTACCACAATAAGCTTACAGCCCCAGTTTACCCAAAATACTTACTAGAACAATCATACAACAAAAACTAAATTTAACACACAGCATCTTCTCCAACTGTGTAATAATCTTGAACACATCAAAAAGAAATTGGAAAGATAACAAAATTGGTACAGCCAGTAGCACAACTGAAAATTAATTGCCATCATGGGTTATATGGTACCATCTTAATCTACTAACAAACAACTTGTACATTGATCCTCGGTTCTAATCTGGTGCATAAACAAAAACTATAGTGTTTTTTGTCGTGTGACAAGAAAATGATCTTACTGGATGAAAGGCTGAATCAGACGAGTGAAATTCAATGTTGTATCTTGGTTCACGCGAATTTCTCCCAAATGTTGAACCTATTAACAAAAGTTTCAAAAGAAATAGAAAGAAGAAGAAGAGTTAAAGAAAATACAACAGAACCTAATGTTCTCAACAGAAACAAGCCAATAATTCCTACTCAGGTGTCTATATAACCCATTAATCATAAGCATATTAGTTCAATGTCTCAATGGCCGAGTCGAATTTCTAACTTAACAAATTTCAGAGGATATACTGTCAAGTAAGAAACAAATATAAATCAGGCAGCAAATTGCAAAATTCCAGGGGTAACACTGAACTCAGCGAGTAAATTCCAATTAGAAATAATAATTTTAACACACCGCAAAGAACCAATTCCCAGTTTACTAGGATTTTAGGACAAATTAGCCTGATTAGAAGCAATTACCGAGGTTTTACTCTTCATAGATCAACTCCAGATTGGAACTAGAAGTTTCCTTCTTTAAGGGATAAAACTAAGGATGAGACACAAGAACGATAATTTTTAGACAAACAGATCTGGTAAATTGGGGGAGACAAGTGAAAATTCTCTACCCGAAGAGGAAGTGATGATCTGATCTGCTGCTACTCCCTTTAACGAATTGTTTGTCGAGGAAGCTACGAGGATGAACACGAAAAATACGAAGGTTTTCGCGATTTCCATTAAACTTGTCAGTTCGACAGAAATTCGTCGATGCTTTCAACTTTGCTTCTCCAAACACCACCCTCTCATCTAAGCATCAGATTATACGAGAGGTCCAAACTAAGCACCAGAAAAATGTAAGCAATCAAAAACAATGCATCTGACTAAGCACCTATCCAAACTAAGCATCAGATTTTTTTCAATTTTCACTGAAACTATAGATTACATAGGGTGCCTTACCTTATTCCTGTTGCCTAGGAGAGTGAAGGCGGAAGAGAAGGTGAAGGAAGAAGGAGAGGCGATGTACACTTATCGCTAGAAAAGAGAAGGAAGAGGGATCACGGAGGTTGACGGATCTGAGCGGCCGTCGCGTGGAGAGATCGCCAGCTGATAACCTTGATTTTAGAAATCGGAAGGAAAATGAGAAGAACTCTCCATTTCCGTAGCAACATTGGAGAGGATGAGTTTCAGTTTCGGTCGTACGGGAGAGAAACGTCGATGAATCCGTTTAGATGTCGCCACGTGGCATGATGTCAGAAATCTACGGCGGAGATTAGGTGTTAAAAACAGGTTGCCTGTGTATGTATGGAGATCATACTTCTTCTTTTGTACTATTTATTTAGAGATTATTGAATGCATATTTAAGATAATTTAAATGGATTCTAGAACTTAAAATGAATTTTTACCAAGTTAGAATTTAATTTTGATGATCATTTCTTCAACTATGATGCAGGATTTGGCTTCTTTTTTGAGGATGTAAGGTGAGTTTCATATCTTTTTTATTTATTTGGAACTTATTTTATACCAAGAAAAAGAAACCAAGGATTATTAAAATACATAATAGATTATTAGTAACCTTTTTTTTTCTTTTAGTATAGTGCACAATGAAATATGTGTGCTGCAAGTATTAGAGGTTAGACAATCATTTTTTCTAAATATTTTTTTCTCATTTTCCTTCAAAGAATTTATATATTTTGAATGGGTTAAATGAGATCTTAGCCGTGAAATTTCCTATATAATTATAACATAAAGGAAATTGAAAGAGTGACTTTTTTTTCCCAAAAATAATATAATTCCTTTTTGAGTTATTGCTATAGATAAATCTGGTGGAATGAACTTTTTTTTAGAGATAATATTGTTAATTACACGAAAAATATGCTTTTCTACAATAAAACCAACTGTTACCACATATTTAAGCAAGCAATATATCAAAAAAATTTGACAACTATATATAAATTTCTATTTGATAACAAAACTAGTTAATCGAATCAACCAATCGGAAAATCGATCCGATCCAAACCTCCTCATTTCACATCCTTAATTTCAGGGTTTTTTTTTTGATACCATAATTCCAAGTATTTTAATAGTTTTTTTTGAAAGAAAATTGTTGAATATATGGACAGTATTTTATTTCAGGTTGTTTGTTTTGATTTCTGTATATTTTAAAAAAAAAAAGTTTCTTCTCATGCGTCAAAAACAGGAGTGCACTCTCTAATTAATTAAATTAAATGGAGAAAAGATCAAAGAAAAAAAATTCCATATTCTTTTTTTTCTGATAAAAATAGATTCAAATCCATCCATTTCATTGAAACTGAAAAAAAAAATGTACATAGAATGATGGTTCTGTTCATATCAAATAGCTAGTATTAACAGAAACCTAAAAATCATAATCATAGATTATCTAAGTTCTATCTTGTTACATGAATTCTACCAACTACAAAGTATATCAAAATACAATCTCTTAAACTAATTAAAACAACAGCTTAAAATGATAAAAAGACAGTAGAATAAAAAGGTCTTCCATATTTTTTTGGTGTTTTTACACCAAAAATTAGATGAACCAATAATTTGTATTTCTAGAGATTTGATACTCTTTCTTTTGCAATTAGTAAAACAAATTTTATTTCTTTTTAACCAAATGGTCTATAGAACTATATATCTAACTAATACTACTATGATGTTGTCTTTTAGTGGAATATAAGAACCTATACACCATAAATCTTCTAAAAATTGACATTCAAAATGAAAATTATTTTCCTTTACAATCCAATTCCAAAATTATTCTAATAATTGAACATTACACAAATAAATGATCAATGGTTTTAAGTAAATTACAAAAAAAACACAAGAAGTATTTTCAGACCATCCTCTTTTTAAGAAATTGGCTTTTCTCATAATTTTATTTCTTCTGAATAACCAAAAAAATACTATACTTTCATCTCCAACTACTTTGTTTAAACTAATTTCAACTACACCTAAAAGCTAAATAACACCTTTCCAAAAAGGAGAAAAAGAAACAAAATTTCTCCTATTTGAATATTTGACAATTATAATATTTTTCCATATTCCTACACACTGAGGGTCTTTAAACCTAATAATCCATTTGAGTAACAGTAATTTATTCATAATACCTAAATCAATTATACCTAAACCTCTTTGCTGTTTACTCTTACATACAACAGACTAAAAGACAAGAACATATATTTTTTTTTTTTTGACAATATTTCCACGTACCAAAATATTTCTTACGTAACTTATCAATCCTCATTTGAACTTTTTCTGAAAAATTCCATATTCTAAAACTGTGAGATGAGACTCGTTAACTCATGAAAACAATAAACTTGGAAACTCTCAAATTAACTCAGCACGTCAGCATTTGACTTACTGGATAATATATACATGCAATAGTACTGGTTTCTGGCATAAACCATCAGCTAGCGACTATTGTATTATTTTATTCAAAATCTTCCTTGCTTTCTTTCTTAGTTTCTTTTATCTTCTATCATGTTCGAACTCTTAATTAATTTCTATTTCTATACTTGATTTCTTTATTTCACCAGGCCACGTGATGCTTGCTGATCAGCACTGACGAACTCAAAGAGTGTACGGACGAATTAAACATTATCCCTGAGATAATAACAGTCATAACTCATCTTACTTAAAAGTTTCCCAAAAAAAAAAAGTATTTATAGTATATATTGATAGTATACTTAAAAAAGTATTTTTAAGTAAGTTGTATACATGAAGAAACCATAACACATACTGATATGATCGATGTAATTAGAATCATGGTGCTGATCTTATGAGCACTGGCCTAGATAGATTAATTATGGGGTTTTTTGAAATGTAATTTGTAGCATTACTACCTGTTAGTCTCTAAGAGAGAAGGGATTATATAATTTTTAACATCCGATTGGTTGTGGAAGGCATGATCCACTGCCCATAATTTCAAATTAATTAATTTTAATTTGCTCGAGCCAACAACTAATTAAACCAGCTCAAATCTTGCAAGTTATCATAATGCGATCTATATTAATTATCACATGCACAAAAGTAATTAATGTCGGTGGCACTTGTCTGCTGGACATTTAAATTAATTTATAACTGTACTTAAGGATAAGAGGAAATTAATTAACAAGTTCCTAACAATTCAAGTTGAAAAGCTAATTGTGCAGAGGTTGAAAAATTCAAATTTGTTCAGAAACCTAACAAATAATCAACCAAGGAGCATTGAAGAAAACCAGCCATGCATGCATTCCATAGAAGTTTAACAGATTAATTGATTCAACAACAGAGTTCCATAACAGATCTTATTGCTAATTAAAAGCTTTGACATAGACTGATATTTCTTTTTGCATACAGATCATAACATAAATCTACATGACTACATTTCTCAATCAAGCCTTAATATAATTTGAGCCTTGTTAATTACTTGGTTGCACCAAACGAGTTCTTTCGTGCAGAAGCCAGCACGGTCTTATCCGCCACGATGAAATACGCCATCCCGGCAGCTGCATGCGTACAACAAATTATAAAGGCAGTTGTTACCTTGCCAATCATTCACTAAATTCAGTTTTAAGAAGGGGAAAAAAACAAGAAGAAGATGGATCCTATTATTGCACAAATGAATTTGAAGAAATAGTTAAACTGGTACATGAAATTATGTACTAACCTGTAGAGATGATTAGTGCCTGAGCAGTAGGGTTAAGGTTGGATTTAGCCCATGGCAGCATTCTCACACTGGCAAACTGTAAACAATACATAAAATGGAAATGTTGAGAAATCCTTGGGATGCAAAGAAATTAACAAGCTGAAATATTTGAGACTTGAGAAAATTATCAGGGACACAAATTAAAAGGAGTTTGTTTGATGCTCACAGTGGGAACAGCAGTTGCAACAGTAGCAAGAACAGCTGCCTTTGCTCCAGCCATTGCACCCTCTGAAATTAATTAATACACCAACATTAAATTTACTGATCAAATTAAATAAGAGCTAACTAGACTAGTAGTAGCCTAGCCTAGCAAATGAATTTTTTTTTTTAAACTCAAAACTATTTTAGAATATGTTCAAAATACAATAAAAGAGAGCCTATATATGGTATTAATTACCATGGGAGCAGCGCTTAGCTAAAGCGAGTTTTTGATCCAAAGAGGTAGGAGTAACAGAACCCATCCTTGATTAATTACTGCTTTACTTGTTTAATTGAAATGTGATATACAAATTTTAATAGAATAAAAAGAGAGAAATATTTGTATTGATGAGATGATAAGAGAAGCAAAGGTAGCTAGAGGCAACAAGACCAGTACTACTTATCTGAGTCGGAGATCAGTGATACAATGTGGTGTTTATATAGGGAAAGTAGCATTTGGTTTTGAAAACCTGGGATTGGGACCCTTGTTTCTCTCCAGATTCTGTGGATATGGTATTAAATTGTGTCAACTTTTCATGTACTTTGGTAGACCTAACCCAACCTTTGCAAATATCTATGTTGCACTGTTCTACTACCCCTTGTTTTAGAAGATAACTTTATGAGAGCACCTAGAATTTCTTTTTTATTGTATTTTATTTTGAATTTGAGAATCATTCGTACATAAAAGTAATAAAATAATGGAACTGGTGCTTGATGCTGTCTGAGAACCGCTTTAATTTGTTAAAATATTTTTTAAAAAAAAAGGTATTGCTGTACCTCAAATTCACCGACCTTTTATTATCACCAGCATCAAAAACTTGAACTGAATCCTTCATTCTGGTAAAAAGTTGAAAAAAAGAAAAGAAAAGAAAGTGGACTAACTTCTAAAACTATGGGCCCTCTATTTCATTAAATCTCACCAAACTGGTTCAAACATCACTATCTGGCTGACACGTGTCATTTTGGGTCCCTAGGAGCATATGTGCACAGTGCACTTCAACCCAGAAGTCCTTAAAATTGTAAAGAGAGTCTGATGCAATTATGCTCATGCATTTAATTAGTCATCAACCTCTCACCAGTTTCAATCTATCTAATTAAGATTTTTAACAAATGGATGAATCGATCATGGTCGTCATGGAGTGGTATCTGTGACAATTAATTTATGTCTTAAAATAAAGAGCTTGAGTTACCAGCAAAAGCATCATCATAAATTCACAACAGAAATACATTATTTGCGCATAAATGTGGATCTATTTTTCTTTCTCTGCTCTTTGGCAAAAGGTTATTTGCCAACAAAAAGTCTCTCTTAGCTGCTGAGGGATTAATTAAGAGGCGTTCACAGTTTAATTAGAAGAATGCAATAGTTTAATTAGCAGAATGCAAATCAAGAAGCAGTTAGAAAAAGTACAAGTTATCCTGCTCTGTAACTAATGAAATTTGAAGTTTGGCCTCCCCATAGTTTGTGACTTTGTGCTACAGCTAGCTAATTAAATTAATTGAATTGAACTTCAACGCGCTTAGACTATTTTAAATGTGGATTATTATTATCTAATATAGATTTGAATTGAATGATAGTACAATTAATTATCTCCGTTGTTAGGCCCAAAAAAAATATATCTCTGTGCCCATAGTATTTTACAACAAGCACTGTTAGTCCCAACTTCTTCTTTTAAAAAAAAATAATATAAGAATAAGAATAAAGAGAATTTCATTCTTAAGCATGCAGCAGCGTCTATATTATGAAACTTTGAAAATGAAAATAAGTAAAAATATGTTGACATTTGCAAAATTAGTATGTTCTTAATTTATTGGATGCTGCTTAATTGTCTAGTTTATTTTCTGGCAGTTTCTTTTAAGGTAGGCGGGTGATTACTTGACAAAAGAACATATTTTGATACAAAATTATGAAACAAATTAGAATAAGATAAGATAAAAATAGAAGAAAAGGAACTTCACAATACGAATAGAAATGAAAATTTATACAAAAAAAAGTAAAAGAAAAATAAAGGAAGATTTATCCGTCTAGCTAGTAATTATATTTAGAGAAGAGATTCAATGTCAATAGTCATTGATGTTAAATCATGTCGACTTTTTTATTCGTGTTTAAATTAATAAATTTTTTGAACTATTAGATATGTTTTATATCATCTTAATTATATGTGTATAAAAAATTGTAGAATTTTGACTTCATTCCGATGGCCATGGAGAAAGAGATTTAATTAAGACATCACATTTTTGGACCTTTCATTTTTATTAACTTTTTATGAACATACTGAAATCAAATTAAAATGATGTAATATTTTATGTATGTAGTAAATGACATATAAAATATATTCAACCAATTAGTTTTATTATTTGTAAATTTTAAAAATAGTTATTTGAGTTATAATTTTATTGATAGCTATTTGATATCAAAACATTATATTTATGTCATCTCAAATTTATCAGACATCTTAAGCATACAGAGATGTGGGTTGTGAAAGTTTACTGAGCATAAGACCAATTTACAAATGATTTAAATAACTAGAGATGAATTTTAAAAATTCATTATAGCATCCAAGGCTGGTTTAGATTTATTCAGTTCCAGATGTATTTTTAAGGGTCCCATTTTCTTGATACTGTTCTGCAATTTCTGCATATATATATATATATATATATATAAAAGTAAATCTAGAGTGAACTTAAACTTATCAAATTTTTTGATGAATTTTACTTAAAAACTTATCGAATCGACTCTAAATGACAAATCTGTATTGCTCAATAAATTCTTCATATCAAAATATTATAGGATATCAAAATTTTCTATTTTTAGAGTTTTTTAACTATTTTTTCAGATTTTTTAAGATGGTTCTAAAATAATACTAAAAATAATGAATATTTGAATATTATAATAGATCATTTTTTAAAAAAATTGAAATAAATACTTAAAAAATTGTAAAAATAAAATTTTTTGTATTCTATAAGATTTTAATATAAAAAATTTATTGAGTAACTTAAATTTGTCATTTGAAGTCATTTTAACAGGTTTTTGAATTAAACTCACCATAACTTTACTTTATATATATATATTTTTTCTCTACCATCTCGACATATTTGTATTCTTTGCAACGTTGCAGCGCAATAAGGTTAAGATTTGTGTAATATAAATCTAAAAAAAATTATAATCTATCCGTCCGTATAGTGTATAACGTAATGCTGCGCAGCAGAACATCAGGACCCCTTCTCGGCGCTCGTACTCCGACTACATACCAAGGAAACTATGTATAGCAAGTGAGATTGGAATCATACCACTAAACAGCAAGGAGGAGAAGGCTGAAGATTGTAAAAGAGAAAATTATTGTGCGTTTAATGCAAGATCGTTATCTGTAAATGAGTTGCTCTCAAATTAATCACTGTTAATGAGAAAACTAGAAACACCAGTGATCTGATAACAACTTTGGAAACTAATTCAACAACAAGAAGCAGCCATCACAGATTTGATTCCTCAAATATTTTACATAGATTTAATTTGTGCATGAAGCCACATTAAAAAAAAAAAACAGAAACAGAATGTTCTATATGTTTAATTAAGCTGTTACATTAAGTAGGTCTATTGGAAGCATTAAAGGAATTCTTTCTTGCTGAAGCCAGAACAGTCTTATCTGCCACTATGAAATACGCCATCCCAGCAGCTATACAACAAATCAATTCAATCCAATTAATGGATAAGTTTAAAAGAATAAGGAGAAAAGAAAGAAAGAAACTCAGTTTCAAGATTGCAAAAAATGTGCTTGTAGATCATATACCAGTAGAGACGATTAGCGCCTGAGCGGTGGGATTGAGGTTGGCCCGAGCCCACGGAAGCATTCGCACACTTGCTAGCTATAGATTTATGAACATGGAGAATTTAATTATATGGATGAAATTGAGAACTACATCAGAGGAAAAAAAGAGGAGGAAATAAAAAGCAGGGATTTCTGATACTCACAGTAGGAATGGCGGTTGCGACGGTAGCGACGACGGCTGCCCTTGCACCAGCCATTACACCCTCTACAACACACCAAGAATGAACTGATCAATCTAATAGCTAGAATCCCAGTTATATTAATTTGCAAAAAATAAATGTAAAAAGAACTTGTAACTCCAAAGAAAGATACTGTTTTTTTTTAAATAAAAAAACATAGTTATGGTAATAGTACCATGGGAACAACGCTTAGCTAATGCGAGCCTCTGATCTAAAGAAGAACGAGTTACTGAACTCATATTATCCTGATTTAATTTTCTTTTTCTAAGCTTTGTTTTTGTGTGTGTGTGTGAGAGAGAGAGCGTGACTGATATGATCTATGTGAAGAGAGTGTGTGTTGTGTTTATATAGGGAAAATAGCAGATGGTTTTTAGATGAAATCAGGGGAGAGTTGGTGGTGAGAGAGGTAGAGTTTATTACATTTACATACAGCACAGCGTTGTAGTCCCTTGTTTTCTTTTATTTCCTCGTATGGTCCTGTGGAATATGTAGGTGTGGATATAATTTAATGGGACCCATGTTCTCTGATGTATTTAACTTTGTTCATGACTACATACATGCAATCATGCACATACTTTTGTCTTGTTTATTACATTTACATACCGCAGGAGAAAAACAATGGTCTGGATGTGATGTAAACAGTAAACTCTAGCTAGTTGACAGGAAGCTAGACCCCTGGTTTCAGCCAAAAACCATCTGCCACCAACTCTATCTATATAAACACACACACCTCACACTGCATTCTCACTCAAACACAAAGTTCTTCATTTCAGTTTTCAAGCAAGTAGAAAAGAAATCAGGATAATTAATACAATATGGGTTCAGTATCTCGTTCTTCTTTGGACCAGAGGCTCGCCTTAGCTAAGCGCTGCTCCCATGGTACTATAACAATTAAGCTTTTATTTATTTTGTTATTTAGTTTGACTTATAAGATGCAAATCAATCACTGGTCTTGTTAGATTGATCAGTTCATTTTTTGGGTATGTTGTAGAGGGAGTAATGGCTGGAGCAAGGGCAGCCGTCGTCGCTACCGTCGCGACCGCCATTCCTACTGTGAGTGCCATACTTGTCTGTTTCTCATTTCCTCCTTTTCTTTAAGCTTTATTTCTTAATGTTCTTGTTTTATTCATGAATTTCACATGTTTGATTGTAGTTGGCAAGCGTGAGAATGATGCCATGGGCTAGAGCAAACCTCAATCCCACTGCTCAGGCACTAATCGTCTCTACTGGTATGTGATCTACAAGCAATTTTTTGCAATTGGATCTGCTTTTGATTTTTTTTTTTGATGAATAATTTTGGAAATTAATTGAATTGAGTTGATTTAATTTAATTTTGCAGCTGCTGGGATGGCATATTTCATTGTGGCAGATAAGACTGTGTTGGCTTCAGCAAGAAAGAATTCCATCAATGCTCCTAACAGACCTACTTAATTAATACTTAATATTACCTTAATTTTACAGATATAACCTTCTGTTTTCCGGTTATTGAGATTGTGACTTCAAGCACAAATCTGTTGTAAAATATTCAATCAAGAAATAAAATTTGTGATGGCATCTCGTTCACTTGTTGTTGATTTAATTTTCAAAGCTGCTATATATCACTTGTTTTAGCAATTATCTCAACTCATTTACGAATATCGATCTTGCATTTAACTAATAACAATTTGCAAACTTAATTTCAAAATCGCTACAGATGCACATTTTGAAGAATAATTTTTCCAACTTAATTTAGAAATTCAATTTTATAGTTTCTTACCAACCATTTTATTAAAAAGTCGCTTTCAGAAAATCCCATTAATTACGTACGCCAGTATACAAAAGAACTCCATAACAATTACATCAGCATTTATGGTTTCTTCAGATATACAAATTGCTTAAAAATAAAATTAATTAAACTTTGGAGTCTTGGAGAATCTTAGTGTAAGTCGAGCACTCGGATTTAATTATGAGTTTTTGAATCTTATATTATTTCAGGATCACATTTTGTTTCTACATTAGATATTATGAGTTCCTCAGTGCTCAGTCACATGGGTTGGTGAAACAAAGAAATCAATTATAAAAAAGAGAAATTATGTTTTTACGTTAGAGGGTAAATTTGGAATTTTTTTTTACTAATCGGCGGTTGTATGGGTCTCAATGCGATCAAATAATATTTTATAATTTAGTATAATTTTTTTTTAATGTTGAAAAGGGTGAATTATATACATTTGAGGATTGAATTTGCATGATTTTTGAAGTGAAAAAAATAATTTATTAAACAAGGAATAGACAATAGCTAGCATCATTGAATTATTTTATTCAGAAAAAATATATTTTAGTCAACTTAGTTTATTAATAAATGAAAACAACTAATTTCAATTTAATGTACATAGTAATTAGGATTTTATAAAGCGCACATTATCAGCTGTGATAAAAAATTTCATTTAAAAAAATATTTGAATTTATACTAATTAATGTTAGAAATGTATGTGAAAAAACTAAATGTGCACTAAAAACATCCAATCATTAGTAAATGTCGCAAAAATTAATGCTACTATTGAGTTTGAGAGTCTCATCAATCATATTAATCAAATAAAAAAGGTATAAAAGTATTTAGAATATGCTCTCTACAAAAACTAAAAAAAAATAGAGAGAGATGTGGATACATGAAAAATGACTTCAAATTTTCTGTTGTGCAATAAATATGATGTGCGTCTCTTATTTGATCCCTTTAAAAATATATATAATATCAATCTTTAAAACTATTTATATAAAAATCATCCGTATGTGCGTTATGTAACATACGCAGTGTATAAAAGAAGGCTATCATTAAAAAATAATAAAAAAAAAATTCGATGTTATTTATATAAAAGGTTGTATGCTCGAAATTTAAATTAGAAACTTTTTATAAATTTTTAAAGTTTAGATGCTTGATCCTATTTTTGTTTTGGAAAAAAAGAGGCAAGTAAAAAATAGCAACTACGAAATGCTCTATAATTAAATCAGTAAATTATCTTATTAGTATTTATCTATTTTTTCAAATGAAATAAGTAGAGTTTATTATGAAGGATTTCATGATGCGAATTGGATAAAATAAAAAAATTTAATCCGATAACATCTAAGATCGTTCTATTATTGCTTATTTATCCATGTCGTAATCATATACATATTCTTACAATAGAGAATTTTATATCATACCTATAATTTTTAAGGTAACTTGATGTTGCATATCGATATTGCTGGATTTTCCAGCAGCGCACTGTTTTTCTTATTTTTGATTGGCCCTATAGATCTGTCCAAAAACCTTGATCTATATTATTATTTTGTTCTAAACATCTTCCATTGATGTAAGAATTTTAGAATACACAAAAATAATTAGCAAGTGAGCCTATGACAATTTTACAAATTGATTAAAAAAAAATCAATACTGCAATTTTTCAGAACCGCAATACAAAAGAACAATTAATTAAGCACTTATGTAATAAAAAAATTACATAATAAAATAGTCTAATTAGCATAATAGAAACCTTGCTCTGATATCAATTGAAGGATTTCATGATGCGAATCGGATAAAATAAAAAAAAAATTTAATCCGATTATAAGAGCGAATCCTTTGACAAGTTCTAAGAATTCAAGAATGAAGTAGAAAACCAACTAGGTAAGAGAATTAAAACTCTACGAACTAATCGTGGAGGAGAATACTTGAGTAATGAATTTGATGCATATCTAAAAGAATGTGGTGTCATACCACAATTCACTCCACCCGAAACACCTCAATGGAATGGTGTATCCGAGAGGAGAAACAGAACATTGCTCGACATGGTTCGATCAATGATGTGCCAGACAGAATTGTCTCTTTATTTTTTGGGAAATGCATTACTAACCGCAGCTTACACACTGAACATCATTCCATCTAAATCCATCAAGAAAACTCCTTATGAGTTATGGACAGAGAAAATTCCTAGTTTGTCTTTTCTCAATATTTGGGGATGCGAGGCTTACGTCAAACAATTGATGACAACCAAGCTGGAACCTCAAGCGGATAAATGCTTCTTTATAGGTTATCTAAAAGAAACAAAATGAGTGGCAATGATGCTATTGATATATATTATTTTCCCGCATAAGTTACATATAAAGAACTATTATTTTTATTACCACTTCTTGCAAGTAGCTTTTAATAATAATTACGTTGTACATTCTTCATGTGAAAACAATATATATCTCAATCTTAAAATCAGAGACACGATGAAAACATTAATGACACGAACACAATCCATATAATGTTTCATCTATTAAATCTGTTCAATATATGAAGCATTTCATATATTCGTATTATTAAATGAGAATTTTTTTATCAACGTTTGTAGAATTACAACGTACTTTTAATCAACACGACAGTCTTATATATCATATTAATGTTCCTGCTAATATGCAAGACCTGTGAACATTTTAGTGTTGTATATTTATTTACTTAGAGTCCTGCAGTTCAAGACCAAGTGCATTTTCTTAAACACTTCTAAATATAAATATAAAACTCATGGAGCAAAATGTAAATCACATTCAATTCATAAATATAACATATATAAAAGATAATCAACAAATGATAACTTTTAGAACACAAATCTAACATATTATTTGTATCTATATTATTGGATTAAAATAAACAGATCGAATTTATCTAAAAAAAGCCTCCTAAATACTAAATTGATTTAGCGAGTTTTTAAGTTTTGGAAATGGAAATTAGATTTATCATCCGAAGAAAATCATTTTCCGAGCTCATCCCACACTATCTCAGGCATTGAACAAAATTTACAACTACGAAATAACAAAGTTTGACAATTCTCTAAATAAATTTTTAAATTTTAACGGGTTGGAAAATATTTCCTTCATTTGACGGTAAAATTAAAATAAAATAAATATTAAATTACTTTAAAATATTAATATTTAATAATAATAAAATAAATAAATAAAGTAAGAAAAATAAAAAAAATATTTTAACTTATTTTATCTTAAATCACCTCCGTTTATACTTTAATATACTAAAATATTTCAAATCACTTTAATCATCTTTAATCCACTCATCAAACAGACGGATTAGCAATATATCATTTTCTTGACGCAATTGCTAGCAACCTCCTTTTTTTTTTTATTCTTATCTATTTTGTGGGAGCCGTATGGACGCATCCAAGGGGCTGAAAAGTGACAAAAGCAGCACATAGAGATATTGATATTTCATATTTCATATTTGGTGACATAACATAATCAATTAATTAATTGCCCCCGGTATTTAACATATTTTAACCTAGTTCTCTTTTAACATAATCATATAGTAAGTGCACTAATTAATTATCACTTTGGTGCTAGGTAAAAAGGAATTAACGAATTGATCTTAATTAATCAAGTGATCCTCAAATCAAGATTCTTAACAAAGAGGAAAGGTAGGTGCTATAACAATATATAAAAAAAAAATACACCAAAACATAGTACATGATTGCATGTAGATAGTGACATGGGTCCATTTAATAATATCCACATACATCCCACAAGACCACATCAGAAAACAAGGGACTACACTGATTTCATCCAAAAACCATCTGCTACTTTCCTTATATAAACACACACACAAACTTCATATATCATATCACTTCCACACACACACACACACACGCACGCACAACAAAGCTTCAACATCTCAACCTCTCAAGCAAGTAGAAGAATTAAATCAGGATATATATATAATTATGGGTTCAGTACCTGGTGCTTCTTTGGATCAGAGATTGGCCTTAGCTAAGCGCTGCTCCCATGGTAAATACAATTACAATAAGCACCTTTTCTTTTAATTCTTTTCTTTGAATTATAAGTTCTTGTTACTTTCCATACAAATTAAATTAATTGGTCTTTGTTAGATTGATCAGTTCCTTTTTGGGTATGTTGTAGAGGGAGTAATGGCTGGAGCAAGGGCAGCCGTTGTCGCTACCGTCGCCACCGCCATTCCTACTGTGAGTGCCATCATTCTCTGTTTCTCATTTCCTCCTTTTCTTTAAGCTTTATTTCTTAATGTTCTTGTTTTATTCATGAATTTCACATGTTTGATTGTAGTTGGCAAGCGTGAGAATGATGCCATGGGCTAGAGCAAACCTCAATCCCACTGCTCAGGCACTAATCATCTCTACTGGTATGTGATCTACAAGCAATTTTTTGCAATTGGATCTGCTTTTGATTCTTCCTTTTTCTTATATTTTCTATTATGAATAATTTTGGAAATTAATTGAATTGAGTTGATTTAATTTTGCAGCTGCTGGGATGGCATATTTCATTGTGGCTGATAAGACTGTGTTGGCTTCAGCAAGAAAGAATTCCATCAATGCTCCTAACAGACCTACTTAATTAATACTTAATATTACCTAAATTTTACAGATATAACCTTCTGTTTTCCGGTTATTGAGATTGTGACTTCAAGCACAAATCTGTTGTAAAATATTTAATCTAGTAATAAAATCTGTTGTGGCATCCTTTTTGTCCATTTAGTTTTCAAGGTTGCTATAGTGACTGTTTTTTTCTGAGCATAAATTATTTATGATCTTGAGTTTGAACGCATAATATTTTTGTGTAACTTAATTTCAAAATTGTTAAAGATGCACATTTTTAGAATTAACTTTAAGCATTCAAAAGTACAAGATTCATTTTTCTGAATCATGGGCGAGAAAAAAAAGTGAATTCTAAATTTTTGTTTTGATATAAAAATTATTTTAGGTTATTCAAATTTAAAATTTTATTTGAATTTTGAACATATGTACAGATTTTTCACTCAACACATTATTTTCATCATTAAACTGAAACGAGTTCTTAAGTGAATTTTTAAATTGAACGAAATTTAACCAATTTTTTTCCACGAACGATTCAAATCATTCTCGGTTAACTTTTCATAAATTTACCAAACTTAAAAAAAAGTTCACTCTTTCAGAAAAAAAAGTAAAAAAAAGAATCTCCTTAAAAGTTACTTTCAGGAAATCCCATTTATGTTGACTGAATAGTATACAAAAGAGCTCCATGATCTGTATGTATGGTTTCTTCAGGTATTATACATGTTGCTTAAAATAAAATTAAATAAATCTTTAATTGGAGACTTGAATTATATTATTATAAGTCGAGCACTTGTTTTATTGTTCAAAAAAATTTAAAATATCTCATATCAAATTTTAAATGTTAAAATATGATGTAAACCAAAACCGAATTTAAATTTCTCTTTTTATAATTGATTTCTTTGTTTCACCAACCCACGTGACAGAGCACTGAGGAACTCAAAATATCTAATGTAGAAACAAAATGTGATCCTGAAATAATATAAGATTCAAAAACTCATAATTAAAACCGAGTGCTCGACTTACACTAAGATTCTCCAAGACTCCAAAGGTTAATTAATTTTATTTTTAAGCAACTTGTATATCTGAAGAAACCATAAATACTGATGTAATTGTTATGGAGTTCTTTTGTATACTGGCCTACGTAATTAATGGGATTTTATGAAAGCAGCTTTTTAATAAAATGGTTGGTAAGAAACAATGAAATTGAATTTCGAAATTAAGTTTGCAAATTATTATTAGTTAAATGCAAGATCGATATTCGTAAATGAGTTGAGATAATTGCTAAAACAAGTGATATATAGCAGCTTTGAAAATTAAATCCACAACAAGTGAACGAGATGCCATCACAAATTTTATTTCTTGATTGAATATTTTACAACAGATTTGTGCTTGAAGCCACAATCTCAATAACTGGAAAACAGAAGGTTATATCTGTAAAATTAAGGTAATATTAAGTATTAATTAAGTAGGTCTGTTAGGAGCATTGATGGAATTCTTTCTTGCTGAAGCCAACACAGTCTTATCAGCCACTATGAAATACGCCATCCCAGCAGCTGCAAAATTAAATTAAATAAACTCCATTCAATTAATTTCCAAAATTATTCATCAAAAACAAAAAAAAAAACAAAAGCAGATCCAATTGCAAAAATTGCTTGTAGATCACATACCAGTAGAGACGATTAGTGCCTGAGCAGTGGGATTGAGGTTTGCTCTAGCCCATGGCATCATTCTCACGCTTGCCAACTACAATCAAACATGTGAAATTCATGAATAAAACAAGAACATTAAGAAATAAAGCTTAAAGAAAAGGAGGAAATGAGAAACAGACAAGTATGGCACTCACAGTAGGAATGGCGGTCGCGACGGTAGCGACGACGGCTGCCCTTGCTCCAGCCATTACTCCCTCTACAACATACCCAAAAAAAATGAACTGATCAATCTAACAAGACCAATGATTGATTTGCATCTTATAAGTCAAACTAAATAACTAAATAAATAAAAGCTCAATTATTATAGTACCATGGGAGCAGCGCTTAGCTAAGGCGAGTCTCTGGTCCAAAGAAGAACGAGATACTGAACCCATATTGTATTAATTATCCTGATTTCTTTTCTACTTGCTTGAAAACTGAAATGAAGAACTTTGTGTTTGAGTGAGAATGCAGTGTGTGGTGTGTGTGTTTATATAGATAGAGTTGGTGGCAGATGGTTTTTGGCTAAAACCAGGGGTCTAGCTTCCTGTCAACTAGCTAGAGTTTACTGTTTACATCACATTTCAGACCATTGTTTTGCTCCTCTGGTCCTGTGGAATATGGACATTAAATGACCTGTGTTATGATATTTATTTTTATTATTATGTCCTTACATACATGCATACATGCTATTATGTACTTAAATTGTTTGTTTTACTCTAAAAATATACATACATGCAGTTATATTTTTAAAAAGGGAGGTAAATGTAAGAGAGTTAATTTGTATATACAGGGGGCATATATTTATTTATTCCTTTTTCTATTTTGGAAATATCCAGGGGGCAATCAATTAATTGAATCTGTTTCTCACCTAACACCACTGTCTATGTGCCTTTTTTTTTTTTGTCGCTTTCAGCCCCTTGGATGCATCCGCAATACTGCTTCCAAAAAGTACACAAGGATAAAATAGTGTGCCTTGCAAATGGTATTCTGGCTAATTCATTGAACCTGGCTTGTCCTTGATTATAATTGATTGATTGTTAATCCCCAAAGCACTTTGCGTTGGATGCATGATGCATCTGGTCGTAATTCGTTAAAAGATCACCAAATTTCAATGGGTTAATGTGTTAGTTTTTTGTTAGCGCGTTAATTAGAGCTCATCACGTTTGAGTTCCTATTGATCAGAGATCGGGATACTTAATTTTTTTTTTAATAAAATTTAAACTATTACAAATTTTAAAACATTTAATAAATGATATAACTTGCATCAGATGACGTCAGTTTTTTTTAAAAATTAGTTTTTGATGATTATTAAAATTGAGAAAATTATAAGTTAAAAATCAGTGAATCCCTATCCTATTTTTATAGCTCATTATTTAGGAATCAATAGTATAGTATTGTATAGTACTGCATCTGATCTAGTTGCTTCTGTTATTTGACCAAAAAAACCTAATAGCAAAATTTTTTTTCTTGAAACTAACGACAGATTCATTGTTTAGCAGCTGGAATTAGAAAAGACCCACAGTATTGGAGAGTACTAAATCGTCAATTTGACTAAAATAATTGCGAACCTCAATGCTAAATATCGAAATTAGTCAAATATTGACAAACTTTTTCCTCTGTAAATTAACTGTGGAGTAGCTTAACAAAACTCAAGTGTTACTAGCTAGAAGCTAGATTGCTTAAGCGCATGCTAACAACTAACTAGCCTGATCAGTAAGAAAGCAGTGGCAAACAGACAGTGATGTAACATTTGAATTAGTAAATAAGTTTTATTAAGTAAGGGATTAATATCAAACCTTTCATCTGTGGGGGCGCCATTGCTAACACCAACTCATCAGACTCCATTTGACTTGATCCAAAATTCATAATTCCCTAACAACATCAAAGAACCGACAGATTAATTTTATTCACAAGAGAACCATATTATCATATCATATATTTAATTTTTATCCCCCAAACCATTCTCCTGATCAACTGATGAGTGCCGACAATGCTGGTATATATCTCCTTTTTGTTTGCTAATCTTCATGATTTTAATGAAATCGGGTGCACAAGATGGATCTTTCTACAGGACTTATTTAGACGTCTATTTCTTTGCTAGAACCTAGAAGTGCTAACTTGAATATAAAAAAAACTAACCAAAAGAAAAATAAAAGTTGCAATCAGACAAGGCTGGATGGGGAAATGTGGTACATACAGAGACGGATATCCGGCACTGGACTGAGGGGCCGGGCACTGAGACTGAGACTGAGACTGTGCATGAACAGCCTGTGATTGGGCTTGGGTCTGATTCTGGCACTGGCTATCCAGCAGTGTTTGGTAGAAGAAAGCAGGGGATGGCGGACCGAGAGGAGAAGTGGGGCCAGAAAGAAGCAGCAGCTGAGGCGGTGTTGACATGGCAGATGACATGGAGTGGGGAGAGTAGCACCTGGCAGTTTCCAGGTCTGGCTCAAGAAATGCGGCATGATGTTTGTAATTTCTGAGTCCTTTTTGGCTCACCATTTTCTTCTCCATGCCGACTTCATCACCCGTCACCATCTGCTTCCCCTTCACCTTCTCTTGCACAAACTGCATTTCACTGGCTTGGTTGGCTCGGCTCTGCTCTTGGACAACCATGGCCAGCTCATCGGGCCTTCTCTTTTCTTTCTCTTCTTTCAAGAAGCAAATTTCTTCCTGTTACAACCAACATGTCAAAACATGCATGATTTTGTATGTGGGGAGTTTGTAGAGAAGGAAAACGTAGATTGATATGTAGAAGGTTTGATCAAGTAAGACATGCTTGTAAGTGTATTTACCTTTATTGCCAGGAAAGAAATGGAGATTGCTGTGAGCTGCTTTTGTAGCTTTTGGTGTTGCATGAGAAGACTCTCTCGTGTTTCTCCTGTTAAATAAGGGGATAAAAAGAACATAACACATACATAAATTAATGAATGAATGCATTTTCTTCTGAATCTACATTCAATAAAAATACTGACATGCATAACATTTGACATTATAAAAGATGATAGAATAAATAATAACTAATACGCCACTAAAAGAAGAAAATTTGTCAGAAGAAAGCAATGAATATATACTACCTGCCAAGCTTGGTCAACTGCTTGTAGTTGCAATTCGACTTGAGACTGTTCAACTTCAATCGCCAACTTCTCAGTCTCCTTGATTGACTTCAATTCCTCAATTTCACTAAACGCAAAAGAAAAAATTTCAATCCTACTATAATCATGAATATTCCAATTTCCAAATGTGTCTCTGTCTGTGTAAGATTCAATATGTAAGAGCGAGCTAGAAAGACAACTACATACCTTCTAAGAACGTTGACTTCTGCTTCGAGTTGAGAAGCGATCTTCTTGCAATGGCCATGACAGGTGCATTTTGAACCGGCATTCCCAGACTTCCAACCAGGCGGAGGAACCCAACACGGGTCATTGCTCCCAGCCTTCCGGCGCATTTGCGTCAGATCAACCGGTTCGAGCCAGTACTCTATGGCTCCATCTGAGTTGTGCCGCCTGAGAAACCGCTCCTTCCCGTCAGCAACGACCATACCCACCATGTGTTTGAGCAAATGATCCAGTAACCCCAAGTTACCAATATGCTTTCTCGCCTCTACCCTCAGATCATGCCGGAGCACGGGATTGCACCGTGTGGAACCCATCTTTCACATTACTTCTACAAGTGATCTTTTGGCATGATCAATGCGTGCAATAGACCATCTGCAGGAACCCTCATTCTCTGTTTTACATTTTCTCACAAGCTCCTTTGATTCCTTTCTCTCCTTCATCTTTAGTTTCGCACCATCGGCACATGCATCTTCTCTCTTTCTTTTGCCCACATCGATCTGCTTCTCTAATTGCACTCTCACTTTTTAAACTCCTTTTCAACCTCTCTTTCAGTCATAATTTGCTCATTGCCAGACTCATTTTCTTCTCTCAACCTCTTCTTAGATCCTTCCTTCTTCCTTACCTCCTCCGCTGAAGGTAAATGCAAAGACGAATCTCGGTGCCTCGGCACATAGATCACCTTCTTACGGATTCCCCATCGGAGATCTCTGCTTCTCCGCAAGGTGAGCAAGCAGGATCCGAGCTTATCCCCCAAACCTATCTTCCTCCTCTTTACTGAATACGGATTTAAGAGCCAGAAATTATCCATACACATCTCCTGATCGTAAACTGCTCTTCGCCTCGCTTCAGGTAGGAGCTTTGAAACCTGATTCGAACTAATCAGAAACCGCTCATCCATTTCAGACTCGGTTTGCTTTGATCGTTGTCAAAGAGGAACCGAGAAAGGTAGAAATTTTGATTTAGAAAAAAGAACGGATGTTAAATATAGCAACTCTTGATTTCTCTCAATCTCTTATTTTTTTTTAATTAGCTTTAATTTTTTCCTTAATTTATGACAATTGTATATATTCTGCCTTATGTTTAGCCTGAGATAGATAAAGTAGATTATCAGCCTTAGATAGATAGATAGTGCTTATATAAACATAAGCTTTGTAATCTTTCTTATCATTTTTTCTGATATACAATAAAACATAATTTTCTCTCTTCTGTTCTTTTCTAAATTTATCATGGTATCAGAGCCAGGTTTATTCACTTGACCTGGTTACGCTATCATCACCTTATCTCAGCTGCCAAGCCCAGGCCGGCCTCCACTTGTTGGGTCGACTGTCGCGCCTCTGAATCATGGCAGAAAAGAAAACTACCCTTGATGAGTCATCTCCATTGTTCCTCAATCACTCGGATAATCCGGGCATCATCTTGGTCGCACAACCACTTACTGAGACCAACTATCCGGCATGGAGTCGAAGCATGCTCACCGCGCTCTCATCGAAGAACAAACTCGGGTTCATCAATGGGTCTGTCATCAAACCTGATCCGAAGTCGGATCAGTATTGGCTCTGGAACAAATGCAATACCATGGTACTGTCCTGGATCTGGAATTCGGTTTCCAAAGAATTGACCAACAGTGTGATTTATCACACGACCGCTCAAGAAGTTTGGGACGACCTGAAGGAGCGGTACGAGCCGAGTAATTCAGTCCAAATCTTTCACGTCAAGCGATCGATTGCCGGTTTGTCTCAGGCAGATCTGACCATTACGGGTTACTACACCCGCCTGAAGGGTTTTTGGGATGAATTGGGGTCACTCATGCCCATACCGACGTGCACATGTGGCAAGTGCACATGTAACGTTTTGAAGACATCTCTCGCAAATCAACAACTGGAACGTAGTTTCCAGTTCCTCATGGGTTTGAACGACGTATACTCAACTATCCGGAGCCAAATCCTAACCATGGATCAAATGCCGGGTATTGGGAAAATCTATTCCCTCGTTCTGCAAGAGGAGAAGCAAGCAATCGCACAAAAGCCAGCGACTCCTCTACTGGAGTCATCAGCACTGGTAGCCAACGCTAGCAGCAACCGTAATGGCTCAGGCGGACATGGTGGACCTGGTCAACGTGGCAGAGGTAGGGGTCGTGGCAATGGTCGCTCGACACGGCCCATGTGTGATTATTGCGGTATGCAGGATCACGTGCAAGAAAAATGTTATAAGTTCAATAGGTATCCAGAGGAAGGTAAAGGCAAGGCCACAACTCACGTTGCTGTGCAAGGCGATGTTAGTGCAGGCGCTGGTAATCTTGGTGGCGGGTTCCCGTTCACAACTCAGCAGTACAACCAACTCTTAGCACTCATCAATTGTAACTCGGCTCAAGAAGGCTCATCAGCCCAGTCAGCTCACTTTGCAGGTATGGCTGGCAAAATTAATCGTTGGATTATAGACAGTGGTGCTTCGGATCACATGACACCCTTTGAGTCAAATATAAGTTCCAAGAGCTGTACAAAACAACCAATTGGTATGCCAAACGGATCGGTTGCATCTGCTTCACACGTAGGCAGAGTTGATTTGGGACCGAATTTAGAATTAAGTAAAGCCTTATGTGTTCCCTCTTTTACACATAATCTAATATCTGTGAGTAAGCTGACTAAAAAAATAATTGCGCGGCACTTTTCTTTCCAAATTTCTGTGTATTTCAGGACCTGTTCACGAAGAAGACGATTGGGATGGGTGAGGAAAGAGATGGATTGTACTACTTTAGCGAGCACAGAAAATCAGCTTGTTATTCCAGTCACAGCCAAAACTTACCGCTAGATATATGGCATCAACGTTTGGGTCATCCACCTGAACATCACCTAATAAATCTTTTAAATAGTATTGATATTTCTTTTAAATCGAAAAATATTTGTTGCTCCATTTGTCCTTTAGCCAAGCTTGTTAGGAAACCTTTTCCAATTAGTATCAATAGAAGCATTTCTTCCTTTGATTTGATTCATTGTGATATCTGGGGAGGATATTCTACCCCATCTCATAGTGGGGCAAGATATTTCTTAACTATTGTGAATGATCATACTAGATGTACGTGGATCTATTTAATGAAAAACAAATCTGAAACACAATCTTGTTTGAAAGTTTTTTATGCTATGGCAAAGACACAATTTTCTTCCAAAATAAAAAAAATCAGATCTGACAATGCACCCGAACTGTTATCCATTGAAATGCAATCCTTTTTCAGTGAAAATGGGATCATTCATGAAACCACCTGCGTTAATACTCCACAACAAAATGGGGTAGCTGAGCGCAAACACAGACATCTATTAGAAGTAGCTCGCACCCTCCGCTTCCAATCTGGTCTACCAAAGGTATTCTGGGCAGAGTGTATTCTTACCGCTGCCTATCTTATTAATCGGTTACCTACCAAAATTCTCAATAATAAATCACCTTTGGAAATGTTACTTCATAAAATGCCATCCTATACACATCTTCGAACTTTTGGTTGTCTTTGCTATGTGCATACTTTCAATTCAGATAAATTTGCACCTCGAGCAAAAAAATGTATATTTGTAGGATATCCACCAGGCAAGAAAGGCTACAAAGTTTTCGATTTAGAAGAAAATATTTATATGGTGAGTCGTAATGTCATATTCCATGAATTTATTTTTCCTTACAAAAATTCATCTCCAAATCCACCACAAAACATTTCCTCCTTACCTCAAATCAGCTCACAGTCAGCCCATCCACATTCGCTGCCAGACACTGCTCAAGTGTTTCCGCCGATCCAGTCTAGCCAACCAAACTCAATCCTACCTCCGCTGTCCTCAGCTCAAACCGAGTCAGCTCAAACCGAGTCAGCCCAAACTGATTCAGCACAAACCAGTACAGCCGAAACTGAAGTCCCTGTTCCATTAAGACGTTCCACTCGGCACAAAAATACCTCTGGATACCTCGCTGATTTTCAATGCTCCTTGGTGCACTCATCTCCTAATCCTACAGAAAATTATTTGGCTTATCATAGATTTTCAGGGAACCATAGAGCTTTTCTTAGCAACATCACTTTGGTGACTGAACCCTCCAGCTTCTCTGTTGCCATCAAGCACCCTGAATGGCGGGCTGCCATGCAAGCTAAGCTTCAAGCCCTTGAAGACAATAACACATGGACCGTTACGTCCTTGCCGCCACACAAGCGTGCCGTTGGTTGCAAGTGGGTCTACAAAATCAAGTACCGAACAGATGGCAGCATTGAACGGTACAAGGCGCGACTTGTGGCCAAAGGTTTTACTCAGCAAGAGGGCATTGACTACCAGGAGACTTTTGCACCCGTCGCCAAGCTTATTTCAGTGCGGTGCCTACTTGCCTTGGCCGCCATCAAAGGCTGGGCCCTCCACCAGATGGATGTTAACAATGCTTTCTTGCAGAGAGATTTGGACGAGGAAGTCTACATGCACTTACCATCGGGCTACGAGTATCAAGGGCCGAACCATGCACGGCATGTCTGCCGACTGAATAAATCCCTCTACGGTTTGAAACAAGCCCCACGAAATTGGTATGCAAAGTTTTCCAATGCTCTCCTATCCTTTAGTTTCCGACAGTCGACCAGTGATTACTCCTTATTCGTCATTACATCGGGTTCACATATTACCTTGGTGTTGATTTATGTTGATGACATGATCATTACGGGTAGTGATTCAGCTCATATTGAACAGGTCAAGGCATTTATTCGGTCCAAATTCCGGATTAAAAATCTGGGAAAGCTAAAATATTTTTTAGGGATCGAAGTTGCTCGTTCAAGCAAGGGTATTTTTCTATCTCAACGGAAGTACACCCTAGACATCTTGAAGGAAACCGGTCTACTTGAGGCCAAGCCAGTCGACTTTCCTATGGTGCAAAATATGAAGTTCAATGCCACTAATGGCCGACCACTCAAGGATCCTGGCATATATCGACGCCTGGTTGGTCACCTAATCTACCTGACTATTACCCGACCTGAGATAACCTTTGCAGTTAACACTCTCAGTCAGTTCATGCACTCACCTCACCAGCCGCACATGGATGCTGCATTCCGGATCCTTCGTTATCTCAAGTCTGCACCTGGCAAAGGTATTCTTTTGCGTGCAGATAGTACACTTCAGCTCAGTGCATTCTGCGACTCTGACTGGGCGTCCTGCCCTACTACCTGCCGCTCAGTAACAGGCTACTGCACGTTTTTGGGTGACAATCCTATCTCATGGCGCACCAAGAAACAGGGCACTGTTTCACGCTCTTCTACTGAGGCCGAGTATCGAGCCATGGTAGTGGCTACATGCGAGCTCCTCTGGTTACGTGCTCTGTTGGCTAACATGGGTGTTCATCATCCGCAGCCCATGATCCTTTACTGCGATAATAAATCTGCTATTCACATTGCTGCCAACCCTGTGTTCCACGAGCGCACCAAACACATTGAGATTGACTGTCACATTGTTCGCGAACGGGTACAAGCTGATGACATTCAGACCAAGCACATTTGTACCAATGAGCAACGGGCCGATATTCTTACCAAGGCTTTAGGACGAGTTCAATTTCTTTATCTATCTGACAAGTTGGGTCTTTTCGATTTGCACAGCCCAACTTGAGGGGGGTGTGTTAAATATAGAAACTCTTGATTTCTCTCAATCTCTTATTTTCTCTTAATTAGTTTTGATTCTTTCCTTAATTTATGACAATTGTATATATTCTGTCTTATGTTTAGCCTAAGATAGATAGAGTAGATTGTCAGACTTAGATAAATAGATAATGTTTATATAAACATAAGTTTTGTAATCTTTCTTATCATTTTTTCTGATATACAATAAAACAGAATTTTCTCTCTACTGTTCTTTTCTAAATTTATCACTGGAGAAAAAGAGATTGATCCGATATCGCGTCTCTTACTTTCATAGAAGCGCGCCTTCAAGTTATTGTATTTTTTGTAAATGGCGCCTAGTTCGAATTAACGAGCAAATGAGTAGCAATTACCTGACACAACTCTGGACTGGTAATACATCTTGATTTTCCAATCTTGCCCTTACAAATTGGACTGTTACATCGGACAAACAAGGGTGTTTTGGGGATTTGGTATAGAACAGAAGAAGAAATTTGATTTAAAAAAAAGGAAGAAGAGAGGTGCTTTTGGCGGTTAGTGCAGCTGTTGCCGTGAGGCGAGGCATACCAGTACTGTTACTGTTACTGACTAACTGTCTAATAAACTCTTACTTTTCACTTAGAACTTCGTTTTAGCAGAGAGACTGAGTCACTGTTGATGAGGAAGCAAAACGAAAGGAAACGAGGATATGGATGGATTTTTCATTATCCGAAGCCTCATGTAAACTATCAAAATATGTAATGCAGCTTTTGGGATCACATGTTTCAGCCAAGCGGACACGCTCATCTTCTCTGGGCAATACTAGATGCAAATAATCGGCTAAGGAAA
This sequence comes from x Bolboschoenoplectus mariqueter, assembly GCA_037678475.1. Taxonomy (NCBI): domain Eukaryota; kingdom Viridiplantae; phylum Streptophyta; class Magnoliopsida; order Poales; family Cyperaceae; genus x Bolboschoenoplectus; species x Bolboschoenoplectus mariqueter. Next base: position 265,496 of record CM075258.1, on the reverse strand, counting down.
TGCTACGAATTCTAACTGATAATTTTGATCTACCTATTGGAAAGTCAATCAACTAAATTTCCAATTAAAAAGAAATTATATTCATTTTGTAAATTTATTTTTTACTGAGAAAAAAGATGCACTTAAATTGTTCATTAATTGAATTTGGTGCTTGGTGAAGTGTTATTAACCGAAACCTTGTTTGAAAAGAAAGTGTTTATTAAAATATTGGAACCCGAAATAGAAAATTTCACCTGGGGACATAGACTGAGGATGGAGATGTTAACATTCGGTGTAATAATATATTAGAGCAGACAAAATAAAAACCGTTTAGTACGAAACTTGATATTGTTTGTTATATTAGATCTATTTTGTGAATAGCATCATGTTGTGCAGTACTAAAGAGAATCCCAACTTAATGGAGAAGTGGGGATCTTTATATTTATCCGTATATATATAGGAATATAAGATGTATAATGTATTAGACTATTAGTAACAAATATATAACTAGACATATGGGATAATGTGGGATAATGGGGAATATGGTAAATGGAAGGGTAGTGCAATTTGACTCCGGTTTGTGGTGTGATCCAATCTACAGGGAATAAATGGTACAATTTCATCACGCTTCATCCGTGCAATAATCATAGGCACATCAAAAGTTTCCCATTTATACACCACACTTACGAAGTTCCCGTTAGATTTATCATTTATCATCCCAATTGAAAGGGGATAAAATTAATATGCATCGGTACAAGTTATTGTTACCTTCTCTTGCTGTCATTTTGGTTTTAGCTCTTACCATTTCTCTTCACACCTCTCTTGTTGAAACCAAATATGTACCGGTGCGCCTGACATGCCGTGCCGGGATTTCAATCATCGACGGCGACAGAACAAGCAAGGTATTGCTTTGTCGCGCGCTAGTAGTAGTAGCGATTTCAGTCGTCGACTCCTTACCAGAACTGTAGTAGTAGCGAAATCCGAGTTTCGCAAGCAATCCTCGAACTCGGAAGAAAACAATCTCAAGGTGACACATCAACATTCGAGCGTGGAAAAGTCAACATAAGTGGGGACCACCAGAACGAGCGATTTTCCGTGTTCTCTAAGCCGTCCGATCAATCGAATCGCATTCTCTGCTCTCCAATCAACCAAAACTGAGAGAGCGACGCACTACACGCGAGACTAGAGGGAGAGAGGTAGAGGTCCCCTTTTCTCGCTCTCTGCCACACACACACACCTCTTATCATCAAGTCGCGCGCTTTATTCCGCGAAGGAATAAATGGCGCTGTTGAGCGCGCCTCGGTTGCTCCCTCTCGGCTCCGGTGGGGGCCGTATTTCGGTTTCTCATGTCGGTGTACGGTGCGCCGCGACCATAGCAGCTTCTGATGCGGCGGTTGCCGAAATGGCGAGGATACGATGGGGGTCCACCAAGTTGCAAGGAGCACGCTCAGAGATGGAGGATGACGTCATCATCCGATCCGACGGCCTTGATGGCTTCTCCTTCGCCGCTGTCTTTGATGGCCACGCTGGTTTCTCCTCCGTTGAATTCCTCAGGTCTCTCTCTCTCTCTGTTCCTATTTAGTTTTAACAAGGTTAGTTTAGTTCGTAGATAAATGGTTGCTTGTTTATGTGTGCGAACGATGCTTCTTCGACTGGTTTGTAGCTGAGTTGAAATTGTGATGCTTCAGTCTCTTGTGAAGTGATTTAAATTATCGTTAAGATAGCTGAAACTTTGTAATTTTGATTTATAACCTGATCGATCCTTGAGGTTTCGATACCATTTCACTTTGTGTTGGGTGCCTGAGACCTGCTTGAGATCACCAGATAATAATTTCAAGATTCTTTGCCTCTAGTGTAATGGTTTCAAGAGAGATTTCACTCGGATGCGACTTTCAGCAATCAGCTCATAGAACCTTGTTTTTTTTTTTCTCCGAAGTTGAGCAATCAGCTCATACTTACTGAGACAAAAGTTGTTTATTTACATATAAAGAGTAGCAATATAGGTTACTAGTACGAAATTCTGTTGTTTTGTTTTCCTTGTTAATGGAAACAGGTAACCTATTGTCTCGATATTTGTTAAGAAATTATTGACTCATGATTTGCTGAGAAGTGCTTTAACTGATGCTGTTATCCTTGATCCAACTAAAAACTGTATTGAGGAATATACCATATCATATCTACTAAACAATTGTTGTAATGATAATGCAGAGATGAATTATACAAAGAGTGTTCATTAGCATTGCAAGGTGGATCAGTGCTAAATAGCAAGAACCTTGATGCTATAAAGGATGAAATCCAGCTAGCTTTTGTGAATGTTGATTCAAGACTCTTGAATTGGTTAGTGCTTGCTCAACCGAAGTAATATTTTTGAAGCTCCAAAGAAAGCCTCATGAATGACCTTTTATATCTAGCGTCATCAGTGACCTTGTTTTATCTTTGTTTTGAAGGCTTCAACAATTTGAAACAGGAGATGATTCAGGTGCAACTGCCACAGTAATGTTCATCAGGAATGATCTACTAATAATTTCCCATTTGGGAGATTCAGCTGTTGTGAGTTCACATTTTGGATATCCTTTTTTTCCCCCCATTTTTGACCAACTTACGAGTAAGTTTTCTTTGCACTATGTTATTCACTTTGTCTGAGGAAACTCATCAGGCCTTCAAATCGTAGGTGATATCTCGTGGAGGAAGAGCTGAAGTTTTGACCAATCCCCATAGGCCATATGGAAATAACAGAGTTTCACTTCAAGAAGTCAAACGAATCAGGGCAGCAGGTGGATGGGTCTGTGTTTTCCTTTCTATTTAGTTGGACTTAAAACTTTTGGTTAACAATATTGCCAATGACTAACTGAGACCAAAAGGAGCTTTTTTTTTTTGTGTGTTTGAGTTTCTTCTCGTTAATGTTTTATTCCCTATTTTGATAACTTTATAGATTAGTGATGGGCGTATATGTGGAGAGATCTCAGTTTCACGTGCTTTTGGAGACATACAATTTAAGAGCAAAAAGAATGAGTCCGTCCCTTGTACTTATTATTTTTATTATTCTCTCTACATCAATCATGTTTTCTTAATTAAAGAGCTAATTTTTCGAGTTTTATTTTTCCTAATTTATTGGATACCTTCCACTAATAATATTTCACCTCTGGTCCCTTTCTGAAGGTTGCTTGCAAAAGGAGTTGAAGAGGGAAGATGGACAAAAAAATTTGCTTCTCGGTGAGCGCATCTGACAACAAGTTGTATATTTTTGGTCATAACTGTTGTTACATTTAGTAGACAAATAGTATGCTGATTGTTGATACATTGCTTGCAGAATACAATTCAAAGGAGATTTGCTTACTGCATTACCAGATATATACACCACAGAGCTGGGACCTAATGCGGAGTTCATTTTGCTAGCATCTGATGGTCTCTGGGATTATATGAAAAGGTTTGTATCTCCGTCACTATAATTTTTTGTTGTTCTGCATTCAATAAAACTGAAGTGTTAATAATTTGTAATGTTACGTGAGCTGGAGATTTATGTGTTGTTTCCAATTTCAAATTAAGATTTAATTAATTAAATATACTTTTGCTTCAAAACCCCACTGACACTATTAATATGGGACTTTAAGCCCTCTCCATTTAGCGAAATAGATAAGTTGGTTGATTAACTAAATTGCTTATGCAGCTCGGATGCTGTATCTTTGGTTAGAAATCAGCTCAGGCAGCATGGTGATGTGCAGGTGCCTTTTATTTTCTCGCTTTCTTTCTTTTTGTATCCCTATGCATACTGATTTTTGATGTCCTCCCTATTTTTCTTATTTCAGCTCGCATGTGAAGCGCTTGCTCTGACAGCTTTGGTATTAGCCTTGCTACCTTTTCCCTGCCTTTTTCTTTTTCCTGCCTAGAAATTTGGTTACCTTCAATTTCAAACGAGGATTACTATTCTGGTTCAACTTGGGATTCATTTCCTCTGGATATTATACATTTCTACCAGTTTCTTATGGTTTTGTGCTGAAAAAGGGCTGCATGTATGCTCAACTCATGAAGTTTAGGTTTGAAGCTAAAACACGAAACAGACTAAAACCTTCTTTCATATAATACCTTAATATACCAGCTTGTGCATGTACCGCGCCAAGAGAGAAGGTACATACATTGCTTCCTGTTTCAAGTAATTTGTCAAGCATTACAATGAAGTTATATCAACTTTTGGTTAAATGCAGAATCAAGGGTCACAAGACAACATCAGTGTCATAATTGCAGATTTGGGGTACGTTACTTAGCACTTTTGTTTGGTTCATATTTTTTAAGTTGCTGTTAGTAGTAGTACATTTTCGTTAATTTGACAAGTATTTTTGGCATGTTGGCAGGAGAACAAAGTGGGATGAGTTACCTATGCAGGGGCCAAACTTGCTACTCGAACTTGGTCAAGCTTTTGCAACTGTAGGTATCGTCTCTATAGGAATTTGGATTTCTTCTTTTCTCGTTGCTTCATAACTCAGTATATGTACATAATATAATTTTTATGTTGCTTCATAACTCATATGTACATATGTAACTTTTCCGTTTTTTCCCCATCTTTCTTTGTACATGTAGTAAATTAAGTGTGTTTTGCAGATTTTGGTCATTTATAGTTGTTTGAAATATACTCGTAGAATTAATTGTAGTTCTGCTGTAATTTTGGTGATAATAATAGCGTATAGTGCGCTATCTGATTTTGTTTGGTCGAGTTTCATGCATACAACTCCGAAACGCAAAGCAGCATAAAGCGTTAGTATAAATTTAATATTTTGAAGATCCAAAACTTACAATTTAATTCTCAGAGTAACATGGAAATTTCCGTTTAAGAAAGAAACCTTTTGTATCAAACTAGGATTTATGTTACCAAAAACTCATAAATATGCATGATATAAGTTATGTCCTTCCAAGTGCATTAATTTGTTTGAAGTACACAAATGGATGTGATAAATATTACATATAAAGTTCTACGAGAATACATTTTACAGTGTATTTGAATGACTATATTCACGACCTTATTCAATTAGAATATTACATTACATATATCCAATAACATGTCTGTGTATATATTTACGCACAATCTAAATCAAGGAGATATAACAAAATATTATACATAAAATTCGACCAGAATACACTTATAGTGTGTTTGTTCGTATTTTTTAATCAATTTAATAATCAGGCCTCGTTTGCGTTCAAAATTGACATATAGTCTCTAACTAATGTCTTTCACATTGACATAATTTATATATGCTAAATCAAACGTTTATGACAAATATTATAATTAAAAATCTTCTAAGATGCATATATTTCGTGTATGTGAATGAAAAATAAGCTGATAAAAAGCACGTTTTTCCTGTGCAAGCCTTCTTCTGACAGTAAATATTTATTATTGAGGCCTTGGTTCGGTTAGAAGGGGCCCAAAATATCTGGCCCGGTCATTCAGTCCCGACTGAAGCGAACAAATCAATACTAGCAGTAGAAGAAGAAAAGAAGAAAAGAAGAAGTGGAGAGGCATCCCATCCCAGGTCCCAGCGATCTGGAATTCCGGATCTACCGTTGTCAGAATAGCGCGCGAAGGCGACATCAAGTGCCAGAGCGAGCGAGACGAAATGGCCATGGCGGGGGAGGAGCAGAGCGCCGACTCCTCACTCCTCCTGCCTTTGAGATTATCCAGGCCTCAGCTGATCCCTCCGGCTCCCAATCCCCGCTCCTCCGCCGTCGATTGCCTCTCCGACTTCGGAGGTGCCTCCTGGATCGCGTATGGCGCTGGGCCTCTTGTCGTGATATCCCCTCTCACCACTCCTCCCTTCTTTCGCCAGGTCATAGAGCTGCCAGAGTTAGTCAATGCTGTCTCTTGGTCCCCTGCTATTCCTTCAATAGGAGAGATCGCTGTTGCTGCTGGAAGCACTGTCTTCTTCTATGCCCCTGTGTCTCCTCGTGCGCAATCAGGTTACACTTGATGATGTTACAGATATTAGATATGATGTTATAGTATAGTATAGTACTACAGTATTATAATTCAATTTTTGATAATGGCGTTCTTGTGAACTGAATTTAAATTAGAGTGAAAAGCTACCGTTGATATATTTTTTGCTTTTAATTTTTGAAGAAATGATTTACCGTCATTCTTTAATGAATAACATGCCACTGAAGAATGTCAACACTTATGGTGCATGTAGGCTCTTTCAGTTGGAAGCAGAGAGAGAAAATTGTGGAAAACTCTACAGTTGAAGCAATTGCTTGGACTGGAACTGGTGATGCCCTGGTTGCAGCTGGATTTGATGTGGTTTTATGGCTCAGAAAGAAACCTTCATGGGAGGTTGGATGGAGATCAAGAGCTCAAGTACCTCAAAATCTTGTTTCAGCTACTGGTTTTGCACAAGGACCGGTTGCAACTGCTTCTCTTTCTGATATAGATGAGTCACTGCGTCTGCCTGGTGAAGTGCGAAATAACGTGCTAGTCTATCTTACTGATGGGAAGGCCAGCCTAAGAAAACTTGAGTTGCCTCATCCTCAAAGTGTGTTGATGATTCAGTGGAGACCAGCATCTAGACGGCACCTTCAACAAGGTCCTTCCAATTTAAGGAGAGATGTTTTGTTAACTTGCTCCATAGATGGTACGGTGAGGCTTTGGAGTGACTGTTGTAGTGGCAGGTCTAAAGATTCACATAATATTAGACATAGGTCTTTCCATGTCGTAGCAGTTCTAGAGATAAATGGCTGCTTGAGTGGAACTCTTGGGACTGATATATCTCTTATGTGGGCGGTTGAATCAAGTGGTGTGGTCTCGAGGGAAAAAGCGGGGGGTTATTCTTTGTCAGAGAATGATGCTGACCTGCACCAAGTGGGTATGTGCGATTGGCTTGTGAGTACTGGGCCCAGCTCATCAGTTTCTTTTTGGACTGTGCACTGTCTTGATGATATGTCTCCTGTGAGGTATCCACGTGTCAATTTATGGAGAAGACAGCAATTAACAGATCATGACTTGTCAAAAGGCAGTTCTATACTTGTTGAGGCACGTGTTTCTAGGAGATCACTCTCTGGTCCACCTGTCGTGTGCTGTTTGGTCCAGCTGTTACCTAATTGTAAGATTGTATATTCAAAGTTGTACAGTCCAAGTCCAGAATCAGGCAATGCACATCATGAAGTTACTGGCAGTGCTGCTAAAGAGAGATGTTTATCTCATATCTCATTTGGCATTCTGAATCAAGATGGTCATAAGGGAAGCATTAGGCAAGTATGTGTCTATCCTTATGGCTGTGAAACCGACCTGTTTGTTTCATTGGATTCAGACGGGGTGCTTCTTTTCTGGTCTCTTTCAGCCTTGTCCACTTTCTCGTGGAATTTGCACATGGACTCAATTCCTGTTTGGAATTTGATTGGTAGGATTGATTTGAAGAGTGGAGTCTCCTCTGACAACGAATTTGCATGTTTGACCTGGGCACCACCACTTCAAGACCAGAAATGTTTTCTTCTCTTAGGATCAGAGAGACAAATTGATTGTTTCATTGTCAGAATACCAGGTGAAGGGGAAAGTTTTATTTCTCAAAACGTTTTTACTGTCCCTTTTGATGAAGCCAATCATGATAAGGATCCACCTGATGGTATTTTCACTATACCATTAGGTTTGGACTGTGATCAATCTGTTAACCACAACTGTTTCTTGGTTTCTTGTGTATGGAAACAAAAGTTTCAGACTCTGTCATGGAAGGTGAACATTCAGTGTCAAACCCGGAGTGAGAGTACGTATATTTGTGCTACTGATGATTTGATAAATGAAGGGGGGTATCAAGTCTCTTTTGATGGTGATGTCTACTATGTGAGAGTTTGCCCGTTTTCTCCAAAAGCCTTTTCTACTAGTAATGATGGCTACCAAATAACCTGCTCTTCTTATGCTTCACCAAATGCTGTTGTGTTTCCTATCAAGGGCTCTTGTGGTTACACCCCAAGCTACCATATTGTAACAGGATGCTCTGATGGCAGTGTTAAACTTTGGAAATTGGGTATTTCAGACAGCAACTTGCAGTCTGAAAAAGAAAGCCCGAGCTGGGAATTGGTAGGTTCATTTATTGCCAATAGTGGATACATTGCTTCTGTTTCCTTTTCCAATTGTGGTACTAAAATTGCCACCCTTAGCTCAACCAGTCAAACGGGCACTTCCTGTATTAGTATTTGGGAACCTGTTTGCATCCCTGGTGGAACCAGTGGTTTTCTGTTAGAGCACACTATAACTCTAAATTCTCCTGTTGTTCAGTTCAGTTGGTTTTCTATAGGAAATGGGCAATTGCTACTTGGAGTGAGCCTTGAAAAGGAGTTGAGAGTGTATTCTCAGAGAATGCCTGACCGTGATCTGTTATGGTCGGAGAACTCAAAAGAGACGTGTTTTTGGGATTGTATTGCAGTATCCCCATCTTACTATGAGATTAAGGATTTTTTGTGGGGCCCTAAGGCAACTCCTGTGCTTGTTCACGAGAAACATCTATCAGTATATGCCCAGTGTCTGTTAAAATCAGATGGCCAAAGTGATCCAAGTAGTGCTACATGTGCCAGTAACATACAAGAAAACTGTGAGAAGACAAGTCTTAGTAACTTGCTTGATTTGGCTGGGAGATTAGGCGGGCCTTTCCCAGTGTACCATCCAAAATCACTTATTCAGTGCCTCTATTCAGGTATATTTTATGAATAAATCCTTTGTAATTTTGCTTGCTACCATACTATCAGACAGTTGTACTAAGTAGACTCACTGTATTGGCAGGTAAATGGAAACGTGCTCAGGAGATCCTACACCACCTGCTCCAATCTGGCAAGACAGGAGAAACTTTCAGTAAAATTCCAGATATTCATTTGTCAAAATATTTTAATGATGCGGCTCCGGCAGATGTTTCTAACAATGCAGGACTCCAATGGGGAATGAACAGTAGCAGCAGCTTTGCTTCCTCTTTCCAGTTCAGTGCAGATGCCTTTGATTATCGGGGAGGGATGGGGAACAACAATTTCACCATGGCTGCACAAAAGTCCAATATGACTGTTCTAAGAGATGTTCTTAATAAATGCTCTGAGATATCCGGCATAGAGAAAACTCAAATCCTTGTAATTTCTGATCTTTTGGGTGAAATTAGTGATCCAAGCCGGCCTTCTCCGTATAAAAGTCTTGACGAAGCTGGCCGCCTGTAAGTAAACAATTTGGTACAGTGCAGTATCATTTTCCATTTAGCTGAATCAAATTATTAAAGTACAAGTAGTCGGCTTTGCAGACTTATAAAGATTCTTAATTACACCCATGTGCATATACTAACTTTGAGTAGAATACCCTTCTATTCTTCCTAAGGTTTTGGGTCTCTGTGCAATTCCAACGCCATTATTTTGCCCAGACATCTAATTCAGTTACCGAACAAGGTTGGCGGGTTAACTCAGCTTTGATAGCATGGGCGTTTCAATCAGAGTGCAAAGATGATCTGCTTAATTCCACTCTTTCGTCTGAACTGTCTTGGTCAGAGATGCAAGCTTTGGGTATTGGATTTTGGTACAATGATGTAGCCCAATTACGAGCAAAGGTATGTTAACAGAAGGATAAGATTCTTGTTATCCTTGGCTATTCAAGCAGCTATATGCAATGCCAAATTTGCTTTAGGTCTTAATATTCATTTTCTATATTAGACCAAGGATAATTCTGATTATTTTTCCTCTAGCTGATAGCATGTCATTTGAATCAAATTGCAGATGGAGAAGCTGGCCAGGATGCAATATTTGAAAAAGAAAGATCCAAAGGAGTGTGCACTTCTATACATAGCACTGAATAGGATTCAAGTCTTGTCTGGTCTTTTCAAGATTAGCAAAGATGAAAAAGACAAAGTCCTTTATAATTTCCTCGGGCGTAATTTCCAGGCATAACAAAATTTATCCTTCTTTCACCTGTTTAATCATATAATATATTTTTTCCAACTAATAACTTTCTCTATTGAGAAAGAGAGAGAGAGAGAGGGTTTCCTTGGCAGTCGCTGCCAAGTTTTCGGAAAAAGAGAGGGAGGAAAGTGTTATTACTTACTGTTGTTGGTTTTTCATTCAGGAAGAGAAGAATAAAGCTGCTGCACTAAAGAATGCTTATGTGTTGATGGGGAGGCATCAATTGGAGCTGGCCATTGCCTTTTTCCTCTTGGGAGGGGATGTTCCATCTGCAGTATCCATTTGTGCAAAGAATTATGGTGACGAGCAGCTGGCCCTTGTTATCTGCCGACTTCAGGAGGGGAATGCGGGCTTGCTAGAACGTGACCTTATCTCTAATGTCTTGCTTCCTAGTGCAATTGAAAACAGGGACCGTTGGCTTGCAAGCCTTTTTGAAGTATGGTTTCTCTACTCAGCATCCAAATTGTTTATTGTTTTCACTGACACTTGGTACTAAATCTTTCTTGGTTTTGTTTATTAATATGCAACATTTTTTTCTTTCTGTAATTTACAGTGGAAATTAGGGAATTATTCTCAATCGGTGCAGAAGATTTTTGAAGGTTTTGAAAGGGGCAGACCTGACAAGAGTAGGACCCAGTTACTCCATGCCTCCTTCATTGACCCCCAAGTTGGCCGCTACTGTGCTATATTAGCATCAAAAAATAATTTTAAGAATTCAGTTGGCGAAGTCCCTGCACTAAGACTTTCAAAGGTTTTTACAGCCCTGAGTGCAAGTGCTTTGAACAGATATGGTCTTCCCGTAAGTTCAACATCTATGCCGGCTATCATCTTCTTCTTTTTTTTTCTCTCTTTTAGTCTTTTTGAGACAAAAAGGTGATATCTACATTTATTTTTCACCAGCTCGAAGCACTAGAATGCCTATCCTTGGCCTCGAGCATAGAATCTAGAGAACAGACGACTGCCTCAAGTAATGAAGACCACAAGACCTTTCTAGAGTTTGTCAACCCTTCATCTGATGCTTCTTTGAGTTGGATATCAGGAACTGCTGCCTCTCATATCTTGTCAAGCTTTAAGCTGATGATGGCATCAAAGTACTTGTCAAAGATTCTGTGTGATTATGCACCTTTTACGCTTTGCAATCTTCCTTTTAGTGGAGAAATTGATAGTCATTCGACTACAAGTGATGCTCAGATAGGTGAACTCCGCCGTGAATTAAGAACAGCCCTGTCTGTGTTTGAGAAGAAATTCATTCTGGAGCCTGGTGACCTAATAGACATGGTAATGTTCTTTCTTTTTAGCTCCTTGTCATATCTCTTTTTTGCTTTCAAGCAACATGACATTTGAAGTACTGTTGACTATTGGTCGATTGAACTCTCGAAACAAAAAAAAATGGCTATGAATGTATGACCCATAAACTCTCTTGGGAATAAAAAACAAAGATGTATGTAGAGAATAGAGCAAGGAGGTGTTTTTGCCAGGTTAACCTCTTTTTTTTCATCTGGAAAGGAAAAACCCTATACATTTAAAGAGTGAACCCTATATGATTTTTATGGTAAAAAAGGATCAGCCCTTTAGTGGGCAAAATCTGGGTGATTGTTAGCAACCCTCTTTCATTCATTAATTTGTCTGAAACAAAAAAAATATTCATTTTATTTCTTTTACAGGTTTCTCTCTTTCTTTGCAATAAAGGACTGTTATCTGTTGCATACTTATTATTTGGAGCTGATAGCTTGTCAGGAGATAGACCAAGCACAGTTCATGCTCTTCTTCTGAAGACCAATAAGGAGATTTGCTGTTTCCTTAGTCAGTACTTAGTCTCCTGTGGTTTTAGCAACTCGATTCTGGGCATGGCCTATTATGGAGGAGGCACTTCCATAGATGATTACATGGGGAAATACTATCTGACATATCTAAAGAGGTTATTGGAGCTCAGCAGATCACTTTTGAAGAGTTGCAGTTCAGGGACTGATGGGGGAAGCAATTGTCCGAAAATCTTTGCTATATTTGACCTACTGGAATACACTCTTGAATTTGCTCTCAGTTGGTTGGTTGAAGATGTGAGGGGGTTGGTGATTCTGTTTAAACCTATCTTAGACATGGTTTCTCAGGGGCAATCTGATCTTTCAACTGCAGTAGATAGGCTAATGGAAGCATTACAGAGAAAAATCAGTGATAAATCAGAAGAGGTGTCTGAACTTGTTCATAGTGAACAGAATGTGGGTTCAACTCCAATGCTATCAAATGATGAGAAATGGCTCTTTATTTGTACTTGTTTGTGGATACACCTATCCACCATTATAAAGAACTCTTTTATGGAGCTCACAGATAGAGAGAAACAATTTGCACAGTCATTGATAAACTCTGTAGACTTCATTCGTTGCTTGTTTATAAATCAATTAGCATTCTACTTAACACGGAAATCATTAGATAGTTTAGATTCCAATGCTCTCATGTGGTTAGATCAGAGCTGCTCTGAGCCTGCCAAGCTGAAACATAACTGTAACCAGCAACTAGACAACCAGAGATTGCCCAACAATGGTGACATAGGATCCCTCATCAATCTGCTATGGGAAATATCAGTGAGACCCCAGGATATATGTACTTGGTTGGCAGATGAAAAAGTTAGTTTCTTTCCGCAGAACGGGAAAAGGCTACTTGCCTCCTGGAAAGATGCTGATAGGATTTTAGCAACAAAAGGGAATCAGTCAGGTGCTGATAAAGAGATCAAGTCTTGTTTTGAAAACCCAAGAGAGCTAATTAAGCGAAGTGGAGAGCTTTTAGAGGTACATTTCATTGCGTATTTTTTTATTTTTCAAGGGTAAATTGTTAGAAAATATTATGCAGTCTCTGATTTATTTGTATTTCATTGTAGGCAATTTGTTTCAACTCCACTAATGAGCAGCAAGTGGCTGCTACAAGCAACAAGAAGGTAACTATTTTCTTATAAATTTATCAAAATCTTTATGGAGTTCTTGTATGCACAGCTCATTTATTCCAACCCAAAGCCAAATCTTTTATTACGATTTGAGCACCTAGCTGGGGGCCAGTCTGCTCGATGATAAAGGGATATTTTGAAGCATTCTTTGGGAGTTCAAATGGTTTGTTCTATGCTAAAGTTCATTGTGGAGATTTTGTCTGACAAAAAAGGGAAAAAAAAAAGAAAAAAGAAAAAGCTAAAAAACAGCTCCTTAGGGTTGTGATTGCTTCAAAATCTGACACCTAGTTACCTTTACTGTGTAAATTCTCCATACAAAATTGGTAGCCATGTTTACTAACAAGCCATTTGGTTCTTTAAATAGGGCCTTGTCTTTTTCAATTGGACCAACGGGCAACACTACAATGATGAAGCAGATTATATCTGGTCAGAATCTGATTGGCCAGTTAATGGATGGGCCGGGTATGAATCATCACCAGTTCCCACATGCATTTCCTCAGGCAATGGTCAGAGCAGCAAAAGAGAGACACATCTAGGGTTAGGTGGAGCGGCAACTGGTTTAGGTGCTGTGGCTAAGCCTGGAAGAGAAATGACAGGAGGTGGTGCATTTGGGATACCAGGTTATGCCGGCATCGGTGCAGCTAGCCTGGTTTGGGGCCAGCATGATGAGTTTGATGTACTTACTGACCTGCCGTCAACTGTTGAGTCTGTTCAGTCATGTGCACTGTCACACCACCCTTTACGACCTCTTTTGTTGGTTGGATCTAGCAATTCACATGTATATCTATGGGAGGTAAGTGCTATTTAAATCCTTGTTCAAAAAGTAGAAAGTTTTTGTTTCTGTTCCATTAACCAATGTCAAGTGCTGCAGTTTGGTAAGGAGAGAGCACTTGCAACATATGGTGTTCTACCAGCTGTGAATGTACCGCCACCATATCCACTTGCATCAATTTCAGCTGTCCGCTTTGACACATATGGTCATAGATTTGCTAGTGCAGCATCAGATGGAACGGTGTGCATGTGGCAACTGGAGGTTGGAGGTAGAAGCAATGTCCACCCAAGTGACTCTGCACTTTGTTTTGACAACCATGCATCGTATGTCACAACTAAAAGTAAACTTTTTGGGAAAAAAAATTAATAAAATTTAAAACTGTGCAATTTTTCAACTGATTTGTTGGTGTGCTGGGTGAACAGGGATGTAGCCTATGTGTCAGCTAGTGAATCAGTTGTGGCAACAGCTGGATATAACTCAAATAATGTAAATGTTGTAGTGTGGGATACATTGGCTCCACCTATTACATGTCAAGCTTCTGTAGTTTGTCATGAAGGTAACAACCACAATGAATTTTTTCCTTTGAAGTTGTAATAAGGGAGAAGCTTCCTTTGGTTTTGAATAAGCTTAATTTCTGCAGGTGGAGCCCAGTCTCTTGCAGTCTTTGATAACGATATTGGAAGTGGGTCTATATCACCATACATTGTGACAGGCGGTAAAGGTGGTGATATTGGGTTGCATGATTTCCGCTTCATCACAACTGGAAAGACTAAGAACCAAAGGCATAAGTCGTCAGCCGTATATGATCCTACACTTGGGACCCACCATAGTGGTGACAATACCAGTGGAATGGTTTGGTATATGCCAAAGGCTCACCTAGGTAACTAGTATATGGCTACATTTTAACTCTGATTTTAGTTGTGCTCTACCAGTCTATACTCACTTTCAAATCTTACTGCTGTTTTCTTTTTGTTGGATGAAGGAAGCATAACAAGGATAACCACTATCCCAAACACAAGTATGTTCCTAACTGGTGGCAAGGATGGAGATGTGAAATTATGGGATGCTAAAAAGTCAGAGTTGGTTTACCAATGGCCAAAGTTGCATGACCGACACACCTTCTTCCAATCCAACTCCAAAGTCTTTGGGGGAGTTATTAGGGTATATCTTTCTTTCTTTCTTCCTTCTTTCCTTCACATCTTTGTTTCTTGAAGTAAATGGTATGCTGTTTTGGTATGAGCAGATTAATGTTAGATTCAACTATGCTGATCATATTTTCGTCCTGAGAGAGAATGGAAATAAAAAAATGTACAGCAGATTGATGTTAGATTCATCTTTCTGGTTTATTTTGTTAGTTTTCACGAAAAAGAAGAGCGGACAAGTTTGATAGTTTTTTCATTTTGAAGTGTTAATATGATATAGACGTTTAAAGGATAATTGTACGAGTAAAGCTAGTATGAGTTCAAGGACTAAAGGAGATTTGTGAGCTAAACTTCAAAAACCGTCAGATCAACTTCAAGAAATGAATTGTAACCGTTATTCTCTACTTCTCAAGACAAGTGTTTATTTTCCAAATTTTCATTTTTTAAATTTATTTCATTTTAAGTAGAGGCCAAAAGATGTTGAAAAATGAATGCACCGAATAATTTATTATTCGATCTCTTGATCTTTTAAAAAAAAACACTCAGAAAATGAAAATTTTTGGCTCTTAAATGCTTGGCTTGTCAAGCAGATTGATATGGAGTCATTGAATCTGACTATTTTTGAGGTGAAGCTTACAATATCTTTGGTGTGCGCTCAAACTTATTATAATTTTGTAGCCTTGGGATGTTTCTTGCAATTTATTTGGGGAATGAATAAATTGACAACCAAACTTACTTAACATTGGCAGCAACGGACGCTAAAATCTTTGAATATCAGAAATTACAATTTCGATTTCTTTTATTTTAATAAGACCTGTAACTTTTTGCTATGGTAAATTTGTTGTCAACAATACTTATCCCGTACATGAGTTTGTGTCAATTTTTTCAGTTTGATAGTTCTGATTGGTAAAAATATGCAGGCTGCAGTAACAGACATTCAGGTGATGTCTCACGGTTTCTTTACTTGCGGTGGAGACGGCTCAGTGAAACTTATCCAGCTCAAATCACGGTGATATGGTGCTCTAATTTTCTGCAGTAAATGTGATATTCGGTTTAGTACTCACCGAAAGCATGCTGATGAAAGCTGTAAATGTACACATAGTGGCAGAGGTATGATAGTGGCTTTTAGGTTTTCATTTCTTGTTTTCCCGTTCCTGCATTTTTTTATTTTTCCTTCTTGTATTGGTTCCTTTCCTATATATATATATATATATAGTAATAATGTAGTTTTTTTAGTTTGTATATTTTTCTTTTTTCTTTTTCTTTTGTTTATCGGCTTCCTCCATGAGTTCCAAGTATTTATCAGACCATAAAATCATCTCGCATTAACTGTATTGCATGTAAAAAATTTTGGGCTTCTGGTATAGTATAGTATATTCTTTTGGATTGGAATGATCACCTGAAGAGTAGAAAATTGTTTTGTTCATTTGTGAATGATGATATTTTTCGTTGGATTTATGATATTGGCCTCACTTTTGTTAAATATGCGCATTTCTGCAATTGTAACGACCTGATTTTTTATTGCTAAGAAAAATGATATTATTTTTCTTTTGGTAACACAACCAGCTTAATAATAATCTTTCGAATGATATCAAACTAACTAAATTCTGTAATTATACCCCAAATTTAACTTGTGAGAATCATTTTAATATTTTAAAATAAACTTCTTTTGCATTTCTGTAATAGGTCCCTCAAATTAATTGTAATTGCTAATGTAGCAGCTTAAGAATGATTGTTTAATAAGTAAATTTGTTAAATTAGTAAATGATTTAACATTTTATAAACTAGTTTTTTGTTATCTTTTGTCTTCTTTTATTCCATTTTTCTTCTTTTGTTTTGTTGCTGCTCGTGGATACACTCTGTTGGGGCGAAGAATATGACGTTAAGTCGTAGGTGCTGGAAAATTGGAAGGTATTTGACTGTGCTTGAATTGTCTGGAATTTAATCGAATGGTTCCAGAAAAGTTTGGATTGTTCATCGAATTAGATTGATCAAACCGAAAAGGTAACAAAGGTGTTACATCTTTAAGTATTATTTTTGAATGATTATAATCGTCCGTTTCTAAAAAAAAAAACTTGGACACATGTTGGGTCATACAAAAATAGTCAAGACTCGAGACTGAGCGTTCAACAAATTTCAATTGAAGATGAGCTGAACCCCTGTTGAGATATGATAATAGATTGTAATTGATGATACATCTTGTGGTGTCCTTTCAGTGTATGATTGAATTGAACCCTGTTGAGATATGACAGATAGATTGATACATTTTGTGGCGTCCTTTTAGTGGGATGATGTTGATTCTTGTCGAGATGTGCAACACGGGACAATATCTTATTCTCTTGTTTGTTTTGTTTTGTACGTTTTTTTTTTTTTTTTTGTCCGGGACGGTTGATTCTGTATCAAATCGTACTGTGATTTCAGTATTAAAACTGAATGAATATATAAATTTGTGTTCAAAAGGCGGAGGATAATGTAGATAATTTGGACAGTATTTGGTTTCCAATTGTTTCAGTGGAGTCGACAGGCTGACTTCAGGGCGGAAAAAATAAAGTTCAAGTTGACAATATTATATTAAGTAAATATAAATATGTTAATACAGTATTATCAATTTATCTATGTAGGGAAGTTTTTTTTTTTCCTTATTTCTTTAGATGTTTGGAGACAAGGTGAGGCAAGGCAAAGCGTATGCTAAAATTACTTATGTTATAGAACTGCAGATTTAGCACAGTGACGATAGGTCTCGTCTCTCTGTAGAGAGACGTGGGTTTAAATTTTAGCAAATACACGCATTGCACACATCTTCGTTTTCCACATATTGAAACAAACCTAATTTTCGTTTTGTCATTAGTGGAATGTTTGTTTATGTATAAATGAAGATGTTTTGTGATACTGATATGGAAATCTGGACGCATCAAAACGGTCTGTTTAAGCTATATAGCCTACGCCAAAGAAATTAGACAATTGAAGAGATACGATGGTCTCCTCCTCACCACAAGAGTAAGATCAGTTTTGCTGATTTAAAAAAACTCAGAAAAAGGACAATTAGTTCCGAAGTGATTCGAAAGCAAATAGTCATTAATTTAATGGGGGAGGGTTTAAGTTTCTCCATTTTAAGCGTCTTCATTATACTTTTATTTTATTTTTTAATAATTCTAATTTTAAAATGAAAATATCAAAATAAAATCGTTAGATATGATATATATTACTTTCTCTCTTTATATATATATATAAAATATTATGATATTTTAACATTCTTTTATTTGATATCAAAAGCTTTAAAAAAAATGAATTAATGTGTATAATTTCTGGATATTGATTTTTTAACTTATTGATTCATATAAAATGAAAATGAAAATATTGATATTTTTTTATGTGTGTGAAAAGAATTTAATATAGATTGCATCTAATGATTTATTTTAATATTTTAATTTCAAAATATTTATTATTAAAAAATTAAAAAATAAAAATATAATAGAAACACAAAAATTAAAAGCATTTGTTCCCCCTCAATTTAATTTATGAATGAGATAACAACCTCTCAACTCAATCTCCGATCAAATCCTTCAACAAACAGAATTAATCATGTTCTGAAACACCAACAAATAAAATTTACTCTCAAATATTTATACTTATTACACGAAGTCTTAATACCTCTCATCTCTCATAACCCCCTACAAAACCCCCAATTCTCTCTAGTTCAACCTCCCACCTCTCTCTCGCTCTTTGAAATATGTCTAAGCGTTAGACAAACCTTTAATGTTGAAGGATTACCTCGTGCTGACTTCGAATTCATAACCAATTGACAGGTTCGAGCGATACACTTCAATGTGCCACCTCCTTCAGATAGAGCTCTATGGCGGATCAGCCAGCGGATGGCAATCGATCCAAACCCGATCCAGAAACACCATCATTAAGCTCTCTTCGTTGATCAAACTCAATTTTCTTCTCTTGTGGTGCTCCCCTAGTTCAATCGATAAGAGGTCTTATTCTATAAACTTGTTGAAGAAGAATTAGAGTGGTAGCTTTTGGAAGAAGAGAGGGACTGATGAGGAGAGGAAGGAAGAAGTGAGAAGAGAGCCTCCCGACTCCAAGCAACACTCCACGGTGATGACACATGGCAAGCGAAAGCATGAGCGATATCATCACTGCAGTTACCTTTGGCTCAACAATTGACGTACCTTGTCGGATATGGATCCACTCAAACAGATCAGGTCCATCACAGAACTCCATTAGAAGAAGATGAAGATGTGCTATTAGATGAAAAGGTAAACGTAAAATCAGATGTGATTTGAGCCGATTAAAATTGTCAGAGAGAGATGAAGAGAAAGAGAGAGAAACAAAAAAAGAGAAATGAAGAGCAGGAGAAAGAAAGAAAAATAGAACGAAGAGCGAGAGCTAAAAAGAAAAACGAGAGAGAAAAAAAAAGAGAAAATATAAATTATAAATAAGAGCGTAACAGTTAAAAATAATTAAATTGAGTTGGGGAATGAACGGGGAATAAAGATTCCGGGATCCAACTTTTCTCTTTAATTTAATAATGTAGCAGCAGATGCCAATGCGAGGAGCTTAGCTTCTATCTATCTATCTATCTATCTATCTATCTATTATTGTCGTTTCTTTTCTCTCTTTCATTACCAATTTATTACGCGTTAAACAACGGCCTCAGTAAGAGGTACAACTAGTCAATTACGATTTAAAAGTTTACAAAGAACCAAAAAGAGAAATTGACTTGTCATCGTGTGTGAAAGCTTAAGAGCATCCAAATGTGGGGGCGAGCAAGAGCTCCTGTTTCCATCTTCATCATTTGGAGATTACCTCACCTCCATTTCACTCTCAATGGACACGTCCGGTCAATTTCTCAACCATTGATTATGATCGGACGCTTCATATCAGTGCCCAGATGGTCGATGCAGGATTGCCTGATGCGAATCATGATCGGACGGCCTGGATGAAGTGAACCGATGCCATCCATCCTTTTTGGAACTTCTCGATATCGGATGCCATCCACGTGTTTCACCTTCCCCGATTATCATTTTTCTTCCTACACTGGTTCTTTTATCTTCCCGTTTACACCAGTCAGAGGGGGAGGCTCCCTTAAAGCTCCGGTTCATAATAAATAATCATACAACAGGTGCATATTGTCATCCACTCTGAACTCGAAGTCTACATTATTTAAATAGCAGCAGCTAATCCAAGCCTCGTCTTCTTCAGTTCTTTATTTCTCCCTCCGTATATAGCGAGCGTCTCTTCTTCCCATGAGAAAGTTTCTATGATTATTCTGATTCTTTCTATTTGCAACTACGAAGGAATTTGGAATCAGTGAAAACAACACTAACCGCTGGAGATTTAAAGCGCTCGAATTTTGGTTAAACATAGCGGATTAGTGGTAGAAGGAGAAGAGAATTTGTGATTGTGTTGTAACTGGAAAAGGAAATGCCGTACTGCGAATTAAGCTCGTGCGAGGAAGAGAGCAGAGGGGTCAGATTGTTTTATAGGAGATATGGCCATGGCAAAACCAAGGTCCTTCTCATAATTGGTAAATACATCTCTCTTTTCTCTTTTCTCTTTTCTCTTTTCTCTTTTCTCCTTTGTTCATATTTGTTATATATTTTTTTTGAGGAAGAAGGGGAAAACAGAGTAGTTATAATTTTTTGATGTATAGGATTTGGTGGAACACTTGAGTCATGGGGCCCACAAATAAAGGCACTGACAGGTGGGGCTGAGCCGAGAGACGAGGATGCGGCCGAGTCATCGTCGAGACGGGGAGGTGAAGAGGAAGATGAAGACGAAGAGGAAGGAATAGAGGTGTGTTGCTTCGATAATCGCGGCATTGGTCGAAGCTCTGTTCCTACTAACAAGTACCATTACTCGTGAGTTTCATGCATTTTGCTTTCTTTTTTAGGTTCTGTCTTCTTTTCTTTTCTTTTTTCTGGGATTTTAGTTTTCTTTTTCAGGGCCAATTGCTGATATGTTTGGTTTTTTTAATTTCTAAAAGATTTTTCTTAATTAGAAAGTTATTTTAGCGTGTTTTTTAATTAGAAAGTTGAAAGGTGTTTTCTATGTTGTCATGCTTTAGGAAAATGAGATTACAACTAGATTTAATTAACATTTCCATTGGGTCTTCGTCAGAGAGGGAAAAAAATTGTCGAAAAGGTACAAGAAAGTATGAAGATCAACTAATTAAAAAAAAAGAAAAAGAAAAGGGAAAAGAAGCGGGTTGGAGAAAGAGAGAGACAACGACAAAATACTAATAACCTACTTTACAATTATATAATATTATTCACTTATTTTTTAAGAAATGGAGAAGAATGGAAGTCTCACACAACATCTAGAAATATGTTAATTAAAGTTTGAAAACATATTGCTAATTATCAGTTTATTTGAAAAACAATACACAATTAATAACACCTCGTTCTTATACATAATCTTACCATACAATTAATGCAGAACAAGCATAATGGCAAGAGATGCTTTGAGTTTAATGGATCATTTAGGTTGGAAGAAGGCCCATGTTTTTGGTCATTCCATGGGTACGTGTATCATTTCTTCTCTTAATTAATTATCTTTCAAATTGCTCCTTTTTAAAACCGTGTGAAAGTGATGCCTCACTAAATCAAACCAAATAAAGCTTCTATGTCATACAACATTTTTTGAAAAGCACTACCAAATTGTGATTTTTTATTTCATGTTGAACCGGTTGTGATATTCTCTGTGAATACATTTAGGCACAATTCTTGACTATTATTAGGTCGAATTTGACTATGTAATTTCTTGATTTGAATTTAAATTTGACTTTTTATTCTATATTTCTTCCAAATTAAATTTGACTTTGAATTTAAATTTCATGTAGGAGGGATGATAGCTTGTAAACTGGCATCGATTGCGCCAGAGAGACTCTGTTCCTTGGCACTGCTCAACGTCACCGGAGGCGGATATCAGTGTTTCCCTAGGGTTGGTAATCAGATCTTGTTCTACATCTCTAGATATTGTATTAATTATGAATTATTTGAAGTATTATTTGGATGGTAATCTTGAATGCAACTTTGATTTTTTTTGTTTAAATATTCTAACAAGTAAAATCTCAATTGGAAAGTTACAAGTCCATCTACTAGAAGATACTGACACTAACAAAATTCAAAGTTAAAACCAAGATGATTACGACACATTGTTGGCTTGTTTTCAGTGACAAACAATCAACCACATAATTTTTTTGAGGGAAAAATTGTCAACCATATCTTGTATGATATTTAATTTATTTAAGGTGTAACCATAAAAAAAAATTGCTGGCTGATAATGAAGCAGAGCCCTATGAAAAGTGGAAATTGCAATGCTTAACAAACTTTGATAATTTCAATTGAGCTAGCTAGCATGGATAACAAAATTGACTTTGTGTAAGATAAAGCATACAATCATTTTGTTTAATTTAAAATTATCTGCAAATTTATTGTGTAGATTGACCGCCAAATAATGTCTCTAGCATTTCGCTTCCTAAGAGCTAATACTCCTGAAGAAAGAGCTACTGTTGATTTGGAGGTCCACTATACCAAGGTAAAAATTTCACTTGATTTTGTGCTCCTATTAATTACTCAAATTATAAGAAAAGGAATTCAATTATTTATATAATCAAATGGGTGACATGCAGGAATACCTTGACCAAACCATTGGCTCAACTACAAGAAGAAAGATCCTCTTTCAAGTAAGGCATTCTCAGTATCTCCACTTCATATTTCATCAGAAAAAATTAGCATCCAAATACTGTCTGTGGTGGTACAACATGTTCTTTCTTCATTCTTTTTTTTGTGAACCTTGAAAACTAAAATTGCTAATTGGAAATGTGATCTCTCTAGGAGTATGTGAAAGGAATGACCTCAGCAGGAATGCAGCCGAAGCATGGCCATGAAGGCCAAGTACATGCATGTTGGAACCACAAAATGACTCAGAAGGAAATTGACACCATTCGGTTGTCAGGATTTCCAATTGCTATCATCC
Organism: x Bolboschoenoplectus mariqueter; assembly: GCA_037678475.1. Lineage (NCBI taxonomy): Eukaryota > Viridiplantae > Streptophyta > Magnoliopsida > Poales > Cyperaceae > x Bolboschoenoplectus > x Bolboschoenoplectus mariqueter. The sequence continues at coordinate 242,779 of CM075258.1, read as the reverse complement.
ACGGGAGGTTGCTCTCTATCTCAGTGTGTGTCCCCTTGTGTGTGTGTGTGTGTGTGTGTGTGGTTGCAGTGATCAGAAATGCTAACTTCTCCTAATTTATTTTTTCTTTAATTACAATAGGGAAGATTTGGTAGCTCAATTATACCATGCGAGGAATCTTGCAGAGAGACTGCGTCCTGCTGCAAGGATGGTGGAACTTCATGGTGCTCATCTTGTCAGCCATGAGAGACCTGATGAGGTACTTTCATATTCGATTTTTCTATACAAAATTTAAGACAATTCAATTTTGGCCATTGTACAAGCTTAAGAAAACAATTCTGTTATTGATGTTGGCTAGAAAGAATGGGTTCTTTTTCTATGGTTGGAAAAGTAAATGTCAGTCATTACTACATGTTTTCTAGACACAAAAGGAAAAAAATATATATATTTAAAAAATGTTACCGTATATATAGAAAAATATTTTATGTGCAGCTAGGTCAATTTCATGACATCGACAGCAAGAAAATTTGTACCATTCTTCTGGATCTTAGTGGAAAAGAAAGGATTGCAGATTTTTCAGTGAAACACTGGCAGATCTAGATCTCTTTGCATAATTGCTAAGCAAATGCTAAATGGTTCCTGCACCTTTTGACAAGAAAACAGAAAAGAAAATATTAGTTACTCCATGGAATTCTTCGTGTTATATTGTATGGAAATTATATTCAAAGAAAGGGCATGCAATTAATGACCAGATAATGTGGGGTCGCTATGCAGTGGTTACCATTGAATACTTTTGACAAGTGCTGCCATTAACATTAATAATTTTGACATAGCAAGTTCTTATTAATTCTCAGCTACTCAACCAAAAACACGTTTTAATATTTTATATTATAGTTTCATACTATCATGCATCAAATCTGAATGCATGTACTTTAGAAATGGACCCAACATCAATTTTTCTTTGGTATAGAATTTCAATAGTAAGCTTTTATTTAGTAACAGGGATGGACCAAACAATAGAACAGATCAAGGGATTTATTGTTGCATTACACTTTGAACATCCAATGAAAATTTGCATGTGATAGAAATTGAGCTGTGCTGACTGTAGACATTAAAATATGCGGCACTGAACTAATCAAAGATGTCTGTTCTTTTCCCCTTAAAAAAGCTGTCATGATATCGACCATTTTATCCCTTAACATTAACTTAATTGTTAATTAATCATTTCTTTTTCATTGTTTTATCAACCTCAATCTTATAAATAAGCTTATATTTTAATACTACAAGCAATTACCTTGATTATAATTTATTTTCACCTCTAATTGTTAATAGGTGAACATGGCGCTTCTTGATTTAATAAGGGCTTCAGAGTCAAAGTTCGAATTGCAACAGTGGTCCGACCTCCCTGAGATGGAATCTGGTAAGACGATTTACAGTACAACTAACTCCAGCTCAGTACCTTTTAATTTCTAAATGATAAAATCATTATCTAACCTCTTTGTTTTTATGTTTGTAGAGAGATCGATCCCTCTTAGCAACAGAAATAACAACGAAGCAGTGGTGCTAGTTACGCTTTACAGTTTACTGGCAAAGATACAGCTCAGCTTTCTCTTTTTCATGGGATTTTTCTTCATGTTTTTCGGCCACATGCGGAACATCGTTAAAATCTTGAAGCCCGTCAGAGTTTTAGCTGTCGAATCATAAGGTTAATCAGTCAAAAATTGAAAAAATATGGATGATCGATGTTAGAATAACTGGAGTTGTGTCTTGTACTTGCAGGAAAATAATTTGCTATATGCAGATCAGAGTTTACTTATATGAGATAAGAGAGGAAAAGGGCTAGTTGTATTCGGATAAAATATTTTTCTGAGAGAGAAAATTGTCTTTCAGCTATATTCATTGTATGATGGGCACAATGCCCCTCTGCCTTTTTTGATTGGCAGATTCTTTGATATTGCAATAAGTTCTCCAAGTATTTTTAATTCTTCTACTGTGTCAATAAAGATATTATCTTGAACTTCAACAGTGTTGAACTGTTGTAATATCTATATATCAATCTTACATTTGTCTAGTTTCTTTGTGTGTTGTTTCCAATTGTGCAAATATCTACATCTCATCTCATGTATTTGATCCTAATCAGCCCGAAATTGACACCCCAGACCAAGTGTGTCAGACAAACTCAACAAATTGAAGAAAATATGGGAGACTTAAAAGGAAAAATGAAAAGAAGAAAGCGTTTTACCCCTGTTTCAATCCTATTTTCGTGTCTCTATTGTGCATAGTTTTGAGCCCACAATAATAGTTTAATATGGGTACATATATGGTATGTGTAATATCGACCTCTTCGTTCCTCAACCTGTTTTCATTTATATTGATCTTAGAGACCAGATCCAGTGCTATCTTTGATGGCCTGATCGCCGAGTTAATTTGCGTCTCGAATTCAAAATGTAATATACTTTTTGTTCTCTCTCCCCCAAGTTAATCATCTTAATTCCTATGGTGTTTTCTTGCTTCAAAAACTTATTGCCCATTTTACGCTATGATAATTGAGTTTTCTTGTATCTAGTTATGAGTGTAGAGATTATTCGTTAAGATATTTGGATCAATTTTGAGGGGATTAAGGATTGAAAGTGAAATACAGTCCATAACTGTTTTTTCACTCTTTATCCAAAAGAAACACTTTCACTGCTGTAAATATCTATAGTTTTCTATTTCATTTTTTGTAAGTGAAAATACGGAGCTACACTGCTTCCACTTTTAAATCATTTATTGCTTTCTCTATGATTAACAGTTCAACTACTAGAAAGGCAACAATTGTACCAACCTCAGAAAAAAGAAAACAAGTGATTAGATGGTTTGACAGAGAAGACAAATGAAGATAAACAACCTAAGACCATGTTTACGCCATCAATAATTCAACCAACATACAGATAGAGAAAAATAAATGAGCGAACTTAGGAAAATGTAAGAAATGCAATAGAAAAGAGATAAAAACCGAAAACTTACCAAAAACAGAGACCATCACTAGAGCATCGGAGCACAGCTGGAAGCTTTGATGTTTCTGCTCTTGGTGCATTGTATATTTTTTCCTTTTCTTTTTTTCAATCTGCCTTGGCAATTGGCACTCAAAAAACATTTAGATAGAGAGAGAGAGAGAGAGAGAGAGAGAGAGAGAGAGAGATTCGCTAGGCTGAAGCGTAATATTCTGGGTTAGAGGAATATTCTCAGTACATATAGAGTTTTGATGCCAACACAACTCAATTCAAATTAATGTATATTCTTTGTAATAATTCTTTGTTCCTGGGCCTGGCCTGAATTAGTGCAATCTATTTTTTGTTAGAGCTTGTAATTACTAGGCTCAGCCCAAAAATCATAGCTTTTATTAATGTTCTTCTTTTCATTGAACAATGGAAACAGCTAGATTTTTTGTTTTTTAATTTTCTTCCCGTTCACTCTGCAACCAATCTTTTAATTGAATGATCAGTGTTCTGACTTTCTGATAAATTTTTTTAAAAAATAATGTAGTTTGGTTCTAATACTGCATATCTTATTTTTTTATTTGGAGCTAAAATTACTCTTTGCTATAAACAAAAGAAAATTTAAGTTGTGTATTCAATAGCTCTACAAGAGGGGAAAACAAGTGTATGATGAAGCAACCACTCTTTTTTATTAAAATAAGTCAATCCATGATACATGACCTTGTATTCTGATATATATCATATAAGCACACATGCACACCTAGTTAAGAGTTGTGTATTAAACAGTCAATACAATCTGTTTATACATATAATAGGAAGTTAATTTAACTTCCTCTGGACTTGGGGATGTTAAAAAAAACCCATAAATTTAGAGAAAATTTGTACTGCTTTCATATAATATATAGCATGTATTTCTTTTCTTTTTCTTTTGTTGCTGAGTAGTTTGTATCTCAATACTCATCTAAATGAGTGTTCATCCTATCATCTTTTCTGGACTTGCGTCTACTGAGCAATGTCTTGAGAAATTTCTTGTTTTTCTTCGGCGTATGCTCCGACTCTTTATTGTCTCTCTCTGAATGTAAGAGCAATGATGCCAATTTTTGTGGATCCGAAGGATATTGCTAACAAAAATAATGGAGAATATTAGTTATGGTGTAAGCAAGAAGATTTATAATTACATTAATTAAATGTTTTTTTGTTGAAGTAAAAGTCAGAATGAAATATTAGTATTAGTAGCTAAAATGTTATACCGCTCCAAAATGATCGGAAACCATTATTACCAATATGACGACCAAAATTTCATGTAACAAGGCAGTTGTCATTTTCTTTTCGTATTTTTTTTTTTAAAAAAGTTGCATTTAAGGTGTTGAATTTTCATCCTTGAAAAGAGATACCAGTTCATGGTTGTGACACATACTCTTTGTCAATTTTAATAGATCAGAGCTGATAATTACCTGTGACCTAACGCTTGATGATTTTAGTAATGATGGCCTTCTTGCAAATGACGCTGATCGGTTAATTGGTTCCCCGGCAGGAAGCGGTGAAACTGTTCTGCCATCTGTAGCACGAGACAAAGAAATTGTTCTTAACAGATGATTTTTACGAATTTGTGTCAATCTCTGATTTCAGAAACCAAATGGTGATGTTACAAACTGTATAGATAGATACCTGAAGCTGGAGGAGGCTTTGCCTTCTTTGGAGAAGATGGTTTATTGGCTTTCGAATGCGGAGAGGAAGACCGTGCTCGTTCTGATTGCATATGCCGGATTGACCGCAATTTACTGAATAAAGAGTAAATAAAAAAAAATGGAAATATTTCAAAACATCTTTCTTATATTAAATCAAGGGGATACTGTCTACATTTCAGATTGATCTGATTAGGCTCAGAGCATATGCTAATTTGGGACCAACATGACTTCATCTTTGGTTATTTTTTGGAATCAATCTTGCATCCATCTCATGCCTTTCTGGATTGAAAATGAATTGGTGCCCGAACCTAGTCTAAAGTGCCAAAATTGAGGGAAAGAACCAAAAAAAAAATCAAAGAATGAATATGCACAAGTGTCGAAATCGCAGACCTGAATGAAGTTAGTTTCTCCTTTGTCTTTGGTGGAACGGCTGCATAAAATAGACAAATAAATAAAATGAAAACTGCTCTCTTCTTTCATCTGTTAATTTCACAGAACAGATTGAATTAACTAATGCAAATTATCATTAATAAAAGCATCTAACCTTCCTGAAGCTGAATTGGAGCTTGATTTGCTGCACTATTATTCCTTGCTTTTTGTAACTCGCGGTAATTAGGAATGGCATTTATACCCGCATCAGGCATGGTACCACCTACACAATTAATAGAAATAAATTTAAGAAAAAATTGCAACATTGAATTAGCAATCTCCTTGTAAGAAGAAGTTTTAAACAAAAGAAAAAGAATTCGATAATGAAAAAATTGTTGATTTAGCTATTTTTAACATTTCATTAATCCAGTGGAGAGGATACAAAACTGACCTGGTAAAATGTATCTTTTGTAATACTTTGGCGCCATGATGATCGACGACTGTTGAGCGAGGCCTTCTTGATCCATACAATCTTGACAGCTATGAATCCTCTAATTAATTTTATGGGGAAATAAGTAATCAGAAAAGCCCCCATATTTATAACATTAGACCATCTAAACAAATCAAAGATACAATTTATCATACTTGCTCAATGCAAGAAACTTGAAGCCCTGTTTCGCCAACTTCACAAATCTTCTCTTCTAGGATGTTTGTGACCTTAAAAGATACCGACCCCAAATGATCGACGGTGTTTACCAGCGCCTTTATTGCGTAATCCTTCAATGTGTCTACTACTCTGCATTCATTCAAAAATCAGAGTTTCCATATAACTTATCTGTCAAACAGTATATTTATTAAATATTATCAATCTTTTTGCTTTTAAAATGAAATATGGAATTTCTCTTATTAAAATCCTACAATTGCTTCTGATTATCCTTTGTGTACGCTTGCTCAAAATATTCTGCTGCTGAGTATAGTTGCAATCTCAAAGTCTTCAAGTCCTGAAATGATTTGGCCAAAATTACATCAGTACAAATTAATTGGTGTGACCAATAATGACAAAACGACAAATAGGATATTTATATAGGGTTGAGAAAATTGTAACGTGTTACCAAAGTTGATCGTTTATTAAGCAAAAGTTATCAAGTTGACTGCACCCAAGAAAATAAAAAAGAAAAAAGAGATGTAGTCTTTATCCAGCAAATATGCGTCGTGTTGTTGACAATTTGTTATCATTTACAAATTTCAAATTGGGAAACGAAGTTTATACTTTAAGAAACAAAAAGAAAAGGGTTTAGTGAAGTCCACATTTTTTTTCTATTTCTTTTGCTTAATTAACACCACACCTAAAACCAAAAACAAAGTGCAAATTCAAAGTGGATTTGGGGACAGTGAAAATTGATAATATCTAAAAAAAAAACCGAAAAATTGGAAGCAGAGAACTGAGCTTAGTTTGAAATATAATGTAATGTGTGATTTTGATATAGAAAATAAAACAAAAGGGATAGAGAGATACCTTGAGGCAATCAGAGAACATGATGCTCTGTTGCATGGAGAGTTCATCATAGGTGGATCCTTCGTGCCGATCCGAGACCGAAGGAGACGAGAGAAATGCTGTCTCCATATTAAATCCTCTCCTTTTTTCTTCTATAGAGACGCCAAAGAAGAAGAAGAAAGGAAGAGGTTAATACTTCTTAAACATGATTAGTTCTAACTAATGTGTTTGTCAATTAATTAAAGAGCACGATCATACCTTCCCCTTCTTTGATTGATTCGGCGCTGATTGAAGAGAATTTAAAATTGGAATATCGAAGCCACGTTTACTCAGCCAAGCCAACAACTACTCAAATTTCAATTCAACTGTGTGTGCTCGTGAGAAAGAGAGAGAGAGAGAGAGCGAGAGAGAGAGAGAGGGATGAAGAGGAAGAGGAAGAAGAGGTGATGATGCTCGTTATCTGTGTAACGCCTTTTGAACTATTTGATTAATTAATTGACCGATTCTATTTGATCATACCTTCATCGTCCTCTGTTATTTTTTTCTAATTGCAGTGCCGTGGAATCCTATCCAAAAAATGTCAATAAGTTTTGTTACTATTTAATTATTTGTGACTATTTTCTTTTCTTTTATTTGATTAGTTGCAAATGTTTTATTTTTTTTCCATTATATATATTAGTGTGGAAAATAACAAGATATTAATTTATAGTATGAGATTCGAGTTGGCTAAACTTAGATATTGATTTAAGTATTTGAAGGTTACCAAAGTTAAACTAACACCTATAATTTTAATTATTTTTAGTCACAAAGTAAAAAAAAAAATTGACCTGAAATTCTTTTCGAATTCTATTCCATGCCGTACCTATACTTTCGGTGAAAATATGGTGTTAGACCGTTAGTAAAAATAAAATAAAAAATAAAAAAAAGTTGCATTTCTCCAACAAAGATGAAATTTTGCTTAAGCTTACAGCAGGTAAGGATAAGCACATCACTTTTAATAATAATAATATAATAATAATATAATATAATATAATATAATATAATATAATAAAAAAACAAAACAGACTGAAACAGAAACTGTACGATACAGCATCAATTGACGCACATCGCTGTCGTTGGCATTTCACAGTTGGCTGTACCACGTCAAGCTTCTCTGATCCTGGTCTAAGTTATTTAATGCAGATCGGAGTAATCTATTCTAGCTAAAGTCCCCTCCGGTTCCCATTAAGACATTTAAGCCAGGTCTAATCTCTGCAATGCGAACCTGAGCGTACTCTGCCACGTGGGGCCAGCATTCGTCTCCAAATCATCACCGCTTTTAAGCTTTGAATGTCTCAGTACACGTCAGACGCATCTGCACCGTCCGATCAAAATCCGACAAAATAGATTATTGTTTTTATCGTAAAACAAGTAAAAGAGATAATAACATGGAAGCATCGCTTTAATCTTTAACCTAGAAAAAAAAAAAAAGCGAAAAACATGATATCATTGCATCTTTATCTACTTAGATTTTGATCTAATCTCACTTTGATTAGGGAAAAAGCAAAAGGCATCAACATTAAAAATTGAGGTTAGATTAGATGAGACTCGTACAAATTTAAAGAGCTTCGTTGGGGTTGGTGGGACCAACCAAAATTATGTAGGACCCCTCTAATTTTCATAAAAGGAAATTGCAAATAGAAAACAAAATGTTAGTTAAGAAAAAAAGAAAATTAAATAAAATTACTTCCAGGGACCTTATCAATAACTGTCAACGACCACGTGGCCATGTAGTGACTCTCACGACCAACAACCACAATAAAAATATATATATATATATTGTTAGATTTCATGTAGAATTATTGGAGTGATTGGCGGATAAAATCTCAAATTGTATTTAGTAATTTAAAAACGCGTAACATATTCGCCAACCATAAATGATGGTGCATTGGTGTGGGATCAACGCCTACAATAATAAATCACGCCGTGGGGCTGAACAGTGAATTTTGTTTTGTATGTTGTACTGGATTGATGTATTTGTAAATTAAATAGAGGCCCAAATGATGAGGCCATGGCGAAAGCATGAGAGATGTAAATGTGAATGTGAATGTGAATGTGAATGTGAATGAATGATTTCATTGCTTGATCACAGCACGCGTGAGATGAGACGTGATTTGTTTTATTGTGCTTTTAGACTTTGACCTATTGGCCTATACATTCTCTCAAGAGTTTTGGCACTGTATGTGAGAAATGTAAAAACAAAAGAAATCTTAGGAGGGCCCACCCGAAATTACGCCACAACAGAACAATAAATGCATCACGGGCCAGCATGCCACGCAATCACGCATGCCTCCACGGAATCATACGCATTTCGAGTTACACATGGCAACAGGAACAAGTTTTAAGAAATCAAAAACCCAAAATCTTCTACCAAATTGTTCGAGTCTACCTGCCTCGAAGACTCGAACCGCGCAGTCATAGCAGAGTAGTTGATGTCAGGCAAGAGCAAAATTGACGAATAACGAACCAGAATTTGGAAGCGATGGAAACATCCGAACCATGATTCGGGCACTGATGGCGCGAATTGAATCGCACAGGTGTCGAATTGTGAGTCGTCTCTGTTAGCTGCCACATCATCCGCTATTATTATTAAGCTTCATCTAATCTCCTACATTGTTGCATGGTGGTGATAATCATGCGAAAAGAGAGAGCGGCGGAGAAGACTACTGGACCCGTTAACAGGCCCGAGAGCCCGTTACAGTTTTGTCGGAGTTTAATTGGAGTCGGATTTTGGATCCATGAGTAGGCTTTCAGGCCCTACTTGAGTTGAGGCCTGTAATGAATTCCAAAGAATGATTTTAACTTCAATATTTTCTTGCTTAAATTTAACCTTGTGAACATAACCTTTCGTTGTATCTTACTCTATATTCAAACGCTTAAAAACTAAAGCTATTTCTACATAGACAATATGTACAGAGCCGAATTGTTAGCCTTCTGTACATGATTGATTTGCTCTTGGTTTAAACATTTACTTCACACCTCAATTCTGTTAAACTTGATTCTGCATTAGCATTTAATTAACAGTTTCTTTTTGTAATTAGATCAATAGTATCTCGCTCTCTCTTCCAAATCCGAATCTCATGCGAAAAATTAATTGCTTGCTACTTCTCGGAGCAAGAACGTTTCCCACAAGTCAATCTCTATCAACTAGCCCAATACAAATCAGAAATAATCTCTGTATGATTTGATTGTTCTTTCGATAATAGCGCTTCCATTTACATAATAAGCACCATTTACTAGAGAGAGAGAGAGAGAGAGAGAGAGAGAGAGAGAGAGAGAGAGAGAGAGGAGGGAGGCTGAGTGGATAATAATTATAAAAAGGAGAAATCTATTAAGAAATTAAATTGAAACCACATTGTTAAGATGCGTTTACATCTGAAGAACAAATGATAATTAATTAATTATTTAATTACTAACATCCGTTTACATTTGAAAGAACATGGCAATAAATGATCGTAATTAAGCAGCCGCACAACCATGCTCTCTCTTAATTGGCCACTATCTTCTCTTTCTCTCTCTCTCTTTATCAATTAAGTCAATAATTAATGGATGATTATCCATTGACTGCATGGATTATCGTGGCATCCCTCCACTACTTTCTTTATAGAATTGCTATAAAGCAAGCATGCATGCATGCATGCATGAAATGATTGGATACCCTTGTGTTATTTCTCTCCTTCATTTTCTTGAGTTTCATAAAAATGGAATTTGATCTTCATTCCAACGAGTTCATGGTTGACGCAGAAAATGTGTCTTTGGATTGGTCATTTGCCAATGATTCGCTCTCCGATATAACTGAAATAGCCAGGTGCATGCATATTGTACTTATATTTCTACTTTCAGTTTTCTAAATTATCATTATCTGATCTAGCTAAAAATGTCTTGCATGTGTACAAGCATATATAATTTCTTCTCTGATATAGATAATAACTGATAACTCGATCACATGCAGTGCTGAAAGTCTGCTGGTACCATTACCAGATAGCATCGGACAGGTCAATTGTGAGGTCACGGAGTTCTGTCCCTTTGCAACTCCGCTTCCTGTTGAACATTTCTTCGTACCAAATTATTGGGTACCTTGGCACCATGTGACAGATGAAATATCTCCTACTGATACCAATAGTACCGGAACAGTATATTCAAATTTCTGCTCAGTACATGACCCTAATAACCAAATTCTTGAGACTTTTCCACTCAACCCTGTACCGATTTTGCCTGATGCCATGGATACTGGTAAATCTGCTAAGAATGAAGCAGTTTTCACTCAGGATATATGCTTAGGTGAAACAAACACCAATTTTGATCAGAAGGTAGTGAATCTGGCTGAAGAGACAGTTACGATGGAGAGGAGAGAAATAGGAAGGGCAAGACTGACGCATATAGGCTATAGCGAAATAAAACAGTACTTTTATATGCCGATTACTCAAGCAGCAAAGGAGATGAAGGTGGGACTTACAATCCTTAAGAAGAGATGCCGAGAACTCGGAATACCAAGGTGGCCTCACCGCAAAATGAAGAGCTTGAGGTCACTCATTCGCAATGTTCAGGTTAGTGTCTAATATTATAAATTTGATCATTAGTTATTCAAAATTCATTTATAATCTTATGTTTTGCTAATTTTAATTCTCCTGATTAAAACGAAAAACTCTGAAGGAACTTTTAGGATCATTTAGTTAGTTACAGAGGCTTTGAATTTACAGACATAAAACCGTCTTTTAAATTTTTTTATAAAATAGATCATGTAGCTGAGATCTATTTTTTTTCCCTTCCCAAAGATCATATTGTTTACATGGTTTCAAATTTTAATTAATAGCGCAGCAGGGAATCAGGCAAAGCTCAATTCATGTAACATAAATTTTGACGACTGTTTATGTTTTTAATCATATTTAACAATTTAATAGCATACAAAGTTTGGGCACTGTAACTATAAGCTTTTACTCGGTAATAACTTGAAATTGATCATTTATGCATCCCAGGAATTAGGAAAGAGTCCGACTGTTCGAGACATGACGAATGAACTGGAGGCGCTCGGAAGACTAATGGAAGAAAACCCAGAGACTCAATTAACTGAAAAAACAAAGAAACTGAGGCAAGCTTGCTTCAAGGCGAGTTACAAGAAAAGACGGAGTAAACTGATGTACTATCAACCGACGTTCTGATCAGCAATCAACTATGCCAGAAATCAATAATTTTTAGTAAACTAACTCAGTTAGAACTATATATAAGTTAAGTCTTAGTTTGCCATGATAAATATATATAAATGTTAAGTGAGAACAAGTGTGAAGTATGGACTACATGTTAGCATGCTTATAATTTGAATTCTGAACTGATATTTATTGGTGTCGATATTGTTTAAGTTTATCAGAATATATGAAGCTATTTTTTACATGGTATCAACACACACAAAAAAAAAAAAAAAAGAGTTCTCTAGCAGTGTGATAACCAATTCTCAAAAGAGAACACATGAACCTATGATACAAATACATGGTAGGATGATGCATGGTAAAACAACCAACCAATTAATGATAAGAAATACTTGTCTGAGTTATTCTTTCAAGTAATTAATACTGATTTGATCTTGGAACAAAGGTTGTGATCATGAGTCTTGCCTTATTTCCTCCATGAGACCACTTGTTTCAAATTTTCTCGGATGGTAGCCTGCAATTGATCATGAAATTAATTTAGACCATAGCTGATAAATAAATTTAGATGAAATGTCTCACTTTTTCTATTCCCCCTTGTAAATATCACACTCTTGTTCCTCAAAAAAGAAAAACAAAACATCACACTTTTGTACTCTCTTCTATTTTTTAATGGAAAAATAGTAGGCTATCGCCTAAAAATAAATAAATAATAATAATTTTAATAATAATGATAATAGAAAACAAAAATAATTAAACAAAAGAACTTGCTTAATTATCTACATACAAAGAATGGATTGTTTTTGTTATCATTTACTGAACTAAAATCAATGTGTATAAATATATGGGCTAACTCGGAATCATAGATACCTAATTAAGGTTCCCCAATATCATATTTAGAAAAACTTAAATTTTCCATTTTAGAACATTTGCAGATGGAGAAATGACATACCATAATTTCATAAATTAAGACTCTCTTCTTACATGGATAATTGACAGATGAAGATGAATTAATTAAAGTAATAAATAAGTAAATAAAACCATGAAAATGATAGAGTGTGCCATGTTGATTTAAACAGTAACCAACTATTCCTCAGAAATTAATTAACATGCTTACTACCTGGGTTTTAATTTGTGATATATGTATATATATATACACCTTCATGCCTCCAATATATCACTCTCCCTGCTTAATTAATTTCTTCTCTCATAACTATTTTGCCCCCACATTGTAAAGTAGATAATGATGATTGCTTTACAATTTATATATAGAGGTTGACAGAAAAACTAGAGAAAAAAATTGAAGAAATGCAACTTGTGTATATAGTCTCATTCATAACATGCATGTCTGGTATGAACTCCAGAGGGCAAGGAAACATTTTTCCTATAAACAGGTATTTAAAAAAAATTCTTATATAAAAAATAGTTAATTTGATACTACTATTAAATAATAAGTTTTCTATTTTATAAAAATAAAAAATATAACACTAATAACACATATAATACTAAATATGTAGTAAATTAAAATATATACAAAAAATTGAAAGGCGCACTAAAATTACACATATGATAAATGACCACAAAGCCTTAGAATTCACAAATCTGAAGAAGTGATCACTTGACAATGATTATTTTAACAATCCTGATAATGGGATTTTGAATAAATTCGAAAAAAATAAAAATAAAAAAGTTTATTGAAACTGTTTCAAATTTCATGTATAAACGTTATTTGATAGTCTGTAAAAGTCATTAAAAATTATACAATTGTATGGTCCCAATTTAATAGTCATTGATAAACTATTAATTAAATAATACTTAAATTGTATGAAATTTAAAACATAATTAATCTATAAGTTAAATAATATGTCTATCTAATTTTTTTCTTATTTTCTCAATAAATTATTTATGTTAAAATCATGTAGGATATAAAAATTTTCTATTTTTAGAGTTTTTTCAGTATTTGTTTCAAATTTTTTTTAAATTACCTATTCTAATATTCAAATATTCATTATTTTATTATTATATTAGAATCATCTTAAAAAATCTAAAAAAATAGTGACAAAACTCTAAAAATGAAAATTTTCGATATCCTATGAGATTTTGATATAAAGAATTTATTGAGCTACTCGGATTTATTATTTAGAGCCGTTTCGATGAGTTTTTAAGTTAAGTTCATCAAAAAATTTATTAAACTTAAACTCACCTTAATTTTACTCATATATATATATATATATATATATATATATATATATATATATATATATATATATATATATATATAAGCTGACAAACATAACAAGCCATTTGTGGTTGAGTTGTAACAAAACTAGTAATTAGGTTTCCTGTCTCTGTTGTCTCACCTGAAGTCACTAATAAACAAAAAAAAAATGTCATGTGTGACAATTTATTATATTAGATATGGCAAGGATGGGGTAGGGACACTACAGAGACTATTTATTTTTCAATTAGTCATTAATGCATGCTGCGTAGAAACAAAGATATGACTTATCTGCCAATGGAGCACCATTTCTCAATTCCTTTTGGATTTGGAAAATTCTTTGGATTTGACATTTTTGACTCCAACATCACCCCTTTTACATTTGAACTTACAGCTATATATAATGAGAGGTCAAGATTCAATCAATGCAAAAATAATCTTACCCTTCTAGATAAATTTTTACATTCTGCCTTTCTGCTGCTCTTAAGTCAACATGGTTAGGTTGATTTGTTGAAACAGTTTAATTAAGAGTGTGCACAGGAACTAGAGCATACTAGCTGTTAATTTATTTTATTGTGCGCTGACAAAAATCCATCTCTTTATTATTCATTTATCTATTTATTTTTTATTTATTAACGTTAATTATATATTTATTAATTAAAAATACATTAGTGTTAATTAATAAAATTTAATCATTTTATTTTTAATTAACAAATATATAATTGACATTTATTAATAAATAAGAGATAGACAAATTGATATTTATTGTTAATTCCTTATAGTTGGTACTTGGTACTGATTATAATAACTATTTTGCTGACACTAGTATTGATATATTATTACGTCACCAATTAAAAAAAATGAAATTAATTAACCTGACAGGCATACTGGTAAAAATTCAAGGAAAAATTAATTAAATCCTATTATCCATTGATCAAGAGAAATTAAGTGAGACCAAAATATGATTGGAAATTAAACATACCCAAAAATGGGAACTGTGATGAGGAGAAGAGATGCCAGTTAAACTCTTATTCCTGCTTAATGTTGGAGTTGTGATCTTCAATTCTTCTCCTAATTTCTTGATATGCACATTATTATTCTTCTTTCTTCTCCAAAACCAACCTTCTTTTTGCCTCTTTGCTTTCTTCTTCCCCTCTCTGTAGTAAGAGAACGAATGGCACGCCACGTGCACCCGGTTGGGACACGGCTTCGCAAGATCCGGCCCGTCAAGCACCGTCGTCGGAGAATCCAAATCGACATCCCCTTGCATGGCCTTCATCTTGGCCACCAGCCGAGGCGGCAGCTCTAAGCTCCGAACAGAGAGCGGGCCCGTGCCGTCAGTTGGAGTACCGGAGAAGGGCTTGAAAAGAGAGACATGTTCTTTGGGCTTACCGGGTATCTCTTCCCAGAGGAAAGGAACAGAACCCGGTCGTTGCGGCGGCGGTGTGGCAGAGCCTGGTGGGTCCCAGCGGAGAGAGGATGAGGTATGATGGAAGGAGAGCTTATGGTTCGCCATTGATCTGATTCTGTAGTTGAAAGCGTTTTTTTGCTGCTCTCAAGTCATACGCTACACATACACACATATATAGACAGCTATTCTCTGATGTTAAATTATGATTAAACTTGCCAAATTGAAAAAAATAATTTTAGCAATTAACACGTGGTAATGTCTGAAGGATAAGAATAGTAAATTATTAGTACTCTCACTTCCCACTGACACGTGGGACCCAGAAAATTAGACTAAAAAGATTTAATAATTCAAGACAAAAAAATATTCTTGGTATTATCTGTAATAATTCACTTGGGTGAACAAATTAACAAACAAAAAAGGAAAAAAAAAAAAAGGTAAATATATAGCTTTCAGTTACACGTGAGAAAAATATATGATGATGTATGGAGCAAAAAAATGAAATACAGCCAGATTATTACGCTTTCAGTTACATGTTTGCTTCCATCTTTATCACCAACCTCCGTCAGAAAATATAATAGATTCAATTAATCCTCAGTTTTCTCTTCTTTTTCTTCTTTCTTTATGTTCCCCTCTCCTTGTAAATTAATGTCTCAAAGGAATCTTTTTGTCTCATTCTTTTGTCTTGGTTTACCTCAGCTGAGCATGGCTTTTGGCTGTCAATTTTGGGATGGTGTTGGGGATCCCTATCAATCTTTTGGGTTTTGTATCAATGTCAAATTGGGTTTCTGAATACAGTATATTATTGCTCCTATTTATTTTGTTTGTTATTTGTTCTATTCCTAACTTCTCTAAGATTTATCAGCCAGAGGGACAGGAATTAACTAAAAAGGTTCAAAATTAAATTGTGCTGTTTATTTTAGTATGGTCCGAATAAACAAAAAAAATGAGTATTTTAGTTGACCAACAAAAATGCAGTGCATTAATATTTGCTAAAATATGTAATGTATATGTGAGAAAGAATATACTGAGAACAAACTTATTTTAGGAATTAGTGATTAACTTTTGAGCCCTCCAAATTTTTAATTTAGATAAAAAGCCCTTGTCCATCAAATTTATTGTTATGGAACTTTTGTAGGTACTTGAAAATTACTCTCTCAATTGTTAGTTTTACTTAATACCACTAAATATATGAAAATTGAGTAAAGCATGTAAAGTCATGTTCTTGAAAAAGCTAACAAATTAAACATCCATGTTATTATTGAATAAAGATTAAAGATAGCAAAAGCTTTGCATGTAAATCCAACCACACTAATGCAATATATGCCCATGTATTTTGGTGAAATCAGATATTGATTGTTAGTGACGTTGTCAAAATTAAAATTAAAAATTAAAATACAGGTAGAATGTAATTGTCAGTTTGCACCCTTTTCGTTTTGTCTTTTTGACAGTTAATTAGTTTTCATGCTTTTCTGAAGGCTCACACACACAAACTTGCTATTCAATTTTTGAAGGGGAAAAAAAATGAAATATGACAACATGGCTGATGGGTTTCTGTATTAACCCTTGCTAACAATAAAATTTTACTTCAAGAAAAGAGATTTCTGCTTAATTATGTAGTGAAATATTTCATATCTAATTAATTGATTTAATTAAAAGTTAGTGCATGCAATTGAGAGTCAACAGAATTCTGCATGAATGATGATACAGATCCTGGTGGATGCAATTATTAATTATGATAAATTGATAGCCCAACCTTTCTACTATTTACAATTTTACATATTTTTTTAATCTTCATTTTCTCATTGATTTTATTTGGTTTTAATTAATTGATGTAGGTTTCATGCATGGTTTGTATATATCTTACTGTTTTTAAAAAGCTATGTTACTGTTTAGTTGTTGTTAGTATATAATATATATCATATTTTATTATTGTACCTGTTTTTATCATCATCTGATGATGATGAAGCATATTCAGGTTCACAGTTCCAAAATATGTGACAATTGAGGGCCAATCTTGTAATCTGTGTTGAATTTATCAAGCAAATTCAAGTTGTGATCCTGAGTTTTTTTTCTAATTTTTAACAAATTAAGCTAGTTTTTAAATTTTCATTTGCATCAAATTAATTTTTAAACTTCTTCAAAAAAATTAAGTTCATTCTTTATTTTTTATTTTTCAACTTCTATTTCATGCTAAAAAAAAGTTAGTATCATCAGAACTATAAAATTTAGATTACTAACTATTTATCAAATTTATTAATAACACAACCAATATTTTATATATATCATATCTTACATATAAACAAAAACTATATTACTTAAAATTTCAGTACTTTTTCTTTTTTCTATTTTCCTTGTTTTATTCTTTCTTTCTTTCTTTTATTTGGGCCTATGCTAGGTTTTGGTATCAAGTAGATCATCAATTAGTTGGTACTACTCTCTGAACTGAACGTGCTAGCTAACTCTGTCACTGTATTATACTGTATACCAGTACAATTCCTGTACATGTGATCTCATTGTGTATTCTCAATTGATTAAAAGGTAGACAAATCTTTTAGAAGAAACTTGCATTTCTAGCTGTACCAACCGAAATTCCTAGTTGTGACGCAATTGCAACGATAGAATATAATAGAATTCTCATTCTTGATAAAATATATCGACATTCATACTATTTCCCAACAATTGATTGAAAATGCTCACGTCTGAGTGCATTAATTGATATTCAACTTCAAAGAGGATGCACGAATGAAGTTACCTAATTAAAATGTGCTCCTTTTTGCTTTTACTGTTTATACGAAAATGACTATTCAATATGCAGTAATTAATTGACAATACCAGACTCAAGGACTGTATTATCGCAGCAGTTAAAAAGTTACTAAACTACAGTTCCATTAGGTGGAAATCAATTGAGAACATATATATGTCAGAACTGAAAAAGAGTAGCATTCAGTTTGGAGAAATTATTTTGTTATTTCAAAAATGTTCATATCTAACATGTGTTTATATTTGAATTTACATGTTTTTATATTTGCTATGCAAATTGAGTATTCAATACTTTCTGTTTCTAAATAAAACTTTTAGAGTTTCTAAAAACAAAATATTAAAAAAAGTTTTACCATCAAGAACAAAAGTTTTCCGAAAAAGCATAAATTCATCTCATGTGCAGATTAAATGATAGAACTAATTAATTATCACCCCTCTTCAACTTATTGTCTATATGTGTTTATCTCAAATATTGAAATTAGAATAAAGATTAGATTGTATTAACAATAAATTTATTTGATAATCAATATAACTCACAAGACGCTTCTCAACGCATCTCTCTTCTACAAAAATATGTGCTTTTCAAATCAAAATGAACGGAACTTCGCAATCTAGTAAAGTTGGGTCATGTTTCTTTTTAAAATTGTGATTTGAGCCATGTTAAAAAGCCCAATATCATTCCTTTCAAAACTCAAATTTATACTTTTTGCTGGAGCAAGCTCGGATTTGAAAGTCTTCTTTCTCCTCAGGCTTGGCTAAAAGTAGAGGAGGCTCAAAATAGTTATTTGCTTTATTTCTCCATAAATCAAGCTATTTTCTTTTAGTGCAATTTGCAACATTTGCTTTTAATTCCTAGTGGTTGGCCATAGATATCAAAGCAGCAGCACAAGTCCTCTTCTGTTTACTCATTCAACCTTCTCTGTGAAGATCAAAACCTTCTTTAATTCATTCCTTCAAATCATTACATATGACCGAGGTTTACCGGGAAGATCATGAAGCCTCTGAAAAATGTTCTGCTTCACCATCCCTAATCGCGCAACCTCCCAAGACCCGTGGTCATCCCTGGAAATCTCCAATTTTTTGTATCATGTTCGTTATTTTACGCATGATAGTTATCTTTTAACTTCATGAGTTGTATCAACTCTTTGGCGATCAAGATTCCGCAATCAGTGCTAGATTGGATCTCTACATGGATGTAGAAAATACCCCAACACATGAGGGCAAGCTTTGTTTTATGTATGGATACATCAGTGCATCATATTTTGATATTATCTATATGAGGATTCATAAGACAAGACTTCAAAATGTATATAGTATAGCGGACAACTATCTGATGAACCAAACAATTTTTCCTCTGTGTGTACAGGCAGGAGAAAGAATAAGTTTTGCCGATGATGTTGTACAGAATAGACTGTTCAAGTATGGCAACACCGCATTCTCAATCTTCGTTAGAGAAATACTTAACGATACGGCAATCCTGGATGTGCACTTTGGTTTGGAGGTGTACATGACATTTGAGCCTAGACAATCATTTATCAAACTTGCATTAGGATTTGTGCGTGGTGGGTTGATACACAAGACATTGAAAACACAGAGCTCAGTGAAGCTTACTGGTAAAAAAGATCAGTCGTGCGGGATGGGCGGATCCCTTTGGATAAATGAACTGAGTGAAAATGTTCTTATCTGTTTCTTAAATAATTCCAAGTCTCCTCATGCTAAGACCAACGATCTTATCAACTCCAAACCGATCGATTAGGGGTGCTTTACTTTTTAATATTGTAGCAAAACTGGTGGGTATTGTAATATACTTCCTGTTCATGATTTCATTCTTGCTCTGAAAGGAAGCCAATGGCAAATTTATTGTTTTTTCTTGTAAAAAGAATAAATTGTTAGCTCCGTTCAAGAAAAAACCAATAAGGAAAAACAAGGAGACTTCAATTTAATTTGTGCGTCAATTCAACGAAGATATCTCCTTTCCCCTTCTTCATGTCTTGCAGATGGTTGCCGAGAGTACATATTAGCTCTGGATGCGCCACTTAGTTTGTTATTAATTGCTGATTTAATTTTCTGTGTTTAGTGCTGATTTTTCTATTCACATACCCATTTCATTGTTGGCTGTGAAGCCAAGCCAGCATCAGAATATGTTTATTGCTGATTTTTCTATGTACAGGCTTGTATTCTCGTTCCTTTTATTGTGTACAAAAAGTATATATAGCCATTTTTCCTTTTTTGTTTCCTTGATCATTCAGACACCTTTGAGATTACCTTAAAAAAATATGGTTAAACCTTCATAAAACCACATATAAAAGCATTCCCTACAAGCTGAAAATTTGGAGGCATGCATGACCCTCATCTTTTACTCAAAAAAAAAAGAAAAATGCACTCCTACAAGTGGTCAATGCATGATTTGCAATTAATTTACAGTTTTACGTGTTTAACTAATTTGTTTATTGTTAGTACAGTGTACTGAATAAATTATGGTACTTGCAACTATCAACTAGGAAAAGATGGAGCAATTACATCAGAACTTATCTATTAATTATTAAATTATCATCAAATTTACGCTCAAAACTTTACACCAAATACATTATTTGAAGTGACAAACTTAAACCATCTCAAATTATTAAAAGTATATATGTTAGTTCATCCCCTTTTTAACAAAAAATTCTCTATGCAAGTATTGAAATTGGGAAGAATCTCGAGAATCGAATCAAGTTGAGCCATGTTAAAGGCTCATACTTTATTCGGCCTTATATGACTTCTTTTGGAGCTCAATTTCATACTCCAAACGAGGGAACCCAAATTTGGAAAAGGACTTTTCCCATTCAAGCCCATTGTTAATTTCTCCTTGGCTAAAGATAGAGAAAAAATCAAATTAGTTATTTTCTTTTTTTTCTCCAACATCAAATTATTTTCATCGACACCGTATTATTTTCTTTTCTGATAATAGGTTATGTATATATATATTCATAACCTTTTAGAGTGCTGTGTTTTCTGAAAGTTCAAAGCAAAAGAAAGTAGTTTGAAAAAGTTGGAAATCTCATAAATGACTGAGGCTTACTCAAGAGGTCTCAAAAAATGTCTCATACCCCTGACAACACAACCTCCAAAAACCTGTCCGACAAGTCGACTCATCAGTACCGTAATTATTATACTATTCATGATATTCATCTTTTTAGTTTGTGCATGCTACCTACATGTGAAAGATACTGATGGCAGACTGGATAATCCTTCAGTTGTTTCAGAGTTGGCACTCTATTTGGATGTAAATAACACCCTGACAAGTGAGGGCAAGTTTTGTTTTACGGGTGGAGACGTAACTATATCATATGGAAAAATTGTAATAGCAGATGGTTCTCTGAAGAACTATTCAGATTTTCCCATTAGTTTACATGCAAGAGAAAGAATGACTTTCACAATTGATGCTGAGGAAAATAAACTTTTCAAGTCCGGCAGGTGCACATACTCGATTTTCCTCAAAGAAACATCTAATGATATGGCATCACTGGACACATCTCTAGATATTGATATAGTGGCTAAGACTACGGAATCGTTCATCAAACCAGCATTAGATTTCCTGCGTGGTGGTGATTCGATACTGAAGAAGTTCTCAGGGAGCTCAGAGTTGGTTGCGCGTAAAGAAGAGTCATGCAAGCTGTACGGATTCCTTCAGACAAATGAATTGACAGCTTCTGTTTTACTTTGTTTCTTAGATTATTCTGATACACTTATCAATGTTCGGAACAGCAAATCTTATCAACTCAGAACCAATCTGGAAAGAGAATTTTAAGGTTGATTTACTTGTAATTTTGTAGGAGCTAAATTGTAAAACTGGTGAGTGTAATATGCTGCTCTTTTTTTTCTCAAAAGGAAGTCAATGGCAGTTTGGTTAGCATAGTTTCTTTATCTGATGCTCATGCTTTTTATAGGAAATAATTAATGCAAATTGTGGACTTATATCTTGTTTGAAATTTTGTTGTGCGTGTATACAATGTTACCAATTTGACTTTACTTTTTTTATATTTTGTCGCATGCCTCGAGCTGACACCATTAAAAAGAATGAAAATAAACAGCAAAAACAGAGATTTTGCACTCGTTGATTCAAATTAGCTCCCTTCTTGTCTGGCAAATGATATATTTGCCTTGGCAAATGATATATTTGCCTTGGCAACTCGACGGATCCACAACTTATCTTGTTGTTGCTTATTTTGCTGTCTTTTGTGATTTTGTGCTGTGAACAAAGTTCTGAAAATCAATTTCCATGACAGTTCCAGTTTGCTTTTTCAAAAGGCATGCCTCATATACCAACATATACTGTGATCTTTTTTTTCAATTTTTGAATACATTTTGATTTTGTTTTAATTAATGGACTACTTAATTAAAGTCAAAGCGCCACCACGAGATCTGGATATTAATTTAAGGTGAGATCCTACCCGTTATCATCTTAAATTAACAACAATCAGAACAGAAGTATTGTCCTTCCCCAGAAAAATCCATTTATTGAAGGCTCATGCTCTCATCCAGCCCAATTGGTAACATGAGCATTTAAGTCCTCTGGGCTTTTAGCCTTGTTGGATTTTTCATTAGTTCTATAAGATTTGATCAATATGCTCCCTCTTTTAGTACAATAAACAAAAGTTGGAAGGTATAAACCATGGTTGGAAAATAGAAATTTATTATGTATATTTAAAGTAGAGTTTTAACTTGTCATTCCTATCTATTCTAAACTCACATTACCCCAAACAAAAATTTAAAATATCTATATATTCTCCTCTCCTTCAAAAAATTCACCTTTGCAAAATACCATCAGAAGCAAGTGTCCCCTCCAGGTCACCAATTATTCTGGCAATCCTCACCTCAAGCCCTCTTTGCACATCCTTAAAAAGGGATTTCACAATCTCTCCAAATTGGGCTAAATTAAGGCCCATTCTCTTATCCAGCCCAATATCACTCTTCTTCCCTGAAAAGCTTGAATTGATTTTGGATTGTATTTCTAGGAGCTTCTGACCTGTTGCCACCATGTACCTTTGCAACTGAAATGTTTCCTCCAAGAACTGTTCAAGCTTCTCAGTTTCATTGCTGCTCCTCCCTCTCTCTAGCTCACTTCTCCTTCCACCACGGTTAATTTCCTCCTGGTTTAAAATAGGTAAAGAAACAGTAGTTAATACAAAGTAGTATAACAAGTATACAAAAAAGAATGAAAGGAAAAACAAATGAACTAGAAAAAAAGTAAAGGTGTATAGAAATTACCAATCTTGAGCACAAATCATCAATCTTGCCTTCAAGAGACTGATACCTCTTGACTTGCTTGTTTACCAGCAACATGACTGATTCATAGCCTTTATTCTTTGGCCTAGCATCATCACATGTCTCATTACTAGATCCCTCATCTGCCAACTTCTTCGCAACTCGAACACTGGCTAATTTTTCAAGCACAACCAATTGTTGTTTCAGCCTTTTGATCTTGTAAGATACACCTAGAGCAAGGATATCATTATTCCAAGGCAAATCTTTTCGCGGAAGTGAAGCCATCTCAGTAACTGCTTCCGTGCATATAGTTTCTGGAAAACCAGTTCCTGGGTCCATAGCAACTTCCTTCTCTTCTTCAATCTCTGGTACTGACTGTCCATTCAAAGGTGATTCACTGAGGCATGTATCATTAGCAGTAGTAGGTGGCGAAATATTCTCTTCGTTACTTTCCTTGTACGTAATTTCGCTTCTTTTCTCTGAATCCGACTCTATCTCCTTTGTTGACTCAAAACTGGTACTGGCATGGCAAATAAGGTGCTCCTTCAGAGAGTCCAGTTCTTCACTTTTGTCTGACAACATTGCTTGTAGCGTGGCACTCTCCTCTCGGTAATGCTGGATGTTCCGGTTGAGGCCTTCTATTTGGCATTGGATGCGCTTTTTCTCAATTTCGGTGCTTAGAAGCCTCCATTTGTAGGATTCAAGCCTTTCATCCTTCAACCTCATTTGCTCTGTGAATGCTTCTATTTCTGCATTATGTTGCTTCTCTAGAATGCTCGCAAATTTCTCGGCCTCCATTTGGATCCAATCTTGCAGCTGGTGGAATTCTTCTGGTGCTATTTGATATTGAATGTCACACAATAAGATAATAAAGTGATTAAATGAAGCAAGTTTCTTCTTTTTGGTCTAAAATTATATATATGTTTTCAATGGAAACAGTGATCACAGGATATTGATGCCTAAAATTGAACTTTTCGATTTGCATGAGTAAATCATTTAATTAGCATATTTCTTTCACAGAAATAGAAAAAAAAGGAAAAATGTATAACCCTTGCAAAGGTTAAAACCATACCAGGCTTGTCATCATCGTAGCTCGGGTACCGGTCGACACATTCAACGCATGTCATGCTACTCTCCTCTATTCCCACCTCCAATTCCCGTTCCATCCTGCTTTCCGCCTCGAAATAATCCGCCAGATGTTGATTCTTGCGCTCGAAGCCTCGTCCCTCCATCTCCAGTTCTGTTATCGTGCTTTTACTCGAACAACCCCCGCCATCCCCATAAAACCTCGACGACCCCTTCAAACCCTTTCTACTACCATGCCTCTGAGTCTGCCACATTTTTTGCCACCTCTCTGCCTCTAACTCTGCTTGCTTCTTTCTAGCCTTTGCTACTTTAACCTCCTTTAACAGCATCTGTTTATCGGCCGTGTCAATCTTCAATTTTCTCAACATGGCGGTGAGGACTTTATCCTTTTGTTCGACATCCTTCTTCAACCTCACTACTTCAGATGAGAGCTCGTCTACCGTCACGGCAGCCTGTTCTAGCTCTCTCTTTGACACGTCAGCTTGCTTGACAGTGCGAGCAAGCTCAGCCTCAATCCTCCTCTGATTCGACATGAGCTCGACAAATGCTGTCTTGTGCTTCCATATTTCCGCCATGTGATCTTGATCCTCTTTCTGAGCCCTCTCTCTTAACTCACTCATTACTTGCTCGGCAAGCTTCAATTTCTCCTCGGCCTCTCGGCATTTTGTGATCTCTTGTTCCAAGGCCTGATCTTTAAACCCAATAGCTCGCTGTTCCTCCTCTAGCCTTCTTTTAACATCAGACATGGCTTCTTCATGCCTAGATTTCAGAGCAACCATTTCATTTATGAGGAGCTGGAGCTGGCGTTGAAGGCTCTTTTTCTCAGCAATCCATCTCTGCTCATGAGCCGCGAATATGCTGGCCACTTTTTCATTTGCTTTCGCATCCTCTGTGCGCCTCTTTCTAAGCTCTTCTACCTCCCTTTCTGATCTCTCCAGCCTTTCATGCAACTCATCTTCCCTATCCTGAGCTTTCACAAGAAGAAGTCCCAGGAGGTGGATTCTGCTTTGGTTCATGAACTCTGTCATGTGGGACCGCCGGCATTTGTCTAAAACAGGCCGGTTGGGTTTCGACGTGAGATGGAAGGCAAGCAAAGCACAGGAAACACGAAATTGCGTTGGATAGTTACTGTCACTTGCCTCCATTTTTAGCTCTAGATGAAGTACATGCGTAAGCCCAAAACCAAACGAAAAGTTTTGTAATTTGTAATATATAGAGGGGAGAAATGAACAGAGAAGAAAAGAAATGGAAAGTGAAATCAATTGCCTAGTGATTTGATGGTTGAGAATTGAGGCTTCTTGGTTGAGAAAAATCGAAGAAGAGCTAGCAGCTATTAGATCATGAGAACTAGTAGAGGAGATATGATGAAGGTTTGAGGAGGGATAATTAAGCAGAGAAAGTGGATATGATGGTGTTGGTAGAAAGCTTGACCAAAGAGCTTTCAAAGTGTCAAGTGCTCAGAAATACCCAATTATTGATTGATTTTGTGAGAGAGAGAGAGAGAGAAAGAGAGAGGAGAAAAATGGTTGGCGCAGCAGGAAGTTACTGACCCATAAATCAGGGAAGGGAAGAGAGGCATTCATTTACTAAACATAAAAATGGAGATATTTTTACGAAAGAGGATGTGAGAAAAAGAAAAAAAAGACAGAAAGTATGATGGGATCATTCATGTGTCAGAAAAAATAAAGAAAAGGTTAAAACTTTAAAAGATTTCACAACAGTGAGATGCTCACTTTTGTTGGAAAGTTGCTGAAATTTTGAATGCGGATCAGACAGTTACATATTTGTAAAGAGATGCGTGCTATGTTCCCTAAAAGATCAATAGAGAAATCATCAAACGGTTCAAGATGCGCATAGTGTGCGACTATGTTGTAGAGGATCCAGAAAGAAGTGGAGAACTGGAGGCAAATTCTTTGGGTTTCAGTGTATTTGTAACTGACCTGTTACCTGTCTGAAACAATTCTTTGACTGTGTTTTTTTCTCAGCAACATTTCAGGTACTTTGTTTTCTTAATGCTTCAAACTGGGGAGTGTGTAAATAAACACTGTGTATATATTTTTCACTATCATGTTCCTTAAGTGTAACTCAGTGACATGTTTATAATAATATATTTAATTGAGAATCAATTTTCAGTTTAATGATAAAGATAATGTTTTTTTTTATAAAAGGTTGTGAATTTGAAATCTAAATGAAAATTTCTATATAAATATTTAAAATTAGATGACTTACTTCATCTTTATCTAAAAAATTAATTTGTTTCACCTAAAAATATAATCTGTTTCATTTGTACATGTTCTGATTTTTATCTCAGTGTGCATTAAATTAAAACCAATTTGCAAGCTAATTTTTTTTTTTAAAAAACAGAACCAATAATTGAGTGCAGAAACAAATCTTCCTCTGGCAGAATATGGGTCCCAGCTCAAAAATAGTTCCATTAAATAAACAAACAATCAACTCTGCCTTTTGACCTGTCATAAAAATGGCCCAGTTAATTAGATTGCTTTCACATAAAGTGAACTGTTGCTGCACAAAACTTTACTGCTTAAAAAGTTTCAAGGAATCTTTTCCATAGCCCATTAATAACTTTAATTATAACACATTATGCTAAATCACCTTTTATTTCCATCTCTTTAGTTTTATGTACTTGAGGGATTTGTCATTTTTTTTTCTTTAATTTTGGTACCGTTTCTCAAGGATAATTCAATCTAATATTTGGTCAAAATAATTCAAAAAAGTATAAGAAAGTAGCTACCAAACCTTTTTTTATCTTTAGTACTATGGTTCTTTTAAAAAAAAAATTTAGTACTATGGTTGTACCTCACCAAGCATATCTTGGTGCTATGGATGAAAACAAAGTTTTTCAAAAAAAAAAATTTTAAATAATGAACTCATGAGATCAAATTAAAAATTAAGAAAATTCAGGTGAAATGACTGAAATTACATTGCAATGGCAAAAAAAAAAAAGTAATTAAGAAGGGGACCCGGAAGTAAATTTGACTCAACAACATATAATTAATAAGAAAAGAAGACAAAAAAGTATGGAGTTTGGTTACGAAAAGGTTCATAATTATAACAATAATAGGAGTTTCACATATGGGATATGGAGACAGTTCCTTTTTTGGTTTTTAATAAATGAAATGAAGTGACATACTTGGATTCTCCTCTTGATTTCAAGTGCATTCTTTTAACTTGTTGTGCTTGGGATGTTTCAGAAACATTTTTTATAGTATATTAATTCTTTGGTTATCAGAAAAAATATAATAATAATCTCAAGCTAAAAAAAAACCCAAAATAGTTTTAGCAATAATTTTTCAATTGACATGCTATATAATTAACTTCATGAAGGAAAACAAAATCAAAAATAAAATATCCCTATTGGAATCTCCTCAGTTGCACGGACATAACCTAATTAATTACCCCAAACTCAGAAAAAGAATAAAAAAACTCTAACTGAAATAATAAAAAAAACACACAAACATTTAATGACTACACTAATTGTCTCCTCAACTACTGCATCCCTCTCTAGCCTACATACAATTCAATCACCAATAATAACACATCCATGTACAATTACTCTGTCTCTAATAAATATGAGATTAATTGAGATGTTGTCAGTTCCAATTTTAATCTCTTGACAATGACTCCACTCAGTTCCATAAATTGAGGCTTACAAAATGGATTGTGTCTCTCTAATGCGCTTCACATCTCTTGGACCTGTAAAGTTGAGATGTGCCTTTAAAAAGCTCTCCAATCAGACCCCAGTCTACCAACCAATCCCATGTTAATGTCAATTAACTTAGATTGACACAATTTTTACTTAATTAGTATTCAAGTTTTTGAAAATTCACTTTTGATCCCTGCTTGAGATGAGAAAATAGTTTTTTGTTTTACATACTCTGTTATGAAAGTTTTATTTATAGAATAATAAAGATGTAGAGGGATCTGATGCATTTATTTTGTGTGTTTTTATTATGCATATAGTTTTGAAGGTCTGATTACTTAATATCTAAAAATCAATACAATTGAATAGTTAGATTTGATCTATAATGCTTTAGTAAATAATGATCACGAGTTTATAAATATTTACTGATGTGAAATTATGTACAGTTTTCAGTGCTCCTGACTATCAAAAGCGAGAATCATGTAACTTTACTGCGTTTAAGTCTTCACAACAAAAATAGAGGGGGAAAAAAAAGGTTTAATCAAACCAAGTTATTAAAGCTAAATTCATTGAGGGTACCTTCTATCCAATTTTTTTCTTCCCCCAGAGAAAGATGATTAATTTTGCAAATAAAATAAAATGAAGGGACAGAAAGAAAAAAGAGTGGAATAACATGACATGAAGGAAGGAGGAGCAATAATGAAGAAAATCTTTAGAATATTGTAGCTTTGCACGGGTCACAATTTTTCTATTTCTTGATTTGAGGCATGGGATGATAGTCGAAGCAGCCACAGCTGTAGTTGGTTTGGAAAACTGGGACTTGCACATGCTCAGCAATCCCTAAATTTATCCATGCTTCAAATTCTAATATTAATCCATCCCTCCTCTCGCCAATCGAAAACGACCAATAATTGTATTGCTCTCTCTTCATAAATTAGAATTTAGAACAATGAGCTTGATCCCCCATTTCATTTCAAAATACTCTTGTACTCTTTGTGTGTGTGTGTGTGTGTGTGTGTATTTATGTTTCCATTGTTAGGGGTTAATTAATTTCTTTGTAAGCTCTTGTATTAAGTAAGCGCTTTAAAGTAATTTGGTAATTTGTAATGCTCAAAGTTACACTTTGGTGTAATTAATTAATATGATCTGATGTTACATCAGCAATCAACTCCATGTGAGAATGGCACCAACCTTTTCGGCCAGTATTGCATAATGCTTCATTTTATTTTGGTCGTTGTGAGCACAAAAACTAAATCCAAAACGTGATGGCCACAAAAGTTTGATTTCTCATAATAAAGAGATTAAATAAACCATCCAAATTAAAAGAGCACTGATGTCAAGTCATGCATGTACCTTAGGAGACATGGCTTGAGTTTAGTCTAATCAACTAAACTAAACTAGCTTACTACTTTTACTTAATTTGTAAAAGAGGGACCTAATTGAGGCTACTTTGTTTGGCACAAAACCACAAATCTTAGTTCCATCATCATCATTACATTTAGATGCATCCCTCGTGTCACAACATTAATAGTTCCATGTGTGTGTGGTTAAAGACTTAAAAGTCGATCGAATAAATTATGAAGATAAGATTTTTTTTTTTTTTGGTTCTAGAAAATGATGCAAATAATTCATGTTTCCAAAAGGATGTACGAGATTTGGTTTTGAAGAGGTTTAGGTGGGGCTTTGGAACCGTTGTTGGAGGACATTCTCCTCCGCTAGGTTTGAGAATTAATTATCAAAAGAAGATATCATTGCTTACAAGATAAAATTAAATCCTATATTAGATTAGTCATTTCGAGTGAATTTTATAAATTATGGTTTTTACCCACATAATATAAGGCTACCAGAGCATAGAAATATGAAGCCTATATGCAATCAGGCACCTAGACAACTACTAGATGTCTGATGAATCTCGGCCGTTAATTTGCAATGAGATTCGTGCTGACATCGATCACAAGATATACACTGTGATTTACCAAGTAGTGGTCAGATACATGGAATGTAGAAATAGAAATATGAATAAGGTTAGAGAGGTTAGAAAAAAAAAAGAGTATGCTAAGCTAGATACCCTAGTACCATAGTAAATTTTGGCATGTTGCCTAATAAACAAAGAACAATTGGAGGGAAATTGACAAATCAAATGGATGCAACTTAATTCAAAACTGTGCACATCCGACCTAATAAAGAAGGCTTTATTAGCTATCAGAAATGTTACTGCTATAATGTACACAAAAATTCACTCAATTAAAATAAAAAAAATACAACTAGACAGTGAGGTACCTCTTGAAGCAAACTTCCTGAGTTGTCAGTACAGACAACAGTAACAAAAAAACAATGCAAAAATTCAGTGTCTACTTTGAGTTTGGTTGATACTGAGACCAACCTGGCCCGGAGAAATTAGTCAGGACATCTTTCCTGTTGGGTTACCTGGGTAGTCAAAGTTATCACAAAAAGAACAAAAAAAAAAAAACAATACGTCTATAATATCCTCACCGCCCAGTCAGGTTTGGCCCACAGGTGTCTTGCATCAGGCCAAGGCAGCCTGGGTCAAGTAAGAACTGACACCTCAAACAATCTACCGTCAAGTTAGAAATTACCACAACAACATATATTTATCCTCTTTTAAGTTAACCAGCCTTTTAGCAATACTAGATTTGATCAGCATGCTTCATCTATCTGGGATACTAAACTACAATTAACTTTTCCTTTTTCTATGCCAAATGACAGGATTTTAGTTGAATCCAACATTTTTTCTTTTTATACGAGGAACTGTCTATAAAGCAATTATTTAAAAGATAGAATTAAGCTGACAGTTCTTCTGCCTGCCATAAAGACTCAGTATTTGAATAAATTAAACCAACCAGGCAAAAAGGAACATATACAAACTATTTAGAAAATCAAATATTCACTGCAAAAAGCACAATGTATCCAAGAGAACGAAAACTCTTACAATTTTGGGAGCCATATAACAAAGAAAAGGAAAGAAAAACCCCTCAAATTACGGTAACTTTCTGCCTCTCCTTCTTGTCCTTCTTCTCCTCCCTCAGCTTTTCAACTTTGAGAACAGAATGCCTGATTACACTGAAATCTGTGCGCAATTGGTTGTCCAGGACACCAATCGACTCTGGCTTGGTGAAGAAAGTGAAAAGAAGGTAGACACCGTCACCATACGTGTCTTTTGTACCATCCCTGTTGACTTTCTGAACGCTGTATGAAAGGGGTGCGACTCCTCTGTTGAAAACCTCCACATACATTGCTCCTCCTGCTACTAGAATCTGAAACATGCCACACGCACGCACACAAGTAAATCCGATTAAGTTTTATGTGTGCAGATACAAGCACCCATCCAGCACATACGGTCATTTCATTGAATGTACACACTCATGTTGAGAACATTTCAGCTCAAGAAGCGTATGCACAGCATCAAGTAATAAAGCTAAACATTGAAACAGATAATAAGATTTAAGCAATAACAAGTATTTTAAAATAGCATTCAAGGCTTCATTAAAACCATGTATTATCATGTCAAGGTATACATTCCAGACACAATTCAATCCTTTTACCAGCAGGTCTCACTGCCTGGTTTTTCACCAGTAAACCAAGAATACCCTTACCGGTAAATACCCGGGACAGAAACTGGTATCGACCAGTCTAGATGACCTACAGCGCCCTGTATCATGTTACCAAAACCTAACCCTCAGTTTATGCTTGCTTACCCCCCCCCCCCCCACCCTTACCGGTAAATACCCGGGACAGAAACTGGTATCGACCAGTCTAGATGACCTACAGCGCCCTGTATCATGTTACCAAAACCTAACCCTCAGTTTATGCTTGCTTACCCCCCCCCCCCCCACCCTTACCGGTAAATACCCGGGACAGAAACTGGTATCGACCAGTCTAGATGACCTACAGCGCCCTGTATCATGTTACCAAAACCTAACCCTCAGTTTATGCTTGCTTACCCCCCCCCCCCCCACCCCCCAACCCCTAAATAAGTCCTCAGTAAATGTTTGCTTAACACCCCCCCCCAATCCCTAAATAAGTCCTCAGTTTATGCTTGCTTAATCCCCCATCCCCCCCGCCCCATAACCCCTAAATAAGTCCACTTAATTTACTTTAATGACTGATGGAGTGGCATGTTGAGAAAAGAAAAATAATAAATTACCTCTTCATATTGCTGGATAAAAGCGACGCGCTTCTCCTCTGAGATATCTGGCCTGAGAACCACAATGCACTCATAGCGGCGGCATCCCGGGGGACAAGGCGGCTCTTCTTTGTCTTCCAGCAGCGTCGTCGTGACTGGTGCATCAGGCGCTGAGATGCCGAGGCCGAAACCCTCCTCCTCACCAACAGAATCCCCGTCGTAGTCGTAGTCGTAGTCACCCTCGAAATACGAGCCGGAGAAACCGAGGCTCGCCTTCACGCCAGTGGCGGAGCGGTTTTTGATCGACGGGGTTTTGACGAGGCGCGAAATGCTCTTGATAGAGAAATTCGCATGGGGTTGGAGCTGAGGTCTCGCGCGTGAGAGGTGGCGAGAGGCGGTGGTGAAGGAAGAAGAGAGGGTTAGAGAAGCCATGTTCGCTCCTATCTGTTGTTACCTCTCAACAGTTGCGAGGTAATCGAAGAAGAGGATAAGGGGTTGAGGCTCCTACTAGTGCATACGGTAGCCTGTTCTCGCGGATCAATGGTTGTGCATAAAAAAAATGCAATTTTATATGGGCTGGAGGCCTAGTATTAGTTTTTCTCACGCTGGCTCAATTCAGTTAATTAAAGCTTGGGTTACACTTTATGGGCTTTACCGGGTTCGGATCAGAGAGTCTGATCCAAGACCGAAAGTATACAACGCGACCATGGCACCGTGCTTTCTAGACCATGGCACCTGCGCGCTTCCAAGTGGTGGAGATTGGTAACAAAAACCAACTTTCGTTACAGTTTCTATCAGCGACAAACGCATCTAGGGTTTTTGTTCGGAGAAGGAAGCGATGGTGGAAGGGAATATGGAGGAGCTGCCTCTGCCCGTTTTGTTTGAGAAGGCGCGACAGATCCATTCTACCGCCTCCGAATCCTCCGTCGATCAGGTTCTTCTTCCTATCATTTCTTTTTTTTTTCCTCCTATTGTTGTTTAATTTCAGTTCTATTGGTTTAAATTTAGGATATATATGTGTGCCTTGTGCGCTTCAAAGAAGGGAAATTTGATGATGGATTATAGATGTTTTTTGTTTTGTTTTATATTGAATAGGATACTGTGAGGAAGGGAATTGAGCTCCTGAAGCGATGCGATGAAATGGTTAGTAAGCTGGGACTTTTCTCTTCTAATGAAAACAAGGATGATGTCAACACTTCTAATCTCAAGTATCTCCTTGTAAGATTAATTTTTCTCTGCATCTTATTATTTGTTACTCTCTGTCTTCTGGTTATGATAGCATGTAATGGATTTAACATTTTGTGTGTTCAGGTTCCATTCTATCTTGGAGAATTGACTGAGAAGGTTGCACAAGAGGACAGGATTCCGATCCTCAAGGCATCTCAAGATCACTTGAAGGTTAATCTTAACTCGTTTGCAATCAAAAGTTAGTAATCTCAATTTTGAGCACACATTTTGATTGTCTGGTTTGGTTATGCAGGAATTTGTTTCCATATGCGAGGCACTTGAGCTTGTACCAGAAGACGAACTAGAAGCTTCTAGACAAGAAGCTTCTGATACCTATGCTACCCGTAGAGCTAAAAAGGTTTGTTATTTCTTACTTTATGTACTACTTTCTAGTCATTCCCATATTTTCATGAATTCATTTAAGGAGGAAAAAAGGGCAAAGTGAAAGTAAGTGACAGAAATGATGGAGCTCCTTTACATGTGCAATTTTTTTGCTCTAACAGATTGCTAGATTTAGGAGGCAAAAGGTGGCAGAGGCAAAGCTACAAGAGATAAAAGAGAGAAAGGAGAGAAGGGGACGCTCCCTCAGGGCCGCTGCCTTGTCTACCCCTGTAGATGTTGGTGAGGACGATTTACTTGATGATGATGGAGAGGAAGAGCGTGAGGTTAGCTTCAATTATCTTTTCATTTTTCAAATTATGAAAATTCCTTTCTTTCAAATTATGAAATTTGCTGTTTTTTGACCTGATGGGTCTATATTTGAAGCCAGAATTGTCTTTTGTCAGTTAGAATTTAGAGCTACCGCCTATGACTTGCCTATAGGCAGATCTTACCCATCTCATTGTTCTATCTGAAAAGGTTTTTGGATATGTTTAATGGGAACGGATATATTGACAACCATGACTACCAACGAGTTAGTCTCAAAAATAAAAATTTAGCTTGATGATATGTTCTCCATAGTTTAGATAGGTTGTATCTGATTTGTTGCAATGAGAGAGCAGTTTAGTTACTAATCTAGTTTATAAAACTGCATTATTGGATTTCTCAAACCACCCAATGGATGACCAATGAGGACACAAATTTGATTTACAGAATGACACATCTACAATTTTAGTTTGTACCACCATCTTGTCTGTTGCCTTGGTTGTCAAATAAGCTTTCCATCAGTATAACCTATCCCATTGTTTAATTGACTGGATGCTCTAACTGGATACTTTGTTTAATATTGCAGGCATGGCTAAGTACAATCTCCCTGGCACTCTGTAAGGTTTGTCAGATCCTTCTTATGCTTGTTAAGCTGAATTTATCAATTCCTCTCTCAGGATCTGAGTCTGATACAAAACTTTGGCTTCTGATGCAGGCTTTCGATCTTCTAGAAATGCTAAAGAAAGAAGAAGAAATTCTGCTTGCTGTGAAGGAAAGACAGTCTAAGGTACTTGCATGTAGTTTTCTGTTAAACTAAAGATTTTTTTTTATTATTTAATTTGTAAAAGCATAATGTTAATACAGTAAGAATCTTATATTAGCCTTTATAGTCAGGAAGTTAACTAAGGCAGGTCAGAGCCACCTAACCCTATGTTGATTCCATATGAGTTGTGTATACATTGTCTAGAGCTGTGTCCTTTGTATATTTGGATCAGTATTGGGTCCATGCAGCTAGTAGTTTGGTTCCAATTCCATCTTCTGTAACTCGAGCTTTTTCAAGCTGCTCATTGATGTTTTACGTAATTTTTGCCCATTACATGATGTACCGCACATTTGTATTAGATCCATATTTACTGGTACACATTAAGTTACATATCATGCCAGTCCATTAACTTTTTTAAACC
Organism: x Bolboschoenoplectus mariqueter; assembly: GCA_037678475.1. Classification (NCBI taxonomy): domain Eukaryota; kingdom Viridiplantae; phylum Streptophyta; class Magnoliopsida; order Poales; family Cyperaceae; genus x Bolboschoenoplectus; species x Bolboschoenoplectus mariqueter. The sequence goes on along the minus strand of CM075258.1, from coordinate 207,507 downwards.
TAGAACAGTATTCCAAAATTGGCAGGTTTGGGCTTTTCGACTGTGTCACTTTTAGGTTTTAAATTTATTTGAAATTTCTTTTTGCTCATGAATTATTTTATTACCCAAGAAAATAATGTTCCTCAATTATCTGCTAATGTTGGAATCAGTGATCTGTGGATCTTGAATAAGAATATGAAGAAGCTTCAGAAATTACATTTTTGTGGGGTAGGGTTGGTATCTGAGTGTTTATAGTTGGGATGGGTTCTGCATGCCAGTATTATATTCTAGGATTCAAGAACCAGTACCAGCACATTTTATTTTTGTCAGTTTATTTGTACTTCCAATAGTCATGAGCTGGATAGATAGGTCGACTTCTCAAACCTAAGAAAAAGGATGCAATGAAGGAAATAAAACTGTCTGGTATTCATCGTTTTCCTCATAATGTGTAAAAATAAACATGTGTAACAAAACAAAACTATAAACAGGATGGTGAGGAAGAGTTTGCACGTGAAGTGCTAGATGAACGAGCAAAAAAAGCAGAAACATGGCACCGCAATGCAGCCACCAGGGCTCCCCTTTCTAAACCAGTGGAGCCCATAACCTGTGCAACTTTCGCTCAAGATGTGATTGAAGGGCGAGCTAGTGTTTCTCAAGCTGGTGACCACAAGCATCACCATCAACCCCTTATTTTTGGACCTGCTAGCCTAGTGGGCCGCCAAATTACAAGCGAAAGGGAAAGGATTGCGGCTCAGGTTTTCCAACCTGGATACAGGTCAGTCTCTCTCTCTCTCTCTCTCTCTCTCTCTCTCAAATGGATTACCTGATGAAATTCAGAAAACTGGAATAGAGTCAAATTTATAATTAATGATTTGTTGTTGTCATTTTAGTTTGTATCTATGTGTTCATTTAAATCATGATGGTAACTGATCAGGCTACAATTTACTTTATGACTGATTTAGGTTTATAAATAATAATATATTTACTATGTAATTAATTTGCTTTTGATACTATAGGCTGCCGACCATGAGCATTGAGGAAGCAGGGTTGCGTGAAATGGAGATTATGAACAAATGGCAGGAGAGGAACACCGAGCTCATGAAAGAGGCCAACTCATCGTGGCACCAGGATGGTCCCCGCACGGCAGAAGAGGAAGAGGATGCTGAAGAGGCCAAGGCCAGAGCTTTTGATGACTGGAAGGATGATAACCCTCGTGGGGCCGGCAATAAGAAGCTCACTCCTTGTGGTTAGTTATGCTAATTAGACTATTATTTTTGTTTGTATTATGAGAGGTACTGGTGTGTGCTACAGATTATACATATTCGTTTCGGGAATATGGGTTCTTGTATCTTAGTTAGTTGGTATATGTCTGTAACAATAAATGAAGCACGATGGTGTATTTAACATATGTTGTAGTGATTATTATATGTTATTAGGCATTACTAAATCTGTGTTCCTATAGGACTACACTACCAGCTACTTGGCTTTTTATTTTGTTTGTGTTATTTTCTTGCTACAATGAAAATATTGCTTTGTTGAGTTTTCTGTTGTGTTCTTATAGTTCTGAGCTTGTGATGTTTCATGTCAGAGGGCAATGAAATCTATAAAAGATTCATGTAGGGTTTCACTTGCATGTCAAAATCATGTGAAAGATTTGAAATTTGAGATTTTGGATCTTGTTTTGTCTCTGTTAGATAAAAGCGACACTTGAACTTTAGGATCTTTGTTTCATTGTGCTTTTGGTCTTTGATTTAACATCGGACAAAAATAGTTCAGGTAGGTCTTGTACTCAGTTATTAGTTTTTCTGTCTTCATGTATGCTTTGCTACTATCACCAGAAAGCATTCTTAATTCGATACAAAGCCATAAACCTCGTTGTTGAAATTGAAGTCTAAAACCCACATTCGCTTTCCTCAAATGAAAATCAAGTACCCCGTGAAATTACAGTTTTGAGCTTGTATGTGCTCAAATGAAAAATAAATAACCAAGGGTACATATGTGAGCAAACATTGATCATGGGTACTTGTATCTCTCTTTATTCTCTGTATACATGAGGATGCCTTCCTGGATGGGTGCAACTATTCTTATTTAAGAAAATTGATCCTCATCTCATACTTAATTTTCAATTGTTTTTTAATTACAAACCTTTCAGAGTGCGTGCAGCTTTTTTCGTCTTTGCAAGTTGTAACTTTCTGAGACAAAATTTGTCCTCTTTAGTTTCGGAGATTCAGGAAAATGTTAACAAAATTTTCTCAGATTCGGAGAGTTGATAAACAAAAAGTTGCATGGTCGACCATTTGGTAAAACATACTACCAAACTGAGATTATTTTGAGCTGCTTACAATAATAATTGCCTACTGCCCAATATAAATCAACAAATTTATTCATTTACTGATGGAAAAAGATCAGCACGAAGAGCATGCAGTCTCTAACAGTAAACTACTTGACCGATCGTCAACAAAACAAATTTCTTCCGTTACATTCTGATGGATTTGAGCAACACTTCAGCAATTTTCTGTACGTTTATGTAACAGAGTACTGTCAAGAATTTAGCATGAGTAAGAACAAGCACAGGTGACAAAGCTTTGGCAAGTTCCAAAAGCTCCTTCATGTACTCCACCACAGATAATTTCGCAATTCTTGTTCTGACATCCCGGATATCTGATCTATGTGTACAAATCTCCATGCTATCGAGTTTTTGTATGTTATCAGATCTGGTACCAGAACTACCTGTCAATAAGTTTACAGTATAATCAGTTACTTATCAACAAAGCACCAAGCATGCAATCAACAAAAAAGAAGCCCAAGACATTTTATTCTCATCATCTAATTAAACTTATGATGAAAATGCAAAGGAATATCAATATAGGTATGATCTATGTGAGGGTTGCTTGCCCATGAATATCACAAGAAACACTAGTAGCAAAACCCAATGTTCCTTCATGCTTGAAAAAAAAAAAATGGAAACCTAATTTAGATCTTGTTTCTTCTTAAAAATGCTGGATAAATTGAGGTTGCAAGGACAAAGGAGCTTGTAATGTTATATAGGCCATGCTTATAAGTATAAGCTGAAAGGTTTCATGTCTCCAAGTATAAGAATAAGTTTTACAAAATTAATTTTTATAATCATGCTTGTATTTATGACATGGTTTTCCTATAATTGTTCTTCAATATCATCATCTTTTACTAGATAATTAAATAGATATTATGGTTTATTTTTCTTTCATTTTAGCTTATTTTATATTGACAGTCTTGAAAATTGGCATCACATTTACTGAAATAAAAAAAAATATAAATACAAATATGTTGTTTATAAGTTAGATATTTGTTTATCAAATTTGTGTAATTTAAAAATTAATTGGTCATTCATCAAACAACTTGCACATTTGAAAAATTAAATTTTATTGGCATTTGATTGATGATAGCTCGAATAATTCTCAAGTTGTACAGAATTTAGTGCATAATACATCTAAATTCAAAAGAAGGCATGCTATTTCAATTTGTCATTTGGATGAATTTCAGTGGTTTTGTTGAACAACTATACATTTTATTATAAAATATTCAAAAAGGAAAAATAGAGAAAATATATGTTGAGTACATGAAATTATGGTTGTTGCGCATTTGTTTTCCTAAAAACTGGAGTTACATAAGAAAGCAAATGTGATACAATTAATTATACAAATCAATCCGTCAATGTTTAATGTAGTAGTTAAGAATCACGTTACAGATCCAAAAACCTCTGCCATTTCATTTTTGTATTATTTTCTTACAAACTTCTTTAAATGGTCTTTGTTTTGTTTCGTCTTTTGTTTGATTCAACCATATATAAGAGTAAGCAATACAATTTCATATTTGATCAAAATAAAAAGGCCCAAATTTTGATTATTAGAATTAACATTATCAGCCCAAAAAAAAACAAAACCCATTAAAGTTTACAACTTTGTAATGCCAATAAAGCAAAGGGAAATAATGGTGGAGGTGTTATAAGTGGAAGAGACCTCCTCCGTACGATGAAATACGAACGGACAGGATAAGGCCACGTCAGCAGATGCATGCGCTGTTATCCCTCGTTTCCTCCTAAATTTGGTTTTTTTTTCTGTTTCACATCTTGTGTGGAAATTCGTGTAGCTTTCCATTTGATAAATCCCTTGCATTGTTTTTGAGCCCCCACGCTTGTTTGTTAGAAGAGAGTTTAAATAAATGTTTTTACTTTTCGTAATGAATTGTGAAAGAAAATTTAAATTAAATTTAAATTAGGAATCAGGTATCTGTAATTATTCATATTGAAATTTTAGTCTGTTTGAATAGACATGTATTCGTGTTGAATCATGCGGAGTACATCAAATAATTTGAAATTTTTTAATGATTTAAATTTAATAAGTATTGAAGTATCATCAAATAATACTAAAATTTTAGCTACCAATTTGTTCATACACATATATATAAACTTATATTTCTTTAAATTCAAACTTATGATTTGAAAAAAAAAATTACTCATGTTATTAGATAGTTTCATTGTATAGAAACTAAATCTCGTGAGAAAAATACTCTCTTATTTCGTTGTTAATAGTTTTGTTTTTCTTTTTACCTTTTTTTTGTGTTGGTGTTTGTACACAATGACAATATTTCAAACATCATTTTATCTTTTTTTATCTCTTTTTTTTGCTGCTACAATTATAAATAAATAATTTAAGTACTTTGATGATTTCGATCCATAAAAGTGACACACTCAATGCACGCAAAGTTATTGTTCGATGACTAGATTATTTATGTTAAATATCAATTGTTTTCGATCCAATTAAGAAGTTCAAGAGAAGGGATATTAATATAAATATTAATATTAATATTAATATAATTAATGGTTTAAAGTTTGACTTTAGATGAAACTTATTTGAATCTAAGTATTTTTTGGTTTCTGTTAAGTTGTCATGTCTCTCATTTTTTTTTTCTCTTCTTCAATCTAGTTACTCAAATCTCAGATAAATCTCTATATTTTATGATTGCTACATCTCATTGCCAACAATCAATTGGAGCTTCTTCTTCTTTTTTTAATTAGTAAAATCAATCATGAATTCATTTTCAAAATACTTTCTTTTGTAGTTGTACACTGAATCATGAAGAAATCATTCGAGGAATTAAATAATATGTTGGTGTGTATATATATTTAGTACAAAATGACAAAAATGATAAGAATTTTGTATTTATATTTCCAAAATAATTTTTTCTCTAATTTTCCTCTATTAGTAAAAATTGATAAATACCAATCAACTTTCTCCTATAGGCAAAAATAGATTTTATGTTATTATTCAATCTAATAACATTTTTGACATGGAATAAAGAAAGCTATTGCTAAACAATGTTATCATATCCTTGAACATGAAACCATTTATTATGGGGAGGGACGAGGGAGTCGATCAGTGGACCCAACCAATTAAGCGCCATGGTCCGGTCCGGTCGGTCTAAACCGGGCAGGGACCATGCGAACCCATAAACTCGACACGTTTTCGGCGGGCCCCACACACATTTTGCTCTCGTAGTCTCATCTCACGAGAGAGCGACGAACATATAACGACAAGCAAGTACAAGAATCAAGAATGGACGGTCTGGATCTAATAACAATAATAACAATAATAACAATAATAACAATAATAACAATAATAACAATAATAATAACAATAATAACAATAATAATAACAACAATAATAATAATACTGACACGACGCGGCGCTCGTTGTTTGTTGCAGATACAGAGTCGTTATCATCTAGAGAGAAAGGGGACCCCACCACCACCACACCCGTTGGCTGTTGCGCGCCATTACATCATCAGGGACACGTGTACGGCTGTTAGCTTCCCAGCTGTTAAGTGCGCCTTTCTTTCCAGCTGTCCTAGTCCGAGTCTGAGCCCATTACGTGGCGACCAAGTCAAGGTGCAGGTGCGCGTCGCTCGTTAGTTTCACCTATTAGTTATTACTATTTACTAACCATTCGTTTATTTTAAATTAAGATAATTTCCTGCGCGCTCGGTGCTCCCAAAAGGCTTTTGGTTATCTTAAACCCCCCACAAAATCTTCTAGCACTCGACTTATCTGGTTGAATTTAATGAAAAGTAAATGTCGCTTTTTTATCTATTTATCAGACATATGTTTCTCCTTCCAGGGACTCGATGAACAATTTTACAGAGATTTTTAGTTGGTTTTTGGAAAAGGGGAAGTGGTATTTTTCTCTCGTGAAAAGTATCTAACAACTAACATTCAGAAACATTGAATATATCTTTAATTTTTAGTACTTCTCCGAGAATACTAAATTTACAATTAGTTGGTACTTCACTTTTTAGTAGTTCAGAGGCTCTGAAACGAGGTATTCACGTGTACCTGGGGGGAAAAGAATAGATTCCTTCGCATCACAAGATGCACGTGGCATTGTATGAGTGGTCCGGCCACTTCAATCCCAAACAATCATCTCACTCGGTGCATCCAGATATATATATAGCGGGTCAATGTCACTGGGATGGGAAGACGCATTTCTCAGTGACCCGATGCATAAATTCTTACAGGGGCGTCGCCACGGAGAAACGAAAGAAGCTCTGGCCTCTAGATCAGCAAAACGCTCGCGCCAGTCTCCACTTCCCTCTCGACGAAGTAATCTCCATAATCCACCTCCCAAAAAAACAAAAAAAATTTAATTTAATTACCATTATCATTTCTAGAAACGCTGTCTCTCTCTATTCGCTTGACATTTTGGCGCTTTGCACGCGCTTTCCCTCCTCCTCTCTCTCTTTCCTCGAAACTTCCCCTTCCACCTTCACCTAACAATAAAACCCCCCTCTCCTCTCCTCAGTTTTCCCTCTCTCATTTCAGTTCCCACACTCGCAAATTCACACCCAGCTACCAGATTCAGGCTTAGAGAAAAGAGATTTGGAGATCAAATTTGGTAAAAAGGAAAAATGGAGGGGCTAATCAACGATTTGAATACAAGGGAGCAATCGTCGTTCTGGCAATTCAGCGATCAGCTCAGGCTCCAGACCAGCAACTTCTCCGGTCTCTCTCTCGGTGACAGTATCTGGAGCGACGCCTCCTCCTACTCCGCCACCAAGCCAGCCGTAGAAGATCGCCGGAATGTTGACGTGGTCAATCAGGATTGGAAGAACAGCTTCTTGCCTCAGAAGCTCGCCTTTGGCAACGCTAACAACCTCGATCGGTACAACACACTCAATACTATTGAGACTGGTTATTCCAAAAACAGCAATGGGTTGGCAAACAGGAATAACAACAACAACAACAACAACAACAATAATATCAACGATTTTAATTACAATTACAACAATAACAACTTCAATGGGGAGATTAAGAGTTATTTCAACAAGGCTGTGACGAAGCCGATCACCGGCAACGGGTTGGGGAATTCAAAGAAGAATCATAACAATAACGAATTGAACGGGAAGAAGAAGAATGGGAACAACAACAATAACAACAACGGGAATAATAACAGTTCAGTGGATAAGAGGTTTAAGACTCTGCCTCCGTCTGAAGCACTGCCGAGAAATGAGGCGATCGGGGGTTATATTTTTGTGTGCAATAATGATACTATGGAGGAGAACCTCAGGAGACAGCTCTTTGGTAAGTCTACTTGGCTTTTAATTCTTTTTAATTAATTAATTAATTAATTATAGTTATATTTCTATTCATGAGGTAAGAAATCAAAGATAGAATTATAAAACTGCATCACTAAGGTTTTGATTGTGTGTTAGAAAAGGACCACTAAGGTTTTGATTATATTAGGATAAGATTTCTAGATTTCAAGGAAGAAAGGGAGAAATATGTGTTTGAGGACTCTGATTTGGAGTTGTATAGAATTAAGCCCAAAATTAGGATGTCAATGATCTAATTTCTCCAAAAATGGTGGTTTCCGTGCTTAGATCTAATTTCTATGGGCAAAGAGCAGTAACAGAACTATAAATACACTTAGTAATCAGAATTATGAATGATATTATTGGTTGCATAGTTTAACAAATTGTAAATATTAACAGGTTTGCCATCGAGATACAGGGATTCAGTAAGAGCGATCAGGCCAGGGCTTCCCCTTTTCCTCTACAACTATTCGACCCACCAGCTTCATGGCATTTTTGAGGTTCTTTCCTCTTTCTAATTTATTTTTTCAATTTCAAATTTTATTGTTTCTTCCCCCGGGGGTACATCTCAATTGAAAAAAAAAAAAAACTTAATAATCAGTGAAAAACCCTTTTCAATATAAATTGTATTGAATTGTATGTATTGGTGGTTACAGGCTGCTAGCTTTGGTGGGACAAACATAGATAGAACTGCTTGGGAAGATAAGAAGTGCCCCGGCGAGTCTCGCTTCCCTGCTCAGGTTTTTTTCCCTTTTCCTTTTCTTTTTTCCACGAAATAGTTAAAAGAATAAACAACCCATTAACTTGTCAGTAATGGCTGTCTCAGAAAAAACTTGCCATTAAGAACTCCACTGATTCTATACTTTTTGTGGGCCTCCTTGTATATTCCTTGCATTAAGTTCCAACAAGAACCATTCAAAAGCTATTTCTTTGATGAAAAAGTTTTTTTTCCCCATTTCTGTTTAGAGTTAGTTGGATCAGTCAATTTATACTAAAAATATAGCCAACTGCCTAGTCTGTAATCCAGTTTCAATTTCAGGCCTAAGTCTCCTTGCACACCAAAATGTGTGCTAGGGAAGCTATTTGGCTATTTGCTTTACAAAGCTCTTTAAAAATAACTGATGAGTGAATCCAACCACCTCCAATTTCATAATTTCATAAATAATTGCCTCATAAGCACAGTTATAGGAGTAGATATGAAATGTTACCTTCTAGTAACCACACAAACCTAACATAAAAATCTTTTGCTCACCTTTGATGTTGGATTTGGATGGGCCAACCTCCAACTAATTTTATAATAATTGTTCTCCTTGCTATCCTGATTGCTGAACCTAACATAAAGATCTTTCGCTTTAATTAACCCTTAAGTTTGATGTGGATTTGATTGGGTCGACCACCAACTAGTTTTCTAATAGTTGTTTTCTTTGATTTCCTAATTGCTGACATCATTGCTCTGCTTATTTAGTCCAACATTAATTGCTGATGTGATATATATTAATATTGTTCATTAGGTGAAAGTATTTACTAGAAAGATCTGCAACCCACTAGAAGAGGATGCATTTCGACCTATTCTCCACCACTACGATGGTCCCAAATTCAGACTTGAACTCAGCATTCCTGAGGTACATAAAATATTGTTGTGATAATTTTCTTAGTTTAACCACTGTTGAACTTATCTAGTCATCGTTACTTAGTCTACAGACATTTTCCAACTTCACCTAAATACAGAAAATGATTGTTTTTGCTTTTGCAAAATGACAAAGTACCATTCAAAGTTTGTTTGAGTGGTGGCAAAGCCCCGCTATTTCAAAAAATAAAAAAGAAAGATAAAGTACTATTCAAAGTTCTTTTTTGTTTTCTCTTTGAATGGTTGTAGCATTCAGAGTTGGTCATAAATAATTTTATCAGATTCCGTTGAAATTGTCATTTCACATGTTCTAAGTCATCATCACATGTTCTAAGTCATCATCGTTAATTTGACTTTTTGCAGACGATTGCTCTTCTTGATATATTTGAAGAGAGTTATGCTTGAATTGATGAGCCTGGACAAGATATGGTGTTGGGCTACTTTAGCTATAGCTGAGATAATATATATTTAGGCCACATGAATGTGGTTGCTGGATTTTGTTGAAGGAATGATACTAGCCTATGGTTTGTTTGTATGTATAATAGTGAAAAAGAAAAATAAATTATAGCAGTATGCCAGTATTATATTATATTATAGGATAGAAATTTGATGTTAAGGTGCTGCATATTCAATGTACGGTCTTGTAAAAAATTTCCGAGATGTTAATAGTACCTTAATGATATTATATTTTCACTAGCTTTTTGTAAACCAGCCGCACTGTGAGAACCTTGATCAAAAAGCTGTAAATTCGTCTTTTTAAGATAGCAATAACCATGACTGACTTCACTCTAAATTATCCAAGAAGTGCCATTACCAAAGGTTTGACATCTGGCAACCAAAGCTTCTACTAATTACTTACTGCCGACCTGGAGTAGAGCCTAATTCCTTAAATGCAATCTGGGAACGCAAGTGAATTGTCAGCTTATATGAAGTAATATGTATGTCCATTACTCTATATTATCATAAATATGGATTGCTCTCAAGAAGAGTCATTGAAGTTGGAATTATATATGTCAGCTTAATTATAGCAAGTTGTCAACTTTTTAAACGTTATTAACCCAAAAACATGTTTTTGAATGTTAACATATGCCTTGTGTATATGCAGCTACACTAAGTAACAGGATAGAGGCTTTAGTAAGGTGTATTATTTTTCTGTTTAAAGTACCAGAATATCGTCAACCAATACTTCCGAACATATTATATCTTCTATTTCATAGTCTTCAAAATTTAGGCAGCTCCGTGAAATTGATTTCAGTTGTTCGCAGTATGATGTTTGAAAAGATTTTTCTCTGCATTTACTTTTTCTTGATAGAATGCTACCGGTGAAATCAGAATCTAGATGCTGAAAAGTCAGCTACACCAAGTCAATAGAATGGAAAAATCTACCATGCTTGATTTCCTCTTTTATCTTCTTCTAGAAGGCGATTAAGACTGGTGTTAGATTCTTTTGCTTAATACTGAAGTCTTAAAAGAAGTTTTTTGAAAAGTAAAAAGTCTAAAAGAAGTTGCCTAGGTCGTGTCTGGCCTATTACTATTAGACTATGCTACGGATGACTTCGAAGTTAAGATTGCGAATCAAATTAATATCTACTTCGGCTGACCTAAAAAGAAGAAGAATGTGAAAAAAAACAAATGTTATTTTTTGTGTGAAAATATTATGTTCTTCCAGTAAAGAAATGAGAATTTTCAATTGATTCGATGAAAATTAATATCCTATAATATATTGGACTATTTGCAAAAAGGAATAGGACACAAAAACAATGGCTCCGGTCATATACTTGACCCTCAAAATTTATTTATTTCCATTAGCGTACAAATATATGATACCTTAGTTTCAAATAAATATCAATGGATAAGCATCATATGCCAATACTATTTATTGCTTGCCAAGTTACGTTTAATGATGTAATGGATAGCAATGTTTAAACTATGTGAATGTGACTAACTACTAAATTCCTCTTAAGAAGTTTTCAAAACTCTGCTCCAAGGCAATTAAAAGAACCAGAAACCAGGCCTAATGAGTCCCAGACTAAATTATCAGCTGAACAATGAAAAAAAAATGAACTAACTATTTTCCTATAGCTGGTCTATACAAGATTAAAAAAAATTCAAAAAATGATCCAGGTGCAGAAGCAACCACTGACTCTGAAAACAGCACACCAAAGGCTGATGACATGCAGCCATATATCTATATTAACAATCTCAAGGAAAATAAATCTCAAGGAAAACAGAAAAAATGACATAATTACATTCCACCCCGTACATCTTTACTAGAAGTTTGATTGAGGGTTTAATCATGGCAAAAGGTAAAAACACTCCTTGCATTGAAAATTACGCGTAGGTCCAAGTTACAAAGCCATGATTACAGGAGATCTCACACATCTATGAAGTTTGATTGAGGGTTTTATCAAACAACTCTGGTTTGCACACTCGAGACCTTTTCCCAAATAAACAATTTTGTTAGTGGAACATTACAAACTTTACCCTTCTATGGGCCAACCAATACAGTATATTTTCTTTTTATCTCTTCAATCTTTTTGTAAACTTGGCATTGGGGAACAAGCAATTTTCAGTACTTACAATGACTTTCAGCAATTTGCAAAAAACAATAAGAAGAGGCGGAATGTTTAAATCAGCCAAGAAAATTGAATTGGTTGGGAGCCCCATCCAACAGTATAGGGGAGCTATGATGATGAACCATGTACCAACGGCCGTTTTGGAACTCGTACACATTTGTCACATGAAAGGGACCTGCATCAACATCAGCAAAGACTTTGAAGGTGATCCATGCCATGTCACTGAGTACACGGGCCCGAACATCCTGTAGCTGGAAACCCACTCCTTGGCCTGCTCCTCCTGCCCCTTGTCCCCAGTTGAATGCCAGCGCCCAGCTATCTATCACTGCACTGTACCTGTTTACAAATCCAAAAATATACATTAATGATGTCCCCCTGAATTTCATAGCTTCAAATTGCAACCAGGAATTAAGACCAATCATAAACCCTATAGGACTCCGCAAGCAATTAGAAGAGAGCCATCCAATTGTGCACAGAGAAAAATTACCTAAAAGAAAATCATGCATCCGGTGCCAGGTCATTATTCAAAGCAACCCAAAAGTTGCATAGACCAATGCAACTTGGCCATCAGGGGCTGAGTTAACAACCATGAGAAGACGTACACAAAATCCCCTGACTAACAGAAGTAATACACAGATGTATTACGACCACTGGATCCACTCTTGAGTGGGCCATATGCTGTCTGTTTTCCAAAAAGGAGGATTGTATTGGATAAAGTTCACTCAACCAGCATATCATACATTTACCGTTCAACATGTGTAACCATTATATTTAACAAACAATCCACCAATTGTGTGGGTAATTCAACCATAAAAGGCACCTGACTTAAGAGTCAAATGTTAGATATGCAAATTTAAAGCAGGGAATGAAACCCCAGCTATGTATAGTTCAATACTCCTAAAGATCATAGCTTCATTAAGTAGGTTAGAGGCAATACCCAGAAAAAAGCTCTCCAGAGGAATGCACACACTTAACATAATCAGCATTAAGCCAGAATCGACTCATTGAAGGAAGTGACCTCTCTCTTATTATATTGTAGAATTCAGAGTTAACATTAATTACAGCTCTTGTGGCTGCATAATATGCCTTCCATCCATCCCTTGGGTTTACATTGTATTGCTCTGTAGTGAAGTCCTGATGGAAAGAAGACTAAAAATTAGAGGGGAAAAAATAACTACTTACAAGTGCTCAGAATGGAAGTATAAAAAGATTAAGTAAAGAATTCTTATCAGCTTAATGCAAAAATGCCATCTACAACTGACTCATATGTTGGAAGTAATTTGAATAGTGCTTTCCTTGCAAAATATAGGTCACCACTAGTATTTATCAAAAACTCCCCTCTGACATTAGTATACTGTTAACATGTGTCATGTCAAATCTACATAAATATATTTGTAATCTTTAAATGTTTTCTACTGTAGATTTATCATACCCCAGAGATCAGGGTTGTTTTAGACAGCTAACAATATAAATGGCGCCACAGAAGAACAGGGAGGCACATCATTTCACACACAAGAGCCCTTCATGTGTGGCAGTGTAAAGATCCTTTGATATTGGGGCAGCTATAGGATCGTTTGCAAAAAGGGCACTATCATTCTTACATTATTTATTTTCACTTTTTTCCTCTAAGCAGATAGCATTCATGAGCTAAATGAATTATGGTGATGTTCAAAACTTCAGAAGGATCCAAAGTTAAAAACTAAAGTAGCAAAAATAACGACTGAATGAATATTATACAAGAATAACACTAAATTTTCATTAACTTTACAAAATAGGCCCCATGATAAAAATCCTAATACAATCCGATTTAGTTTCATAAAAAGAAACATAAGAAAAACTGGGGGGTTCACTGGACAATGGTTTATTTAGACAATCTTAACAACCCTACAAAATAAAGCTTAAATTTAAAATCCAACATTATAGGCATCATCTAGGTTATCTACATACCATGTCTATAAAAATGGTGAGTTACCGATTGGGGAGAAATAACTAGTAAACAAGCCCAGACTTTACTACTTGACATGAAGGCCGATTCTGGTTACCTACTCATCACTAAGCTTTAATGTATTACCATACATTAACTGACTTGAAATTTCGAGTCCTTGATGCATCACCAACCAATACTTAAATTTCATAAAAAATTATTCTTAGCCTATCTATGTGTCCAACAACATACCTGTAAGTTTAAATTTTTATTTTTAATTTTATCTGAATTTATTTGAAAAACTATTGTCAAGACTCAAGATTGTGAAGACAACCATCGTCAGGTGATGATTAGGTATTCGTAATGATTTCCTCTACAATTATGGAAGAATGATTTTAAAAAACTAAGAAGATGTCAAAAAGACTAGGAATATACACCTGCATTGCCAAAACAGCATCCTGGGTGGTTTCCTGATGTATTTTATATGATATCTCAAAGCAGATTAACCTTGCCTCCAAAAGTTAGCACACACTTAAACTAAACTAATTACGCTAAGTACAAAACATACAATAATAAAAGAAAAGATTTCATACACCAGGTTAGTGCAACCAGTTAGCAGCCAGAAGAAATTAAGAACCAGCAGTAAATCTTGATTTCTTTACAAACAATGACTAAATATCTAACAAAAGCATCAAATTTAGCAAGGACGTTCAAATCATCAGTACTGTATATCAATTTAAGCCAAAAACTAAATTCCGAGTGAGCAAGTCAAACCTTTTTATAGAGAGCCTTCCAAGCGCCATCATCATTAGCAGCGCGCCTCATGGCAGAGTTAGTCATGGACAAGCGACACAAGCTCGTATAATCGAGATAACTGAGCGCGTGGGTGGTGATCTCTGGCACCAACTGCTCCATCATGGATCCGCCTTCTTTCACCTCCACATCCATCGCCTCTGACCCCATCTCTCCGTTCCTAATTTCTCCCTCTTCTTTCGCGCAGCAACAAGCACAGCCACACTTACTTATCCTCGTCTTGAACAGAATTTTGGAAAAGATGCGAGCGGGATCGGATCGGAAGGCCCAGAAAGCGCAAATGCTGACTGCTCCAGCGGCGATCAAGATCGGGCGGAGAGCGTGCATCGAGACGACATGAGGAGAATTGGAAACCCTAGCTAGATTGTCGGAAGAAGAAAGGAACGTGAGGATCGGATTAGAGCGCGCGCGCGCGAGAGAGAAGAGAGAGAGAGAGAGATGGGGGCAGGGGCCAAGCCCGCTAGGGTTTTCTCGGTTTCGTATTTCTCCTTTGCCTTTCTTCCGATAGTTTTCTTTTTGTCGGAATGGTCTCTGAGCGGTCAATTCGGGGCGGTTTCTCCAACTGGTTGCTAGCGGTTGCGGTCTAGCGGAGAAGCGGGTTTTGATCCGTTTACACTTTGTTGTCTGATGCTCTCTTGTATTTCAGCGTTTTCTATTTCTATTTTTTCTTTTTTCCAAGTAGGTTAATGACTAGATATGTGCTCGTATATTAAGGAACTTTTTAAATTGCTACGTACATTTCATATAATTTAAGAGTTATTTGATATTTTATTAAAGACTATTAAATATGAATCGTTATAAATATCATATAATTTTAATGATCTTTCATAGAATATTAAATAATACTTAAATGATATAAAATTTGAAACACAATTGACTTATAAATTAAAAAATATATTTATAATTTTTTTAAAATTATTTTAAAATTCGTTTTCAAAATTATCAAAACAATAATTGTCAAGAATCCCCACCCCTGTTATTTTTTGAAATAAAACTACATCTACACCTTGCCTTAGGCCCGCTAGCAATCCTTCAAAAAATCAGATCAAGATTCTGCCCAGCGCAACAACAGGCTTGCCTCTGTTTATATTATCTTGGAAATTCGAATGGACCGCTCCATTTAAGGCCCAATGCTTCTGGTTGCAAAATCTGGACGGTCGGAGAACCGAATCGGACGGTTCCAAAAACACTTGCCTATATGATAAGGTAAAAGTATTTATGTAGACCTGGTTCGTAAGATCCGTTGTGAGAATCTAAGACCGAGAAGCGGGGCCTACAGTGATCATGTTATTACTTACTTGTAGACCATGTCTAATACAAAATTAATTCTCTCTCCATCGGTGTTTCGTACTTGCGACTCGTCGGCGTACTCCTAAAAAGAGATCCATTGCTTATTTGCCTCCGTCTCTTTCATTTTTTAGCTTCGTTTCTTTTCTCCTTCTCCAAGTAAACAAAAACAGCAGCCTCTTCCTTCCTTCCCTTCGTTAAGCAATTTCTGTGGAGATGCCTACTGGTACGATTGCCTGCTTTTGATTCTTGCAATTGGCAATTCTCTTAGATGTGTTATATGATCAACCCTCCTCGACTTAAAATTCAGTTGATTTTGGTTTCAATGGATGTGGTATTTCGTTATTCTTATGTAGGGAATTGTATGGTTCCCGTGGCAAGTGAGCAAGTCCTTTGGTTTGGTTTTTTTTAGTTAGGGTTTTGGTTAACACCGCTGAGAGATTAAAATTAGAAGAGGCATTGAAAAATTTATGCAACTTATATGGCTCATTTTTTTTTTTTTTGTTTCTCAAAGAAGAAACCCTTGCTGTATGGGACCTGGCTTGACATTTTGTTAGGAACTTTTTTTAAGGTTATGTGCCTAAATTTTTGTTTTATCAAGGATTGCAGATTTGTTGTACATTTTAGACAAAAAATGCAAACCACAATTTACAAACTGTTGATAGTTTTAGGCCAAAATAGGTAATATCGGAGGCTTGATTAAAGCTTGTTTAAGCTAAGAAACTTGGATCTACAGAAAAAAGAAAGAGCTAGTGTACTAAATACGACATATTTTTTTCTTATCTATGTTCTTTTTTCCAGTGAGTGTGAAATGGCAAAAAGAGGTTTTTGCGAACATAGAAATTGACATGAGTCAACCACCTATTGTCTTCAAGACGCAGCTGTACACTCTTACTGGTGTACCCCCAGAAAGACAAAAAATCATGGTCAAGGGTGGATTACTTAAGGTATGAGTTGTATAGCACACAAGTTAAATATGATTCTTCTATTGTAATATTAAAAAGAGAATTATATTTGATTCATTTTTGTATCTGACATAATTTTGGTGTAACGTAGGATGATGCAGACTGGGCAACATTGGGAATTAAAAATGTGAGAATTTGTATAGATTTATATTTCAAAATTTGTTAAAACTGTAAATAGTGTAAATTGAAGGGCAATATTTTATGCAGGGTCAAAAATTGATGATGATGGGTACTGCTGATGAAATTGTAAAAGCTCCTGAGAAAGGACCTCTTTTTGTCGAGGATCTTCCTGAAGACGAGCAAGTTGTTAATGTGGTAAGACCTTCATTTTTACAATGATGTATCTGGACTCCAAACCCTGCTGCCATAGAGGTGATAGAATGGTGTGCCATACTTTGTGTGTGAACATACTAATTAGATCGAACAGCTCAAATCAGAAAAGAAAATTTCCATCTAAAAAAGAAAATGAAAGGTGGTCTGGTGGCCCATGTTGTTATCGCTGCGGACGTGCCATTGCTTTTTATAGCAGCAGATGCAAACTGATATATGCTGATCTGTGCTTCTGATTTTAATAACTGATTTCTGATCTATTGATTGATTGTTGGTAGGGTCACAGTGCGGGTCTTTATAATTTGGGAAACACCTGCTACATGAACTCCACTGTGCAGTGTCTTCACATTGTGCCCGAGTTAAAGTCAGCTTTGCTGAGGTCAGTTTTGCATATCTACCTACAGGATAGCTCATTTTATGTGAAATTGTGATTATGCTACTTTAATCATTCTGTTTCTCTGGTTACGATGATGCAGTTATACAAATGCTTCTAGACCAAACGAAGTTGATTTGAATTCCCATCTGTTAACTATGGCTACTCGTGATTTATTCAACGAGCTTGATCGAAATTTCAAACCTGTTGCTCCTATGCAGTTTCTCTCGGTTAGTATTTTCAGAACAACATTCTGGTATGTTGGGATTTATGAGCTCATCCCAGTTATTCTTTTTAAAGCTAAATAATATTGAGCATCTCCTGCAGGTGTTACGTAAGAAATATCCCCAATTTGCGCAACAACATAATGGAGCTTACATGCAACAGGTTATTCTTTTTTCCGGCCATGCCACATTAAATTCCAGTATTATTTTTCTGTGCTTGAGCATTCAGTAATTTTGTTATATGATGGTTCTTTGTGGTACCTATTATAGGATGCAGAGGAATGCTGGACACAGATCATGTACACACTTTCTCAATCTCTAGTACCTTCACCAGGTTCAAGGTAACTAACATTGAGATTTCATTACAATTTGAGGTTGTTAATGTCAGATTGCATCTCTTTGATTTTCCTGTAACTCCTTAGTCCTTGTTGGAGTTCCTTGAACTTGAGCAATGTAGAAAAACTATTGTAATCTTTTGTTAATGCATATCCAGTTAATTTCTGATGCTTCTAAGTGAACTCCTTTTTCATTTTGTAATTATATTTCTGAGTGTAAATAAAATTAATAATGTTGACAAAATTCTTCTTAAAATTTGACAGTGATGCAACTGCAGCAGTGAAGACACTTTTTGGGATTGACCTCGTCAGCAGGTAAATTGTTGTTCAACTTGTATCATCTTTTTCCTTTGTTGAATGATTTTTTTCAGATAACATTGATTATCTCTAGTTGTATTCGTATGTACCAGGGTGCACTGTCCAGAAAGTGGAGAGGAGTCATTAGAGAAAGAATCAGTGTATGCACTGAAATGTCACATCTCACATGAAGTTAACCACCTCCATGAGGGGCTTAAGCATGTATGTACAATGTAACCTTATACAATTGTCATTTTGTTATCGGTCTCATTAGCGATCCTCATAGATTTTCTACTTGCCAGGGTCTGAAATCTGAACTGGAGAAAGCCTCTCCAGTTTTGGGGCACACTGCTGTATATTCAAAAGAGTCGCGAATTAGTGAACTGCCCAAGTAAAGTGTTCTTCTTGTTCTTTAATCTGTGGAGTTGCATTAATTTGTATTACTATTTGCTGCTGCTGCTGCTGCTGCTGTTATCATGGTGTTGGTGGTAATTATGAAAGTGACAACATTATTTGCATTTCAGGTACTTGACCATACAATTTGTTCGTTTCTTCTGGAAAAGGGAATCCAATCAAAAGGCAAAGATATTACGGGTATCTCTTTTAAGTGCTTTCTTTTCTTTTTCTAATATTGTCTGAATGTATGTTTCCTCTTTTACTATAATTATTTTTTTGAACAGCCAGATACTTAGGTGTTTGAAGGAATTTAATTTTGTAACTTGTTACCTTTCTCGCATGATAGTAGTAACTACGTGGTCTCTGGTTTTTCCATTGTATGAATGTCTTTTTGCTTGTATGTAGAAAGTGGACTACCCATTAGAACTGGATGTGTATGAGTTCTGTTCAGATGAACTCAAGCAACAGCTTCAAGGGCCTCGTCAGGTTCTTTTTAGTCTACCTTTTTCTTTTTCTTGTATCATTTTCTTGACTTTTTGTTGTGCTTTCTTAAGTTTAAAGTTTTGCTGTACTATAACATAGATGTTGCGACAAGCAGAGAACGTGAAATTTGGCCTGAAACCAGATGGCAAAAACAATGACCAGAAAGACAATGACACCAATCCACCTACATCCGAGGTACTTCATATTTCTTATTTGCTTTATCTTTCTACTTTTGTATTTTCACTTCTGTGATCATGACTTGGAAGAATGGTCAATATGTACAATTTTGGCCTTCTGATGCAAAGAAATGTTTGGTACGTGTTATGGTCATTGCTGTTCGTCAGTGTGTCTATAGTTCATTTATATTAAGGATTTATATTAAGGTTAAAATATAATTCCTGATTATGTGCCCTTGTTATCCTTTTTTGCACTCTTTGTTGCAAGCATTTTAGAATAAATTGATGCCAGAATACAGTCTGAGATATTCTCTTTACTAGGGAACATCAAGTGATAAAGGAGAAGCAACAAGCATGAATATAGATACACCTAATGATAAGCCCCAGTTGACTGGGATATATGACCTAGTAGCAGTGTTGACCCACAAAGGAAGGAGTGCTGACTCTGGCCATTATGTTGCCTGGGTCAAGCAAGAAAGCGGTATCTTCTCTTTTGTTATGCTTTTCTCCTTTTAAAGGTTTAATTTGAGTGAGTTATAAACTGTGTAAGTTATGATGACTGATATCATCTACTTGGTAAATTCAGGAAAATGGATCGAGTATGATGATGACAACCCCATCCCACAGAGAGAAGAAGAAATCACAAAGCTCTCTGGCGGAGGTATTTTGCTATATTCATACTTTCATACTGTTTCTCTTTTATGGATCTATCCTGTATGTTCCTCTGAAATGTGCTAAATGTTATTATAATTTGGATCAC
This sequence comes from x Bolboschoenoplectus mariqueter, assembly GCA_037678475.1. Classification (NCBI taxonomy): domain Eukaryota; kingdom Viridiplantae; phylum Streptophyta; class Magnoliopsida; order Poales; family Cyperaceae; genus x Bolboschoenoplectus; species x Bolboschoenoplectus mariqueter. Next base: position 187,335 of record CM075258.1, on the reverse strand, counting down.
TAGAAACTATTGGACATTTGCAAGGCACCCCATCCCCCCACCCCCTATATATGAAATGTTTGTATAGCCTTGTAGAATTTAACAGTCCTGCTCCATTCACCATTTGGAAGAATGAAAATTCTGAGCTCACTGCCCTCCGTTGTTCTCATAAGAGGCAGCAATTGGTTCAGCTTATGCACTTGGTGATATAAACCAAAGTACCGTGTGTTCTTTTTTTTTTTTTTTTTTTTTGGGGGGGGTGTGTGTGTGGGGGGGGGGGGGGGGGGGGGGTTGGGGGTGTTGAGCGGTTTCAAAATTCATATATTTAGGAATTTATCATTCATGAAAATATTTCTTTCTGATAGTACAGTGCTTTTTAACCCCACCGCTTTTGATGCATAATGGGTGAGGTCCTTTCTCATTTCCTTCTTTTTTTTCTTCTTCTCTGGAACAGGTGATTGGCATATGGCATACATCTGCATGTACAAGGCCCGTGTGCTGTGATTTTGAAATCACAAGTTTGAATTGTTGAGATTTATGTTGTTTCAATAGGAACGGCAGTAGGTTGAATGTGTTATTCTGTGATTGAAGATTGTGTTGGAGTGCAATATAAATTATTAGGTTGTACTCAGAGGTTCATGAAGCATAATAATCGGCTTTATGTTCATAAATTGTGCTTAGATCTCACAATTCTCGTGTTCTGAGGAATCATCTGGAACTCAAGTTACACTAAAAACGCCTCTAGCCAGTATTAATGCCCTTGTTTTTTTTGCTTTCATTACACAATTCATACCTATTGTCTTTATTTTTTTTTTGTTAGCTGAATCCTTTGCTGATGAAGACTAGAAAAATAAGCCATCCTTGGTGGCTGCACTAGCACGTAACTTTTTCAATCTGTATATTGATAACATCCTGAGTTTTTGAAATCTATCATTTTAACAGAGAAATAAAAGTAAAAAAATGCAACTGTTTAGATAGACGGTTTGAATTGTATGTCATAATTTCTATGACAGGGAAATTCAAATTATGGCAGCTGATGTGATTCCCTCTAACGTCTGCTTAGATCGCTATAGGCTATAGCTAAAGATATGTGGCCGAAAGTTGCAAGCATATCAAATATATACATATAATTTTTTTTCAATAATGAATACGTTGCTGTGGATGATCATAAAATGATACGCGCGTAATATAAATCTCTCGGATCAATGAATGGCGAAAAGAAAAGGAATAAAAGGGTTCTTCTACCCATGTCACAAAATATTCTTTTACTCTCGTATTATATCTTTCATAAATTATAACTGATGTCTTTTCAGCTTTAAGTATAAATTTGTTGTACCAAGATTATTTTGCCTGCTGAAATAAATGTTCGTGTAAATCTCACACCTACGATCGAGGCGCTGCCAACTTAATATCGACCTTTATTGTTATCGCACTCTTCTGTTGTTTGAGTCTAAATCTATAATATATAGACGGGATCCTTGACATCTATTAATTTGATGATCTTAACAATAAATTTTTAAATAATTATCAAGTCAGTTATAAAAATTATTAAAATATAGATATTATTTTAACTTATAATTTAACTGTATTTCAATTTTCATACAATTTAAGAGGCATTCGATATTTCATTGAAAATTATTAAATTTAAACCATTAAAATTCTAAATAATTTCGTTTGTTTTTAATGGAATATCAAATGATACTTAAATTGTATGAAATTTAAAAAACAATCAATCTATAAGTTCAAAAATATGTCTATAATTTTTTTTCTACTTTTAAGATTTTTTTTTTAGTTTTTTTAAAATTTTGTTGTCAAATGATCCCTATCCTATAAATATTTATTGTCAAAAAGTGATCAAACTTTTTAAAGATGTAAAACGGGTATAAATAAACATTAACGATGTCTCGAGCTTGAATGATTAGAACGAAGTTTTAGCTCTAACATTGTAATCCTACAATAATTAAAAAAATAATCAAAAGTGAGCTTGGACGAAGTAAAATCTTAACAAATCTAAGTTTGATTACAGCTTCCATGTTGATTAATTAGATGAAGTATTTTATTTTGCATGTTGCATTAGATGACGCTTATTTATTTATTTATTTTAGTTCTTATGATGTTATATTTACTATTTATCCACTTGTAGGTTAAAACATTATTAACATACCAGATATAGGAATAATACTATAACAAAAATAATATTCTATAAAAGTCGATCCAAATTGCAGCACATTTGTCACGTTCAATCCATATAAATTGCAACGATGAAAAATGTAAAAATTTGGGCAATTTTACATTTTGCCCTTCTTTTGAAAAGTTTGAAACATATTATTCTCCTCTTAAAAATGTTTAACAAAATGCCATTATGAATCCTCTCTTCCTTTCTCTTCACCCCCACTCGTGTTATCTTTTTCCCCTTTTCTCTAAAATATTCAACAAAATTTTTTTGTGAATTTATTTATTCTCTTCTCTTCATTTATACGATCATTCTTTTATGTTAAGAAAGAATAGAAGAAAAAATGAATCGTCAATTAAAAGTGCTTTTTTAATTTTTCTTCACAATATACTAATGAATACGATATATTTTCCTAATATAAATTTTTTTTAACCGCATTATATTTTCGAATATTTATAATGCTTGTTATTTTAGTCCAATAATATGTAACTTTTTAAAATCTGGAAAATAGTTAAAAAACTTTAAAAATAGAAAACTTTAGTATCCTATAAGATTTTAATATAAATAATTTATTGAGTAATTTGAATTTATCGTTTGAAGCCGGTTCGATGGATTTTGAGTTAAGAGCACCGGAGGGTTTTGGTGCTCCTAGGAGTACTCTAGTTTTACTCTTGTTTATAGCATTAATCTTTTTTAAAAAATAAAAAATTGGAAAATTAACAATGAAAATTATATTCGGAGAATATATTAAATTTTTAATTGTATTAGAAATATTATGAACACACATATATAGCAAAATAAATATTTTAGATATAAATTAAAAAGATCAATTTTTATCTTTATTTTTTCTGTAATTAGTGATAAAAAATAAAGAGAAGGGAAGGAAGATAACATAGGTGAAAGTGAAGAGATGGATTATAGGGACATTTTTGTTGAATATTTTTAAGAAAAAAACAATATGTTTTAAACTTCAAGACAAAATATAAAATTCCCTCTAAAAATTTGCCTGAATCGGAAGGATTTATGAATACAGGTCAACTTGATAAGAATTTAATTTAATTACTCATCGTGTAGTTTGTTTTTAACACAAATTTTTTACCCTATCATTTGTAATACACGTGGAACTATCAAATTTCGGAGAAAAAAAGAAAGCAAAAGCAAAATAATTGTAGCGAGGATTTGAGATTTTGTACAATTGTAGAGTTGTACTTGCAATCCTCTTTCATTTCTTTTCTTTTCGAAAAATTAGAAAAAAATGAAGGAATTGTGTGTTAAGCGATTATTGGTATTGCAGAGGTTTCCGCTTTGAAGCCCAACCCAACACAACACACCAATTTCCATTTCCATCTCTCTCTCTTTTTCTCTCATTTGAACACACACAAACAAGCACAAGCTGCTCCGATCAAATCAAATAAAGAAGAAAAAAGAAATAGCTGAGAGTACCAAAACCATCCACCTCGCACTGATCTAGCTAACAGCGGGAGCTGTGTGTCTCCTCTCCGTTCTTTTCTTCTTTCTTCAATTTCTCGCTCGTCCCGATTCGTTTTTGTAGCTCGCGTGGTGGTTTTGAAGCTGTAGCTACACCAAATCGAGGAGCCCTCTCGATTTCTGCGACGTTCTTGAACAGAAATTTTGGTTCTTGACAGTTCAATAGCTGGTATTTCAATTTTGATTTCACAACACATCCCAGCTTGAGAATTGGTTTCTTCTTCGGGTTTATCCTTTTTTCTCAAAATTGAGCTAAAATTCGGGTCGAATTTGGCTTTGTTTGCACCGAAGCTCCACTGATATGTTGATAGTACCTAAAAGCTATCATTTTTCTAGCAAGGTAATGCATGATTCTTTTCACCTGAGCATGCCGTATATATAGAGTTGTGAGCATAGTGAAAGATGAATTCAACCATGGATGAGATAAACCTCCTGAGACAGGCTCAGAGGCATCAGTTAGTGGTGAGGGGCATGGGGGAAGAGATTGACCTAGAAATTGGACCGGGTGACGACCCATCTTTCACAACTGCGGCCTTAGTCAGTGTACCCGGTACTGATTCGGTAGGACCTGAAGATCATGAAGACCAAAAGAACCTTCTATTGTCTTCTAGCGAAGTGGATCAACAAGAAATGGAGGTGGGTACAATGCCCCAGTTGAAAAAGAAGAAGAAAGTGGTGAAGAAATGGAGGGAGGAATGGGCTGACACTTACAAGTGGGCCTATGTGGCAGAGCACGATAACACAAGTCGAATATTTTGTTCAGTTTGTAAAGAATACGGAAGAAAGCATAGGAGAAACCCTTATGGGAATGAAGGTAGTCGAAATATGCAAATGAGTGCATTAGAGGAGCATAACAATAGTTTGCTTCATAAAGAGGCTGTCAGATTGCAACTGGCTTCTAAGGAGAAGGCTCTACAAGTTGTTGAGACTCCAATTTATGTCAAAGGTTAATACTTTGCTGGAGTTCTCTTCTTTGATATAGAATAAACAGTTTCTCAGACCATTTTATCTGATTTTGTAATTGGAATTTGTTTTCAGCTTTGTTGTCAAAAACAGCTGGGTCAATACTGGAATCGGTACTAAAGAGAGATCCCCATGAAGTAGAGTTTGTACAATCTGTTCAAGAGGTTGTTCACTCCTTGGAACCTGTTCTTGCCAAAAATTCTCAGTAGGTTTCTTGCTATCACTGTACTGAACATTACATGGGCTTTATTTCTCCAAGTTATTTTACAGTGATGTTTGGTTACCTATGGCCAGGTACATGCATATATTGGAGAGGATGCTAGAGCCGGAGAGATGTATTGTTTTTAGAGTGCCATGGGTTGATGATAGAGGGGAGATGCATGTCAATCGTGGGTTTCGGGTACAATTTAGCCAGGTTTTGGGACCGTGTAGGGGTGGTCTTCGTTTTCATCCCTCCATGAATCTTAGTATTTCCAAGTTTCTTGCTTTTGAGCAGGTAATTGTACTTTATTCTCTTGTTTGACTTTTTATCTATCTATTTGGCTTTTTGTTTCAATGTATAAATTCCTATACCTCGAGGCAGAGGCGCACTTGCTGAGCTAAGGGGGACACCAGTAATTTGACAACCGTGTTTAATATATTCTTGTATTAGTAAGTTTTTAACTCTCGAAGATTTATTACTAAGCTTCTACCGTGTCCCCTCTAATAATTCGAGAGTCAATGAGACAGTTTATTAACGAGAGCCTACTGAAAACCTGGAAATTACATTAAATAGTAACAAAAATAAATCAAGTACTGAATTCGCACTTCCCCACTTATGACTTCTCTGAAAAATTTAATTTCCATTATTTGACCTAGCCTTTGTTGTATTCTTGGAGAGTGAACCCTTAAAAGTAGTAGTCTTAATCATATTGTGCAGAACACTAATCTCAATACTTCCTCTCAAGTTTGATCAACTTTCTTCAAAGAGCACAATGTTTCTGTATTGTCTGTTGTAACTTCCTTTTTACCATAGAATTTCTCCCTTGTTAGGAATTTGGATAATAGATGGGTACCTAGAAGTAAAGTTTATAGTTTCTAATTAAAGCATTTGACTATTTTTTGGTCTAATTATTTTAAAATATCTGTCATGTTATTTATGAGAGGCTTTTGTTATTCTTTATCAGAATAAGTTGTTGATGAACAATTGTACAGAATAATAGTGATATCTCATACGGTTTTCTGCTGCTTTGGGCCATAATTTTGCAATTCACATTGGACCAGATCAATTAATTCTCATGTCATACAATCCAATATATGTAATATAAACTATAATTTGAGTCTGAATTCCTCTCTTGCTATTTGTATTAATGTGAACTGAATCATGAAAGACTGTTTTATTATTATTAAATGCTTTTAGCCACTCCAATGATAAAATCTTGGCTTTGTCCCTGTTAATACCAGCCTGTTGGGCATTTGGCTATGCAATCATTGTGTATAAGCAGCTTATGTAGCTTAGTTTAGTATCATGAAAACTTATTTACATATTTCTTTTATGTAGACTTTAAAGAATGCATTATCGATGTACAAACTTGGTGGTGCCGGAGGTGGTAGTGATTTCGACCCTAAGGGAAAGAGTGATGGTGAGGTAAAAATTTGACATTTCCTAAGATACAGAGCCTTTTCTCCTCATTTGAAATAAGTTAATGAGTATTGAAATTTAGAATACTGGCAGATTATGCGCTTCTGTCAGAGCTTCATGGATGAGCTTTACAGATATCTTGGCTCTGATCAGGTACCAAAATCAACAATGGCATGTCTATCATTTTGTCTTGATGTCTACCTGAAAGTAAATTAAGGTTGGTTCATTTTCTAGTCTGAGCTGCATTGAAAAAACTGACAATTGTAGGACCTCCCAGCTGAAGATGTAGGTGTTGGTCCAAGAGAAATGGGTTATCTCTTCGGGCAGTACAAACGACTTTCTGGTCACTTCCAGGTACATTTTATTGTGTTGCCAATTTCATACTATACTCCTTAATTTGGATATGGCAGGTTACTTGAACCTTTAACTTTGTTTGTTTGGTACAGGGAAGTTTTACAGGACCAAAGATCTTCTGGTCAGGTTCAAGCCTCCGCACCGAAGCAACTGGATATGGGCTGGTCTGTTGATTTTTTTTTTTAATATTTACAATCATTACCATTGTTTCAACAGATATTTTACCTTTGATAATTGCACATTTTTGGCTGTGTATGCAGGTCTTCTTTGCACGACTCATACTTGCTGAGATGAACAAAGAACTGAAGGGACTAAGGTTTTTATGTCATTTATTCATACAATATTTATATTTGTAGTTGCTTCTTTTGTAACTTCAGTTTTCATGGTTTGGCATAGCCGAATTCATCTTACTTGCATTGCTTACTATTATAAAACTTCACATCTGAACCAGTATGTACTTGGTAATAAGAAAAGTTCGTGGTTACCACAAGACCGCCATTTGATTATCCTTATCACTCTCTAATCTCCAAATTTATGAAACATCAAATCCAGGGATGGCTTAGTTGTGAAATTTATAACATGAAATGCTTTTTACCTAATGTTGTCCCCACTGTAATAGGTGTGCAGTGAGTGGTTCAGGAAAGATAGCAATGCAAGTTCTAGATAAGCTCCTTCCATGCGGTGCTATCCCAATCACTCTATCAGGTTAGTTCTCTATTCTGTAGTAAGGCAAATTTAGCAGGTTTATGATTTATTTGCCCCTATTCATGTGATGTTGGCATTTTTGGTTAGATTCCAAGGGCTATATACTCGATGAAGAAGGTTTTGACTATGTAAAATTTTCGCTTTTAAGGGACATCAAGGTTCAGCAGAGAAGTCTCAGGTTCAATCATTCACATTATGCAATCCAATGTTTATAATGTGTCAACATATAATTCTAATCTTTTTTGTCTAAAACGCAGAGACTACTTGAAATCATATCCACGAGCAAAGTATGTAGAAGACAGAAAGCCATGGAGTGAGAGGTGTGATGTGGCATTCCCTTGTGCTTCCCAGAATGAGATCGATCAATCTGATGCCCTTTCTTTAGTTACTTCAGGGTGTCGTATTATTATTGAAGGTATTATGTTTTTCATTCGTCTTTCTAATTCAAACAGCAATTTGCTTTCTTGTTGCTGTTTAATGAAGTTCCCTTTTAAATTTGAATGAACAGGTGCAAATATGCCGTGCACTCCTCAAGCAGTGGATGTTCTCAGAAAGGCTAAAGTGCTGGTTGCTCCTGCTAAGATAACTGGTGCTGGAGGGGTAATTTAGTAGTTTTGGTAATACCTTTATTTTTGCCAAGTATTGGCTAAAATAAGGCGTGTAATTTATCTTGCTTGGCATCATGAATGAGCAGGTTGCAGTTGGAGAGCTTGAACTCAATCATGAAATCAATCTGATGCAGTGGTCTGTGGAAGATTATGAAAACAAAATACATGTAAGTATTTTTATTTTCCCCTAAAAGACTGTCTAGTAGTGTTTTTGTTCCTCTATATATTTCACATTGATAAGTTACTCAAATGATATTATGCTTTGGATTGATGATTTTTTCAATGGACAACAGGATACAATGAAGCAAACATATGAGAGATCTATTAAAGCTGCTTGCGATTATGGAATCCTCAAGGAAAACCCTGAGTAAGTTCTTCTTTCGCGCCCCCTTTGTTACAACCAGAACTTCTCCATGGCATGTTTTGAAATACATCTCAAAGATACTGTTTGTACAGTAAGTTGCCATCAAGCTTTAATATTGGAAGCTCAGGATACTGTACATACTATGCCAGTTGCCTAAGGATCTTAAATATTTGTTTCCTTGGCACCTTTTTTTTCTAGTTTGATAGCTTCTGTTTTCTTGCAATTGACATAGTACTAAGATCTCTCTCTCTCTCTCTCTGTGATGCAGAGCACTGGTGCATGGTGCGAATATAAGTGCATTTCTTAATCTTGCTCAAGCTATGATTGATCAAGGATGTGTGTGATTCTATATGCACAAGTACAGATCCCCTGGTACTGATCAAGGATGTGTGCGAATATAAGTGCATTTCTTAATCTTGCTCAAGATATGCATTTGTAGTCGTATCATGTTTTATGCCAGAAAACCTGGTACAGATCCCCTCTTGCCTAAAATATAACATTAGCCAAGCTAGCACCGGTCCTTGGGGACTAGAAGTGTGTGACCTTGTACGTAAAGTAGAAGCGCATCACAGGTAGAGAGCTTATTTAACAACCGTGTAATCATATTTAATTTGACTCATTAATTATTGTTTAGACTGCAGTAGAGCTCATAGAAAAAGTTTCTTTTCAAACCATTTTAGATGCAAAGCGTCTTGTACCAATTTATTAAGTTCTATGGTTTTTTGGGTTTTATTCAAATTTCTTGAACACTGAAGTTAACTATGTTAGCACGAGTATCTTGCTCTAGAAAAGGAAAACAAGAAAGGTGGAGACTATCCGTCCAGCATGATTGCATTAGATTGTTTCTATTATAGCTTAAAATCTTATCCGTCCAATAATGCTTCTAGAGTTGGGAGTTTTGATGTGCTCGACTTTTGCATATTTCACGGGAAGCATTTTACCAAAGCAATAAGAGAACATCATACCATGTCAAATATATTGATTGTCCCTGATATCGAATAAGTAGCATCACAAGAGAATGAAAATGAAATAGGGAATGAACAGATCCAATAAAAAGAGAAATAAAAACTCTATTGAAGACAGCAAAATAGATAAAGAAAGAATAAGAACACCAAAAACAAAATGTAACAACTAGAAGCGTTTTTGGGTATCTGGACATATTTCTAATAATAATGAAATAGGAGCTGCAAAGTATCCAAATGTTATAGACCATGAGACTGCTATCAAGCAGCTATACTTGCTATAAAAGCGCACAAGTTGGAGCAAACTAACAACGATTCAATTTGCTATCTAAGATCAAGTCCTTACACATCCCTAAAATTGTCTCTCTGCTGTAGCAACCTGATTTTCTAGTACAAAAGGCAGATTGTCCATCCAGAAAAAAAGGTACAGTTTAGCCTTCTAATAAATCCACTCAAAGCAAAATTTAGGTCACTATATTTCATAGTAGAAGTCATTCTCATTTTCGGCTCTTATTTTGTGGAGGCCTCAGCTGATTTTTCCGCCAAATAATGATCGAGCATGTCTTCTTCATCATCATCTGCAATGTTAAACAAACAAAAACTTCTAATTTGTGCACAATTACAATTATCATTTAACTTATGTAAGATCATACGTACTAATAACTTTTATTGCTTTTTGATGAAATTGCTGTAAGATTTTATGTACTTATAACTTATATTGCTTTTTGATGAAATGCAACTCGAATAAAACCTTCAGATTTAGTCAGCTCACTACTTTTTACCTTCTTCAATTAATCTTTATATTTAGAGACTTAACCACAATACAAACAAATAGGGACTTCTAGCAATTATCAACCAGCAAAAAAGTTTGTCAAGCGATACCTTCAAAATCTTCATCAAAATCAATGTCTTCTTCTTCCTCCTCAGACCCCTCTGCCACCAGAGCTGCCCCTTTCTGTGCTCCAACAAAAACAAAAATCAAATTCGTAACACAGATCTTTGAGTAATAGAAACCCATAAAGGAAACAAGTACCTAATCAGCAGAATTATTATACTATTCCTTGTTTACATATTTTATAGGCAGGCAAAAGACTACGAGTAGTACCGTGGCATGTCTTCCACTCTCAAACCATTGCCTTCCTGTCAGCTTCTTCTCCTTTGGAGCTGTCAGAGCCGACTCAGGCATCAGTCTGTTCCATGTTTACAAATAAGAAGTAAATTTCATCACTTATAGGTGCTACTATATAATTTAATCCCAAGAGAACAGAAATACAATAAGTTAATTATTAGTAATTATGTACTTGGCTCTTTCCAATGCAAGCTCAGCTTCAAACCGTTCTCTCCAGGCAAGGAAACTCTCTACTGTTACTGCTTCGCCATGAGGCACTATTACCTGAATTATAGCATAATTACTTAAAATTAGAGGTCAATTTGCAAGAAGTGTGAACACAGATGACCACGGACATACAAACACAAATCAAGATAAAAGGAAGAGATAAAAAATGCATACCTCATCTTCTGTTGCCTCGGTTTCTTCAGACTCCTCCACATCACCACCACAAAATTTCTCAGTTAACCATTCTTTTGCTGATGTGGCAAGTGTGTACATCATTGCCATGCCAAGATTTTCTTTTGCCTGACCAATGAAATCAGTTACGAAATTAATAAATAATAAAAGAAACAAAGATGAATCACTCTTTTGTTCCTGATAAAAGCTCCAAGTAGTGTTTGTAATCCGGAAAAGCATGAAATATAAAACACCATATGCCTGTCAAAAGAATTAGAGGAAACAGCATCTGCTCCCATCACATTTCTTTATCCCAATTTAATAAAAGTACACTCAGTAGTTTGACCACCGTTGCCCGTTGGGATATTTTGAACAACCACCAAAAGAGTAAAAACATGTTGTAGGGGCTTAAAAGAAACTAATATTTTCTCAAAGAGATACCTCGTTTTCAAGCTTCTCTTTAAGCAAAGCAAGATCTTCAGGCCGAATTCCCTTTATACTACAATGGTACAATAGCAATTCAGTAATAAAAGTGTAATCCAAACTAAAAGGTAGGAATTAAACTGTCCTATTACTTGACTGAAGTTAACATAAAAATGTATTAGGCAAACCTTTTGACATTGAGGAGCGGAGGTTCATCAGGATAGTTCTCAGTATGAGAAAATACAAGTGCCAACTGAACTGCAACAAAGTATCAATTTTGCTAGGTGCTGTAACAAGTTTTGGATGCATAATGATAATAATATATTGTATTATTAACTGAGAAAATTGAAAACAGTATTTAAAAGAAAACACAAACCTGGAACTTGACTGGCTTCATCAAAATTATCATCCTAGCCAATTGAGAGACACAGATTAACAGGAGGAATATTAGCAAAAGAACAAAAAGAGATGGTTTAGCCTATGAATTAGACATGAACCCTGGTCCATTGCTACAGTGAGTTATTAGAGAAAATAAAGATGAGTATATGAGCTACAGAATGAATAATGAGAAATAATTTATTGTATGAACCTGTGGAGAAAGCACAATTTGGAAGCACCTATTGGTTGTTTTCAGGCCACTCTCAGAACTATCAATCTCTGAGAAAACAAATAGCGATTGAACAAGCACGTCAGAATAAGGTCCGGATTAGAAACAATCTAGCATCAGAACTGGAAATAAGAAAAAGCATCAAAAAGGAACCTCGAAATTCGTCCATTAAGATAGCTTCCAGTGCTTCGATCTCCATCTCCTGCTCCTGCGCGTAATCTATCAATGGAAAAGGAAAAAAAAAAACCTTCAGTAATTCAGCAAAACAGAAAACAAATAGTTAGAAAACGAGTACCGAGAATCGCAGTTAGGCACTTACCCGTCATGATCGCTTTGAGTTAGGTTTTGGTGAGAACTGAGAACTGAGAATTGGCGATTGAATTCGATGGTGTCTTTGGAGATTGCACAGATGACAGACCGGCGCTAGTTCGAGTTCTGGTAAAAGAGGAATTTCTCTTGTACCCGTCTAAAACTGTAAAATTACGCTTCCCTACTGCCAAGTGCTCCAATGCGAATTTCCTTTTTTTTTTTTGTTAATATCATATTTTAACTGTTTCTTTATTTTGTATTTATTTATCAATACATTAACGTATGTTATATATATTTTTTTAATTCTTTTAAATCCTTTGCATGGTATACATAAAATTGGATTGACACATTACATTTAATGAATGTGTGTCAAATTTAGTTTATGAGTTCAACATGATTATTCTTCTTCCTTCAAACAAAATTAATGTCCTCCAATTATTTTTAGTTTCTTCATAAAAATGATTTTTAATATAAAAGTAATTAGGCAAGAGTAAAAACTTATCAAGATATTAAAATAAAAATTTAGAAAAAATCGTATTTTTTTTATTGAATCAATATCATTGTTGCTACCATCTTTAAATTCTTCAAACCATACGAGTTAGTACCCAATTGTGTGAATTACGGTTCGTATAAGTTAAATAGTATGTCATAAAAAAAGTATAAGAAGCTATTAAACTACCAATATCAGAACTAAATACCATTAATTAATTTCAAAATTAAGGTGTATTTTCCAAACAGGGACCCAATTAATGCGTAATGAAGGACTCGCAGTAGTCAGGAACGGGCTTCAAAAATAGGCTCCAGCCCATAGAACCGGGATTCCTTTTCCCGTTTCGTTTCTCATTCCTCCTCTCATCAGCGATTCTGTACCTCTCCGGTCTCTTCTACCCCGTTTTACGGGCAGTCAGTCTCTGTTTCCACTCCCCTTCCCTCCCTCCCCTCCCCTCCCCTTCCCTCCCCTTCCCTTCCCTTCCCTTCCCTTTCTCTTAGGCGGCAGGGTCGATACACAAAACCCCCCACCCCTCCGTGCCCCTTTCTCCCCCCCTCCAACGCTTCCTCTCTCGCTCGCTCTCCACACAGATAGATACAAACTCAAGTAACTGTTTCTTTCTCTCTCTCTTTCTCCGAGCTGCGACTGTCGCTCTCCTCTCCTTCTCCATTGAGCGGTTCCCTCTCTTGCCTCCTCTCTTCGCCGCATAAGAGAGGCTGTCAGGAGGAGTCGGTTGTAACGAAAGTGGAAACCGAATCGGGTAAGCTCTGTCGCTCTCCCAAAATCTAGGGATCAGAACCTTGAGCGGTTCGCTTTTTCTCTTCCTTATCACATGTTCTTATTTTATTTTTCTCTTTAGGGAATGGTTTCTTCGGACTGAATTTTTCTTTTTTGCCCTAATTTTGTAGTCTCTTTTTTTTTTTCAGAGAAAGAAAAAGGTTATCTCCGTCTGGTGTTTGTTATTAAAAATTATTTGGTTTTTACTTATATCATATTTAGTTTTCTAGATGATCCTTTGAAACAAAAACAAATATCGTTTTTATATAGTTGATAAACCCTAAAGTTTATTGCTTATTAACCTACTTATTTTTAGAATTTTTTTCTCCACCTAAAAAAAAATTCTGATCCTATTTTGCTTTTTTAGGCAGGGTTTCTACCGTAATGTGGTAAGATAAGTCACCTTCAACTGCTCTCTTTGCATATCTACACTTAACTCAGAACTCTTCTGCAAAGAGAGAGATGAGTAGCGGTGATGAGAAGGGTGATGGGAGCATGGCAGATGATGGTTGGGCTCCGATCGAGGACAGGTCACCAGGGACTCTCGTGTGGGTCCGGCGCCGAAACGGGTCATGGTGGCCTGGTCGCATTCTCTCGAAGGAAGAGATTCCAGGCAAGCTTAGGAAGCCTCAGAGATCTGGCATTCCTATCAAGCTTCTCGGGAGAGAAGATGGAAACATGTAATTTCTCTTTCTATTCCCCACTCTCAACGTGCATGCAAATAATTATCTCGCTTGATTAATGCGTGATCTAGGATTTAATTGCTGTAGTTAATATTTTAGCTTTAGCTGAGCTCGGCTATCAGATTGTTCTTCTTTTTTCTTTTGTCGCTGTCCTACGCGTCACAAGTTTCACCTCGTGATGCCTTCCCAAATATTGGAAGCGAGGCGTTACATAATGTGTACGATTTTCATATCTCCAATACCCCTGCACTAATCGACAAACCCAAATTTTGAATTCAATCATGTCCTTAATTTGTCCAAAATACCGTGCTTTCCTCTTATACTATGAATTCATACATTCTAATTTTCAATTCTGACTTGCAACCATACTTTATCCTGCTTTCTTCACTAGCCCTCTTTGTCCTGACACGTTCTTGCTTCTTCTCCGCGTTAGCAAATTTGTTGTGACTGGATAAGATAATTTGGGATTCTGATGCGGCATGTCTTTAACTATCGCATTTAGAGGATCCGTTATCCAATGCATACTCAATTTCCCAAAAGTATTGATCCACTCCAGATCTTTTCCAAAAGCAAATATGACACTGGAGCTTTTTGCCCAGAATTGTGAGCAGGTTTTGTTCCTGTTTCTGTCTTCTATGGCAATAATTCATGGTAAATCACTAAGACACAGGTCCACAGTTGACCGGCAATCAACATGCAGGAGAGGCATGAGGTCAAATGTCTTATCGCCAAAGAGAAGTGCCTTAAGAACGAATGGGGAATTTGATTTTCTTGAATTATAAGCTCAATCATTTGAAGTTTCTGGGAGTTGTTCTGATTTTAATTTGGTTTTGCTGCTAGTATAGTTTAAGCATAAAAAGGTCCGAAATTTTAGCTGATAAGCCAATTCGACTATGTTTCTATGAACTAAACTACAAAACAGAAAATCCAAAATTAGTGCTACAAAAGGGAAAACCCTTTTATCTCTCAATTGCATTCTGTTTCCATAAATGATTTATGAAGTCTGAGCAGTCTCTGTAGAAACAATTGTAGATTCTAATATTTAGTAAGTTAATTATAGTACAATCTAAGAGGCAGTCTTCTGATCTCATGTATTTTTTACGAACCTTATTCATGTTATGGAAGGAAATTCAGATGAGGTTGTTATCTCTGAGTTATAGTTGTGGCTGATCTTCCTGAAATCCTAAATTTTAAAACAAAATCTGATCCATGGTCGTTATCTCTGAGTTCTAATTATGGCCAATATTCGTGGAATCCCGAATCATAGAACAAAATTGAACCACGGTCATTATCTCTGAGTTATAATTTTGGCCAATCTTCCTGAAGAGTTGAAGCCCCAAATCTTAAAGCAAAAATTGAATCACATATGTTTAGCATTTTATGAAGTACCAGGGATGTTGCAGGGGGAAATGTATTTAATAGCAAAGAGGTTTGAGTAGCTTCCCAGTTTCTCTTTCTTTTTTTTCCTTTTTTTTGTGTGTGTTTCAGGGGGGGGGGGGGGGTGGGGCTCTAGGGCTGTGGTCTCAGAGAGCCTAAGTTGTGGTCGCTATTGCTTTTTGCAATTAACCAAGAAGACATCAAAGCATGAAATGTTGGAAAAAAGGATGTTGAGGGGACATGGTTCGAGGTACTAGAGAACCAGCCAGATTAGAGATTGGAAGAAACGAAAAATGTTAATTGATGTGTTTGTTTTTTAGCCAGTATGCACAAACACTTCTGACTGTAGAAATTGTTGACAGTTAATTTTTCTGTACCAATGACCTTGGTGAAGGGCTCTGAGTCCTCTTCAATAATTTAAATATCATTTGGCAATTTGGAAGATTTTTATTAATTTGCCCAGTTAAGACAAAACATCTAGGTTTCTGTGAGGTAATTAGGTAGACAGTGGCCTAGCATGTGCTGCTTTATTCAGAGAATCCACACAAACTAAGAATATTAGAACTTGTTGAAAAAAATTGTTAGTACAGGTGGTGTACAAAAGTAGCAATCGAAGATGGAGATGTCCATTACAAAGTGAATAAGATGTTATGATGAAGACAGGTTATAGTACTGTCGAAGACCTCATTGCACTATATAATTGCCCATCTGATTGAATTTTTTTTGCATTTGGTCTCTCTTAAACATCTGTATTAATAAGGTCATTTATTTATTATTTAAAAACTAATGGGCCATTTGAATGCTGACTTGTGGCATTTTGACAACCACACATCATACAACATCAATTGGACCCCATCTTTTATTGTTAGTTTGCTACTATTCTTTCCTTAATGTGAAATTTTGGATCTGGTGCAGAGATTGGTACAACCTAGACAAATCAAGGAGGGTCAAACCATTTCGGTGTGGTGAATACGACGAATGCATAGAGAAGGCGAAGATACATGGCTCCCAAAAGCATATTAAAAAGTACCCAAACCAAGGCAAATATGTTCGTAGAGAGGATGCCATACTCCATGCTCTGGAAATTGAACGCAACACTGTGCGCAAAGCAGCAGCCGATCCTCCTACTTCCTCAGCTAGGCCCAAACAAATAAATGGGGTCAAGAAAAAAACGTCATATGAAACATACAAGAATGCCTCTGGGGAGCGGCGCCTTGCTTCGAAGAAGAGAGTTAAAAACCCTAATGATTCGGAGGAGGATGTGAAAACTGAAGGGATGCTGAGGATGAGGGACTTGACAGAAATTGGGTCAGAGAAGGAGAAACCATCAAAAAAGAAGACTGAATCCCAAGAACTTGCTCTTGAAAGCCCTAGTTTGGTAAATAATTTGAATTTTCAATTTGGTGGTGTAGGTAGTTTCGGCATGTCCACAAGTAGTACTAGCTTGACCGCCAAAAAGAAGAGGTCTAACATGGCACAAGCATATGAAAATATGAGGAAAAAGCAAAAGAGTGTCCCTTTATCTAAGATTTGTGATGGCACAAGAGTAATCATCCCATCATATTGTGACTGGGTGGGCCCAAAGGCATCAAACAAGGATTCTTCGATGGATACGGGTATAAATAACAAAGGGCCTGACAGCTCTGAGACTTCATCTCACAGTACAAGCAATGGTAGGGACTTCGAATCAGGTGGTGCCTTGGGTGCTGTTTTGGAAAATGCCGCCTCTGATGGGTTCATTGACGTGCCTCTTGTTATGGGAGACTTCTACAATGGAGGTAATTTTATACCCTAGTTCTCACTATTTGTTTGTTGTGTTTATTATGTTGGTGCATTTTCTGATTTGGAGTTTAGTTTGAAAATGAATGGACAATAATGCTGTGCTCCTATGTATGGGTTGAAATCTTGGTGTGTACTGATGTATAGGCAGGTGTCCAGCACCTTGCAGGCAAGGTGCAGGTTTGGTAATAGGGAAAATACGTCTCGAGGGTGCTTTGGTAATCCTTCTTCAGGGGTAGGGGGGTGGGGGTGTGACAGTCTAACTTTTAGCATTAGTGTGTGTGACTGGTACTACAACAGTACTGTGAATCTGCCAGTACCAGCCGAACCTGCTAAAGTTCGTAGCCCTGGTTTAATTTGATATGTTTTTGCTTAATTATCTGTTATATTTAACTTGTCCTTACTGTCTCCTTCAGATCTCGCACCGTTCAGCTCTTACACATCTGAGAAGGCTGGCACGTCTGTGGGAGAAAGGAAAAGCACTAATTCAAACCATGAGACCTCATATTCGCAACAAAACAACCTCACTCCCACTGGCACCCTGGGCCCCGCAGAGCAGCCTCATAAGGATAATGATGCTGTCGATATCCCTTCCCCAAAGTCGACTGAATCAGAGTCTAATAAATCCATGGATGCAAAACCTGAGCTCCCCTCAGATTCAGACAATACAATCCTTGAAATGGAAGCGGTCAGTTCAGGGTGCAACAATGATACAACGTCTCTGGTAGATTCTCCTGTATCTGATGTACCGCAATACGAGACGGTAAAACCACTCAAGAGCATTTCTATGGAGCCGACTCTCTATGAAGTGGAGATGCAAGTTGAAGCAAGTTACAAGGGCCCACGAGTACCACTCGTCTCTCTCATGAGTAAGTTGAATGGGAAAGCTATCGTGGGCCACCCCATCTCAGTTAAAGTGCTGAAAGATGGTTCTACCCTTCCCCTAGTTAGTAGAAGAGAGCACCACCGGCAAAGCACAAGTAGCATCAGTCAGCTGCTTAAGAGGGGTGAAAAGGTAATTTCAGGTCAAAGAAAGGGGGGTAGTCATAAGTCTTCCAAGCCTTGGAAAAAGATGGTTGCTGCTAACAACAGCAATGGTAATAGTGCAAATAAAAAAACTGGGTTTTCTCCTAGGAAGATGAGGAGGCTTTCGTCGATTACAATTGATCATAGAGAGAGGGGAGGCGAGAGAAAGTTATTGATGGAGAAGGTCGGTGGGCCCAGGGTGGCATGCGTACCTCTGAGACTTGTTTTTAGTAGGATTAATGAGGCTTTGAAATTTTCTTCTAGGCTAGAGAACCCTTAGAAACAATACCAGAAATATCCGAGGATAGCGGGTTACCTCAGTGTGTCTACTTGGTGACCCGTTGGAATTTCCATTTGTAAATTTCTTGTTCTTTCAACTGTGGAGGTTGAGATACCGTTCAAATGTTCAAATCAGCATTTAACTTATAAAAGTGTAGGAAATTCTGTGCGGGTTATTTATGCCCATTTTACTGTTGGTGCTCTGTGTTTTTGTTTTATGTTATCTTTCATTCTGGTGGGAACGTGAGAATTAACAACTGAATATGTATATGTTATGCAAACTACTTGTGCGATGATATTAGAAAATTAAAATTCAAAAATTGACGGAGACAGCAGAGAGCTAAAGACGTGTCCGGTTATAGAGAAGGAAGAACACGAACAACTAATATTTTTCATCCCCTTCAATTCAATTCTCTCAGAGCTGTTCCGACTCTCCTTTTTGGCCTAAGCATCTTTTTTAGCACAAAAGATTATTATAGTTGTTAGCATTGAGCAGGAATGGATACAAAAAGTAAGATACAATTATTTACCGATTGAAGATTTTACGGTAATTGATTCAATACCAATTAATTATTTTATAAATGTGGGAGTCAATATAGAGAACCTTAAAACAAAAATGGGATCAAATTAGATATATATAGCAATTATTTTCTCAAATTGCAATAAAAAATCAATAAAAATCATTAAAATTTGAAAAAAAAAATATATATTTTAGTGAATGGACATCCATCGCTTGCATGTAAATTCGCCCACTGACATTGAAGAAAAAAAAATATTCCTTTAAAATAAGAAAAATTATTTTAACACCTTAAGTTTTACATTCCTTATTCGCATTTCGATATAAGATATAAATATTTTTTAAAAATATATATTTTAAAATTTAAATTAGAAATTATATTAAATAGTTTAAAATAACTGAGATATAAATAAAAAAAATGCAATTATCACTCTTAAAAAAATCCTATGACAGACGTTGTATGCTACACTCCGTAATAGACATGCACAAAAAGTGTAGAGGCTTAACAATGTAGAAAAGAAATTATTCCCAGGGTTCCGAGTGCAAAATTCAAACTCTGCGTCACGTGCAATGCACGCCCCTCAAAACCCTCTCAATCGACGGTGCGCCAAGTAAAAAACCCTAGCACCCAAACGCTCTCTCTCTTTTCTGTGCTTGGCGTGTTGCTTGATTGAGGTTGTGCAAGCATGAGGAAGAAGGTCGACGAAAGAATTCGAACTCTGATCGAAAATGGAGTCAAGCTCAGGCACCGCTCCATGTTTTTCATCGTCGGCGACAAGTCTCGCGACCAGGTTTCCTGCCTCCTCCCTCCCCCAATTCCCTTTTCTTTTCTCTACATGCTAGAACCATTCCCTTTGATGGTCCAGTTAATAGTCAGTACCTATTTTAAGTGTTTCAGGTGACTGCTTCACTGGTTGAAATTAGTGACCTTTTATGTTCTATTCTGGTGTTTGACATTTCTGCAAGTTTCATCAAATGGAATCAAATTAAGATTATGATTGAATTGATCTGGTTTTGGATTATTTGAATGCACGCACTAATGGAATTTTTTTCTGTTGGGTTGCCTTTAGGTTCTTTTGATAGGATAAGAGAGTTTTAAATTTATTTCTTTATTCTTTTCAGTAATAACATTTCATAACAATTGGAACTTTTTGCCATTACACAGATTGCGAACCTTAACATGATGTTGAAACATGCGGCGCTCAAGTCACGCCGCTCGATATTATGGTGCTACAGAGACAAGCTCGAGATTAGCAGGTATATTGATGCAACAATTGAATTCTCATGCATTTCTTCTCTCAAAGAAGTGGCAGGTTGAAGTCATACAAGCCTAATCCTATTGTTGTGCATTTGATAGTCACAAGCAGAAGCAAAAGAAACAAGTAAAGAAACTGATGGCTCGAGGGTTGCTGGACCAGGAGTTGGCTGACCACTACACACTCTTCCTTGCCACGGAAGATATTACTTATTGCTTGTACAAAGACTCTGACAGAATTCTTGGAAATACATTCTCTATGTGCATCCTTCAGGTTCTTATTTCTGCTTATTTCGTTTGCATCTTACAGAAATTGCATCACAGATTGCAGTCTTATGCTTCACTTTGCCATTGGAGAATTCCTAAGTTTTTACTCGTTTAAATCATTATTTTTTGCTTACAAAACTGCATTGTTTTGTTGAGTGTTGTTGGGTTGTTGATATTTTAGGATTTTGAGGCCTTGACACCCAATCTACTAGCAAGGACCATAGAGACAGTGGAAGGTGGTGGTTTGATTTTGTTGTTGCTTCGTTCTCTGTCCTCTCTTACTAGTCTGTATACAATGGTCATGGTATGTTTAGTCTCTTTCTCTCCACCCCACTTCTCCTACTCATTCTGACAGAAAAAGCATAAATTATAGGGGCAAATTTGAAAAAATAATGTATAATTTCTATTGCGGAACTTTCTAACAGATGAACAGGAAGAGAACAGGCTTAAATTTGAATGCCAGTCAATCTAAACTCATCTATTTTGGGAAAAAATGATGCAGGATGTACATGAGAGGTTCAGAACAGAATCGCACACTGAGGCTGCAGCAAGGTTCAATGAGAGGTTCCTCCTATCAATTGCATCATGCAAAGCATGTGTTGTAATGGATGATGAGCTCAACATTCTTCCAATCTCTTCTCACATTCGCTCAATGGAGCCTGTATCAGCATCTGAGGTAAAAATAAAATATAGGACCTTATTGACTGTGATTTTTTTTTTTTGCTTTACATCTTATAAGATTTCATTGTCTTGAATTTTGGCTAAACAATGTTAAATGAAGGACTCAGAGGGGTTGTCAGAAAGAGAAAGGGAACTGAAGGATCTAAAGGAGCAGTTACGTGACACTGCCCCAATGGGGCAACTAGTTGGCAAGTGCTGCACCCTGGATCAGGTTCTCACATGTTCCACCCCCTTTTGGCTGTACAATTCTGTTCCTTTTAATCTCTACAATTGGACTGAGACTGATTCTTCGCTTGTAAATTATGGTAGGCGACTGCAGTGATTAGTTTTCTTGATGCTATATTTGACAAGACTCTTCGAAGCACCGTTGCATTGCTGGCCAATCGTGGTCGGGGGAAATCAGCAGCTCTAGGCCTTGCTATAGCTGGTGCAGTTGCTGCTGGGTGCGTTACTTCCTCAAGTTTAACTAATGATATACAATGTTGTACTTCTACAATTCTTAGCTCTGAGTGGTGAGAGAGGGGGCTTTTGTTAGATACTGATTAGACCTAGAGCACCTAATTACTTTTTTTTGGGTATTTTTCTATGCTTGTTTTGTTTTGGGGTTCCCAGGTTTTATGGTAGAAGAAACTAAGGAGTTACATCATAATTTGTTTCAGACTTTTCTGATAGCTTGGATGTGTTGTTGTTTTGCTATTTGAAAGCATAGCCATTTACAGGTTCTAGTCTTGTTTCAGGTACTCGAATATTTTTGTAACTGCTCCAAGCCCAGAGAATCTGAAGACTTTGTTTGAGTTCGTCTGCAAGGGAATCAATGCACTTGAGTATAAGGTCTAATTTCACCCCTCATTTTATAATAAAAGAACTCAAATTTAGTGTATTATCACTACCTTTTATGATCTTTAAGTAGGATTTACATAAAAGGTTAAAGAATCTCACATCTAAATACAATGGTCTTAAATTAATATGTCAAAAGCTGAAAAATATTCTCAGTCTCACGATAGTTAGTATATATTGAGCTTGCTTAAGTGGCTTTAATGTATATTAACTGCATTTTTCAGCATTGTCATAGCATATTAGGTTTTCTGTTTTTCCTGTGCTGCCTTTTATTTTCAATTTGTGAGAATCATAATTGTATAATTTGTCCATGTGAAAACTTGCTTTAGGAGCATTTGCATTATGATGTGGTTAAGAGTAATGATCCAGAAATGAGGAAAGCTACTATCCAGATAAATGTCTACAAGCAACATCGGCAGACAATCCAGGTACCCTTAATAAATTCAAACTACTGGCCACCCTATTGTGTTTGTTTTGGTTCTCGATCTCGATTCCAAAGTAATCAAGTTCTTTGTGCATGACTTCTTTATGTAAGTTCAGAAATTTTGCTAATTGTGTTTCCATTTGCAGTATATTAGGCCACAGGAACATGCAAAACTATCTCAAGTAGAGCTACTAGTAATAGATGAAGCTGCAGCTATTCCACTGCCTATTGTAAGATCGATGCTTGGGCCTTACCTTGTTTTCCTTTCATCAACTGTTAATGGGTATGGTTTTTATTTCCTTCTGATATTATATCTATCCATCCACTTGAATAAATTTGAACTCTAATAAAATTTCTGCATGAAGGTATGAAGGAACAGGCCGATCCTTGTCTCTGAAGCTTATTGAGCAATTGGAGTCTCAAAGCAAAGTATCAGTTCAAAGTGGCAATGGTTCTCACTCTGGTAATTTTTGTCTATTTTTTCCCATCAGTATGTATCATTTTTTTGTAGTCTTAAGAGAAATTTTCATCACTTTATGTATCTTTGACTATCTGTTGATTTGTATACTCAAATGCCTTACTGAACCAAATCCTTAATTATGCAACAAATCATTAATTAACACAGGCAGACTAATTGTTTAGTCCCTGCTTTCCATGTGCATAAGCATTTTGAGAATAAGCTTTAAGATTCTCAGACATTACAATTTTATCCTCATGCATAAAAACATTCCTTTAATTTGTAGGAATTGCAATAAGTAACTTTTTTACTCAATATTAGACAGATATGCAAATTTGAAGGAGCAAAAAATTTGCTAATGATTCACAGGTCCCTGATTTAATTGTGGTAGTTTTTTATTCATATATCCTCAGATACAGAGACAGTACTCAAATGTGAGTTATAATCAGTTATTTATGTATTGCATACTAGATGCCTAGTTCGGTTGTAGTATTCTGAGTACCATGTTGTTTGCATTCATGGTGATGTTTAAGCTTTTGCATACTGGATGCCTAGTTTGGTTGTTTGTCATTTGTTGTTTGTATACCTTTGGCTCGTAGGTCGAGCTTTCAAAAAGATTGAGCTGAATGAATCAATCAGATATGCACCTGGTGACCCAATTGAATCGTGGCTGAATGGTCTGCTTTGCTTGGATGTTGCTAACTCTATTCCAAATATTACTCGGTTAGTCTTTCTTTTCCTTTTTGAATGCCGATCAGCATCTACTTGTGCTTAATTTACTTCCCGGTAACTTTATGTTCTTTCTAGATTACCTCATCCAAAGGAATGCGATCTTTATTACATCAACCGGGACACTCTCTTCTCATACCACAAGGAGAGTGAAATATTCCTGCAGGTAACTCATAATCTTATTCTAGCTTTTACTTATTTTCACGATGGAAGGTTTTGCTTATGGAAAGATGCAGTGCGTTCTAGAGTGCATGAGCTGAACCAAATCATAAGAGCTTGAGTACCTGGTAGAGAAAAGGGAAAAGTGAACAATGAAATAGTGGGATGGTTGTTTAATTGAATGGGATTAATTGTTCTTTTTTACCTGCAGAGAATGATGGCCCTTTACGTTGCCTCGCACTACAAAAATTCTCCAAATGATCTGCAACTGATGGCTGACGCCCCTGCTCACCACTTATTTGTCTTGCTTGGTATTGTTCTAGTTTTTAATGCACTGTGTTTCCATTTAATTTAATTGAGCATGGAAAATGCCAAATTGCTGACCCGAGAGATCAATTTTTGCTACTATGTACTTTCTGTAGGTCCTGTGGATGAGACCAAAAATCAACTTCCAGATATTTTGTGTGTCATTCAGGTTCTCTTCTCACTCTATTCTTGGCACCTTTCAATTTCTGCCTAATTAGGTTAAGAGTATAAAAAAGTATTTGCTTATCTTGAATTAATAGGTCTGTCTGGAAGGACAAATATCTCGAAAATCTGCACTGAAAAGTCTGAGTGAAGGACGCTCACCAGCTGGTGATCAAATACCTTGGAAATTTTGCGAGCAATTTCAAGATGAAGTTTTCCCAACTCTCTCGGGTGCTCGAATTGTGCGCATAGCAGTCCATCCCAGTGCCTTAAGGGTACTCATTTTTAATATCATTATGCTAGTGTTGTGCAGCTTTTGCTTTGTTTTCTTCAAACTTCGAAACATACATACTAATGCTTTAATAATCATTTCAGTTCGGATATGGCTCGGCTGCTGTTGATATACTAACAAGGTAACACTTTTCAGTGGTCTGAGACTCTGAATTTAATTAGGTGCAGCTATACAGCTGTCTATTTTTTTTTTCTTTCATGTATGGTCCTACAGATGCTAACTTTTCTAGTATTGGTAACTGTGAAGGTACTATCAAGGACAGATTACACATTTTGCAGAGGATGATGATAAGATGCCCGAGGAGCCTCTTATAAAAGTTACTGAAGCTGCTGAAAAGGTCTCTTATTTTAAATACAAGAACTATCATAAAGTTGTAAGACAACTCATTTCATGTTTAGTGAAAAAGATAGCAATACTACCTTTGTTGTAAACAAAACATAAAATTCTATATTTGCTTTCATTTATTGTGATAACTGATTACCTACTTTTCTACTCTTATGGTTTCATTTGAAAAAGGATCAATTCTTTTTTGTTGTAGGCATCATTGTTAGAAGAGAGCATAAAGCCGAGAGCAAACCTACCTCCCCTTCTTTTACATCTCCGTGAAAGGCAGCCTGAAAGACTTCACTATTTGGGTGTCTCTTTTGGCCTAACTCTTGATCTATTCAAATTCTGGAAGAAACACCATTTTTATCCTTTCTACGTCGGCCATATTCCAGTAAATATTCCTTGTTTTTTTTCTTTTTATTAAGGTTATGGTCTTTGATTTTAGTACTGACTTGATTGATCTCAGTAATAAACTAATTTTTCCTTCTTTGTTCTCTATCTTTCAATTAATGAGATTATTAATAAACATAAAAAATGAAAATCAATCCAAGTTAACAAAGATCAGGTTGTCAGATTAGAGTTTTATGGGTTGTGTTGACCAACTTAATCTTTGAACCTGTACTGCAATGCTTAGATTTTTTATATGAACCATTATTGTTTTGATTTTAGTTTTGCCATGTTTCTGGTAAATGCAGAGTCCTGTCACTGGTGAGCACACGTGTATGGTGTTGAAACCAATAAATAATGATGATATTGAAGTTGCTGGATCCAGTCAATGCGGCTTTCTTGAACCCTTTTACCAAGGTACTTTTCTGTTTTATTTCATGTTAGAATTATTTACTATTTAATAGCAGAGATGGACACTATAGTAGTACAGATTATTTTGATCCCTTTAACTATCTTTAAGATTGTGGTATGCATTTAGATTTCAGGCAAAGGTTTAGACGACTTCTCGGTTCTTGTTTCCGCAATCTTAGTTTTTCACTTGCAATGAGGTTTGTGTTTAGTATGAAAAATACCTTTTATTCTTATGTTGTGTTTATATTCGATGCAAATCCACTCCAGTTGCTAATTGGGTTCCTTAAAATTACTGCTAGTGTATTGGCATCCAAGATAAATTTCACAGACTATGAACTGGGTTTGCCTGAGGACACAACTGGTGGCTCAAAGCAAGGAGATCTATTAACCCCTTATGATAGGAAACGGCTTGAGGCTTATACCAACAATTTGGTTGATTTTCATATGGTTGGTTCTCAATTTACATTTATATTTATATTTTGTTGCACTTGGATTTTTCTAGGGAATGAGCTATGCAAGTTTTTCAACTGTTGCACTATTTTTGTATATTTGTCTGAACAGATTCTAGACTTGGTGCCTTTACTAGCACACCGGTATTTCCAGGAGAAAATGCCAGTTACACTAAATGGTGTACAAGCTGCTATACTACTATGCATGGGTCTACAAAACAAGGATTTGACTTCTATAAAGGTTTGTTAAGGTTTAAACTTTAGAAACTTGGTATTATGGAAATAAATATAGAGCCCGGGGATTTTAAGCTGTCAAGGTACCATGTATCATTTAAAGAAGTGGGCATTCTTCAATTTTGAAGCAGTAAAGCACAGGGGCCTTCATTTACTTTTTTCTTCCTGTCAGGATGAGCTTGGTTTGGAAAGGGAGCAGATACTTTCAGCTTTTATTAAGGTTATGAGGAAATTGTACAGCCACCTCCAGAGTGTCGCCTCTAAAGAAATGGATGCTTCTCTACCTCGTCTTAAAGAAGTATGTATTTTATGTCATTCAAGTTATTTACCCCTACTATTCTTCAGGATTTCCTTTCCACGCTATTAGCAAAATCTGTTACTTATCATGTTTTAGTTTAACAGTTTTATTTATTTGTCTATGTTAGATTGATTTTGCACCTCTCACCAAATCATTGGATGAAGATCTGAATGAAGCAGCCAAGGAAGTTATGGTTAGTACCCCTTATTCATTGTTTTCTGTTTTCCACATCATAGTTTCGCAATTGATAAGTTTGATAACTTTTGTTATACTCTTACAAATAGGAGAAAATATTACCTGTGCTGCTATCCTCTCCATTGAAAGGAGGAATTAATATTCTGTTACTCATTAGGTAGCAGAAAAGATAAGCTAGGGGGTGGCTTGGGATTTTTTGATAAAAATAGCATGAACTTGTGTGGGGGACTCCTTATTATTCTCTGAAGGCAAATGTCACACGTTTGCACCTGAAATAATGATTCAGAAGTAATGTGCTCAAATCAGATTTTGAGAACTGTAAGTGACAAGAAAATCCCTTTTCCTAGCTTCTGTTTTTCAAAATTTCATGGAAATTTTCAGGAGCAAATGAGAGCAAAAAATGAAGGCATGTTGGACCCGGTGCTGCTACAACAGTATGCAATAAACGACATAGATGATGAATTGGGAAAGGCTCTGAAGAAAGGTGGAAATGTGTCAGCGAGTGGACTTGTTAGCATAAAATCTAACAAGACTCCGGCAGATAGCAAGCACGGGAAAAAGCAGCACAAAGATAGTGGTGATAGTTCCAAACGAAAAGGAAAACACGGCGACAAATTTTCATCCAAGAAGAGAAAATCATGAGTAGTTTAGATTGATTTATTTATTTAAGATATTGAGATGACTTGTAATGTGTCATGTAGTTTCTTGTTTTAATTTCAAATTATTAACAACAATTTTGTTTGCTTTACTGTTTTATTCTCTTGAGAAAATTTTCCAGTTTAATGATTTAAATGTTTCATAAGGTACAGAGTTTTGGAGATTTGTTTCCAGAAAAACCTTGCTTTGTACTCACCCAAGGAAAATTATATTACGCAATTTTGTGCCATTTTGTCCCAAGTGATACGAGAACTTGTAATAATACTTTTATTATAGACATTTCAGTTTTGTAATGTAGCGTTGATTTAAATTTTAAAAAGATTGAAGTCAAATCTTCTCAATTAAATGAAATGTATTTTGTTTTGTCACGATAAAATTATGTTTTAATTTAAACACAAGCATACTAATTTTAGTTGCATACATCTTCTGTTTCATGAAATGCTGCACAAATTGCATATCCTTCAAACATAAGGAGATTTTAATTATTCTTCGTCAAATTAAGGATAAACATGAAAAGAAATTTATCATTTCAATACTTCTCCTGGACCCTGGTGCATGAAATGTTGTACAAATTGGATTTTTGAAAAGTTTCACGGATTGTTGCGGTTGCATGTGCAAAAAGAAAAGAAAATTAAAACTTACAAGTAAAGACAGGAGAACATTCTAAAATGCTTCCCTTTTTCTGGCACAGTTACAGGACTACAGGAAACATCAAATATACAAGTCCTTACACAATTTCAATTTAATTACAGAGACCAAGTCAACTTTTTCTTTAGAGAGAATCCGCAGCCATTGCTTGGCAAGGAAGCTCCGTGCTCTCTCTCAGTAGAGTCTCCATCCAGCTCATCATCAATCGCTCCAGACACAAAGCGCACTTTGGGCCCACTTGTCAGATAACAAAACTTTGCTTTCCACAATTACTTTTCGAAGCAACTTCGTTTATCCAGTCGTGCAGACAACCTCCTCTTTCATCATTAGTTCATGCTCATAATCATAACCAATTTTCTCCTAGACGCGGTCTTTCATAATCATAGACCATCCGCTGCTCCAACAGCTGACCTCGTGGTTCGAAGTCAACGGTCATTCCAAGAACCGGTTCATGCAAATAAAGCTTTTCAATTTTTCAAACCCTCGGATTCTCTTGTCAATGCTTTATAACTTCTCTGCTTGTTCTATTATTAATTGAGAGGTAAAAGAAATTAATAGATTGTACATCCTTATTCTATTATCATGTCGGTTGGTAATACAGAAAGAGACGACGAGGCAGGTGAAAAAGGTGCTGGGAATTCGACGGCTGATCTCGTACCGGCAAAGCGGGCCCGATTCGACAGATGCTTTACAGGATTAGATATCAAATTGGGTAAGGGACCGCTAAAGGATATGGATTCCGATAAACTCAAGCGAGATATTAGGAGGTGGGCAAAAGCTGTGGTCGCGTATGCACGCCAACTTAGCTTCAAGTCCCCAAAAACACCATCGAGCCGGCACGGCGACGACAAAGAAAGTGCAGAATTGACAAATGAAGAAGAAAAATTGAAATGAAAAATTTATGTGTGTTGTTTGGTTTGATTATTTTTTATTTATTTACTTGATTTGTTATTCATTTATTCCTTTTCTTCGATGTACATAATCAAATAAAACATATCTTAGCTTCGGCTTTGACTTGACAAGTAGTTATTTGAGCAATTCTTTCTTCATTTCTTGGGATCTTTTGTTTTTATCTTTTACTATGGATTCTTATTGGATGAAAGCACTTTGCAAACAAAATGGATCATGTACATATTACCTTTTCCATAGTTTTGTCAATTGGTATATGTTAGTTTATCCGTAAATTACAACGAATTTGTTTAAAACCTTGTGTTCAATTTGTTTTATGTAATATTATTTCTTAATAGAAACTCAGCTATATTATCAATATGTCAGGATTGTTGAATTAGTTGTTATATACAAGTTCCTGATTTCAAATATAATTCTTAACTAGCAGGCTAGCACACAAATACTAACCAAAGATTCAAGAGAGAACCTACATATATATACTACATAACAACCAAACTTAATTATAAAATTATAAGATCATCGAATAAGTGTGGGACCATATACTTTTTCACAGAAAACAAATGTTGCACCATGAAGTTAAAAATTATTTTTCTTCCCTGGAAAACTCTCGTTTCCCCTTCCTGTCCAAAAAAAAAAAGAAGGAAAAGAGAACAGAGGAAGGAAATAAGAAGAAAAAAAGACAAATTATTTTTTAGAGAAAAGAAGCTATGCCCAGTTATTGAATCTATCATCGTCTCACAACTTGGCCCAAGCCCATTAAACGATATGCTCTTCCTTATCGGGTCCGGATCTAACCGAACTATCCATTAGGAACTTTGATGCGGTTTTGCCATGCGGATAATGGCATCATGGCAGAGAGAAGCAACTAAGGGTGTGCTCCAGATGAGGTGAGAGGAGGTAAACGAGGAGGAGGAGAATTAACGAGAGTTTAATTTTACTCTCAAATTTTTATTAAAAAAGATAAAAAAAGATGAAGAAAGATGAAGAAAGATGACAAAAAAATGAATTCTCTGTGTATTTATTAAAAATTTATTAATCTCTAATTTTAAAATAAAAAATTTAACCATCACCTCTATTCCCATTCGTTCCCCTCCACTCCCCCCACAAACTCTGAAGCACAGCCTAAGCAAGCATCAGTGCGCTCAAATGGAGGCCATGGCGCTCTCTTTCTCCTTCTCCCTTCCCCCTCCGTCGAGAAACGCCTCGATTCTCTCCAACAACACTTGCAATGCCTGTGCGCTCTCAAAAACCCTAGAGAGAACCCTTGTCTTTCCCGCTAATTCCTCCGCAAACTCAGCGCCATCCAATTCTACTTACAAACCTTTCAAAATAGCACGGAGAGACGCCATTGATGCAATTAAGGCTGCTACCGATTTGGAATCAGCTCTTCAAAGGTAGCTATCTTGCTTTACCGTGAGTTATTTAGAAAGAACTTGCTTACTGACCAGTGACAAGGTCGGTACCAATTGTATGTACCGGCTTATATCAGAAATTTGCACCTGCTTATTAAGAAGAACACTGAGAAACCTTTTTCTTTCTGTAACCTGAGCTATTATATCATTTCTACTTGACTGAAACAGAGCAGAAGGCATGTTACAAGTGGATGATTTTAACATTATTTTGCGTTATTTTGGGGAGTCAAAAAGCTGGAGCCACCTTAGTCAGGTTAACATAAGTTTGAGTTTTGACAGATACATAGATTAATAACAAGTAAATTTTCTGTCATTTTTAGTTTTCTAATTGTCTTTTGCGCAATATTATTTCAGCTTTTTGCATGGATGCAAGAGCATGAAAAGTTCAATTTTGCCTCATATAGGACCTATCTCAAGTACATGGGCCTAAGTCGAAATCCAGTCAAAGCATTAAAAGCATATGATAGCATTAAAGATGCTGAAATAAAACTGAATGTATCAGTTTGCAATTCTCTTCTTGGTTGCTTGGTGAGGAATGGTCGAATGGAGAGTGCTCTCAAGTTATTTGATCGAATGAAATGTGATGGCCTCTTGCCAAATTTGGTCACTTACAGTACGGTTTGTAACTTAAACCCGAGCCTACTGTTGTTTACTAAATTCCTTTTTATAACATAGTTGTGCTGGTTTAAGTTTTCTATAACTCGTGTAATCATATTTGGACATAGAACATGTGATTACCAAACCAATTGAGCTGGCCATTATGTTGTCATACATACTATGCAGTTCAAAACCGTATAACATATTTGATGTGTTTATCCTGTCATCTAGAAATTTATGGCTATTTCCTTCATTTACTTTAGCTATTGACAGGTTGTTCTAAATTGAAAAATGGCTATACCACAGCAATGGAGTTGCTCAGAGAAATAAAAGACCAAAATCTGGGCATGGACAGTGTAATATATGGAACTCTTTTGGCAATTTGTGCCTCTAATAATCTAAGAAGAGAGGCTGAGTTATTCTTTCAGCAAATGAAAAATGAAGGGCATCGTCCAAATCTGTTTCATTACAACTCATTATTAAACCTGCATGCCGAAGATAGGGACCATGCCAAAGCTGAGATCTTGGTCAATGATATGAAATCTCTCGGCATAGCACCCAATAAGGTCTGTATTTTCTATTTATTGTTTTACAAATTTTTTTGTTTCGTTTGTCTAAAAGAGCTGATTATAGAGACCATACCAAAGCTGAGATTTTACTTTGCATAATTGAAGAATAAACATATGTTAGTTCTGGCTTAAACATTACATTCAGTCTGAAAGAGCTGATTATATTTTTATCCGGTGGCTTAGTCCATGCTGTTTATGGCTTTTTCGATTTAGGTTTACTTCCATAAATCTCAAGATCAACTATATATTGTTCAGAAATTATGAGTAAATATGATTTCTTTTAAAGGTCGTATTAACTACTTTATTGAAAGTATATGCTAGAGGAGGGCTTTTTGAGAAAGCTAAAGAGCTATTGGCTGAATTGGAGACTTTCGGATATGCACAAGATGAGGTACTTTTTTTTGTCTTTTTTAAGTTGAATATGAGGCACTTCTATCACATATAGAAGTAGGCGTTGCGATTTAATGGAACAACATATCATATAACTTCTGATTGTGGTATTCGTAGATAGCATATGCCATATTGATGGACAATCTAGCAAAGCAAGGCAGGCTCGAGGAAGCCAAACAAGTATTTGCGATGATGAATGAAAAAGGAGTTAAATCAGGTTTGTTTCTCCTCTCGTTTCCTTTGTACTATATCTCTCTCTTTTTTTTTCGGGTGCAGTGTTTGGAGTTACTGGGCTTTTTTTTTTTTGGGGGTGGGGGGGGGGGGGGTGTTGGGAGATACTGAATTTTCAATACAAGGCCTAATCCTTGCAATATCTAATCGATATGGATATACCTGTACAATAACACATAGGTTGTCAGCCTCATCATCATATATACATTTTGGGAAAGAGAGGTGGAAGAAGCAACTTTTTCTTGATAAACTTTGTTACAATTTATTAACCATCTAAGCAATCGATTTTACCCAGATGGCTATTCATACATGATCATGATTTCGGCCTTGTGCCGTTGCCGTCTCCTTGAAGAAGCAAAACAGCTGGCAAAAGAATATGAATCAAAGTACACCAAGTATGATGATGTGGTGATACTAAACACCTTGCTCAGAGCATATTGCAACAATGGGGACATGGAAAGTGTCATGCAAATGTTAAAAAGAATGGATGAAACTGGTGTATTACCAGATTGGCACACTTTTGATATACTGATAAAATATTTCAGTAAGGAGAAGTTGTATCATCTTGCTTATAAGACAATTGAAGATATGAATTCTAGAGGCCACAAACTAAATGAGGTATTCCTTGCTT
The DNA here is from genome assembly GCA_037678475.1 of x Bolboschoenoplectus mariqueter. Classification (NCBI taxonomy): domain Eukaryota; kingdom Viridiplantae; phylum Streptophyta; class Magnoliopsida; order Poales; family Cyperaceae; genus x Bolboschoenoplectus; species x Bolboschoenoplectus mariqueter. Next base: position 154,430 of record CM075258.1, on the reverse strand, counting down.
GGCTTAAAATAGTCTCATTTTTCTATACTGCACCCCAGGGCCTTGCCTGTGCATACCAAAAAAATACCGATCAGTAACATTGATATACAGGAGTTATGTACTTCAGTGATGATAGATTTGGGAAAAGCTGGTTTCCCATCAGAAGCATTTTCAGTTTATAACATGCTGAGATATAGCCAGAGAAATCTGCAAAGATCTCTTCATGAGAAGATTCTCTGGATTTTGGTTAGAGCTGGACTTCTTAAAGACGCTTACCTTGTAATAAAGGTATGAGGTATCTCATTGTCTCAGAAATTTTGTTTTTAGTTTCTTCCGCAAACAATGTAAAAAATTATGTATTTCCCATCCCCTTCTTTCTTACTTGTTTCATTCAGAGCAGGATAATGAGAAAGTAGAAGGTACTGGTATTTTTTAAGAAAATTAAGAATAGCAGGCTATGTTGATATTTTCTCTCTCTATAAGTTGCAAAAAATTGCAGGGGTTTACTTGATATCCTTTATGTTGTATCTTTTTGTTTTGATCTTTACGTAAATTAGCTATGAATTTTGACAAATTGCTATTATCACAGGATTTCTCAGAATGTATATCTGATAGATCTATGGACAGGTTCACAAGCTCGTTTATGAAATCCGGCAATGTAAATTTGATAAATGATGTATTGAAAGCCTACCATCGTTCAGGGAATAAAATAAGCATGGTAAAACCAAATTTTTTTGTTCTTTTATCATAAGATTTGTATTTAATCCCATTGAATTTTAGGCAGTGCTATCCTTTTTCTTTCATTAGTTTCACTAGTTTCTTTCGTGATTTTGAAATTTCATTCATTACTTTGGACCTGCCATTCGGGCATGTAGGTCAATGAACTGTTGTAAAACTAATTTAGGGTTTACCTTTTCCAGGATAGGACAGAACAGGATAAACATTTTCATTGATGGAATTGCATATGCAAAGAGTTGTCTATGTTCCTGACTCTTTTTCTATTTGCAGGAGATATTTAAGAAAGCCATAAATAGGTACTTAAAGAAAGAGGAAAAGAAAGATTTACTATTGCATCTGTTGCAATGGATGGCTGGGCAAGGCTATTGTGTTGACGCAACCACAAGAAATTTGCTACTACAAAATGCACATATCTTTGGCAGTGAGCAGATTATAGCAGAGATTTTAGCAAAACAACAAGTCGCTCACAGAAAGTTGAAGGTCAAGAATAAGAGACGATAAAACAAGAATAGATTTGCTGGAAAATGTAGATAGTGGATTTCTTTAAATGTACATAGGTTGGAGCAGTACAGGACTGGGTAGGTTGGTAGATATTATATTTGGGGTTGGATTTCTGATGACTGAGGATTTACAAAGGCTGCCTAATTAGATGCTGTAATATATGTACAGTTTGTCAGAAAGGAAGAGAGGTGGTCAAGCTCTAGAAGTAAATGGGCCATGGCAGTTTTGTTGGGAGTTGAGATATGCTGCATCTGAACAGTGCAACGAGCTATACTAATACCTCAATGGCATTGACAAAGTTGTACTTGAGACTGTTACACCACGGTTCTTTACTAATTGATAGCCCCAAGTGTCTAAACAGTTAGTTATACACAACAATCCTTTGATCTCACTCCCAGCGGCAGAGTCCCGTTCTCTCTTCATCTCCTCTCCTCTCCCGACTCCTGTTGTCCGCTCAAATACAAGAAATGAAATCCAACCGAGAAAAATCCCTCCGCCTTTCTCACCAGTGTCAACCAAGAAATGGTTATTTAGCTTTACAGTGGAGAAGTAGTGCTTTATGAGTGCAACAGCAAACAGCGAAGCACAGAAGGGAAGAACAGGAGGTACACTGGTACTGGATAAAAGAGAGAGGCGCTGACGAGCAAAGGACTGGAGAGGAGAAAGAATGGAAGCAGGGACAAAGGAATCGATGGGTCAGTGCGTATATAGCTCAAGAAAATGCCGCCACGTACGTAATTTTCTTGGAAAGATTCTTTTAAGCATTTTTATTACCACTCTGCTTCTAACAAAAGAAAACAGACCTCTGTGTATGATTTTGATACTATGGTTCCATAAACAAATCATAAAGATAACAAAAGAGTTCTGTCAATACTACAGCCCACAGAAAATATTTACCATAACATGCCTTGTAAATGAAAAAAAATTCCAGCATTAAAAATGGTACTATAAATATAACAAGGTGTAACGCTCAGATCCAGCATATCTGGACTCCTAACAGTGCTGCTGCGACCCCCCAACTTTCTACTTCTATAAGCTTGACAACCTTTCTTCCTTTCTGACAAATTGTAGATATATTACAGAATATAGGTAGAATTGCGGCTGTTGCAAATACTCAGTCAACCTCCCCATCCCTAATCACAACCCCAGAATATATACTGAGCTGTCCAAGGCCTCTTCGATTGTTCCTCAGTCCTGTACTGCTCCCATCCATGCACTATTGAGCTGTAATTTCCAACAAAGCTATTTCTTGGTTTGTTGGGTCTTACTATTGACATTCAACTTTCTGTGAGCTACTTGTTGTTTTGCTAAAATCTCTGCTATAATCTGCTTACTGCCGAAATAATGTGCATTCTTTAGTAGTAAATTTCTTGTAGTTGCATCAACACAATACCCTTGCCCAGCCATCCATTGCAACAGATGCAACAGCAACTCTTTCTTTTCCTGTTTCTCCAAGTACCTTGTTATGGCTTTCTTAAATATCTCCTGCAAATTGAAAAACAGTCAGGAACATAACTCTCTGCATATGCATTCAGGAAAAGATAAACCCTGGATTAGTTTTTAGACAGTTCATAGACAACAACAAATAGTAGGTCCGAAGTTTTAGAGAAATTTTAGAATCACGAAAAAAGCTAATGGAACTTGCAGGAAAAAAAGGATAGCAAAAATCTAAAATTGAACGGTAAGTAAATACAAATCTTCTGATAAAAGAACAAAGAAATTCAAGGTTTACCGTGCTTATTTTATTCCTTGACCGATGGTAGGCTTTCAAGACATCATTAATCAAATTTACATTGCCAGATTTCATAAATGAGATTGCGAACTTCTCCATAGATCTATCAGATATACATTCTGAGAAATCCTGTGATATATTAGCAGTTTCTTAAAATTCATAGTAAATTATGTAAAGATTCAAACCCACAACATAAAAGGATATCATGTATACCCCTGCAATCCTTGCACCTTCTAAAGACAAAAAAATATCAATATAGCCTGCAATCCTTGCACCTTATAAAGACAAAAAGTATCAACATAGCCTGCAATCCTTGCACCCAAAGCACCCCTCTTTCTCATTATCCTACTCTCAATGAAACAAGTGAGAAAGAAGGGGATGTGGAATACATAATTTCTTTACATCTTTCGCAGAACAAAACTAAAAACGAAAATTCTGAGACGAAGAGATCCTTCATACCTTAATTACAAGGTAAGCGTCTTTAAGAAGTCCGGCTCTAAGCAAGATCTGGAGAATTTTCTCATGAAGAGATTTTTGCAGATTTCGCTGGCTATATCTCAGCATGTTATAAACAGAAAATGCTTCTGATGGAAAACCAGCCTTCCCCAAATCTATCATCACTGAAGTACATAATTCCTGCGTATCAATGTTACTGATTGGTATTTTTTGATATGCACAGGTAATGCCTGATGGAAACAGTATGGAAAAGTTAGATTTCTTTAAGCCAGACAAAGAAGTAATACCTCATCCAGTTTGTGGCCTTTAGAATTCATATCTTCAATTGTCTTATAAGCAAGATGATGCAATTTATCCTTACTGAAATATTTTATTAGTATATGAAATGTGTTCCAATCTGGTGATACACCAGCTTCATCCATCTTTTTTAACGTTTGCATGACACACTCCATATCTCCATTGTTGCAATATGCTCTGAGCAAGGTGTTTAATATCACCACATCATCATACTTGGCATACTTCGATTCATATTCTTTTGCTAGCTGTTTTGCTTCTTCAAGGAGATGGCAGCGGCATAAGGCCGAAATCATGATAGCATATGAGTATCCATCTGGATAAAATCAGTAGTTCAGATAACAAATAGAATATTTCCAACAAAGTTGAGCCAAGAGTAAGCAGCTTAATCTGCCTCTCTTTCTCAAATACATAAATGATGCAAGGGCAGAGAACCTAAGTGTTATTCTCCAGGTATATCCTCATCGATCAGATATTTCCAGATCAGTTATTGAAAAGTCAGTCCCCCCTCCCAACAAAAGAAAGGAAAAAAGACACAAAAAGGAGATAGTACAGAGGAAGCGAAAGGATAGATAAACAAACCTGATTTAACACCTTTTTCATTCATCACAGCAAATACTTTTTTGGCTTCCTCGAGCTTGCCTCGCTTTGCAAGATTGTCTATCAATATGGCATATGCTATCTATAAATACCACAATCAAATGTATTATAAGATATGTTATTCCATTAAATCACAATGCCTACTTTTTTTTATATATGATAGACATTCCTCATCTTGAACTTGAAAAAAATAAATAAATAAATAAAAAGAATGTACCTCATCTTGAGCATATCCCAAAGTCTCCAATTCAGCTAATAGCTCTTTCGCTTTCTCAAAAAGCCCTCCTCTGGCATAGACTTTCAATAAAGTAGTTAATACAACCTATTAAAAAGATCATATTTACTCATAATTACTGAACAACGCATAATTGATCTTGAGATATATGGAGGTAAACCTAAAGTCGAAACCTACTCTCTATGGACTTACAAAAGATTAGCACCATTCCAAAGATGGCCATAAACAGTATGGTACTAGGCCACTGGATACAAATATAATCAGCTCTTTCAGACCGAACTTAATGTCCAAGACAGAACTAACGTATGATTAATCTTCAATTATGCAAAGACAAATCTTAGACGAAAGAAACAAAAACAGTAAATTAAAAACACAGACCTTATTGGGTGCTATGCCGAGAGATTTCATATCATTGATCAACATCTCAGCTTTGGTATGATCCCTTTCTTCGGCATATACATTTAACAATGAGCTGTAATGAAACAGATTTGGACGATGCCCTTCATTTTTCATTTGCTGAAAGTATAACTCAGCCTCTCCACTTAGATTATTGGAGGAACAAATTGCCAAAAGTGTTCCATATATTACACTATCCATGCCTAGATTTTGGGCCTTTATTTGTTTGAGCAACTTCATTGCTGTGGTATAGCCATTTTTCAATTTCGAACATCCTGTTAATAGCTAGAGCAAATGGAGGAAATAACCATAAATTTCTAGACAACTTAGATAAACACATCAAATATGTTACACAATTTTGAACTGCATAGTATGCATGATGATATATGGCCAGCTCAAACTGTGGAATTTTTTTTTACTAATTTTCGAGGGCTGGAACTTCTCACTCTTTTCTGACATAAATGAGAAAGAAAAATTAAATTATCACTAAAGCCAGATTTTCAAAATTTCTACCCTTGGAAGGGTCAGCATTCTAAATTCCTAGCCTTGGAACGGTCAGACGTTGAAATTCTTACCCTTAAATGGTAGGAATTTTAAAATCCCTATCCTTAAATGGTAGGAGTTTCAGATCCCTATCCTTGAAACACTATATCTTTAAGTCCCCAGAATTCTAGGGCTGGACTTCATATCCCTATCCTTGTTATTTTTTCTTTTCCTTTTTTCAAACTAAAATTGTGTATGGGCTGAAATTTCTTATTCCAACCTTCGCAAATCTCAGAATTCATTTAATACTTTCGTAGAGGTTTAATTTGAAAATTTACATTTCTAAAATAAATAAAAAATTCGGCTCAAACTGGTTTGGTAATTGCATGTCTAGACCAGTAGGTGTAAATAAATGAACATGAATATGTCATAAAAAAGGAATTGATCAAACAACAATAGGCTCAGGTTAAAGTAACAAACCGTGCTGTAAGTGACTAAATCTGGCAGGAGGCCATCACATTTCATTTGATCAAATAACTTGAGAGCACTCTCAGTTCGACCATTCTTCACCAAACAACCAAGAATAGAATTGCAAACTGATACATGCAGTTTTATTTCAATATCTTTAATGCTGTCATATGCTTTTAATGCTTTAACTGGATTTCTACTTAGGCCCATGTACTTGAAGTAAGTGCTACAAGAGGCAAAATTGAACTCTTCATGCTCTTGCATCCATGCAAAAAGCTGAAATAATAGTCCCAAAGACAATTAGGAAATGAAAAGCAACAGAAATTTACTTATTTTAATCACGTACAAATCAAAAATCAAACTTATGCATAACCTGGCTAAGGTGGCTCCATCTTTTTGACTCGCCAAAATAACGTAAAATAATGTTACAATCTTCCACTTGCACTATTCCTTCTGCTCTGTGTCAGTCACATAGAAATGATAGAATAGCTCAGGTTATAGAAACAAAAAGATTTCCCAGTATTTAAAAACTAATTACCTTTCTGATTTAGTAAGTATTTAGGCAAGAACTTCTGATGTAAACCAGTATATACGATTGGTACCGACCTGGTAAGCAAGCAAGTTCCTTCTAATAACTAAGACATAATAACACGAGTTAAAAAAAGCATGATAGCTACCTTTGAAGAGCTGATTCCAAATCGGTAGCAGCCTTAATTGCATCAATGGCGTCTCTCCGTGACATTTTGGTGGTAGAATTGGCTGGCGCTGAGCGGAGTGGGGCATTTGCGGAGGAGTTAGTGGGAGAGACGAGGGTTTTCTCTAGGGTTTTTGAGAGTGCACAGGTATTGTAAATCTTGTTCGACGGAGTCGAGGATATTCTCATCGGAGGGAGAAGGGAGAAGGAGAAAGAGAGCGCCATGGCCTCCATTTGAGTGTACTGGCGCTCGTCCCACCTCCATTATCCGCATAGCAAAACCGCATTAAAGCTGTTAGTTAATGACTTAATGGATAATTTAGTTAAACCCGGATCCGATAAAGGAGAGCTCCTCGGTTACATTCAAAATATAATTGTTAATTCTACATCTCACAAAATTATGAACATAAATTCCTAAAATTCTGAACATATATTTTACAAATCGGTGAAAAAATATTCAAAACTTTTAGATTCATTTCATATATATTTATATATATATATATATATATATATGATAAAAATATTTATATTAATATTTAAATATGTTATGATACAGCAGATCATAGTCTTATGAATTATGATATATATCAAATCATATTATTATAATTTATAATTTTTATTATTAGTGTTAAATTATGAAACATAAAAATTACGTGCAGAAGGTGAGAGATAATAAGCTCTCTAAAAAAAGAGAGAAGAGAAGACGCTGTGCACATTATCAGGGAAATTTTGGGAAAGCCCAAAAAAGCGATAATATTACCAATTACTTTTTTTTTTCTCCGAAGAAATAACATGGAAGATATCAAATTGAACTCAGTAGGCTTATACAAATTCATTATAGTGAGTAAATGAACACATGCTAATTGGACGAATTATAAAATGTTATTTACATGAATTTGTTTGTTTGCGAAGTGTGCTCAGATAATGAGACTTCCATAGTAAAGATACACAATCCCAAGAAATAAAGAGATCAGCTCAGAATCAGATGACTACTTCAAAATAAAATTTATCAAGTTTGAAAATCATTTCATACAAGATCAAGAGTTGAAAATATCAATGTACAATTACGCATATCAATACTACTATAAGTTTTGTGTATATACACTGCTCGCCACATATAACATGATCTATATTTTATTTTTGTTATTTGAAATGTTGAAAATTAAATCATTGATTACTTCACCAAAAAGTAATAAAAAAGATTCCCTCAACTAAAATCATGTTCATACACGGACCTCTCAATTGGCACGAACATAAAGAAAGGTACAATATACAATCCATATCCCATTTCCATAGGACAGGTAAATATCAAAATCGGGTTATACACAATATCAACTATCAACTAATGAATACAAGAAGAAAACAAGCCAAAATTACACTCCTCTTAACTTCTTTTGCCTACATGAGTAAAATGTACGGGAAACATAGATAGCACCAAGTAAAACTGCCAAAAGGAGAACTCTGGCTTCCAAAAGAGAGAAACCTCCAAACAATAAGTTTAAAGAGCTTTATAATTGTACATGTAGGTTCTAAGTTTGTTTATATCTTCTAGTGATTCTGACAGCAAATGATCCAGATATAAACATAACGCAGCACCACTACACAAATAAACACATCTTTAGAAAAACGTAATCCTAACATTAATCAGCAAGTTAAAATTCATACAAGAAAAATCGTGAGCAAAAGTCAAATCAAATAATAAGATGATAAGATGGCAATACCCCAAAGGAGCCAAGGGAAGCCATACTGCATCCCATCTGAACCTTGGCAAACTGTAAATAAAATTAAGGGGGAAAGGGGGTGAGGATCCAACATGAAATGAAGAAAATTAAGATTTTATTTGAGAAAACTTCTTTTAAAATTCATATATTGTCAAAAATAAAATTTACCTCAGCATGTAGACTATCCAGAAGACAGTAACCAAGAGACTGGCATAAGTAGAGTACCAAAAGAACCTTTTAGAAGAGCCTGAGTTCTGTAAGAGACCTTTTACTGCCAATAGACATGCCACCACAGCCACTAAATCTGTATAGGCATTTTGAGTATGAACATTGAATTTGTCTAACAGAATAGATGCAGTGAGAAGAAAAAGAAATTACATGCATGTATAAACTATACCAAACAAAATGGGCATCCCAGGGTGCATCTCCTCCATGAAGTATGCATGAAACCTCTACAAGAGAATACAATACACAAAAATTCCAAGTTCAAGAAAGACATTACGAACCATTTTAGCATTTATCTACAATCTACAGTGATCTTCATAGTAGCGGCTGATACTTAAGATCACAATTAAGTTTAATTGCAGTTCTTGTTACATAAGAAGGTTAAATTCCCCAATACTCCTGCTACAAATATATGCATAAAGAAACATATATAGTATCCATCCAAGGGCAGAATGTATTGTCATCTTTAGGAAAAATGAACTATTCTGTCAATTTGGGTCAATTCTTCTCAATTCACTAGCTGTTATATTTAATTCTCAATAAAGAAGTGCCAGAAGAGTTACTCAGTACATACCAGCTCCCAAGGAAACCAAGCTTGATTGAAAATTGAATACATCATGAACCCAGCATAGCCTAGGAGAAGGCCAGCAAATACTCTCTGCAATTTACAAAAGCAAGTAAATCCACTACCAAGAGGAAAAATAGAATCTACCTAAATCAGTGGAAAAAAGAGCAAAAATTAAATCCAAATCTCCTGTGACGCTCTCCATTAATTGAAACTAATTAGGAAAGGGGAAGAGAGAAAGTTACACGCCAAAGGAGGCTCTGTTGCGCGTGCTTCTTCTCGAAGGATCTCACCATCTCTTCCTGCTCTGTGGATCATGTAACACCATCCATAGATTACCAGTTCTGCACAATTTATTCAAATATTAAAGAGAAGTGGCTGAGAGAAAGAGAGAGAGAGTAATGCCTTGGGAATCCATGGGGTGAGGGTCATCGGCCTCGTCGAGAGGATCCTTGCGGCGGTGGCGGAGACGCCACCAGGTGGTCGCCATACCAATCAATCGCTCCGTTTTTCGTCGCCTCCTCCCTCCGGCGAAGATCAAAGCACAAAGCGACGAATCTCGGTCTCAGCGCTTACACTAACATAGTTGCGCTTTATTGGGTCAGAACTCCGGCCTTCTGAAACCCGCAACCCGTAAACCTTACACAAGATCCGATAAAGAGATTTCTGGGCCGAGGCCTGAGGGCCCAATGTGTTACAGCACGTTTAATTATATCCAAGCCGGAAATGTGCGCAAGGCATTATGTGAATTTTAAAGATATTTGAAAAAAAATAAGGTCAAATTAATTCACAATATATATGAATATGTTTAAAAGTATTTTAAATATATTTTAATATAATTTGAGGTGAGATATATATCATAACTAATCAATTTAGGTTCAAAACTATATATAAATAATAAATAAATATATTCAGATGCATATATGTGAATTTTGAAGATATTTCAACCAAGAATTAGGTCAATTTGGCTTCAAAAATACATGTAAACAATAAATAAATATATTGACATACATATGTGAGAATTTTGATAATACTTAAATCATAAATGATGTCAAATTGATTCAAAACGTATATAATCATGTCCAAAAATATTTTAAATGTATTTTAATGCAATTAGGGGTGAAATTCATGTCATAACTAATTATTTTTGCTCCAAAAATGCATATAAATAATAAAAAAAACATATCCAATAACTTATGTATGAATTTTGATGGTATTTCAATAAGAAATGAGGCCAAATTGATTCAAAACGTGTATAAATATGTTCAAAAAATTTTAAATATATTTATCGTAATTTGAGAGGAAATTTTTATCATAACTCATTAATTTAGTTTCGAAAATACATAAATATATTAGTAGTTTATGTGTGAATTTTGATAATATTTTTATAAAATATGAGATCAAATTGATTGAAAACTTGTATAAACATGTTAAAAATCGTTTTCAATTTATTTTAATGCAATTTAAAGTGAAATACAAACCATAACCGATTAATTTAGTTTTAAAAAAAATATATAAATAATAAATAAATATATTAACCAACTTAAATCAATTATGTTTCAATACATTTAAGGGAACTGTGTATATTTCCCGTCTGACAATTTGACATGCATTGATTGCATCTGATCTGAGGTGTCAACCAATCATATTTCTCTCTCCGTTAACATGGTTTAATTATCCTGAATCTTGATTTTATGAAAATGCGAGCCACAATTTAACCTGTTTAGTTTCTTCACATTCAATCCCACAAAACCCAACCACATAAGAGAGGCTCCTTATCCTCCGTACTCTCCTACCATTTCATCAATATTTAAAAAGATTAAACCAATTATTCCTAACCTGAATGTTTTGCAAAATAAGAATACGTCTCGGATAAGAACTTGTGCTCAATTGTAAAAGTATACACATTGATTCATCATGTATAAGCCAAGCACTAGCAAGTAGAAACAAAACGTGCTAAAAAAGATCAGTAAAGTCCGTACCAAAAAGGGACTTCAAAAAGGTTAATCTATCAAAAAGGGCAAAAAATATATTCTCGATCTGAAAATACTTTCAAAGCTTAATCATGAATCTCTCCCTCTTCGAAAAGGTCATCATAAGTAACCGGTACTCTCATCCTATCATGAATAGATTTACGTTCTGTTGCAGGCTCCGATGACAATTCCTCCTGCTGTGGCCGCACATCACTAGCCAAAGGTTCATGTGCATCAAGCAGTTCAATTTCTTCTTCAGGTACAATTGTGCTGGTCTGAGAGCTTGTTTCCTCATTATTGCCTTTCATCAATTCTTGTTTAGGTTTGGGGTTCCTCAGCTTCTTCTGCAATTATAAAAAAACAATACATTCAGTTAGTAAGAATGCATTGAAATAAAAAAAACACAGTAAAATATCACTTTCTTCAACATCTAATTCTTCAACCATTTTTAATATTAAGTAACAATAAAATAAGAGTATTTTCCTGCGATAGTGCATCAGAGGAGATACTGTTAAAGGTTATGAGTTGTTGGCTCTATTGTTAATTTCATTTACCATTTTCAACTCCTTTGTTTAATCTTCTTCTGACATGTTTCTACTTGTTTGGAATTTTCATGTTCCTGTGTGAAAATCTTATTCCTATTGTAATGGAAGCACGTAATATGCATTTTGCATTAGTTCCTTTTTTCCTTTGGTTCTTCAGCAATAACATAATCATCAAAGAAGGTATTGAGATCCAGATCATAACAAATGGAAAAACCAGGGAGCCAGACAATTATGTGTTAAAGGTACATAAAATAAGTCGGAATAAAGAGGATAGATACCTCAAATTCCTTGCCCTTGAGCATGATTTCTTTGTAAGCCTTGGGCTCACGGGTTTTGAGAATATTCCAAAGAACGCCACCACCTGTGCGCATGCGCTTGCCATCTGCCGTCGTTTGTCCCCCACATTTTTCTATTGCTTCCACCTAACATTTCATTTCACAATTCATTTATAAAATGATCTTATACTTGTGAATTTTTACAGAAATGTATTGTCTGCCACTACCCTTTTTGTTTGATTGAAAAGGAGAATTACATACCCAAAAAAAAAAGTTCCTTTTTTTTTTGAATTTGACCTGCAATTGGAAACTGATCAGGCAACAAAGTAACTGTGTGTTTTGTTATTTTATTGGCTCCTCCCTCTTGTTCAACCATGTAAAAAATGTATTGTTACTCAAGTGTAAGCTCAATGTTAAATGCATTATTAAGTCCAGTTAGGCCTTATTTACAATCAAACAACAAAAACCAAAAAAGAAGCGAAACTAAAATGAAACAAATGTTCTTGCTTGGATCAAATGGTCTTTAAAGACATCTCCTATGAAAAAGCTGGAGGCTATGAATTATCTAATAATTTAAATTGTCTCACATCCAATCAAATTAGTTTAATGTAGTACATGTGAAAAAAAAAATGTTTGGACAAAAATACCTCTTTGACAAGATCACAGACTGCAGTGACCCCTAGACATGCAACTGCATTCCATACCAAATATGACTTCTTCTCTTTTAAGCGCTTACATGTATCAAGTACAAACCTGAAGAATAGAATTACAATTCATCAAAAACTTTGCAAAATGTATGGACTAGAGAGCTAGAACAAACAGTTGTTCAGTTCTAAATAGACAATAATATGGTTTATCAGAATTACAGCATCAAACAGAAAGTAGAAGAACATCAGTGTTTAATGCACAATTGCAACGTTAACAATGCTAACTGACGTGCTCTACAGGCAATACAATCCTACTGAGTTTTGTTGCTTCACGGAAGAGGCCTTTTGATCCTAGAAAGCAAAGAGGGGCTAATAATTGATCAAAATTTCATATCAAACGCATACATACCACCTTTACTAGTGTCACTACACGAGAGACAGGACCGTTTGATATTTGACCTAAAGACATGGAAAATCAGAAAACACACCTGTTGATATCAGCAATGTTGGAAGGATTGGCAGCTTTATTCTTCTTCCGATTTCTTCTCCTCCGGCGTTTGTTCTTTCCTCCTTGACCTCCATCGACCGTTCGATCGCTGCCACCACCTGCGGGGGCGGAGGGGGAGTCTCGAGGCGGAGAGACGACGGCGCCGCAGTCTAGGGTTTCGGCATCGAGCATCTCGACATCGTCCTCTTCGTATGCACGGACAGCTAGGGTTGGTTCTTCGTCTATGGCACCGTTTCTTTCCATCGGGAATGGAGACGATGGACAAAGGAAGCCGATCGGATTTTGTTCCAATAAAGAGCGAGCGACAAAAGAAATGTAAAAAGGTCGCTTGGAGTGGGAGAGGCTCAGCGGGAAAGGAGCAAAGGCGAAAGGGTTTAACAAAGGCGGTATCGGGTCGGAAGGCCGAAATTTGCGCACCGCTCTAGTGCTCCACAGATCGCGAGTGTTGAGCCGTACGGGCCGAGTCGGCTGGTCGGGTATGGTAGGTTCGGATAACTTAGGTCGTTGAATTTTGCTCCTCTGATCACTTATATAATATATCACTCAATCTAAATTATTTTTTTTAATTGAATTGTTAGTTTGTGTATAATGTATTAATATCTTTATTTCCGAGCTGAAATTATGCAAGTGTTGCAACACTATTCTTCAAACAAATTAATATTTTTATCGAACTGAGAATTAACATTTGATCTAATAATAAAAATAATATTTTCTATATAAGAAGTTCTACGTTCAAATTTTAAATGAAAAATAAATATTTGGATTTGAGTAATGACTTGTCTTCCATCTTTTCTCAAAAAAATATTATGTATTGTTTTGTAATGACAAATTCTGAGAAATACATCTTATATGATTGTGCATTTTAAAGATTTAAAATGTTAAACGTCTAATTCACATGTAATTTTTTGTGATTAAAAACAAATTTGTAGCCTACATTTTTTAAATCCAACTTATAACAGGGCAGTTTGATATTTAGATAGAGACACTGATTTAATTCGGATAAAGTCAGTTAAATTGAAGTTGATAAACAACAGAATTTAGTGGCCTCTCACAAAACTTTATCCGAGGATATTTTAATGTGCCTTATTAGAAGATAGGATGAATCTCGCACATCACCTTGTCCAATTAAAGCTGCAGTAAAAAAGAGTTATTCTAAATTGGATCCGATGTACTCTGCAATTGAATCACAATTCTACTTTTTCTTGTCGAATTTCACGCACATTTGATCAACATTTTACCAGAATGAGATATATATACATCATAGCTCCAGTTATTTAAAATCTTCTAATCAATTTGTGAACCAAACCATCAGTTGCTGAAGTTCCGGAATTCAGAGAATCCATTTTAGCATTATTTCTATGAGTTTTACTGATGCTAATTAAAATAAAAGGAGAGCTGATATACAAGTAGCGTCGTCCATGCTATCATCATTACCAAATTTTTATATAAATTTTATTTCAAATTAACTTATTATTTTATACAGTATTTTATTGCCCTTCTTGACTTTTGATAATTCATCATTCCATGTAATTCTTATCTAATCCAGAGCATTAAAATTTAACCAACGTCTGGATGGAAATGCTGTAATCTTTTTTGACTTGAAAAAAATTGTCTTCAATAACAGCAGACTCGAACTGATTACCAAAAAATTAAAAATAAAAGATATAACCGGAAAAGAGAGGGAAATGTCACCATAAAAGATCAAAATACTTTGTTCATACAGGCCGGTCTGTTAAGAGTCAAAGAAATTCTTTTATTTAGGTACAGATTCAATTTTCGAGACTCGACTGACGAGACACCAGAGTGGCAGTTCTCCAGTTCATCCCCTGGATCATTTAAAACCACAACTCTTGCATCAGAATATTGAATAGTATAAAAGCATTTCAATACATTGCAGACAGATAATAAAAACCTAAGTAGAAAACCCTTAATTTGGCTCAGCCTGACATGTACAAATTTCAACCCAAGACTACAAGGTGAAGACCAGTGAGAATATCTCACCTGTTAAGCTTACTCTACATGCGAAAACCCACCACTGCTGTCAGATTTAGTTCTGCATATACATAAAAGAACTGTTTAATAACAAGAAAGAAGATTCCCTTAAAGAGACTACATATCAATGAAGTAAAAAATTTTGGGTATGTACCCAGAAAACCACCACATCGCAAAAATTGCAAAACAACCCTAATAAAACCTTAGAAAATATTTAAAGTATCTCTCCCACCTGTTCAGCATATGCTTTCCCAGAAAAGAAACAATACCTCCTTTGTTTTATCCACAGAGAATATTAGAGGGGGTGCATTGGCATTTTCAGGAAAGATCTGGATAACTCACTATCTTTTGGTGCTTACACGTGTTCACAAGAGGTCTGGCTATAAATATACTCTGTTCTTTTTTCTTTTCCAAATTTTTGCTTTTTTAGTTTTATTGCAATATAAATCACACCCTTGAATATCAAAAAAAAAAAGAAAAGAAAAAAGAAAAAACACAAGTCATGTTGACAGGACTCACTTGTGATCAGATGGATTAGGCATAACTTCATAAACAATTGTAGCAACCACATCTCTTTTTAGCTGTCAATGGCTCAAGATTTAGTATGAGACTCCAACATAAAATAATTTTTATACATTTAAAAAAAGAAAAGAAAAGAAAATCTCAAATTGAACCTGTGTTGCTTCACCACGTAGACCAATGAAATAAATCCGAGTAGTATCACCACCAAAGTTACTAGGAAAATGTAAAGTAAGGTTCGCCACACTTTGGAATTTTGAATACCTAATTGTACCATCAATTTAAGACCATTCGTCAGCCCCCCCCAAAAAAAAAGATAGCAATTCAAGATCTACCATGGTAGCAGTCAGCACAGAGCCAGTTAAATCGATAAAGAACTGTGAATCCACCTGACCGGTCAGGCACAAAACCAATACAGACTTGAACCAACTATGGTTGTAAATGAAAAAAATAAAGTAAAGAATCAAAACATAGCAGCACCTGGTTTGATACTCAAGCACTCCTTGCAGATTCTCAGCCAATTCCCATTCCTGATAAACCACGAATTCTGATATATTACAATTAACAAAATAAATTGGAAAAAGGCTGTCCAAATAGATGTATAAAACTGACCTGAACTGGTTGCATATTCTGGGCATCAGAAAAGTCGATTC
Organism: x Bolboschoenoplectus mariqueter; assembly: GCA_037678475.1. Lineage (NCBI taxonomy): Eukaryota > Viridiplantae > Streptophyta > Magnoliopsida > Poales > Cyperaceae > x Bolboschoenoplectus > x Bolboschoenoplectus mariqueter. The sequence goes on along the minus strand of CM075258.1, from coordinate 138,231 downwards.
CTTCCTGATTAATAAATCTGTTAACAAGTCAAAGACAACTACTTATTTATCAAGCAACAGAAATAAGATAACATGTTTTAATTGCATTGCAATTAGGTAAACATGGTCTTAGTTATTGATGTACTATACTTCTATACCAGTGCAAGGACCAAAAACTGGGAGCAAATAAATTAATTGGATGGAGTTGCTATAAGCTCATACAACATATTAGTTAAGCAAATTAGTGCAAAGATAAAAGCATACGCTCTCATTCTAGAGGGGCTGGTTCCTTCTGCACCACCAACAACAGAAATGCTTTTGATCTTCACATCTGATGTGAATCTACCACCTCAACAACAACAAAAAGTAAGAAGACAAAAAGAAGCAACCACAGATCATATTTTAGTGTGAAAGCAGGAAATAAATTACAAATGGGGCTTTGGTACAATTTAACTATGTGAATTTTAAGTAAAGAAAAAAAAATAAAAGGAATGGGAGAAGCAATATGCAACTCACGGGATGAAAACAAGCAACTCAGGGTCATCATCATTACTCTCCAAATAGTCCTGTTAACAGAAAGATATTTTAGTGAAGCTTGCTGTGTAAATAAAAACTGGCACAGGCAATATATTCTCACTTGAAGTACATATTAGGCTAAAGGAGAAAAGAACTCGAAAACATTAAATTGTGAGTGCTATTCCATTTTTGTGTGGAATAAAGTATTGCATCTATATATGCTTCCATCAAAATTAAAAAAAAAAAGAGCAATAAGAAATGAAGCTTGTCATGACTGCAACAGAGACAAAAATGAAATGGAAAAATCCCAAATGTCCAACAAATGATTTGCTCAATGTAAAGATGGGTGTCTACGGATATGGTCTTTAGACAGAACCTGTTCCCGAAAATAATAACAACAAGAAATCTACAATGTAGAAGAAAAAAGGTGCAATACCCCAGAAGTCTCCAGTCTTTGCTCCCATGCCTTGAAGATACTCTTTACACTTCCAGGAACAGATTCGTTCAAGGCCACGGCCTGTAAATTTTGAAATATAACAGCAAGATATCAACATCTGGAGCAAATATTGTATAAAAGAAGTTTTACTGTTGCAATTGTCAATTTAAAATGTCCATTTGGGGGCTACAAGGTAACCTATCTACACATCTTATCTACTTCCTCCAAGATTTTTGAATAATAGTGGGCATGGATGCTGCTGCCTAATACAACATTCAATCTACATCTGATGGTAAAAAGATAGTTTGAAAATATAGTATTCCTATGTACCCTGAAGAAAATTACCTATTTCAAAATAGTAATGCAAAATAGCTACTTCAGAAAAAAGAAACTACATAAAGGACAAGGTTATTACAAGCACAGTAGCACATTAATTTTCAATCAAACACTCCCGAACTTGCACTTGATTTTGATCAGTTTCACAGGAGCAACAATATTAGGGAAACCGTTCGATCCGAGCTGCCGTACCCCCGAAATTTGAGGAAGCATTGTACCGATTGGAGAAAAATAATGAGAGAGAGAATGAAAAAAAAAACCTTAGATAAGTCGATGTGCTTGTAGAGAGACCAATCGGAGGAGCAGTTGTGCTCCTCGCAGCTGTGATCATGCGCACACGCCATTCTCACCTCTTTTCGTCTTTTGGCAAAATCAGCAGAGGTTGGCCTCGATCTCTCTGGGCTCGTACTAACCGTGGAGGAGAAGAAAAGAGGAGGAGATGTCGAGGAGCGAGAAAGAAAAGCAGCGTCTTATTATAAGTTTTCATGATTTCTAGAGAGTGCTACAACAGAGAAGCGATTCCGATGCGCGCTGTACTCTCGCGACACCTCTCCGTCCCACGGATAAATTTACTGACAAGTGGGGTCCACAATTTTGGCACCAGATTTCACCATTTCAGTTTCTGACATCTCCTCTCTGAAATATTGCTGACAAGCGGGCCATATTCCACGTCACATGCCCACATAACATCGCAAGATTATTTCGGGAGCTATTATAATTAGGAAGTTTGACTATTATTATAAAATAATAGAAAGATTACTATTGTTAGAAAACGTAATTATAGATGATTTTGTATTTTCTATAGAGATTTTATGACGTCTGATTCAACTGATTAATTTAGATCAAATGTATTTTTACGATGAATGATCAAAATTGTGTCACATAAGATTATGACAGAAAAGTTTGTGTGGCCGACTGGTTGTAGTATTATTGTGTCTACTATCTGTCTCTTTGGTTCTCATCAGAGTTAGCGACATGAAATTAAAGTATTAAACAGTAAAGTTTCCAATGCTCCAACTTTTCTTCCCTTGGATACTTTGGATCGCAATATTCGTACTCTCGGACCACCTTACAAGGCTGCCAACATATTTCTCATTTGACAATTTAGAATTGATTCAGATACTTTAAAAATGTCCAAAAAAAAAACGATTGCTCACCAAGGAAGACGCTGCAGCGGAGAGGCCTAGACATAGGTATAGAATGTCTTTCAGTTATTCAGTTACAAAATTTGAACGAAATAAATGAGCTGAAATATATATTCTTTTTAAGTAAATCATAACACATTAAAGTTAGAAAGTTGAATGATAATTTTATAGTATAATTATTGTATAATTCATTAAATTTCTAAAAGAAAGTACTTAAAATTTTAAAATCTTGAGAAAGGAAGGAGGGGTGGAGGATGCAGTCCTTTCCATCTCTATGAAGCTGCTCCTATGATGCCATCTGTCACCAGCAGGTTGTTGAGTTAGCTGCCCACCTATTTTATCAGCCCATATGCTGACAGTGATATGCAACAATGTTCTAGACATTGATCCTTGCCTCCTAGGGATCTTCAACCTACCTCAAAAATGGCTGCTGAACAGGAGTTGCCTGATTGCTGGTGCAGATCAAGGTTACTGTTTGCAGCCGGACAGGAGAAGGATCCGGGGATATTGTATGGGCGTCTATTCTCCCAATCCCAAACGAGTAGAACTGCTCTTATTCTGGCACAACATTCCGCATTGGAGATGGGGATGTCATGTGGATATGTTTCTGTTAGGGATAGTGTGCTGTATTTCCAATAATAATAAAATAATCAGGAAAATAATAAAATATGATATTATTTAACTACGAATATCAATATTTATAAGTAAATAAATATACAAAAATAATAAATAATAATAATAATAAATATTAGTAACCATTATAATATTAATAAAAATTATAGTAATAATAATAAATATGATTATAATAATAATAATCATCATCATCATCATCATCATTACTATAAATTGTGAATCCCATTGAAACAGAACTTGAAGAATAACTCAAGTTATAAAGCCATAACTCCTCTTTCTTCCTCTTCATATCTCCATAAATTATTCATATTTTAACTCCTTAAATGAGGAATAGGGAATTTATTCCTTGCTTATTTTCCAACTAAACACGAGCTTAAAGTGTTATAATATCTATCTCATTTCAACTTTACTTCGCCCATCAGAAGCAATGATAGATTACAAGAAATGAGAGATACAACTACCACGAAAACAAAAATAAGGTGACCAGAAAAGGTTCACCTCTGGCTTTCAGCCATAAGATACCCCACAGGCACTACTTCAGCATATTGATGCAACTTATCAGCACGTCGACACAAGGTATCAATTATCAAAGCTATCAGTACAGTGATCAAACGAGGAAAAATTACAAAAAAAAAAAAGAAATTTAAATGGAGCTCAATTATATCTGAGTTTATAATTTTACAAGATAAATGATGATCCAAACTACCAAAAATAATACGTAGTTTTACCCTAGAATATTCAATAACATTACACATGTACAACACCAGTAGGACACAAATTTAAGCTATGCCTGATTCTTAGCAAACTATGTTTTATCTTTACCAGCTTTGGCAAATTCATATGATAAAGTTCAGGAAAAAAAATTACACCATTCGTTAAATAACACCTCACGGTACCAATCCAAATTGTTTTCCATCTGGGAATTATCGTGTAGAAATCAAATATGTCACTGGGGCAAAATGAGAACCATTCATCCTAGAAATCAAGCTGTATTATAAGCAAAATTTCTCCAGCCTTGATAAGGTCATGGCCGAAAATGAGATTAGGTCAATTCTAACCACACCAAAATAGCTTAATATCTTGATCATTTGTTCTTAAGATCGCAAAGTGCTTCTACCATATCTCCACAGACTGATAGCTAGGACCACTGCACCTGCTGCACTTGCTAATATCTGCAAACAAGCACATTCAAACGCTAAGTACCCAAGATTAACAATTTTGGATATTCAAATAGAAAAATCCAAATAAGACAGGAGAACAAAAAATTTAGAAGATAATTCAAACCGTAGCATCTCTTCCGAATCCTTTGGTCCCCCAAAGAAATGGTGGTGACTTAAAAAACTTCAAGCTAGAAGATTTAGGCATAAGAATCACAATGGTATATTGCTTTTTGCATGGTGATGGCATTAGTCTTTGCAGTGCTAATTGCATCGACTCTGGTGTCAATTCTTTCCTTACTTTGTTCCGTGCTTCATCTTGTGTCTGAAAAACAGAAAACGAAATTAAGAAATAACAATATTGTCAACCAATGATTGAAGAGATACTGGTACCTAGAAGATTATGGTTGGAGCTACCAACACATACCAACTTGTGCTGGAAATCGGACAATTTTACTTTTATCTCTCTTGTCAATTGGTTTTGTTTTAGAGATGCCATGGAAGTTGCAATAAGGCAATAGAAAGTTGTACCTCGAAAGAAGCACTGACATCCCCTACATAAGATCTTGATTGGTAACTCCTTAAAATTCGATCCAACCAGTAATAGTTTTCCTAAAAAAAAATTTGAAGGCAACATAAATACCCAAAAAGTACATAGTTTAATTTCAGATAAGAAGTTACAAAATGAAAAGATATTATTAGAAAACCTGCAATCCATTTTCATGAGCTCGTTGTTCAATTTCAAGAATAGTTAAAACATCCTGCTCAGAAGGACCTTTTTCTTGGAGATGTGATATCTCCTCTAATGCTAGATCAACCTATAAAAAAAGTTCATACATGACAGGAACAAAAATAAAAAGCAAATCGACTTGGCAGAAGTGCAGCATAATATATTAAGTGTGAAGTTGAACATACGAGCTTAGTAGAGATGTCTGGGTCACATGAAAAGTTGACACTTATATCCCCACGCACATCCCCGGTTCTAGAAGGTCTATTGCCACCCAAAAAGGCAGAGACACTCACGGAATATATCTGAGAAGTTTAACAAAATAGTAAAAGGCTCTAAGTATCAATAAAATTAGCATATTCAAAATATCAAGAATGACAATAAATATAATCAGATTTTTAAAGCTACAAACATTTACCTGGCCATGTTTGAACCGAAGGACTTGCATAATTTTTGTCTCTAGAAGTTTACTCAAAAATCCAATATAATGTATCTCTTCTATCTTGAGTCACAAGAAAGTTTATATATATAAAAAAAAAGAGAGGAAGGCATGTAAATGAACAGAAATCATCAGAATCAAAGATGCATACATATAAGAAAAATATCAAACAAGTACCATAGATGCATTCTTCAATATTACTGGAAAGGCCAACTGAACAGAGCACTGAGCTTCCACCATAGGGCTTCTGACAATTTCCCTGCACAAATTAAAGAGAGGTAACATATTACATAGTTATCCTCCAATTTCTTTGGAACAAAATAACATTTAATGTCAAATGAGAAAAGAAAAATAAAATGAAATTAGAACATAGAGAAGGCATAAACCTGACAATTTTGGTGGGAAATTTGAAAGGGAGTCCCTTCAATTCATCACGATTGAATTGCATTTCAGGCTCTTGAGGCTTTGGTATTCCACCCTACACAACATGAAACTCCATGCAAATTAGTCTTTCATCTATCTAATCACACGGTTCAAATAAAAATAACAAAGGATTACTAACCAAGTATTGCAAAATTAAAGGGACAGCTATGGAAGGGTTAATATTGCCAACGATCACCACAGTAAATGTAGAAGGGTCCTTGAAGCATCGATTAAAAAATTCACAAGCCTTAATGGGATTCACCTTCTTCAAGTCGCCAATCCTAATTGGCTGCATCATCATTGTAAAAAAATAGAAAAAAAGAAGAGAAATTTATCAATTTATAATTTTATATGTAATTTTTAACTTCAAAGGAGGAGGTGCTTCATACAGTACCCCGTCTTGTATTCAAATCATTCCAGGTCTCAATTAAATTTAGAAATCAAGCTACGGCAATCAAATGGCAACAATATAATGAAGTAGTGAGGATTTTGACATACCCTAAAGAAATAGGAGTTGCCATAATTAATTTCACGTGTGCAATTAGCAAAAGCAGTGTAAGGATCCCTCTCCTGGGCACGAATGGCTTCTTCCGCCATTTGCATTACTATCTTAACCTCTTCTTCCCTTGGTTCCACATTTGTAGTAAATAATTGGTAAACTAGCTGGATCATATGTTGGAAGAAATTTCAGCAAAAATGGTGTGCTTTAGCAAACTATTAGTGAAAAAACAGAAGTGCGAGAAGTAAGGAGTCCTGTGCAAGTGAAACATAGACAACTAGCTCAACCCTCGGTATACTGCCTTCTGATTTATTCCTTATTTTTTACTAGGGGGTATCGACAAATTACATTTGAGTTAGATGTATGTGATTTTTGAAACCCTTCTTCCTGTATGTTCACAGACATTTCCCCCCTTCACAGAAAGGTCAGACATCATATATAGTTCAAACATCAAGAGGCAAACCTGTAGAGCAGTTTCAAGATCAGTAGGAGAACAATCACCACAGAAGGTACGCATATAGGCACCAACCTTAGTACCAACTTCAGCTCTCTTACCAGCAAGCATATCCATAAGCACTGATGGCTTATATCCAAATACACCAATTTCACCTGATATGGTTGAGCCCATTGAACATGAAATGTATTCATCTTCTGACAGTTCCGATAAACCACCATATGCGAACCCAGTAAAAACCACCTGTAAAAAATTAAACATTAGGAGCCACACCATCAAAAGCCATCTAAAGGAATAAAAAAGGATATTAATGAAAAAATAATAACCTGATCATCAAGGAAATCAGTACATTTATAGCATACTCTCATACCATTGGACAGCACAAATTCAGTCGCTCCTATGCTAGGGTACTCCTCTTGTTCTATTATTTGACTGAAAAAAGTAAAGATCCTTATCATATTGTATGCTTTGATGCATAGAAGATGGATATCAGTCATGATTACCAACAGTAGCTGTCATATTCCATCAGTCAGGCCCAGATTTGCTGCTGTTTGCCAGCTGGTAACAAACTAAAAGTCTAATACTACATCTGGGGGCATTTATTAAAAAAGACAAAGAAGCGAAAAAGCATGTAATGATTGGTACAGAACCAATATACAAACACATAGGTCAGCTACAGTACCAAAAACACAAACAGTGCAATACCCAGGGTCAGGACTCTGTGCGACAATTTCTTCAGGTACATGCTCCTCATTCCAAGGGGATATGGTTCTGCTATCCTCCATTTTGTTCACCCTTGACACGATTGAGGTCAGATCATCTGATGTTGCATGCCATCTCGGCTCCACCACCTTTATTACACAGCTGCATGTGGTTCGGAAATTCATTGCATATTTTGATACCTCTGCTGGAGAAATATCTGACAAGAGGAAAGATAAATGTAACAAGAAATTAAAGATACCCATAAACATAAATCTGAACACACCACGTAGAAAATTCTTTCTTTCTGAAGGTTAGTTCAGAGCCAATCAACAATTTCATTGATAGGAATATAAGTTACAGACTACAGATCATAATAAGAAATAAAGGTACAAAAACAGATGGCCCTTGAAACAGGAAGTTTAGAACTTACAAGGAAGGAGAGTCTTCTGTAATTGGGCTTCATATTCGATACCAACAACAGGTTCGTTCCGGAAAAAATGCTGCAAAAATCATGACTTCAAACTCTTAGAACCATCAGAATACCAGATAGCACCCTGATTATAAAATATACTAAGAAGAATTATTGACAGGAAATAGAGGGCCTGACACACCTGTAAGTATTCATCTCGCAGGCTGGTAGATTGCATCTGGTCACGTTCTAGATATGCTGACTCAATTTCTGACATCATCAATGCACGTACTATTGATATTTCCCGCTCAGAAAATCCATGAAGCCGAATCCTAGCAAGCTATACACAAAAAAGAAAATAAAATAATAAAGAACTAGCTTCAACCAAAAAAGCCCCCAATTAAGATTTTTGGCAGGGAACTCCCATTCGGGGGGGGGGGGGGGGGGGGGGATATTCTTAGCTGCTTCTCAGTTAGTTGTTAAGCAACTAGCACCCATTATGAGAAATGAGGAAATTGTAGGCTTGGGCCATCTTTTTATGAAAAACATAAAAAAAATAAACTAATTTCAAGATGAAACTAGAACCAAGTAACTCCAGAGGAGAGAGTTTACACTGTAAACAGGATCCTTGAAAAGAGACTATGATATCCCTACCATTTATTCTCACCCAAGTCCCCAAGCAAACACAAGCTGAGAATTTCAATCATTTAATGGGTACCTCAGTTAGCATTGACTCAAGAGCTACCAAAGTGCCTTTCTCACGGCAACTGGAGGTCATGATGTAGGCCTTTGCTGGACGAACTAGTACATCCGCAGAAGAAGAACAAGAGAAAAATGGCGGGTCCTTCCTCCGGGATATTTTGAAAAAACGCTGGTTTAGGGCACAGTGAAACATCGCCTCTGCCAGCGAATCTCTGTAGTCCTTCACCGTTTTCATGTCACTCACAGGCATCTTGCAACTTATCATAACTGCTGACTGTTTTTTTTTTTCATTTGAATTGTCAGTACACATTTGGAATTAATAGAAAATAGCATACACATTTTTTGAATACTGAATACACAAAAATCAGCTGCTCTGGTAATAATTTAATAGTCTATACCACCATGTACTATTTAGCCTCTTTCCTCTTGCTGGTTTCTTGGCTTTCTGCTATAATAGTCTAGAACTGAAATACTTTCAGCAAAGTAGTTTTAGTACTTAATTGGCTTGGTACTGGAAGAAACTGAAAGGAGTAGGATATGGAAGTTTCTATTTACAAAGTCTATTTTTGGAAAATACTAACCCCAGCAGCTTCAGATTCAACAAAACAAGAGATACGAGGTTCTTCATGCGATGGTACTGGAAAGTCTGGTATTGCCAGTGGTGGGCAATTAGCTGGAGCTTTTTCACCAAAATGGGTCTTTATCATATCAACAACAACCTGCGACAACCCAACAGAACCAGTAAGTTTCTAGTGCTTTAAACTGATAATAAATTTACTGTAGAATAATGAAAGATGTATACATCTGAGGGATGAAAAATGGAAAAGCAACAAAATCACGAGGTTCAACAACTCAATTCATATTTGTGGTATCCCCAAAGTTTTTTTTTTTTTTTCAAATTTGATTTTCTTAACAAATAAATTTAAGTAAACCAAAACCTGTGGGTCATCGAAGTCTCCAACTGCAACGACAGCCATGTTGCTTAGGTGGTACCACTTTTTATAAAATTGCTTAACAGTCTCGGATGTAACTGTCCTTATCACCTTCTCCAAACCTATTGGTAAGCGTTCTGCATACTGAATAAAAGCATCCGAAACAGTATTAATAACTTACCTGAAGTCTTTAACATGTCAAAAAGGTACTGAAAATCGGATCAGATACAAAGAGAGAGAACCTTGGAGCCTTCAAACATGAGAATCCAATGAGCATCTTGCATTCTACCAGCAGCATTGCGCCCCCCTCTGTACTCTTCCAAGACAGCTCCTCGTTCCTTCTCCAAATCCTCAGACGAGACTCTAACCTACATTATAAGAACACCAAAAGTATATAGAAATTAAACAAGTGTTTGGAAACAGGGATGTAAGATTTCTATTATTTAACCTCTATCTTTCTGAGTTAATACTCTTTAACATTAGGAATAAGACAGTAGCTAGTACCTGCCAGCGCTCAAGGGTTTCTATGGTCTACTGTATAACAATAACACCTCAAAGTCAAAGCTTCACTGAAGCAAAGCATGACCAAATAAAGTGAACATAAATCCTCGGTACCACTTTACAACATTTTGCCTGTTCTATGAGACCGATAAACTAAAAGGACCAAAAGATAAACAACTGAAAGTATTTCCATACCTCAGAACTGAACTCGGCCAGGATAGAAATAGCCTGAGACAAGAGATCAGGCTTATCCACAGGAACAAGCAATTCATAAATAGTCTCTTCTGATGATGTCATAGCATTCTGACAAGCACCAAATTCAGCCCCGATACTTTCTAGAAACTTCACAATGTCATGGTTTGTGTACTTCTTTGTGGCACTGAAGGCAAGATGTTCCACTATATGAGCAACTCCCCTTTCTTCCTCTTCTTCTAGTACTGAGCTGCCAATAAAAAAAATGATAAAAAAAAATAATAAAAGGCAAAACAGATTACTTGTTGCATCTCTGAAAAATCGACACACGAGACGACTCATATAAAAGGAACCAAACTACCAACCTGATACAGTCCAGTACATTCCGTACCTGCAGTGAGCCAGACTTGTGTAGTACCAGAATAGAATAAAAATTGTAATCCGGGCTCTATTAAGATCAATTAAAATAACAATAATAATAATAATAGTAGTAGCGTAATGGCTAAGCCTCTGTTAAGTGAGTTAAACTCTGGTTTTATCCATTCAGACAGAACAATTCAACATACAAATCAACAGCAGTTAATAAAAGTGTAAAAAACACAACAAATAGACATTATAACTAACAGGTCAACCAATCTCATCTTAACTTGATCCACTTGACAAAATGCGTTCTCTGTAATCACATAATCTTCCCTTTTTTCTACTTATCAGTCTAATCGGCCAATTGAAGTGAGCAGCATTGTTTTTCAGGATGAGAACTAAACAGATTCGACCTCTGAGGCTCTGAGCTGACCAATCTAATGTCGATCGGGATTAGAAACTCACCCGACCTTGACGGCGAGTGCCAGAGCAGCGCGCATGCGAGGCTTGGGATTGGAGCGCACGTAGTAGGTGAGACCGTTGTCAAGCACGCCGTAGACGGCGCCAACGGGCTCCTCCGCCAAGACCTCATCCATGGCGACACTCACCAGCTTGAGAGATCGGAATCCGCCTCGCTTGATGACGCTCATCATAGGCGGGCCCTCCGCTGGTAGCAAATCCATGTCTGTGTATTTCCCCCACACAGCGGATCTGTTGGACAGGGCAATGGAGGGGGTCAGAGGGGAAGAGAGGGTCTGCGCCAGACAAGAGAGAGAGAGAGGGACGGGATCGATATCGATACGATGGAATTTTCTTTTCTTGTTTCTCCTGGTAATGGGAATTTTTTTATAGAAATGATTCAGCAATTAGTGCTTCAGACTTCAGAGGTCCAATCGACCGAAGGGACTGGAGCATCAGAGGCCGAAGGCAAATAGTAGACACGGGAGAGAGAGGACTAGAGTCTATAGAGGAGATGCGCTGGTGCTGGGACTGGCAGCCCGGGAGGACCTAGGTGCGTCCTTTGCTATGGGAGCCTTGTAGGGGTGACCACATGACACTTTTGGCCCATTTTTACATATGTATGTTTTTCAAAAAATAAAGTACTTTTTCATCTAATTTAAGTTCCATTCATTCATACTGGTGATATTCCCAACTCATAACTAATTATTTTATAATATTCTCAACTCATGAATTTTATTGACAATTACACAGCAGAGGCAATTTAGTCAACAAACAATTAAATGATGTATTTTCGATATCAGTCCCTCGAAAAGAGAAGCGCAAAAAGTTCGAAAATGGACTTCTCTGGCTGGTGGGTCCCAGAAACGTGCTCTCAACCAATCACGCCGCTTCCACAATTTATTTGTTCGTTGGTTTTTGGGCCTGACGACCGGATTCAATTGGAGGGTTGGGGTGTTTGGGCCTGACGGATCGGGTGCAATTGAAGGGCGCGACCCGATAGCCTGGCCTTCAAAAGCCTGTACAAACTAAATCCGATAATGCCTTGCTCCCGCTATAATCCATCTCCAGTACCACAGACTAGAAGCACCGAGTTGGAGGGAAGAGAAAGAGAACAGCAGAATGCTTATCCGAGAATTCCTCGCTATCGCCGCCGTTATTCCACACCGGAATTGCAACAGCATCTGTTTATCCACCACCTCGGTGCCTCTTTCCCGCGCCTTCTTCCATTTCAAAGCAATTAAGCTCTCTGTTAGGTTGCAAACCTCATGCCATGCAAAACCCTCGCTAAACCCCAGACACAATGGAGAAGAAGAAACAGATCCATCCAAGCTTCCATCTGCTGAAGGGATCGTAGGAGAGGGAGAAACGGATGGGGAAAGTAGCGGGAGTTATCTGGATTTTGATAGTGATGCGAGAGAAGAAGAGTACGATAAGGACCCTGAAATTGCTGATATCCTTAACAGTTGCGTCAAGGACCCTCAAAAGGGTCGAGCTCGTGTAATCTCTCTCTCTCTCTCTCTCTCTCTCTCTCTCTCTCTAAATGCACAGATGTGGTGATTTTTATTGTGAGTGTGGGATGCTACGCCTGGGTGCAAAAATTCGCTGAAGTTAGTGTTTTCTATTAAGAGTGGGTTAATAATCCCAAGTCCTTTGATCTGATCTCGGATGTTGATTCTTTAATTAACTATGTTGTGAGTATAAGGGGCAATTGGTTTGGTCTGCTATTTTTAAGATTTTTAAGGATTTGTAAAGTGTCTGTTGTGTTTTATTTTTATTAGGTGGAGGAGAGAATAAAGAAAAAGAAAAACAAGATACTGCAAACGAAAACAGGTTCTGCCACTCCCATGAAAGTTACATTTAACAAGTAAGATGAATTTCACATTTCATTTCATTGCATTTAAATGTGATTGAATCAATGCTCTGGTTGTTGAAGTCAAAAGCATGAAATACTTCAGTTTTACTGTGCTAAGTCTAAATTTACTCAACTAGACAAAAGACAGGTTAAAACAAAATGAAACCGACTGTTATTGATTGTAAGAACCAATAGGTTGCAGCACTTAGTCTGGATGGTAATTTACTGAGACCTCTTTCTAACTTATATATATAATGGTTTTTTTATGTAATGCATGTATGTGCATTAGTGGGTGGGCGGTTTTCTCTATTGACATTGACATTAAGTAGTTACTTACAAATTATACGTTTTACTCAAAATTTTGAGCTCTATGTAGGTTTGACTTTGCAAATTCATATATTTGGTTTGAATTCAACTATGCTCCATTGCCCAAGGACATCTCCCTAATATGTGATGTAAGTTAATACACTGAATTGGCTGTTATATTCATTTCGTATATCAAATAAGTCGTGCTATATATCTGAAGAGGATCTCTGTTGTCAGGCTATTAGATGTTGGCATATTATTGGTCGCCTCGGTGGATGCAATTCCATGAACATGCAGGTACTGCTTCTAACCTATTATTGTTTTTATAAATCGTATTTGGTACTGACACGAAATTTTTTTGTCTAGTAGCTATCAGATTTACAAATGGATAAGAAAATACCAACCTATGATGAGATAGAAGGCGCAAATGTTACCCCAACAACTTTTTACAATATTGGGGACTTTGAGCTCCAAGATAATCTTGCACGCATTTGGTGAGATCATTTTTTTTTATTTTACGGCGTGACTATATTTTGTTTTGTTTTATAAAGTCAAGATTTAGGAGGCCAGGTGTTGCTATACAGATGAGCAAGTTTGTTCCCATGCTGACCAGCTTAGTGTAGCCAAAAGAGAGCTTATTCTTTGAAATAGAGGTTGGTTGTTGCGAACTAGTAAAGCATATTAATGAGCTTCACTGGTTTAGCACACTAACACGCTTCACTGGTTTGTACCAAGAGACCATACTTAATTCATGACAAAGACTAATAAATTAATCAGCACCTTTTGCTTTTGCTTTTTTTTTTTTTTTGAAATGACAGGGTTGATATTGGCATAATTGAACCATTGCTGTTGGATGTGCTGATTAATGCTCTAGTCACAATTAGTTCTGAGTATGTTTTAGCTTCATTTGTATATGGTTTTAAATTTTCATCTGTTAGATCCAATATATCAGCAGGAGCCCTTATTTTGAAAAAAAAACAAGAAGATCCAATATATCATTTTTTAGGTCGTTATTAACTTAGGTAAATAGCAGAATGCTTTTTGGGTAAACTATACAATTCTATAAACAAGTGACCCAAGCTATGCTTTTTTACATGATGTATGTGTTGATTAATTTTGCATACCCATTTAAGGTAAATTGAATATCATTTCTGTCTTCAACTCTTTCTGCAGTCATATAGGCATAAAACAAGTAGTGTTTGGAGGAACCCGATTCGAGAATTGGAAAGAGAATTTCAATGTAGAAGAGGCCGGTTGCAGTATCCACAAGATTTAGAGAGAGAAAATCTGAGAGAGGGAGAAAGAGAGGTTCTCATTTACCTATCAGAAAAAGAGAGTTGTTCTCCTAAGGATCAACATATGACATGGAAATTGGTTCTGCCTCAGCAAAGTTTACTTGGTCAGGTCTGAATTCAACAAATTTGAATGGATCTTTTGTGAAAAGATCTGTACATGAATTTGTTGCTTATATTTCACCGCTGTCAGTGTCACAGAAGAATTTTGGGGGTAATGCAAGATCCAATTGACTACTAGATACCATTAGATTCCAAATGAATTGTATTTAGTTCCGTAAGCTTCCATCCTCCCATTTGTTGCTTGAATTAGCCAACTGAATATTCAATTGATTGTGATAAGGTGTCTGATTGTGAAAATGATGGGTTTCTACTGTGCCCCCAACAGATGAAATAGATATTTCTTTGGGTTTAGTAATATAATATAATCAATTTGCTGTTAAGGCTTTTAGTTGTTGCGTACATGATAAAGTGTTTGGTAGTCATCTCTGTTTAATTTATGATTATCTTGTAGATTAATTTAATTTAAACGGTACATTTTATTGGAACTCTGTAGTTTTCGGGTTGTACTTGTATATTCAGTGCAATCTTAATTTCACACGCTAGCGTATTAATTATTAAAATTTGTATTGATATCTTATTCTTGGAGATATTAAAAGCAGTAGTATCCAATTAGTGAAGTACGGGCTACCGTCTTGTATGGCTGTGCTGTGCTGTGCTGTAGTGTTGTTTGGGACCCTCTGACTCTGAGAATTTATGTGCAGCTGTAACGCAAATGGCTTGAAGACTTTAAGAAGGGTGTTGCTGTAAATATAATAATTGCCAAGGTTTCAACAGTCAAGGTGATCATCCGTCCAGAATCCAGATTCAGCCCCTCTTCCTTTCCAATCGCTGGTCATCGCTCCGGTATGAGGAAAACGAATTTATTGCGAGAAAAAGAGTATCTATCCACCCCCTTTTAATGTGGAAATTTGTATTTCACAAACAGATATTTTCATTCAATTAATTTAATCGCCAGTGACATTGATATTAATTATTATTTTTTTATTGAGAATACAATTCCGTGATAGTTGAAGCAACGGTCCATTTGTTCGAAGCAGTGCTGTTCTATAAAGGCGATAGAATAATTTTTAGAACGCTTTTGTGCGTTCCCCACTGGTAAGTAGATGATAATTAAATCCTCGAGTTGTGTTCAATTACAATTACAATATCGATGCTTTTTTTTTTTGTCTATATTACATGTTGGATGTGAGCAAATTATAAAATCAATTTTACATATAAAGAGTATATATCTTGTTTATTTGTTTCTTTTCTTTTATTTGGAAAAAAAGAAGTCTCAAGTTATTTGCAAATATGCATGAATAAAGTGGAAGTCGAATAGAAGGGACGAATTCAGATGATCCAAATAAACAGCTGGCGTGCCATGATTGGTGCTTGATCGGAGGTTGAACACCGAGCAGCAACAGAAGTGATTCCCCCCTGCACAAAAAAAGAAAGGAAACTAAACAAAGCAATTTTGTGATGTGATGTGAGATGAGAGCACCAATGAGCAACTAGAGAAAACTTCTAACTCATTCTAAACTAATTAATCACTCCAACGACAAAAACAATATGAATAACGTAGCGCGAAATGAAGCACAGATGAGTAAAGACTGGGAATACACAGCTAGCCTAAGCCTAGCCTCCTTTAATTAAATTAAATTATTAGAATTTGATAGAGAAAAAAAAAGATATCACAAACAAAGATTCCTCAAGCATTAATCGACTTGATAGAGACCTCTCTCGTCCTGCAATTATTTTCTTATCGTTACGCCGACTGCTTAATCAATCATCGCAATTCTCTCTCTCATCTCAACCTCTTTCTAACTAACTGCATCTTTATTCCACTTGTTATAAAAATGAACTGTAAATTACAAAAAGACAATTCATTTTTACAAATTCGTGATTGATAATTCTTTAAACAAGTAAATTCTGACAAAAAAATATATCAGATGCTATTATTAATTTTTTTGTAGGCCAGACAAAAGGTTCGCAATATTTATGGTTGTAAAGGACGCAAAAAAAATATCTGTATTCCACTGTACCAGTCTACCAGACAAAAGCAAAAAACAAAATAAGAAACAATGATGCGAAACAGAACCATCCCAGTCCTCTTAAATGATTTATAGACGGAGAGGATGCCATCTAATGCTGTGTACGGCCGATTGCTTTTCAGCCACGCATCCGCGGACGAGTGAGCCCACTGGATGACGACGTTAGATCCAAGTTGTCAAGTAAATTCATTAATTGATTCCCTTTTCCTTTGACATCTCCATATTTTGCAAAAAAACCAAACCATGATCTTCTGTGGCCCAGTGCGACGCTTCTCTCTGTTCGTTCCCTTCCCCGGCCAAATAAATAAAAACACCAACATGATGCAAGTTTTGTTGTTTGCAAAGTTGACTGTAAGAAAACATAATAGGAAATAAATAAAAAAATCACAGTAGAAGTGTTTTTAGGGGCGGAGTCAGTGTATGGCAGATGGGGGCAATTGTGCCCCCGTTAAATTATTCTTTTTTTTTTTGGTCAAAATATACCTTTTGTATTGTATTTTTGAAAACAAATTATAAAAATATGTTTCGATTTGAATATAGTTTTGATAACAAGCCTTAGTTTATAGATTATTTTATAAAATATACCTTCAAAATTATACTTTTGACATAAAAAATTACAAAAATATACTTAGCTTTTAAAACAATTATAAAATTATGCACTATCATGAAAATTTTATCCCACCGTAATTATAAGTCTAGCTCTGCCCTAAGCGTATCTCTTTGATCTTGCAATTTCAATCACATTGGATAAGTCTCAACCTTGTACAACACCTTTTACATCATAATTTTCAAATACTCACTAAATGGAGATAGATCATAAAATTAATCGAACATATCTCTCTGTTCTACAATCCAAAAACCTCGATTTTGAATGTCTCGTACGAAAATCATCCGTTCTCATTTCCAATACAGAGGAGGACAACAATAGTATTTATCCATCTTCTCTCTCATTCTAGATATGTCTAGAGAGTGTTAGGAATATCTCAACCGATCCCGAGAGAGAGAGAGTTTCATATTGATATATAATATAAATATGCTTTAATAAATGGATGCATTTAAAGGGTATACAGTCATACCATATGTCTCCACACGTAAAAAGTTCAACATTAACTTTATACGGCTATTTTTGATAGATCCATGGATTGCAATTTGGATTGAACTATTCAAATTAAAATTTTATTTTTATTCTTCCAAAAACAAACAAGTGTTCATGATCAATTAATATAATCATATGTAAGTGAAAAAGTATACTAGTGATATCATATTAAAAGTAAAATTACTACAAAATAATTGTATGACATGAAATAGATAATTAATCTATTATATTGTTAGCACATATAATTAGCATAGTGAAGTAATATATATTTTATACTTTTAATCTATTGTTGAGTTAAAGGACAGAGAAAGAATGAGAAAGTAAAAGTAAAATAGCATGATTTTTTCAATTTTTTTTACCTTGCTTTAAAATGCAGGATGTATTTCGTATGAATTTGTTGAGAAATAATATGAAGGCATAATTCACCTTTCTTGAATTTTTAAAACAAACTAAATCAAATAGATGAACTAGCATTTTCATCTACAGACATGGATTGAGTCGCTAAAGCCAATAGTTCGGAGTCCGGGGTCATCTTTTATTGGTTGCAGCTGAAGCCTATGCTTTCAGTTCAGTTCCATTCCTTGGTTGATTAGTTTTTTCAAATAGATGTGTTCGCTAGTCCACAACAAAGTACTTCTCCTGTAGGTCATGAGAGGTGTACTCTTGGCCTTATATCTTCCTTTTTTTCTTGAAGGCTCGTCTATGGAGAGAGCGAACCCGTAAAGTGAGTGAGAAGATCCTTCCTCAAAACCCTTAGCTAAGTAAGAAAAAGTACTCTCCACCTCTATTTGACATAGTTTTGGAGAGGAGCAAAAAAAAAAAAAATCTTACTTTTTGAAAAAGAATTCCTTAATAGAAAATTAGTGGGATGATAATTCTAGTGATTGGTAAATAGTACCTCATGGGTATGGGATGTAGGAATAATCTTTGTGCCCTCTAATTAGTAATTACTTTTCTTAGGCATTAGCTAAATTAGTGTAAATTGATTGTGTGGCTGTCAAGCTAACTGTAGGATTTTATTAGATTTAGTTTCCATGTTATTTAGTTTTCATGTAATCGTTTATTTAAGCAAAAGAAGAAAACCAGAAAACGCTGCCAGTTTTTGCAGCACCAATTGAGATCGAGTTTTACTGATATTTGTGAGTTTGTGTGTGTGTAATATTGGTTTACACTTTGTCGGCAACTGCTGGTTGTCTCTCTGACGAAGTTCTAACAATTGGTATCAGAGCTAGGTTCTTCCAAGGATCATGAGGGACGACAAGACCAAGGGCATGGTCCAGCGGGTGATTCGTGAGGTGGGAACCGGGAGTAGCTACCCCGTCCTCACCAAGACCAACTACTCTGACTGGGCGCTCATGATGAAGGTCAAGTTAAGGGCTAGGGCACTGTGGAACGCCATTAACAAGGGTACTTCCGACGAGAAGGAGGAGATGATGGCGCTCGACGCGTTGATGAGCGCGGTGCCGCTCGAGATGGTGTCGACCATCGGCTCCAAGGAGACGGCTAAGGAGGCTTGGGATGCGATCGCAACCATATGAATCGGTGATGATCGTGTGAGGAAATCGACGGCGCAGCAGCTACGCAAGAAATTCAACCTTGCCACGTTCAACAACGGCGAGACCGTCGAAGAGTTTGCACTGCGCCTAAATAGCATGGCGGCACACCTCAACACACTGGGCGATGAGGTAAAGGAAGGGGAGATCATGGAAAAGATGCTGCGAAGCCTTCCCCCCGGTTCAAACAGATTGCGATCGCAATCAAGACCCTGCTCGATCCGTCCACCATGACCGTCGCGGATCTCACCGGACGGCTACAGGAGGCGGAAGAAGAACTCAATGAACCGCCGGCGTCCTTGCAGCATGATGGGAAGCTGTACCTTACTGAGGAGGAGTGGGACGCGCGGCGGAAGAAGCGTGACGCGGAGAAAGGAGGCGGCGGTGCGCACAAGGGAGGAGGCAGCCGACGTGGGCGCGGTCGCGGGCGTGCTAGCAGGTCGTCGGGGGGGACCGACAAACTCACCTAAGCCCACTGACGAATGCCGCCGCTGTGGGAAGTTGGGTCATTGGGCCCGGGATTGCCGATTGAAGCCCAAGAAGGAGCAGGCCCATACGGTCCAGGATGAGGAGGAGGCTACTCTCTGTCTGGCAAAGTGCTCACCCATTCTCTTCCCACCGCTGTCGAAATCGACATCGGCGTCGCTTCCGTCCCCGATCGCGCCGCTCGACAGGGCCGATCCGGTGCCGGCGGGAACATCACACCAGCATGCCAGCGAAGGGTCTGGGCAGGCGCCGTCCGTGGCCGAAGTCGAGATCCACGAAAAAAAGGTGTTCGCGCAACTTGGAGAAGATGAGGAGAGGGAGGCAGAGACGTGGGTCCAGAGCTGCCTTCTCGAAGCTAGATCTGGAGGTGCGCGGAACTGTGCGCTTCGGCGACGACTCGGTGACGCGGATCGAGGGGCGGGGCACCGTCGTCTTCAAGTGCAAGAACGGCGAGCTCCGATCGTTTGTCGGGGTCTACTTTATTCCCCGGCTGACAACGAACATCGTGAGTCTAGGCCAGCTCGACGAGGTCCGCTTCAAGATTTAGATCGACGCCGGCGTGATGCAGATTCGGGAGCCCGGTGGTCAGCTGTTGGCGAGGGTGACGCGGGAGGCGAATCGCCTGTACCTGCTCCGAATCAATATAGCATCACCGATGTGCTTGGCGGTGCGTGAGCGCGGCGACGAGGTGGCATGGCGTTGGCACGAGCGTTTCGGCCATGTCAATATGGCGACGCTCCGGAAACTAGCTCGGGAGGAGCTGGTGTGCGGCCTACCGGAGATCGGGAAGGTGGATCAGCTTTGCGAGGTTTGTCTGGCGGGCAAGCAGAGACGCGCCCCATTCCCAGTGAAGGCAGAATACCGCGCGAAGAGGCGACTGGAGCTCGTGCATGGCGATCTGTGTGGGCCGATCACATCGGCGACCCCAAGCGACAACAAGTATTTCTTGTTGCTCGTCGACGACCTCAGCCGTTTCATGTGGGTAGCCGTGATCCCTTCAAAGGATTGTGCCGCGGCTACTATCAAGGAGCTCCAAACTCGAGCAAAGGGAGAGTCGGGGCTGAAGTTGGGAGGGCTCCGAACCGATCGTGGTGGTGAATTCACCTCAATTGAATTCGCGGAGTACTGTGCGGATGAAGGGATACATCGCCAACACACCGCGCTATACAGTCCGCAACAAAACGGCGTGGTCGAGCGGCGGAACGGGACGGTGGTGTCAACGGCGAGAAGCATGCTAAAGGCGAAAGGGCTGCCGAGGTGGTTCTGGGGCGAGGCCGTAACCACCGCGGTGTATATCCTCAACCGCTGCCCAACGAAGAGCGTGAATGGCATGACGCCGTTCGAGGCGTGGCACGGGAAGAAGCCGGCGGTGCACCACCTGAGGACGTTTGGTAGCATCGTCTACGTCCGTAACACGGCATCGAACTTGAAGAAGCTCGAGGACCGTGGCTGCAAGATGATCTTCATCGGCTACGAGCGCGGCTCCAAGGCGTACCACGCTTACGACCCCGTCGCGAAGCGCGTGCACATCACACGCGACGTGGTGTTCGACGAGGGAGCCCAGTGGGACTAGGGCTCGGGCGAAGTCAATGACGAGCCGATCGGCGACAACGACGTGTTCACAGTGGAGTACTTCATCGCCAACCAGGGACCTCCGGTGACCGAGGTACCTGGAGCTGCGGCCGAGGAGGGCGAGGTGACGCCGCCAGCATCACCTCATGCTCGCAGAGGCGCGACACCTGCAGGACACGGCGAGGTGGAGTTCGCCTCACCACTGAGTGAGGCCAACGAGCACCTAGACGCCGACCACAACGGTGCGCCTCTCCGATTCTGGAAGATCGACAACATCATTGGGCCGACCTCGCCGCGTGTCTTCGCGCCACGGGCACTGGTCATGAAGGAGCTCCACGTCGTAAGCTCCGACGAGCCTGCGTCGTTCACTGAGGCAGAGCGTAGCCCCAGCTGGAGGAAGGCGATGATGGAGGAGATGGAGTCGATCGAGGACAACCAAACATGGTCCCTCACCGACCTCTTGCCCGGACGCCGGGCGATTGGTTTGAAGTGGGTCTTCAAGGTGAAGAGAGACGAGCACGGGGCGGTGTCCAAGCACAAGGCGCGCCTCATGGTGAAGGGTTATGCGCAGCGGCACGGCATCGACTACGATGAGGTTTTTGCGCCGGTGGCACGACTCGACTCGGTGCGCCTTCTCATCGCCCTTGCGGCACACGAGGGGTGGGAGGTGCACCACATGGACGTCAAATCGGCGTTCCTGAACGGCGACCTTGAGGAGAAGGTGTACGTCGAGCAGCCAGCCGGATTCGTGGTCGCCGGCAAGTAACACAAGGTACTCAAGCTGCGGAAGGCCCTGTACGGGCTGCATCAAGCACCGCGCGCGTGGAACGCAAAGCTGGACGGCACTTTGTGTTCATTCGGCTTCACAAGGAGCCCGTCGGAACACGCCATCTACATCAAGCAGAACGATGGCAAGCAGCTGGTGATCGGAGTCTATGTCGATGACCTTGTTATCATCGGCTCGAATAGCAGCGACATCAAGTCATTCAAGAAGCAGATGGCGGCCGCATTCAAAATGAGTGACCTCGGCCTGCTTCACTACTACCTCGGCATTGAAGTGAAGCAGAGTGCGAGGGGGATCTCGCTGAGCCAAGGCGCCTACGCCGGCAAGATCCTGGAGAAGAGCGGCATGACAGGGTGCAACCCTTGTCATGTGCCCATGGAGCCGCGATTGAAGTTGAGTAAGCTCAACACCGAGCCGCCAGTCGATGCGACGGCATACAGGACTCAAAGTTAGGGGGTCTGGTTCAGTAGGAGGGAGAAGGATGAGCCTTATTTGACAGGTTTCAGCGACAGTGATTACGCCGGAGATGTGGATACAAGCAAGAGCACAACCGGCGTGATCTTCTTCCTCAGCGGCAGTTCGATCACATGGCAATCCATGAAGCAGAAGGTGGTGGCTCAGTCTAGCTGTGAGGCGGAGTATATAGCAGCTGCCAATGCTGCTAGTCAAGCATTGTGGCTTGCTCGTGTACTGACAGAGGTGCAGGGAACAACACTGAGAGCGCCAATGCTGAGGGTGGACAACAAGTCTGCCATTGCTTTGATCAAGAACCCAGTTCTCCACGGGCAGAGTAAGCATATTCGAGTGAAATATCACTTCGTCCGGGAGGTTGCGGAAGAAGGTCTGATTGATGTGGAGTTCATCAGAAGCGAAGATCAACTAAGCGACATTTTGACGAAGGCGCTTGCAAAGTCCAAGTTTCATGAGCTACGCGGAAAAATCGGCCTCATCGACATTAACAGTGGACACAAGGTTTAGGAGGAGACTGTAGGAATAATCCTTGTGCCCCCTAATTAGTAATTACTTTCCTTAGGCATTAGCTAAATTAGTGTAAATTGATTGTGTGGCTGTCAAGCTAACTGTAGGATTTAATTAGATTTAGTTTGTGTGACTGTCAAGCTAATCGTTTATTTAAGCAAAAGAAGAAAACCAGAAAACGCTGCCAGTTTTTGCAGCATCAATTGAGATCGAGTTTTACTGATATTTGTGAGTTTGTGTGTGTGTAATATTGGTCTACACTTTGTCGGCAACTGCTGGTTGTCTCTCCGACGAAGTTCTAACATGGGAGCTACACGTTAGCACTTTATTTTCTGACTATGGAGGCACAAGAGGTCTTGTCTATTTAAAGGAAAATCAGTATGCATTTAGAGGAGAAGATTTAGAATGATATCAACCAATGACCCAAATGCCCTTCTTGTTTCTAACTTCCATTTGTTGGGTTTTGATAGAAACTCTCTGAATAAAATTTCTGTAACCTTAGAATTTTAATAAACACAACTACCCTAGATAAATACATCGGAATCATCTGGTGTATCTGCTTTGAGCTGTTGTACCAATATTAGCACATTCTGGTACTGGGGGTTGTGGTGCAGATCGATAGGAAAGAGAGAATGAAAAAAGCAAGACGAGCAGGAGCTCTATGACATCTAGTTCTGACGCGACCAAGCCCTTTAAGTATGTAAAGGATCAAATCCTCATCAGTCACCTGCCAATAAGTCTTCTCAAGCAAGAAGTCGTTGATCCCACATGTTATCCTCAAGTCTTCTTTTTTGTTTTTTGTTTTTGAAGACAAACCCATAGAGATTATCCTGCCATGATGCATCCACCAGAACACACATAGAACCCTTCTCCAACTGTATGGGTTGTGTCAGTTTTCTGGTTTGCCATGTATTCTTCTCCTTTAGGTGTTCCATCGCTTCAGCTAATGCCCTTGCCTTAGTGATCATTGAGATTGGTGTAATTCTTCTACCCTCATTTCTTGCTTTCCATGCACACCACAGAACACTACAGAAAAGATTTACTATTGACATTTTGTTTGAAAAATCTTGAAAATATTATATTATTTTTTTCTATTTAATAAAATATTAATGAAGGGAGGTTTTTTTATAGACTGTTATGCCTGCTATGCCCTGCCCAGTAGTGTCTGATCTTCATTCTAATGATTTAGATTTGAATTTTCATATTATTAAATGGATTGGTTGAACAAGATGTTCAGACCATGCACGTTCAGGAAGGTGATACAGCTCCAAGGAATTTGATATAAAGAAAGATGATCAATTCAGAAAAGTCTTGAATAGACATGGGGATTGGATCAAAAATTGAAAAATAGTACTTAAACTTTCATTTGTATCAAGTATCAAGTTGGTCTTTGAATTTTTTTTTTAAAAAAAAACTAAATTGGTCATTGAATTTTTTTTAAAAAAAAGAAACTAAATTGGTCATTGAATTTTTTTAAAAAAAAGAAACTAAATTGGTCATTGAACTTTTTTAATCAAATTGGTCTTAAAACTTTAAATTACACCAAATAAATCATTGAACTTTTAAAAGAATGTAAATTTCGGTCCCTAAACTATTTTAAAAAAAATTAAATTACTTTCTGGACTTTCATTTGCACCTAGAAATGTTATTTCTTGGTTTCACTTAACGGGTCAATTTTGTCCAACTCAACAATTTCTAATATGACAATATAAATATAAAAAAAATTATTTATCTTGGATTGGTTAAGTCAGGTTGAATTTGACTCGATTTGGTCTGAATCAAACTCAACCAATTAAAAAAATAGTAAAGTATTACTAGCCTGATCGAACATGACCCATTCATACCCTTATTTACATCATTTTTATTATTATTATAAAAATAATTAGCTAAATAATGGATCGGGTTACATAAGGTCGATACATTGGATTGGATCAAGAACTAACATTTCTAGGTGCAAATAAAAGTTTAAGGACTAATTTATTTATTTTTTTAATTCAAGAACTAAAACTTACATTTTTTTTAAAGTTGAAAAACTTATTTGTTGTTATTTAAAATTTAAGAATCAATTTAATTTTCTGGAAATGTTCAAGGATCAACTTTTTTTTTAAATTTAAGGACCAACTTGATGCAAACGAAAGTTTAAAGACTAATTTAATTTTTTTTAATAAATTCAAGGATAAAAAAGTAAATGTTCCAATAAAATTATCTTTCAAAATATAAATTGTTATATATAAATCAAATAAAGTGGAAAATGACTAAAATGAAAATCAATTTGATCACTAAGCGTAATATAAGGAAGTCAGTTGCTTAAAAGAAACTACTATAATTTTTTTTGATGTTTGTTTAAATTAAAAGAAATCATTATACTATAAGCGTAATATCTTTGAAAAGTGGTATAATCTTGAAGAATGTTCAAATTAAAATTTTAGAGGTTAATTTATCACAAGTTAAACGTTGATGGGCTCATGAGGTCGGTGCCGTTTTCTTTGGCGAAATGATAGACGGATCATTTAACGACCTGCATTGTATTTAATTTTGTGATAGGTTGGATGAGATTGATGAAAACAGTAGGCCAATACCGTTTCAGAATCAGACTCCATAATTCGGTGCCGTTTTCTTTGACGAATGAAAGGCACCTTGAAGATTCACTCAACACAGCTGCTAGCCTGGTATTATGTACGGCTCCATTTATAAATGGCCTGTCCTAGTTCCTACCCCAACTCTCTTTTGAAAAATAAAATGGGAACATGAAAAGGAACAAACACGAAACCACACAAGATCCGAAGATAAAGGCGACTCCCGCCTTTCTATAAAGGTCACATAAAGAAAGAACCTGCCATCTACTGGCCATTCAAACCCTCCTCTCCTCTCTCTCTCAAACACACCCTCTTGACAACAGAATCAGCTGCCTCATCCGATCCATGGCCTCTTCCCTCGCGGTTACCACGACCCTCCTCCCCCTCCTCTTCATCGTCTTCTCCATCGCGCATTCGCGACCCGATCCGTTGATCCGCCTCCCATCGGATCGGACGGAGCAAGGCGTCGAGGATGACTCGGTCGGGACCAGGTGGGCTGTGCTTATCGCTGGCTCCTCCGGTTATGGCAACTACAGGCACCAGGTTTGATGCTTTTTATCAACTGAGATGATTTGTAGGGTTTAGTGGTAAGTTGCTTTACTAATTCTTGACTTTTAGCTCCGAAAAGGTATCTTTCTCTTTGCGTCTTGCACAATTCTATCTTCCTTTTCTAAGTTTGGTGATGATAAGGAATTTAGGATAGTTTTGTACAGGTGGATACTTTCTTAATTAATGGTTGCTGGTGGTTCAGCCTATTATTTTCAAAATAGAAAATGACAAAATGATCGAGATAGTTTTTGATCGGATAGAATTTCTGTATTTAAGAGATGTTTGCCTTGATAATCTTTTATCTTAGCTCAGAAATGTTTTTTTTTTCTTTTTATTTTATTTAGTTTTTGAATGGAGAGTGAGCTCAATTTTTTCCTTAAAATGGTTTTTATTAATTTTGATATGAAAATTCTGCCACAGTATCGCAGCTATTGCTACCTCTGTAGGTGCTATGTTCCCACTTTTTTTTTTCATTTTGACTTGCTGCTTTTCACTTCATTCCAACTAAATTTTTTGAGCTTACTTTAGTAATCAACATGAGTACTATCAATATTCTTGGTTGCTAGGAAAAACTTAATATTTCATAGGACCCCCTCACCGACTCTGTTTGAAGTTGGGCTAAAAGGGATGGTATGATTTGAATTTGAGATGGATATTTAATAATTCCAGCCAAGGATGCCAAAAGTAGCAAATAAGCACAAAAAGGAAGCAAATTGAAATACCAAAAGAATTTTTTCAATTGTGATTTTTCTATAGCGAGGCAGTTTTCACCTGATAAAGGTGCCATTTTTGTAATTGATGGTTGCACTTCTACTTAATCCAGTATTAGAATGACTCATGTTGTAATTGAATCTTGTAGGCTGATGTATGCCATGCATATCAAATTATGAAAAAAGGAGGATTGAAGGATGAAAATATAATTGTTTTTATGTATGATGATATTGCCTACAATGAAGAAAACCCTAGGCAAGGAGTTATTATCAACCATCCTCAAGGGGGTGATGTCTATGCTGGTGTCCCCAAGGTATTTTATTTAGATTTCTATTATTTATTTCTAGTTTATGCATAGTGTCATCAATTGTAGAGGAACGAGTTCCTTTTTCTTTATTCATTTCTTTATATATATATTTGTACTGTTGGCTGCTAGTATTTGAATATTATCTCTAACTTTGATAGGGTAGGTAAAGGCTAATACTAATAGTGAGCTGTACCAATTAGCAACATACTCAATATTATTTTGGCAGAATTTCACATATACCCTTCTAAAAATTCGAAATTACGTATTTCCCCCTCTAAAATTCATAATATCATATTTACCTTCCTAAACTTTTAAAACTATCATATTTACCCAACAAAATTGCATAATATACCAAACATATTCAAAAACTCCAAATAACCTCATTAAATTTTTTAAAACTCAATCTAAGATCTTAATATATATTTCGTTATTATTATATCTTTGACTTCTCTCATTCATATCGTCGTAGTAATAACTCTTCAAGCATCAAAATATATTTCACCTCTTGCCTTTTTATTTACTAAGAATTCAATTTCAATTCCAAAGAATTTGAAATTTTTGATGATTGATATTCATGTTCTATAATTGTATTTGTAGTATATTTACTGAGAATTCAATTTCAAAAAGTGTTATCTAATATTTTCAATAAGGATAAATGAGAAATTTATAAATATGGAGTTAGTTTTAATGAAAAAGATAATATATAGGGTAGATATGAGAGTTTTAATAGTTTGGAAGGGTAAATATGATATTATGAATCTTAGAGGGGGAAATACGTAATTTTGAAGTTTTGTTGTAAGGGTTTATATGAAATTCTGCTTATTATTTTTTAGTGCCTTTATTTATGTAAAATAAAATGAATTTGTTATCATTTTTTTAATACACATTCAGATATTGGTTCAACTTTTTCTGCTAAATTGCTAAAAAGACTAAAACTGAATTGCTGATACCGTCAGGTCATATGAAACTTTGGCTGATAAATACTGCCGTTTCTATTTTGTACTCTGTTCTCCTCCCACCTATTGATTATATTTGTTCTTTTTCAGGATTATGTTGGAGAGGATGTCACCGTGAATAATTTATTTAATGTCTTATTGGGTAATAAGACAGCTCTGACAGGAGGAAGCGGCAAAGTCGTTGACAGTGGTCCTGATGACCATATTTTTATCTTTTACTCTGATCATGGCGGGCCCGGAGTCCTTGGTTTGTCTTTTTCCACCTTTTGCTTTTTTCCTTTTTAACACCAGTTGTTCTTCGACATTCCTAGAAACTATGTGCTGCTCTTAATAACATGATTTCCATATTTGATTTTGGATTATGCCGATATAACTTCATTAATCTCCGTATAGTATATACCTTATGTCAATTCATCATGTATTTTACTGTTTCAGGAATGCCGACCTATCCATACCTGTATGCTGATGATTTAGTAGCAGTTCTGAAGCAAAAACATGCTATGGGGACATACAAAAGCATGGTAACTTAACCACAAATCCTTTACAGAACAATCAACATAACAAAACAATGTAGTGCATATGTAAAATTAAATTGGGCATTTGCATTTGGCAGGTGTTCTACCTGGAAGCGTGTGAATCAGGGAGTATATTTGAGGGGCTTCTACCAGAAGACATCAACATTTACGCCACCACAGCTTCAAATGCAGAGGAGAGCAGCTGGGGTTGCTACTGTCCAGGGGAATCTCCTAGCCCTCCTTCAGAGTATTACACCTGCTTAGGTGATCTTTACAGTGTCTCTTGGATGGAAGACAGGTTATTTGCTCCATATTTCTTTTCTTCCTCTACTCCCCCCTGTTCTTTTCTTTTTTCATCTTTGTTGTAGTAGTAAACAATTTACTCTTTCTCTCTCTGTCCAGAAAATAAGTAATTTTAGCAAAAGGGTGTATGGAAATCCTGGTTTCAGGATATATTTGGCAATAGCTATTTTAGGGATGGGTTCATGAAAGAGCTTTAATTTTTTGTGGAACCAGATTAGAACCTGGAGAGATGATCTAAATTC
Source organism: x Bolboschoenoplectus mariqueter (assembly GCA_037678475.1). Classification (NCBI taxonomy): domain Eukaryota; kingdom Viridiplantae; phylum Streptophyta; class Magnoliopsida; order Poales; family Cyperaceae; genus x Bolboschoenoplectus; species x Bolboschoenoplectus mariqueter. The sequence goes on along the minus strand of CM075258.1, from coordinate 109,056 downwards.
ATACTCTATTTGCTGAAAAGGTCTTCGTGGCCACTATCATACTGCTGAATGTTGAAATAGCACTGGGAAGTGTATACTGTTTGATGTTTATGTTGTATACTCTCAAATTTGAGGTCTTCAATAGCTGTTATTCCAATTAGAATACTTACTGTGCTAATACATGAAACATTGCATCTATATTAATCCTTGTTTTCCTTTCTGACATCAACAGTGATATACACAATCTCCGTACTGAGACTCTCCACCAACAGTATAAATTGGTGAGTACTGCCAAGTTTCATATCATATTTACTTCTATCTTTGAGATTTATTTCTGCATTTCTTTTTTCATTTTTCTGACAAATGTTATCTCCTCTTATAATTTCTTTCAGGTGAAAGACAGAACTGCAGTACACAACACATACAGCTTTGGTTCACACGTGATGCAATATGGAGACCAGAATCTGAACATAAATAATGTATTCATGTACATTGGTTCAAACCCAGCAAATGATAATTCCACTTTCATTGAAGACAACTCTCTCCCATCTTTTCCGAGGTCTGTGAACCAGAGAGATGCTGATCTCGTCTATTTCTGGCAAAAGGTTTGTGTCTACTATAAGTTGATAATTATTTGGAATAACTCAGCCTCTTCACAATGGTACTCACTTGATTCATGCGTCCTTCCATCCTGCTATTGAAAATATATATAGTTCTACTTCAGTAAAGTTACAATTTTTCTTTTTTTCATACGGCTAGAAAGTAAATTACACTTCTGGTTCTTAATTTATCATTTGGTTTGTTCCTGTGTTTGGCCCTCATTGTTTGAATCCTGGATATTCTTGTTGGTAAAAGTCTGGTCACTACCTTATTTGTTCAGCTGAGAGTTAAATATATGGATATCTTAGCCAGTACTAATGTGCATGAAACTACCATTGCTTAGACCATTTGGTTGATGGAGAATTGTACAAAATAGGAAATCATGGGGCCCAGGATTGTGCATATCTTAAGGTATTGAAATGGCAACTGCAAAACTTTCAGGAAAAAAAAGTCTAAATAGAGATACTTCAGAGATAACCAGGGTCATTCACTGAGACTCTAATCAAATTTTACCAATACACGGTGTACTGTACAATTTTGTATTATTGTGTGTACTCTTATTGGTCAAGTTGTGACTTAAATTCTTGTGTTGTTTAAACTGACAGTACAAGAGATCAGCAGAGGGATCTTCTGAGAAATTGGAAGCACATAAAAACTTGGTAGACGTGATGAGTCATAGATTGCATGTCGATCAAAGTGTAGAGCTTATTGGTAACCTCCTTTTTGGTGCCAAGGAAGGTTCAAACATTCTTAGTGCCGTCAGAGCCAGTGGTATGCCATTAGTTGATGACTGGTCTTGCCTCAAATCCATGGTATCTCATCTTTCCTGTCATCTTGTACCAGTCAGTATCTAACTTATACCAATAGGTACTAAACAATATTTTTCTTGTTATATTTTTTAAAACAGGCAAGGACATTTGAGACACACTGTGGGTCCCTGGCGCAGTACGGTATGAAGCACATGAGATCTTTTGCAAACATATGCAATGCAGGTGTCAGAGTTGAGACCATGGCAAAGGTCGCATCTCAAGCTTGCACTGTTCTTCCCTCTAACCCTTGGAGCTCTCTCCATAGGGGCTTCAGTGCATGAAAGCAATGTCAGCATAGGAGGGGCATTTACGTCAACACTTGATACATTGATGGTGTTGCATATTGTTTGTAGACATTTGCTGCAGCTTGTAAAATGTGTGATGTGTATATAGTACTTAGTATAGATAGGTGAAATTATTGTGGGTCGGTGGGACTCTAAATTGCTCCCTTGGGCATTGCTTTTGGTATTGTACATATATACATATTTACAAGATGTGGAAAACGTGTATATCTGTTATTAATTAAAAAATCATAATTAGAGTCCCACTTTGAGATGTTAGTTTTGAATGAGTTCGCGTAATATTAGTTTTGGTTGGACAAAGTTTGCACATTTCGTAAGGAACCTCTTTCAGATGTTATTTACTCCAGCAAGAAAAAAATGCTTTTAGTCATACTGTAAATAAAATTTATCAAATATTTTTTTTTGATATAAGGATTTTCGCTAACTTCGACATTTATTTATTTTTCAAATGTTTTTTATGAAATTTAAATTTATATATCTCCGTAAAGAAACGAGACCTATTTGCAAACAGTAGTGAAACCAAATACAGAAGGCTGTTACTTTCTTTGGAACAGGAAAATTGAGCTCCAAATTTTGACTGAAAAAATGTTATTTTCCTTTGCAAAACCTTTTTTATGGGGTTCTCTAAGAAAGCTCCCAAGATAATGCACGCCACAACATTACTTTCCTACAAAGCCCAAAATTATGTTGATCAGGGTTTTATCCTCGTGACAACTCACAACCAATTTGGGGATTTTTTTTTCTGTTTTGTAATAATTGCAGGTAATGGAAGGCCGAGGTTCGAGGAATCATGTAACTACCAGGTGTGTTAAACCCTAAACCCGCGACGGAGGCGGCACCTCGCCGAGACCCTAGCCCAGTTTCTCTGCCCTTTGGGTACATCACTCTCTCTCTCTCTCTCCCTCTCCCTCTCCCCTGATTTTCTCTTCGCCGCAGGAGAGGTGGTACCCTCGTGCACACTTTTCTTTTCTGATTTCGGGGGAGATGGCACTCTCCTTCCGATTTCTCGACCTTGATCTCTTTAGTCGCCGGATCTCTCCCTATGATCCGATTCTTAAGTCTGCCTTGCACGGCATCCTCGCCGGAGGCAGTCCTTTTCGTCTCTTCTTTCTCTCCCTTATCCAACTTCGTTTGTCACGATTGTGATTCTCGGCGTGGGGTTGAATGCGAAGCCTGAGCTGACGATCGTGACCTAGGCCCGCCAAAAGGCGCCTGAGAGGCTGCGTGAGAAGGAGGTCGTCGTCGTTGGTGAATCCGAGTGATTAATCCGGTATGGATCTTCTTTAAGCCTTGATTGTTGGTTTTTTGCTTCTGTTTTTAAAGGTTGAGCTTGCACGTCGAAAATGTTAATTTTTATTTTAGTTTCAGAGATTTTGCCTTTTCTTTTAAAGGTTGAGCTAGCATGTCCAAAGTGTAAATTTTTGTTTTACACTTTCGACATTACATACACACATGCTATGGAATGGTATCAATAAATGGTGCACCAGGAAATGCACATCAAGAAAAGGTAAAAGAAGAGGTGCTATTTTCAAGCTCAGCAAATGGTGCACCAGAAAATGTGCACATCATTGCTTCTGTAATGGCATAAAAGGAGAGCTGATATATTCATTTTGCTAAATTTGACAAGCATGCATTTTATTTTCTGTTCCAGTGCTCAATTATCTTTCATACAAAAGATCAAAGCATACATCTAGGTAAGCAACATTTCCTTCCATGGTATCCAAGTATCCAAGCATGTCCAAAGTGTTCTCTTCATTTTATACAGGTGGTTATTAGTGATTGATGAGTTCTCTGTTCATGTTATTTATGTACCTGTTGGGATAGACATATATTTCTGCTGGGAACACCTTGCGGGAGGAGGAAAGGGGGGGAGGGGGGTGTTACGCTTACATGTAAAATTACACCTCCCAAATACTTTCAAAATTCATTTTCTATTTCGTTTTTGTTCAAATGCTCGCTAACATGTTCTACTTCATTTCTTATTACAGTAAGGGACCCATCAAAAGCATTATGTGGAAAAGCCCTAAGCACCGGCCAAGTACCCCCTAAAAGGGGGGGAGAAATCTGGCCTCCCAGCATGGCCATGTCACCCAAATTTCCTCATCCGTCAGATCTCCGTCACGATTGTTCTTTTTTGATCTGCGGTCTTGATTCTAGCGGAAAACCCTAACCCAGAATTCTCCCCGTTTCGTTCCCACCCTTTCTCACGCGCTTTCTCTCTCTCCCCAGATTCCTTCCTGATTCTCTTCGCCGTGGGTGAGGTGGCGCCCCGTCGAGTTTGTGGCTTCTTTTCCTCCCTTGTCGAAGCAATTCTCTTTTCCAATCTCGGGGGAGATGGCGCCCTCGCTCTTACCTCCTCTTTTCCGATCTCTTTCTCTCCCCGATTTTCTCTTCACTGCAGGGAATGTCGCGCCCTTGCCGAGGCAGCGGCTTTCTTTTCTTCCTCGTCGGAGCATTCCTCCTTTCCAATCTCGGAGGAGATGGCACCCTTTCCCTCTCTCTCTCTTCCCTCCTCTTTTCCTATCTCAGGGGAGATGGCTGTGCCGCTGCTCGCGCTAGCTGCCGATTCTACAACAAACCTCGCAACAATGATCCCGTCCCAGATCGGTGTGATTCTTCATGACTCGCACAGGATTGCTCAAGTAAAAAGTGTAACTGGAAGCAAGATCCTTAGGATCATCAAGGCCCACGGTATGATTCTCTTCCTTTCTATATTTTTGTAGGTTTTTTATTGTTCAAACTGTTAAATTTTTTGCATTGTAAAAGAGTTCTGCCCTCTCTCTCAACACGGGGCGAGGAGCCTCGGCAGGAAAAAGATGGAGAATTGAGCATAATTTGAAGGAATAGGCATGGAGTCCTTGTCTAGAATTTGAAATCATGTATGTCTGTCTTCCATTAATAGTAATTTTTAATACTCTTTGAGGTGGACAGTTAGTAATTCTCAATGCTGACAAGACTATATATGTACAGACCATCGTATAATAGCAATTAATACTTTTTTACTACAAGAAGAAGGTGAAATATAAAATCACTCAAGGTTATGTGTTTTGATATGCCAATATGATATTCATTGAATGAGTATTGGTATTTTGAATTCATGGGATCTATGTTATATACAGATACCTTAATATTACAATAATATTAATAGCAACCACAACGCGCAGTATGGGGTTTCCATCTATTGCATCAGGGGAATGCAAATTTAAAATATGAGAGTAAGTTCTTCTGTTCTTTAATTTTTGTTATAAATTTGAAACTCTCCAGTGCAACTTAAAATTTAGAAATTATAGTTTTAGTCAATTGATGCATTCAACTTCTTTTTTTTGTGTCTTGCAGATTAAGAGACGGAAAAGCCTTATAGAGCCATGTGTTGAATGATATATTGGACATGTTAATTAAGAGGTACACTTAGTATTATTAATTTTTATTTAATACATTAGTCATATATACATTTCTTTGTGGTGGCTGTTGTCTCAGGTATTAAATTTTTTTAATGAATATTCTGATTTTTTTGTATCTTCTATGTAATGTGGCATTTTTTAAATTTAATTTTTGTTGATTGCTTTAGCTAGAGTGGTGGTTTTGTTTTTTATTTTTATGAAGTGGCGGTTCTGTTTCTCAATGCATTTCCATTTGATATCTTTGTTTGCTATGAAATGAAGAAAGAAGATTTTGTTTCACTAAAGAAGATTCTGGGGTTAAATACTATACATTTATATTAATATGATATAATTAAAGTGCGTGATGATATACTTCAATATAAACAGTGATACACTAAAGCTTAACCACTTCTATGATTAATCACAGAACTAAGTATATATGGGTACACAAATTTACCATATCAATTTTTTAGTTTTTTTCTTTACAATTTTGCCTATGTGTTTGTAAGTGTGTTGCTGGATAAGGGAGCACATTCCTCTTTGAGAAATGCAGTACGTTTGATGCGGTTAGTTTTTTTCACCTTTGTTCTCCTATTATGTTTTGCAAATTAACTGTTTAAAAGTTTTTACGATGTTGCAGAAGTATGTCTCTATATGTGATTCTCTATATGTCTACATTTTACACACATTTATTTTGACAATAAGATCATGAATTCATACTCCTTCACATGTTCAGACTTGAGTGATTGCTGCCTTTTCTTTGCTTTTACTATATATATTCCAAGTAAATTGTTATGTCTATATTTTTGTTACTTTCTATAATATCAGAGTTTTCTTCAGCACAAATCACATCCTAATTTTGCTATTAGTGATGTGATGTTCTTGATTTTCCTTTTGTTTACAGTTCAAAGCTTTTCATATCAGGTTTGCTGATTGTAATCGACTATATCTCTGCATTTCAAGTTATTTATTCTGTTGTTTGAACAACTAGAATTACAATGGGTGGTACTAATATCCAAATATTCTGTACTCTTTGTCTTATATTAGAATTGTGCAAGTATTTTTTTTTTTTTGTCTTTTCATTGTAGTTCCGAATGGATTATCAATCTTCTAAATATTTATCTTTGTTTCTTTAGATGTTGTATAAATTACTCATTGTAAGTTCATTGAGACTTCAGTTGAACAAAAAAATTCTATTTTACCATTTTCTAATTGATAATTTTCTAAATTTTAATTTTATTTTTATTTTCTTTACCTTGATTTAGGTGATCTTCTCTGGTGTTATAGGGACGGTTGAGTCAAAATTAGAGCACTGTTGGATATTTTTTTAAATCAGGTTGCTATTTCCACTATATGTTAAGTTAATAACAGTAAAAAAAAAAGGGATAAGGTTTAGGGTTTGATTTATTTCACTCCAATGTCAGCTTCTGAGAGAGGCACAGGAGAGCTGTCACCAGCCGCATGCTCTCCGGTCTGACATGAGTGTGTGCTCGGTGTTGTCGCTCACAAGGTGGGTTGGATTGTTGAGGCAGATGGGACTACATACTGACCTTCCACACTGAGATCAATTGTGGCAGTGGCCCCTCTGACGTTAGCTTCTATTTAACTGGTCATTTTTCTTCTCTCTGTAATTAAGATTCCTTAACAGTTCTTGTATGTATAAATTGGTCACTTGATTTGTGAACCTTGCATTAATAGAAGCTGCATGCTCTCTGGTCTGAGGTTTTTCCTTTTTTTTTAATCAACAGTTTACATTTTTCAATTGAGGATGAGCTCATGATCTTAGCAGAGGTAGTATAATTTTTGAGGAGCAAATAAATTGGTTTGTGATATTTTCAAATTACAACCTCTAATTTGTATGTATTAATTTATTTTCATATTTCAATTTATTCACAGTAAGGGGGAAAAAAAGATAAGAGGTTCTAATTAGATCATAACAAATTTATAGTTGTCATGGAATAATTTTTAGAGCAAGTGTTTCATTTTGTAATGTATAGTTTGGCTAACACTCGACAATATAATAGATATCAATATCAATCTATAAAGAGAATAACCTCGCTGCGAAACGCGGGGTTCACACTAGTTCATACAACTATCAAATAGAAACAGAACAATCCCTTTATTGTTGGTTTGTTACAAAAATTGAGCATATATTAGCACATCTTACCATGTGAATGAAGGATAATATGAATACTGTAGATAGTGTAGCTCTACAGTGAAAAAACTGTCCGAAATTATGTATATAATAATAATAATAGATATCTCCTCTTAAAGATGTGCTATTAATTTATTACAGAAGTTAGCAGATTTTTTTTAATATTTCAAATCTTTTGTTGGATTTGGTAACTCTCTGTTCAGCCCAACTAACAGAGTGAGAACAAAATCTTTCATTAAGTATTTTTATGGAGTTGTTAAGAATTTCCTGTTGGTGACAACGAATCATTTTGTATTTTATGGATAACCTAAATAACCGGTGGCTTTTGCAATTGAAGACACGCATGAAGCGGGTCATTGCATACTTAAAATGACCCTTCAACGCCAATGGCTACAGGAAGTGCACCACAGAGTTATAGCGGCTAAACCTTGTGAGAAATAGCTAGTAGCTGATGACACTACATTAACAACAAGCTAGAGGCCCCCAGTGCAGATGGTACACCTGAAAATTCTTTTCTTTTTTTTTATTTTGAATAAAGAGCCGTTTTTTATTATTTATATTAAATAAATTATTATCATATTAATGATTTTATTATATAATTTATTTTCCACAGTGTTTTTATTATTTGATTTAATGAGTTATTATTCAAATGAATGATATTTAAGTTAAATAACAAAAATATCATATAAAATAAAGTCATTAACATAAATAATGATTTATTTTAATTGAATGATAAAATCAGCATTATATTTGATGGTATCTTTTAAATATTTTATTTTGAATAGTACACGTGTGTAATTTCTACCTTCTTTTCCGGTGTTTGGTTGTAGTACGAAATGGGGAATGCAAATGGCGCCCGTGACGATGGACTTGCGTAGTAGAGCTCCGTATACCAGACATCATGATTCGGACGGTTGAACTCATAGGGTTGCAACCACAAATGACCGTTTACTAATTTTTGGCTTTAAATGGGAGAAAAACAAATAAGCATGTGAATAGTAGTTCGAAGATGATGCATCTGACTGACCTCACATTGCATATGTGGGTCAGTTATATTATATATGGTGTAGTAAAAAACAATGACTAGAGTCTAGAGAAGCTAGGTCGCTTCTTACGAAACCAACTAAGAGAATATGTGTGTCTGGGTGATATTTGCTTTACTAATTAATTAAATGTAGGAACGTTAGATACAGAAATTAAGCACTAATACTCCGATAGTTTATACAAGTTTTAAAAAATGACACTCAAATCTACTTTCATCTGATTTTAATCCCTCGACTTTGATTTATTAAATATAGTCACCGAATATAAATTGTATCCAAATCAGGTCATCATTCGATTGTGGACAATTTGAACTTTAGACGGGGACTGTGTTTTAATTTGGACAAAACATTGAAGTTTAACGATCAAAATCGATAAATCAAAGTTGGGTGGTAGAAAATGATAGAAGATGAATGATTTTTTACTCTTAAACCCTCTTCGAAAGATAAATAAACAAAGTTCATTCCCGTTATTCCTTATTTCTCAATTAAAAACTAGTACTCTGGAAACGATTCTTAAAAAAAGGACAAAATAATAAGGACCATAATCCGAGTGAGCAGAAAATCATTCAGATATGGAAGGAATTTTAGGTTTAACAACTAATACACGACGTTAATTTCAACTAACCTTTGTCTCGTTGCTTATTGGAACCTTCCCAATATCATTAATGTCATTTTCTCATTGGTAACTACTGTACTACATGTTTGTAAATTTGTCACCTACTTGTTTATTTTTTGTACTTCCTTTCTATAACGTACTTTTTTCAAACCTAAACTTGTCAAATTCAATAGAACAATTGACGGCTAACAGTAATACTAAATAAAGAAATGAAAAAAATTAATTCATTGAATTGATGTATGGCGGAATGCCATTGTCACAAGGTCATACCTAGGAATAACCACTATATTTATCGAAATGCATATAGATATCTCCCTTGCTTTGAGAAAAGGAGAGAAAAATTCCGTAAATAATTAAAAAATAGGTAGTAAATAAAATTTGTAAAATCCCTCTAATGAGTTCATCTATTCGTTCTGAAATGCGTTGAACAAATAGTTAGTAAATTTGTGACGCAACCAAGTTCGTAAATTGAAGTACCATCTTTTCATCTTTGTTGTGAACTTTATGTTTCTAAAAATGATGCCCTTTAGAATTCTTTTTCCGTGAAATTTCCCGGCAAAGACTGAAAAGCCGGTGATTCTCATAAGCAATGCCAACGCTTTAATCAGACAATGCTACTCATACCATCAAGTCAAGCAATGATGAAGACTCAATTTTTTCCGCAAAAGAATTTGATTTTGAGATTTGTAGGTTTGAAAAACCCAATTGAAGCATTTTACGCGGGGACTAGAAGAATGAAGTGCGGCGTGTGGAGCTTATTGCCAATTCTACGCGTTAACGCTTCAAGACCATCATAACTCGCTTGAACTTGGTGAAAGAACACATGATGTCTCCGGTATTTAATAACCGGAGAGGATAGACATTTACTTGGTCTAGGGACTAGGTAAATACGGAACGGCGACTGTAACAGTATCATTCAATCAAGAACCTTCTCGATTCTTGAGTCCTCGTTTAGCCCTTGCGGGTTTTAAATTTCCATTTTCCAACGGCTACCCTCATAATCTGTTCCGAAAGTACCCTTTCTTCTCTACGGAGCCCCCCCTCGTTGCGGCTAATTTGGACATTTTACATTCAAAACGGCTTCTCTCTGTCTTCTTCCCCGAAAGCGCGACGGTTAGGAAGGAGCCGCATCAGGCGCCAACCACTTCCCAATTTTTCTTCTTCTTTCTAACAAACGAGGGTAGTTTTGTCATTTCCTATTCCAAAGCTGGCACCACAGCTGGAATCACTCTCGTGGGACCACAGATTTTTACCCCTTTTGCTCCCTCTCTGCCTAAAGCATAAAGCCTAAAGCATAAAGCCTAAAGCCTAAAGCCTAAAGCCTAAAGCCTAAAGCCTAAAGCATAAAGCCTAAAGGCAGCCATGCTTGTTGCTTCGTTGTTGTTGTATCGCGCGACTGCAAAATGCAAATGACCTATCAACATGTAACAGCAGATTGACACACAGAGAGTGACAAAGAAATAGTCTCAGAAGTCCAAGTGGAGGACCCCCATGTGCCAGCTGTCGTGGGACTCTTCGACAGCTGTTATAGCTTCTAGCTCTTGCCTAACCCCTCTATAAATACCTCTCTACTGCCTTTTTCCAAACCGATCACAGACCAGACCTCACCTTTCTCTATACGCTCTTTTCAACGTTTTCCAAAACCCTAACCCTCAAGACCAACCTCCAATGGCGGCTACTGGATCCAAGGCTCTCGCCATCCTCGCCATGGCGGCGGTCGCAATCTCTTTCCTCTCCAGCGTCGTCGTAGCACAGGAGGCTCCCGCTTCATCGCCGGCTCCCCAGAACGGCGCCATCGCCGGAGCGGTCGCTTCTCCCGTCGCCGCCGGTATTCTCACCTCAGCTGTGGTGCTTCTGCTCGGATCTCTCCGGCAGTGAAGCGTTTATCTCGATTTGGCGGAATTTGCGATTGGATCTCTCTGTTTTCGGTGGTTTGGGATTTAGTTTTGTTATGGGATATTATTCGTTCTGATTTCATTCCTTTTAGTAGAAATTTGTTGGTTGTACTGATGCAGTGCTTCAGATCTGGTCCTGGAGAAGCCGTGGTTTGGGTTTTCTAAGAGCTTAGATCTGTGCATTGTAGTTTGTTAGTCTTGGATGTGGGGGCGAGTCTGTAGATATACTGGTTCTACTATTTTATTATATTGATATAGTTTCGTTTTGGTATTGATTAATCGCTTATTTACTTTAATTATGTTTTGATGTGCTTGTGTATTTGGTAGCTCTGAGATTTAGTTCGTTTCTCAGATTGCGATGTGATAGACAGCGACTAGGAATTCTCAATTAAGAATCTTGAGTATTGCTTCCTATTTGTTAAGAGAAAGCATGCATGATTTTAGTGCGCCACTGTGCGGTTTATTTAAAAAATCATTAACCCGACGCAGAACAGTTGTTTGTACACTGACAACGAGCGATGAAAATTGTCTACATTCAATGCTAATTTTATATAGTTGTTTGTGCGGCTTGATTAATTCATAATAGTATTAGTGTTTCTTTAATTCAATGCAACCCTGCTTCTACATCAAAACAAAACAAAAATGCAACTCTGCTTTCTAAAAGACGAAGGCTCGATTAAATCAGCGCACTTGGCCACCGACTGGAGGCTGTTTTGGCTACGGAAATGGTTGCTTTTTATACATTTATAAACTCAATTGTTTCAGTTGAGAATTATTTTGAAATCAATTAATTGAACTCATAGAAGACGGAAAAGAAAATTGAAATGCAAAAGTTGTTATCAATTGGGAAGCAATAGCTGCATGTGCACTAGTCAGTGTACAGGCAACAGAGTCAGAGGAGATATTTTGTTCTAAAATATTGCATCAATTAATGATCCGTTACTTATTCCGGTGGGTCTTTCTTTTGTTGTTTCGAATTGAATAAACAACGAGATAACGTTATAATTTTCTGAAGGTTTCGAATTGAATAAACAGCGAGATAACGTTATAATTTTCTGAAGGTTTCGAATTGAATAAACAGCGAGATAACGTTATAATTTTCTGAAGGAAACGAAAATACTGTTATTATTAAATTGTGAAGAGGTTGGCGACGAACAATAGCTGTGGCAGGCTGTCCTGGTATCTTTCGACCTGGCACTATCGCTAGATGGGCCCCATTCCTCCTAATTGAAATTAAGCCGACGGATCTTCAAAAATGATAATGATAATAATAAACATCAAGCCTTGGTATGCACCTTTTCCCATTGATTATATTTGAATGAGTCGTCTATTCTTAATTAGTCTAAGTCGTTCTTGGGGCATGCATACGATTTAGACCTGGCAGCTAGTAGACCATGTGTTCGGTTTTTCTCTGCTAATATTGTTGTTCAGATTTGAGAAGAATGTCTTTCTTTCTTTCTTTCTTTTTTTCCCTCCATACCACAACTGCCAGGCAGACCTCGTGTTTAGTTTTGCCTCCCTATAATCTGTTGACGCCAATTTTAAATATTTATGTTCAATATTTTTGTCACTTTCAAGAAAAAAAATTAAGGAATTGGTTATATTCACAATAAATATCTTTTTTACTATCAAATTTAATACGTTGGGTCATTTGAAAAGTTAACAATTAAATTATAATGAGAATTGATTGGTAACCAAATTTGATGTATTGCTAATCTTAACCACTGCACATATTTACAATTTTATTATTTTTCGACTCTGATGTGTATTTAATCGGTTGTCATGATCATTAAATAAATTTCACCGTAAATATATATATTTTTTTTCCAAATTAAAATCATCAAGAAAACTTATAAACGTGTTAGAACAAGGTTCCCCTAGCAAAAGCGTTGTTTTCTGATTCTTTCCTTCGTGACAACATTCGCATAATTCAACATTCCAAATTAGCAATTGGTGAAACAAAAAAAATTGTTTAATTTTTCTTTCACAATTTATAGTGGGTTTCTGACTGATACTTTTAAGCATTGACCGATCATGTCACGAACGCGTTTCAACTGCATATAATGAATTTATTTGACAACCAAGCATCAAGTATGATTATTTTTTCCAATTAATTTCCGCGTGAACCAGGAAAGAATTCAATTGCACAAGTTATGTTGTCACGATTTTGGGCGTAGAATTTGCAACGAGTTCTTTTATTTGACCTCTGCGAATTGACCATTTCCAGCCGATATTTTTTTTCTTTTTTCAAAAATGGTATAGAAGCTACAGTACGGATTCAAACGTGTAAACCAATTAATTAAACGACGGCGACCGGATGGAAGACTATTCTATTATATTTTATGGATATTCTTCTAATCCTTTCATGGAGAAACCTACCTTATGCTTGTGCTTTAGATTAATTAATGCCCTTATTCTTTCCATTTAGACTATTGATTCAGGTTTGGCTACATAGCTTCAATTATCCTAAGCTTATTGTTCCTATTTATTATTAGACAAATCGTACTAAGCAAACCAACCATCATAACTTATCAATGACAGAGTGCCTGATGATTCCAATTATATTGTTTTGTGTTTCCGTCATTGTTTTGAATCAGGCTATATGTTACATTTACTGATTTGAATTTGGTTTTATGTAAAAAAAAAAAATGGAGGCATTGAGAGAAAAGGGCAAAAAAAAAAGAATAGAAAAGGCAGAACCAACCATGTGTCTCGGACCCCATTGCTTTCAAATTTCAATTGCACACAAGGAGGCAAAATAGTTGACGCCATGTGCCCCCTTGCCTTTTCAATTCCGGCCTTTAATTGCTTTTCGAATTTCAATTTGAAGGCCAATTCATGGTACGTTATTATTCGACTCGACTCGCTCCAAATCTGGGGAGAGCTAGCCGAAAGGTCAATTATTTTTACAAGCTCCCGTCAATTAAATTCAAGGGGTTAAAAGTTACAACTTAGGCTCTGACTGGAAGTCTCCAGAAATTACTAAATACAGCGTCCTTCGCTGGTATAGAATCTGACCCAGCTTAGCGATTTCTAGCGCCGTAAATATACCTGAAATATTATATTATACACGGCAATTGTAACTATACTATTATTATATTTATCCGTAAATAAACTTGGATCATAAACAACGAAGAGATCCGCTGGCTATGAAGAAACTGTGAACGCTCCAGAATATATTATGGGTTCCTCTTAAAACCGCGAACTCTGCAGAAATATATTATTGGTTGCTTTTGCACCGACGATGGTCCGGGTACAGCTCACAAAGTTTCGGAGGAATTTCCGATTGTACCCTCGCCACGCCTTGGGCCTTTAAAGCCCCCTTCACCGTTCTCTCTCTCTCCCACATGCCCGCCACAGTAGTATTCTCAAAATCCCTAAACCCAATCTCTCTTTCTTTCGCTTGATACCTCAACAATGGCAGCTGTGGACTCCAGGGCTTTCTCCGTCCTTCTCATGGCGCTCCTCGCCGTCTGCTTCCTCGCCTCCGCCGCCTCCGCCGCCTCCCTCGCCGAGGCATCCGCTCCGGCGCCTGTCCCCACCGCCGCTGCCACGGGTGTTTCAGCTCCGATCTCCGCCGCCATTTTCGTCTCCGCCATGGCCTTCCTCTTTGGTCGCCACTGAAGGATCAGATCACAGATCATCGCTGCTGCTATGTGATATATCTTTATATGCATATTCTGCTATCATTTAGATCATTCTTTTAGAGGCGATCTGTTATCTTCTTTTCATGTTTAGATACCGTCTTACCTGATCTCATATTCTATTTCTTAGTCGTGATGTATTTGTTTTGATCTATGAATACATGCAGACGATGTCGTTGGTTTTATTTCTCTCTGGACTTGAATTTATATGATTAATTAGTGTGGCTATTTGACAGCATGATTGCTTGATGGTTGTGGATTTATGTTATATATAATGATATTTTGCTTCTTTTGCTTTGCTTTCTGAATGGATGTTATCAATTTGGCCAGTTCTTATTTGTTGATTTGAGAGGAGAACTACAGGAATGAATGATGTATTGTGTTTATAAAAAGAAAACGGAGGAAAATTGCGCCTATCTCACATTCAAGTTTGAAACTGCAAAATGAAATCAGCACTATTATTATTATGCAATCCATGAAACAATTTAGCTGATTTAGATCGAGTTGACGACAGAGGTGCGCATGGCGTGCAAATTCATGCTCCAGTTAGTTACTCGAGGGTCGTTTGTTAGCTGAGAACATCTCTAAAGCTTGTCAGATCGGACGAACAATGAGAAGGGGCAAAAGTGCCCTTTTGTGGGATCGGCGCGTACGATATGGAATAAACGCTCAGGATTGGAGATGATGGAGCTGGGGCCATTTTGGTAAAATTGTGGAAGAATATGTTATGTGGAGGCTGACAAGTGACAACTGAAAGCTTAGAGCGTACGCATACTTTTGTATTTATTTATTTTTAATCTAGTGAAGCAGCACTAGCAGCAGAAGAAAAAGAAAAGAGAGAGAGAGCACAGGGAGCAGAGCAGTCAGGCTGGCGGGAGGCCGGGTGCCCGGGACTTGCTACTTCTTTTATCTTTTTTTCTCTGGGAAAAGAAGAATGTGCTGGTGGCATGGCTTCACATGGGCTGTTCAGCAATGTCACCCCGAAGAAAGATCTCTCACTTTTGCATTTCCATTTTCCAGGGAATGTCTTTATTATTTTTATAATTAGCGTCTTAATTGCTTGTTTCCATTTTCCAGGGAATGTCTAAACTAAGCATGTTATTACTAGATATATGAATTGACGTCTCAAAGTTTGAAAAAAAATTCACGATTGTTGAACACTATAAATTTATAGCCGTGATAAAAAAAAAAAAATGCGTCGGAGATGTAATGGTTAAAACATGTTTTCAGATACAGCGGTGCTTTCCGGGGCGGTTCTCGCTTTGCCATCATGATAAATATGATGATATGGTTAAATAAGTACGGATGTCACGGATGTGATTAGGACTTCACTTGGATTTACCATTTAATTTAAGTGTTAGAGATAATATACCTATAAAAGAAGTTATCAATTACATACATAATTATGGTTCTTATTCTTCTGAATTACATAACCTTTTATAATTTTACTGATCTAACTTTTGTCCTATCTTTTATACTTTTTCAACACAGTTTGGTTTAGGTGAAAAAGATAAGACCCGTTTAAGCGATAACCCGTATCATATTTTGAGTGGCAAAATGGAAACATCTTTTTATTTATTTCAAAGCGATCTACTTGTAGTTGAGAATCATACATATATCTCTCTCTGTTACAGTCATGAGTCATCAAACACTAAAATTTCCTTTTCGTTCAGCAATTATTCCAAAACTTTACTTATTCTTTTTTCTGGCAGTTTCTTATGTTGGGAATAAGCATCTTTGTTGGGCAAAATCTAAATCAATCATTTGGGCGTGAGTTTTTTTTTTTTTAAATATTTACGTGTGAAGTTAAAAAAAGAAGAACTTGGTATTAAATATATGCATCCAAATGTCTGATTTGAGAAAAATATATATATATCTAAAAGGACAATGGATGTGATAATGAAGAAATCAATAGGTTTATAAGGGGAAAAAAGCTGCCTCTATATACAAGTAGATGACTATAGCTTTGTTTTAAAATAGTAGAGTCCTCAGTCCTGGTTGAAATAGTAATTACACAACTACCAGACCAAACTAGTCTATTCCTTCTGAAATGTTATTATTTTTTATATTTGTATTCTCGAGTTCCTTTCTTTGGAAAAATCCAACTAGAAGGAGAGTTGAAATAAATTTTATTGCAGATTTTTTTAAATGATTGTATCGCATATAGAATATTTTGACTAAATTGTATCGAAAATGCCCTATCGTCATGGCAACTACATTTATGAATACATATATTTTTAAAATTTCATTGTTACATGCAATTTCAAAATGTTGCATATCACAAGTTATCAATTGCTGATGTTTTAATCAACAATCTAGAATGTAATTGTGTTCGAGTCAAATTCGACAATCTCAAACAATTATTGAGTTGCAACTTCATCACACCCTGGCCAGCCGTTATTTTATCAATTGACATCTCATTTTGAGGTCTTGATCAGGCTTTAAAACCATCTAAAGGGACTTAATTTGCTGACCATTTAATTAATGCATGATTGGTGATATTTGCGCGTATCCTACAATGATGCAATGTAGCCACCCTCCTGCAGTTGCCATCACAGAGTTTAAAAAGGGAAGATGGAATTTGTGGCCAACTAATTTTCTTGTTCTTTACTATTAGATATTCCAGCATTTTATCGCTTTGATTAAAAGACAAGTAACAAAACGAGAGGGATATAACAGGTGTAATTAAACCGTTCATACACCAATTCAATAGCAAGTGGTTAGATCAATGTTTGCCCGTCTTATCTGATATGAACAACAAAAAATTGATAGACTGCACATTATTATGAAGGATTTTTTTTTTAACATACATCTAATTTTTACGGGGCATATCTTTTTAGAAATATCATTCAAATTAAAAAATTAAAGTTATAGATGTATTTTTAATTACTGGTATCGCCTTTCTAATTTCTCGCTCGGTCACCAAATTGAAGTTAATCAGTACTATAATTGAAGTTAATCAGTACTATAATTGAAATAAAATCTCCAATCAGCTTCTTCCAAGTAGAAAATGTTAATTTGTAATTTTGGACGGTGACATGATGATATAGTTGGGGCGCTTTCCTGCAATTGCAACCACTGATTTAAAATTGAAGATTAGAAGCTCTGACCAGTTATTTTATGAGTAATTATAGCACGTGTGCATTTTTATGGTACATTTCTATTTAATAGTTGCAGCAGCTATCATTGGAGAGTATTCGAATAAAAATAATATTAAATCGTAACTATATACCATTTCGATATTGTGTATATAAATTGCAGTCCGATTTGAATTTTCTTTAGTGTCGTTTTTTTTTTTTGGTGAATGGTTCCTTTAAAGTCGTTACAAAAACCAAACTGTTAACATGGAAATTATTTGATACACTATTGTGTAGAGGATGAAGAATGCATTTATTCTTCTGATGATTTTGAATGCACCGAAAACGAATTAGATCTTATCTTGTATACTCCCATTAATGTTTTTCAACACCTATAACTTTGATTAAAAGACGGGCCAGGAAACAAGAAGCACCCCGTAGATTTTTAATTTGAAATCGTTGATATGTTCTACCCGTGACAAATTCGGATCAGCCCGGTAAACTTTCAATCGTACTGATTTTATTGGTGGATCTCTCTCCTAAAAGCTCTGCCTGATTTTTAATAACAAGCTTTTAGATTCCATGTGAATCATTTGATTTAAAATAGACAGCTTTTCTCTCCTAAATTTTACACCACTTAATTTCAAATACTTAAAATGCAAACAAAAAAAAATACAATCATCACTCCTCATAAAATCATTAGTTTAAAACACAACTCATGAATAATAAAATCTATATAAACATCGGACGATATCTCCTTAATATTTTCCTACCAAAAGGAGGGTATTTTTCTTACCCTCCCCACTTCATACAATTAACCTTCCAATTTTATTTTGCAAATGAACATCCGACCTCCACCATTAGCACTGCATTTAGCAAACCAAATTTCTATGTACTAAAACTGATACAATAATTCAAAACAATTTTTTGCAATCAGCCACTGCCAAGTCACTTAAAAAAGTTAGCTGTGATTTGGAAGGTTAATTGAAATCCAATTTGAAGTTGTAGTGATAAGTTTGGGAGGACAAGCAAATGAAGGGAAAATAAATCCAGACACTAATGCAACTATCACTGAAACATGCATACACACCTGACACCACCTAGGAATGAAGCAGGTAAAAAAAAAATGATTTACA
Organism: x Bolboschoenoplectus mariqueter; assembly: GCA_037678475.1. NCBI lineage: Eukaryota > Viridiplantae > Streptophyta > Magnoliopsida > Poales > Cyperaceae > x Bolboschoenoplectus > x Bolboschoenoplectus mariqueter. Next base: position 90,420 of record CM075258.1, on the reverse strand, counting down.
ATTCATCATGCGCTGCATCCACCTTCCCTCCCTTAGACAAGTTATCCCCGAATTCAGATAAATAATTCAAGGCCAGAGAAGCATGTAATGCAGCTCCATATGGTAATGCTGCTTCGTTGACGGTGAAGAAGGGAGAATGGGCCCAGGCAGCAGGGAGCCCTCTCGACTCATCCTGCACTCCAACAAAGTAGTAGTATGTGGCTGGCACGGCATCAGAGAAGAAGGCAAAGTCTTCGGCCCCCATGACTGGCGGTTTTTCTATGATATTTGCAGGGCCCACCATGTCAGAGGCCACCTTCTGGAAGTGTTTGTGGAGGGATGGATTGTTGATTGTGGGAGGGAAGAAGGGGTGTGCATTGTCCAGGAAGTCTACGGTGGCGTTACACCTCTGTACTGATGCTTGCCTGACAATCACCTATAAATTAATTGCATGAAGATTAATAATGAGGATAGTTATATCCAAGGTCTCATATTAGTCAAGCTTGACAATGGTACATAACTCAGTAGCACAGAGCTTGCTTTTCCTTTTCTTTTCATCAGAGAAGTACATATTTCCAACTACCGAAATGATCATCAACAAAGAAACCACTCTGGGTAGATGATCAGTACTGCATTGGCAGAGAACTGGTACATACATAATATGGCAGAGAAGTGGTACATGTAGGGTGTAAATGGATCGGATAGCTACGGATAATAGTCAAACCGTATCGTTTTCGTTTTCTAATTTTCAGATACGGATACGGATCGGATATTAAACGATACGGATATGGATCGGATACTAAATGAATATGGATACGGATACAGATATATTTCGGATATTAAATAATAATATCATACATATCATTAAAAAATAATTGCATGATATTTTTCACAATAGAATCACTAGTTAAAAAAGTTAAATATTAATTTACAAAAATTAACCACTAGTTATCATTATATTATTAATTAAATTGTACCAAGAAATATAAAAAAATAAAACACGAGCCCAAATTAGGTCTAAAATTAATTAGATTTGTAATCTATATCAAAAACCCAATTGAAAGACATATAATGAGCCTTCATAACGGATATCCGGATTTCAAAAAAATCCGGATCCAGATAATTATCCGAATCCGTAACAGTATCCAATTCTGAATTGAAAATCGTATCCGTATCCAATAATATCCGTATCCGAGTATCCGAGTATCTGATTTCACTATTTTCCGGATACAGATTCCGATAAAATCAGATAAGATCCGATCCGTTTACATCCCTAGGTACATGCCTATATTATGTACAACTGGCTCAATACCAACTGCGTATCACAATTCTGAAGGTCAAACTTGACTTAACATCAAAGCAAAATTACCTCCTCAATGCGTTGCCTGAGCTGCATGAAGCTTTCCTTAGAAAAGGCTCTAAAAGTGCCGCCTATTGTCACTGAATCTGGTATCACATTAAATGCACCTCCACCTTGAAACTTTGCAACTGTCACAACCTGCAACCATAAATATGAACATGGAATCAACTGCATCTTCGGTCACGAAAGGAAAAAATAATAGAATTATGATGTTCTTAGCAACCTATGTTTTGGTGGGATCATGAAACCTGAAAAAGACACCTACTGGAATAAAATATTTTAGCTGTCATTTCTTCATGCATCTATGGGGGTAAAAAATTGGAATTTAGAAGTATCCCATTATACCCTAGAAGAATGCAATACATCTGCTGATCTGCGTGCACATCTCTTACTAATTTTTTTTTTTCCTTTTCCAACAATGTTGATACTACAATCTTTTGTGGTATGATCATTTTGGTCTATGGAAAACAAAGGAGAGACATTTGCAAGAAGAGAGAGGTCAAGAGATGTACGCAGATATAGTTTACCTGGGAATCCAAGGGATCAGCCTCCCGGGAAATGAGGTGTTGTAAGCTGACGATAACATTAGATGCAGCAATTATCGGGTCAATTGTATGTTGCGGTATGGCTGCATGACCACCTTTCCCAGTGATAACTGCCTCAAAGAACCCACTTCCAGCCATTATTGGGCCTGATCTGGAAGCAACTGTACCAACAGGGTACTCGGTTGCTATGTGAAACCCGAAAATAGCATCAATATTTTGCACTGCACCTTCATCTACCATTCTCTTGGCCCCACCACCTCCTTCCTCAGCTGGTTGGAAAATGAGTACCACTGTGCCCTGTTTAAATTGAAACCCACATTACTGGTGGCAACCATATTTTATTTTCTTTCTTTTTGTGATTTCTTTTTGACAAGCTACAAGAATATTCCATTGCACATTTCCATTCTGGTCTTTACCAATGCCAGATTTGGATATTTCTGGTCCTCGTTATAATTTTTCAGTTTCTTGCAACTGTTAGTACAAATTGTATTTCCAAGCCATAGAGATCAAAACAGAAAATAAGTGGAAACTGTTTTCTTTGTTATCAAATAAGTGATTTCTGACATCTACTTTTTTGAAATCTTCTTTTCAGTCCTCTTAGTATCATCTGCAATCTAAAATATATTGTGGTAAAATTGAGCCACTAAAGATAAAACCTGACCTAAAAGGGTGAAAAATTCAATCAAAAACAGAAGCCAGCTGGTAATGTATGAAGTGGTATGACTTGGTACAGGTACACACTGGTTGGTATGTTTCTGCTCAATAGTGCAATTCTTGAATGAAAGAAGACTAATTCACCAAAATGAATACTACCAATACAATGTGCTTTAGTAGGCACTAAATTTAAGACGGTTAGAAATCTTAAGAGCACTTGATAGGCAATATTTTCAAATGGTTCCAGCAAATCAACATATTTAACTCTTAATAGCCTTTTAACTAGAAGTAATTAATTTCTAATTGGTTATAGTTCTCCGATTGTTCAATATAGTCAGTTTTTGAACAAAATTCATTTATTCATATTGAAAAATCTTTATCAGCTGACTAGCATCCTATTCTTGGAATAATTTGAACTGGGAAAACTATTCAAAAAGAGGGATCAAAAGACAAAGCTTTAGGCATTTTTCATTTAAACAAATCTACACAGTTGATCCTTTATTTAAATATTCAATTATGTGCATAGAAAAGATCATGGGTCACGGCACTTGGACTTTTTTCTGATGGATATTAACAGACCAGGAAAAACAACATACTATAGCTAACAGTTTTCGAATTCAAACTCTTGAAGAATATAAAATTGGAGAACACATCCAATAGTTGGGCTTTATCAATCACAATTCAGAAAAAAAATTAAGTAAAGAAAAATTATGAATTTGAGATGCAAAAGTTGTTTCAAGAACTGACACCATGAGCTGTGGGCATTTGATTCCTTGTTATAGTTCCAAACATGGTGAGTTAAGTATTTCCAATGGAACATATTCTTATTCCACAAGCAAAGATAATAAGTTAGGAAAAGGAGAATAATTTTGCTAACATTAGCATGGCAGCTAATCATGCCAGTGCTAGAATGCCCAGATCAGTTTCCAGTCTAAATATGTTCACTGACTGAATGTAAAGAGAAATTGGAAAAAGATTGCTAACCTGTAGCTCACTCGTACGTTCTTGGAGAATCTTAGCAGCACCTAGCAACATGGCAACATGGGCATCATGCCCACAAGCATGCATCTTTCCTGGAACTTTGCTTTTATGTGCCCATTCTACACTCTCCTGTTTATACAAATTCCAGAATTCAGAGTAAGCTTTTCAGAGAATTGACATTTATCTATTACTCCGTACATGTGAGAATTGACATTTATCACAACGCAACCGGGCAACAAAACAGGGGCTAAGAAAGACCAGGAAAACAATTTGGAGACCCTAGGAGCTAAATTATCTTATATAGGATACTTGATTTCCTTCTTTTTCTTACTTTCCTTGCTTCTCCCACCCTTGGAAACTAAATCCAAAAGCCGGATCACCTTGTATGATTAAAAGTTTGAAACCCCTGACTCCTGAGAACTAAATTCAAATAAACTATATGTAAAACGATAAAGAGAAAATTAAGGAGGCTAGTTAGACCTGAATTGGAAGAGCATCCATATCAGCTCTCAAAGCGACAAAAGGAGGCTTCCCAGTCCCAATAAATCCAACGATTCCGGTAACAGCTAAAGGATGTTTGTACAGGATCCCCAAAGAATCGAGCTCTTTTCTGATAAGCTCGCTAGTTGCGAATTCTTCGTAGCCAAGCTCTGGATTCTCGTGCAGACGCCTCCTTATACCAACCAACCAATCCGAGAACTCCGGTTCCTTGGCGCGCTCTAGGAGCATACTGGAACCATGGGTATGATCGAAGAGAAAGGAGACGACGAAGAAGAGAAGAGAGAGGTGCTTGGAGAAATCCATGGCGGATACCTCGCTTCTCCTCCCTCGGTCCTACTCCTAGAAATGGAGAGAGAGCTGATGGTGAAGCGGGTGGGCGACTGGCGAGATTTATAACGACGCAAATGGGCTCGTTCTCCTCCAGTCAGTAAGAAATGGAGGCGCCCGGCAGTTGCTTATGAGAATCCAACGGTGGAGAGTACTGATGGGGTGCAGAGGTCAATAGATATTCGATGGAGGTGGTTGCAGATTGGGGAAGAACCGGAGGAGGAGCGATCACGTGATGCGCTCGTGAGATGACGATAATAATACCAATCAAACTGGATTGGATCGATATTCGATCACGTTTGCAACTGCGCAGGCGTAGGTACGGTCTGTGACTGTGTGGTGTGAAACTTGACAATTATGCATTTATTCTTAGCCATACAAGTGATAGATGCATGGTGCCACTTCTATTCTCTCTTCCTTTTTCCTCTCTCAGCAAAACTTCTTCTTCGTTTTTTAGCTGCTTTTCTTGCTTGGATGCCACCCATCATCATCCATGTGCCTTCAAACCAAACCGCCCAAAATTAACATTTACTCTCATGAGTAAACCACACGACCTCTGCTTTTATTTTACAAAATAATAATATTGCTAAGCCTTGCAGAGAATTCATTTATTCATTTTTTTTAAAATGAGACGAAAATTAATAATCTTTAGCTTCTTTGGGTTTGATTTTTGTCTACCTTTTCTTTCCTGCCGCTCCGAAATTATATACGGTGATACATGCAAAGGCAACTACATTTTTAAACAAGTAGACAGAAACGGATGCTGACAAATTCATCCTTGAAAATGACTCCGATTCATCATCGTCAGAAGAAAATTAAAGAATAGTCGGCCACTTTGAATTGTCGGGGAAAAACACATTTAATAGATAGAATCAGCGAAAGAGACTTCTGATCTTTCTGCACCTGAAATTCGATAATGGAGCTGAGCTCACACACAGGACAAAAATGCCAATAAGGGCACACTATATATAGACAATTTGGTAAAAAAATGTGCATCCAAAATGCATCTCTCTAATAGGACGAGTATGTTAACCCAACAATGAAAAATGAAAAATAAAAAAGGACAATTAGGTGTCCGTTGGCATGAAAAGACATCTCAAATTATCGGCGGCGATAAATGCGCATATTTTCCACGAGCACTTCTACAACGACCTCGATGGTTTATCTGATTTATATGATTCAAAATGACAACAACACGTTGATTTATCGCATTAATATAACGTGCTTTATTTACATAGAATAATTATTATGCTAATACTTTAACAAATTTTGCAGGATTAATCGTAAACAATCTGTTAATTTGACTTTGTTTCTCGACAACTAATATAAAAATTTATATAACAGTTAACTGTTATTAAACTATAGCAGATGTCACAAAAAAGTTCTTAAAAAAATCTCTATATAATTAAATTTGAGTGATTATGATTTAAGAACAGCAAGCTGCCACAAAATACTTTTGCAGCCGACGTGGACCTAGTACGTCACATCCCGACCTTGTTACATTTGACTTTATACGGTATCTAAATCAGGCCAAGTTCCATGTATTATACTATTATGTATTGCTTGATCGCTGATTGATATGCCATCTATTAGTGCTGATTACGGAGCATGCTAATAAAGTTTTTGAATGCCACATTTATTTGGACTTTGTTAATATCTTTTTGAATTATTTTCGAATTTAACGAACTAGATGAACAATACAATTTTAATTTTATATTATTTGTAAAATTAATGAATTATTTATTTATTTATAAAAATACTAAAATTATGATATATTATTTATATTATAAATAATGGGGTTAATTTCTAGTGTACCCATCAAAGCTTCTCAAATTGGTAATTTTGAATTTTCCCATCAAATCATCATAATATCTCATTTCTTCTTGGAAAAGTGAATCAGAAAGGACTTTATTTGATTTTTATTTTCTCCGATGGAGAGAGAGTGTTTCAGTATTGGGGTCACTAATCCAATCTTAATTAATTGCACCAACAAGAATTAAGGGGAAATATATATTATGAGAGAGAGACTGAGAAAAGGTTAAGAACTGATTAACTAATGAAATATAAGAGAATGAGGGGATCGGTTCAAGGCAGGAGGCGCCTCGCCTGTCCACTGAACAAATACAACTTTTCTAATTGGACCCCTTAGATTATAAATATAACGAAAACATTCAAAATATGTATCAAATGATTATTACCAAATGGAGATATAAGCAAATATATTGAAATGGTAATTTTGAGTTTTTCAAACATAAAATTCAACACCATGTTCTATATTTAATAAGAGATTATCATCTGGGTGCATTTGACAAAAAGGTTGTGAATTAGTCCGGTCGAGCGAGTCAGACGTCGCGACCCATTTTGGAAAGCACTGACAGTGGGTCCAATTTGAGATTTCTGTTCCTTCGAGGGGCTTGATATACAATTTGAACTTTGCGGGGTCGCAGGCGAAATTTCTTAAAAATATTTGTCAATTGTTGCCTTTGGTTGAGACTTGTTCGGGGATTGTATAGCTTCTCAATTTTGTTCTTCCTCTTCTTCCTCCTCCCACAAATTCACAATCTCCCCCTCGTCCTTTCCAGAAGCCTTCATCCGTCTCCTTCATTTTCAGCCGATCGTACCGTAAGAATCTCTTCTCGCCCTTTAATTGTCCCAATTTTTCTATAATTTTTTCTTTCCTAGTTTCTATTTTTGTCCGGCGAGGTCTTCATACCTTGATGAATTTAGTACAATACTGATTCTTCGTTGCTAAGCTTTAGTTTCCTTCCGATTTATAGATCTACGATCGTAAAATCGATAAGGAAGGAAGATGAGCGAGGTATTTGAGGGCTACGAGCGCCAGTACTGCGAGATCTCCGCCTCTCTCTCGCGCAAATGCACAACTGCTGCTGCTCTTGAAGGAGGTAAGGGGGGTAGCGTATCAGTTTGAGTCTCGATTAAAGATACCTTTTCTTCCTATCCGAATTTGCACCTATTGAAATGATGTTTGCTTGATTGAGCAGAGCAAAAGAAGCAAAAGGTCAATGAAATCAAATCGGGAATTGATGATGCTGAATCATTGGTAATCATTTCTTTACTAACATCAATTTCTAGCTATCTGTATTTATTTTGACTCAGAATTATTCCAAATTATGACCCTAGGTTTTGATCATAATTCATAAGTAAATTTCTTCAGAGGTGACTTTGCCTATGTCAAGTATTTGTCGGTCAACGTTTGATTTGTCCTCCCTGGTTCACTCAACTTTTGTTTTGTTTTAATCAAGTCAATTCCTCTCTTTGTAAAATAAGCAAATGTACTTTCTCTTTTGTTCCCCCCCTCCTCTCTCATTCCTGTTCAATCTCTGATGGACAAGTGATGATGATGAGCGGGGAGGGGGAGAAAACCAAGGTCCTCGATGAAAAATTGAGGAGAAGAGAAAGTGCAGAGGCAAAGAATGTTGGAAGGGGAGAATAATGGAGAGAATTGGAAAGGGGAGCTAATTTCTTTTTCTTATTTAAATAGAAAATAGAAGTTCAGTGAGAGGGCTATATATCCCAGATGAATGACCAATTCGTGACCAGTGTAAAATTTAGTGCCCTCCCACGAAATTACCTTTTTATCTGTAGATAAAATAGTGTTTGTTCCGTATCTTTACAATGCCTGAATCTTACCTTGCTTTATTGGTTTAATTTTATTAAGATCAGTCATTTTGCAGATTTTTACCTTCAAGGAGCTACTTTACTAATCTCAAAAATTATTTTTGATTGCATCCGACTGGACATGTAAATACGTCAAATATTTAATAAGATCAATATCTGTTTTGTAAAATATAGATCAGGAAAATGGACTTGGAGGCAAGAAGCCTCCAACCAAGCGTGAGAGCTGGGCTATTGGCGAAGCTTAGAGAGTACAAATCTGACCTTAACAATTTGAAGAGTGAGCTTAAACGCATCTCTGCTGTTGGCCCCAAGCTAGGTGCAAGAGAGGATCTGTTGGAATCTGGAATGTCAGATACATTGGCGGTAAATTATACAGCCTCCCTTTTAAAAGCCATTTTTTATCTTTATTATTTTTTATTCCTTTAATTCTATAATTCATTGAAGAACAACCAAAAAAGAAAATCTGTTACCCGTTTTCACTGGTATGTTGCCAGTACTCCTAGATAAGAGAATATGTTTTGGAAATATGAATTGTTTTCTGGATCTTGCATGTACCCTCTTCTGCTTGAACAAACCTACTACAAGGCACTGTTTTAGCTATTTAAACTGCTGAACTGTAATATCAACCCAAATCCCTATTAGCCTTCAGCCACCATCATAGGTTTCTATGGCAGTGCCACCCATCTGACTTCCAACAGACCATACTCCTGTCCTCTAGCCACACTTCGAAGCTCTAACCCTGATCAGTCTTCAGCTACCACCATCAGTTTATATGCTAGGGGCACCCCCACCAACTCCTCTGGTCCTTGATTCTACCCTCCTAACATCCCTCCATACCACATCCATTTTTACATTCTTTATGCTCCTGTAGGATCCACCATACCAAACCTTGTCATGTCTCGTACTGCCCCCCCCCCCCCACAATGCTCCTGTTGGATCCACCATACCGCACCTTGTCATGTCCTATCACCCCCTCCCTTCAAAACCATACTAACCCATTAGCCCAACCTTGAAGCTCACCTCATGCAATTTCTTGGCAACAATCTCCTTCCACCTGGAATTAGCAGCCTCCGTGTATCTGTCTCAAAATCATATCTGAAACCCTAATGCTGCACCAACATCATGCATTTCAACCAGTGTTGTAAAAAACGGGTTGCGCTTGATGGGCGGTTGGGTTATCGTTAAGCGATTAATCATTATGCAGCTGATTAATCGGATTTTGACGGATAATTTGACGTTCTCATTAATATATGTATATATATCTATATTTTATTTAAAAATAAGTTATATATCTATTTATATAAAACTGTATATAATGTTTTCATAATTCTACAAAAAAAATTAATCATAACATCATACAAATAACTAAACTAAAAGTCCTAATGAAACTACTCAAAAGGTCGTATAATATCCATAGTTCCATACTGCATTTGTATCATGGATAATTATTGTTATAAAAATTAGAAAAGAAAGAAACTAATCAGAATAATGATTAAGGGCAAAAATAAAATGTTGTTACTTCAATTACATTATTAAAGTACGTTAGCATATAAAGGGGCTTTTACTTTTCTCCTTTTTTTTTTTTTTCTGATTTCCAAGTTAAATCTTTTTTTCTCAAGTTGAATAGCATAGTTACCTTTGCTACAGCCTTCTTCCGAATTTAGAGCTAACTTAACATAAAAAAAAGCTGAAAATATCAAAGAGAGAACAGATGGAGATTCCTGATGAGACACTAGCAGAGAAGACTTGGCCCCTTAGGTTGTTTTAAGAATCGAGTCTTGGAAGATCTACGTTGTTGTCTTGATTTTCGAAAAGCAAAAGTAACGACAGATAAAATAAACAATGAAGATTAGAGAGAAGGTTACAACAGTGCGTGAAATGACTTCCGCTTAGTATGTTCGTGACGGTTTGTGCTCCGTCACCGATTATACGCCCGACTATTCAGCCGATTAGGACGTTTTTTAATACACTGATTTCAACTACAACACTCCAATTCTTCCCTCAGTCCCTTTTCCTTGTTTCTGATACTCTGGATATCATCGTCAAACATGGCTCCAGCCACACGGTATCACCAAGGATCAAGTGTTCTCCTCTCAATGGAACTGCAGATTGTCTCTCCTCTTGCATCGGGCTCTCCTATCACCCCCTGCCAGAAGCACTTCTGTAATTTCTCAGATCTGACAGTTTTGTCATGCTATCAACGAGTTATGTGACTCATGAGTGAAACCACATAATGGAAGGTGCTTCCTTCTTTCAGTTCAAGGGCTGTATTAGGCATTTTTGGAAAGCTTATTGTGTGCATGTATTTACCTTCTATATTCTTGCCTTTTTCTTTTCTCATTCCTTTTTCTTGTAACTCTTTTCATTTATTTGATGAAAATTGTATTGGGCATGTTACCTGCTGCCTAAAAGAAAAAGAGGAAAATTCAATATGGAAAGCCCAACATGTGCACTTAAACCTTCATTAGCAACACCAACCAACATGCTCAGTACAATATACCAGAAAAAATTGTTTGTACAATGTATGTGATTCATTTGTAGAGATTAAATGCAGTTTCTGTTATGAAAAAAAAATTGTAGGCATCTCAAGATCAGAGATCGAGGCTTTTAATGACAACAGAGAGGTTGGGGCAGTCAACAGATAGAGTAAGAGAGAGTAGAAGAACAATGCTTGAGACCGAGGAGCTTGGGGTGTCTATCCTTCAAGACCTCCATCAACAGAGGCAGTCTCTCCTCCATGCACATAACAATGTATGCATCTTATTCTTCACCTCTCTCTTTATGTTACCGCTTTTCTTTTTGTCCCTCAATTTCTCACTGTCTGTGCTTTATAGTGTCGTGACTTGTGAATGATTGTTTGGTTAGTCATAATGATTAGCCCAAGTTTAAAATGAGAAATATCCCACTTTGACCCGGCCTTCCCAAATCTCTTGCCTCTCATTTCTAAATGCCCATACAGACCTTGGTTATTTTAGAGAGGAGATGGTCAGATGGGGAGTAGATCATGGAATGGTAATCTGGTTATTTTGTGAAAAACATTTTTTTTGGGCCTTTTTTTCCTTCGTTTTTTTTTTGTGGAGGGGTGGGGGGAGGGTAGTATTTGAAACTTTTGAGTTACTTTTTCTTGTTCTTTGATTAAAAGAATTTGGTCATGTGCAAAGAATGAATAATGACTAATCGGTGATTATTGGATAATTTTTATAGCTTCATGGAGTTGATGATAACGTAGGAAAAAGCAAGAGGATACTTGCAGCCATGTCAAAGAGAATGGATAGAAACAAATGGATTATTGGTGGCATCATTGTTGCTCTCATTATAGCCATCCTAATCATCCTTTATTTCAAGTTCTTTCACTAAGGAAAAAACTGTGGTTTGTTTTGATTGTTACGTTTTTCTTTCTCTGTTTTTATCTGAATTGGAAGAGTAAGAGTGATGTGTATATTGCCCTTGTTGGTTTTTCTTTTTAACTGGATTATTTTTATTACTTGTTTTGTGCATGTAAACCTAAGGGGGTCATTTGGAACAAGCCTGTTGAAAGAAACATTGTGTATTTGAGCCGTTTAAATAATTCTCTTGTTCTTTCAATGACGAATTTTGATCTATGGTTCTTTTATATTTATAGTCACTCCTGCTGTCCTGCATAATGGCATTTAATGACCACCCATACTCTGCCACGTTAAAACAAAATAATGTAAAATAGCTTCTTTATGGCATCATTTGCTGAAAAAAAGGATATGGTATGAAAGTATGAAACTGAATATATATACTAAGCAAATGAGTTTGGAAAATCGGGAAGTTCACCCTCTCACTGTGAACGATACAAGATACAACTGTATTCCGATCTCTGAAATGGTGAAATCCTAAAAAGCAAACTCGTGCGCGTGGACACAATTTGTAAGCTCTCTGTTAACATAAAATTTCACTGCATGATGTTGATGCCATATGTGAGGGTTTCGTTAGTTAAAGCACTCCTCACTAATTAGAAATCAAATGATCTGGATCAAATCTGAACAGACTGGAAAGTCCGACAATGGCAGAAACATGCTGTCACCGCAAATCATCACTATAGAAATCAATTACCAAGTCGAGGCGAGGCAAATTTATACCAGAAACAACACCCAGATAGACAACCAAAAAGGTACGGAAACAGGTGAGTACCTGTTCACTACTTGCGCTTAATTATTCACAAAGAAGCTGAAAGAGCTAAAAATGTGCTGGTGAGGCATAAATTCAGACATAGAAATTGGCCATATAATTAATAGACCTCAATTGCTGATTTAAAATCTCATAACAAGCAAACAACAAATTAGAGACAAACTCAAAAATGTTTTCAGCAATACAGTCTTTTCTTCATCATTCATCAAACAAGTGTTTCAACAAAGCAAGTGAGAAACTTTGTAGGACATAATCCTATCATAGGTAAATAAAAACCATGCATGACATGCTTAGTCAGGTATACTTCGTTCCTTTTCATTCGTTGTGGGAAACCTTCCTTTACCTATAAACTGCTCTGGCACCATCTCCCGACTTCTTCACCTATAAACAACAAGTAGACAATTATACAAAAACCAATAATTTGAACCTACTCTTATAGCTGCAGTTTCCTTTTGTTTTACATTCTATGTACACTAACATGCATGAACCAATTAGAAGAAAGCAAGAAACAGAACCATCTGTAGTTCAATTAATGAACCTGAAAACCACAAATGTGGAGGAAAGAGAAAGAGAAAGTATATTTATGTAAGATACCAGTCATGACCGAGCCTTGTATCACAGTGATGGAAACCATGAACCGATTAATCTTCAAAAGAATACAGAAATGATCCTACTAAACAGGGTTGGGTTGTGCCTGAATTTGTATCCATTTAATACTGGCTTGTCCATACTGGGTACTGGGTAATGACGGATGCAGTTAACTAAAAGCCGTACCACTTTGAAGACAGACTTGAGGTTTGAAACACCAACAGGGCATTCCGACTTCTCGTCATAATCAGCAAACTCCCCTTCTGACAAATCCACCTCAAATGTTGCCTCACCACTCTTCTGAGAAAACAAAACCAAATAATTACAATCACATACAAGGAGTAAAATCAAACAAATTTGAAATGAAAGATTAGGGATATATACAGATTCAGCCATCCAGCCATCACCAAAGGAGAAGTCAACAGGTTCAAAACCTCGGCAATCAAAGATCATAAGGCGTGTACACAGACCACTCTGCCCCTGACTGTCGGTTAATGGTTTTCCCCGCTCAGGTATCATCTGTATTGTTCCATCTCTGCTGCACAGCTTGCACTATAAAGAGGTAATAATACGGCAAGAGACTTGAACTGCTATAAAATGTGTAACAGGACTTGCTCAAAATAAAGTATAATGTATACCTTCTGAACCAGATTGGCAGTGCCTCTTCCATTTGGGAGAGGCACCTCTTCGGACAAGGACAAACAAGTGGGTTTCTGGCTGATCTCACCACAATTCTCGCATTTGAGCTGTTTGGCAATCCGAATTTGACGATCAGACAGAGAAAAGCAAGGTAAAATTGAATGGATCGCAAACAAATCACAATGATACCTTGAAGTAGTAAGTATAAGTGGGGTCGTCGCAACCGCCACGTGGCTGGAGATTGGTGAGTCCGTCAAGCTCCGCCGTAAATTCAAGGGCGTAGTACACCATTGTCGCTTCTCAGGTATGGTTTACCAATTGGCTTTACAACAACGCCACCAGATTCTTTTCTGAATTCTGAAGATGTGTTAGCAAAATTGAAATACACCCAAATGTTTGGGCTCAATATTACGCTACTACAATTCCTTTTTCGTTTTTGTGAATCAAAGCCCAAAAGGACAAGTAACCATGGACTTTATCTGTTATTTACCCAAACAAATTTCCACTGAAATACCTTTAATGGGCCTAATAAGACTATTGCACATTTTTTTAATAACAATTTCTAAAATTGTAGGTCAACTTAAATTGTCTGAGCTTTGCTTCCTTCTTTTGTTTCTGTTTAAAATTATGCCGCCAAAATTTTTATCAAGTTTGGTCATACACCTTAGGAGCTGGCCTAGATCTACAATTCGCAATTACAAATTAATTTCCTGGTACTTAAATATTGACAAGAGCAAACGACATATGTCAAATTAGCAAAATTTCACATACCAACATTCAAAGCTAACCATGTATAAAGCTAATCAAATATTACTTATCAACTCCATCTGAATCAAGAAATACGAAAACTTAATTTACATAACAAATGCATCAAGCAAGCATGAATTGAAATGCACTAGTCCAAGAATAAATATGCAAAAAGGGACAATATAGGCTGGTACTGTTATCAGACTGAGCTGCTTATAGCTCGGTAGTCTGTGCCGACGACTTAGGGAACACAAGGAAATAAAGAAAATGCTAAAAGGAAGAATATATGATCATGGTAGCTTAAAATTATCTGATTGAACATTGCATAAAGATTTCCCAGAATTGTGAAATTGCAAAAAACAACCGGATCAGTATAGGCTATATCATCATACTATATTACTGAATTTTTACCAAACAAATCAAGCCAGAAGTTTTGTATTAATAATGATAAAAGAAAAATGGGAAAGAAGAGCGACATGTCTGAAGGTAAGGAGGTAAAAGACCATGCAAGTATTATCCAGTGCACTGTCGCATCGTCTGAAGCCTTCATTATTCACCAACTGTAACCGCAGGAATAGTAGGGATAGCAATACTTCCATGGGGGTTTCACCTACGAACAATAAATATATAAACAATTATTGTCTACATACTTGCAAGGCGAAGATAATACATGTAAGAAATATCACGTTGACAACTGAATTTGGAGAAAAGAGGGCTGACAAGCTGAAAACTTCATTGAAGGAAACCACAGAAACACAAGTTCAAGGGGAAAAAAAAGTGGGAAAAGAAACTTGAAATAATTTATGTTACTAGTGCCTGATGAAGTTTCAGGCACTGCTAGTGACTGAAATGACAATCATTACCCACAAGATACACTTCAAGGCCAGTGTATAGTATACCATACCAGTGCTGGGTCTAAAAGAAAGTTAAAAACAAAAGCATACCACAAATTTAGCCTTGAGATCGGACACAGAAACAGAGCACTCAGCTCTCTCATCATAACTGTCAAACTCCCCTCTTGACAAGTCTATTTCCCATGATGTCTTGCTCTAAAACAACATACAAATAAACATAAGCATAAGAAACTATGACAGGATAAAATGGATATAAACACACAATAATACTATTATACCACACTGATAAGAGTCTGACAGACCCAGTCGTATAAATCCCCTCACCGAATTTAAAGAAAACAAGAAATTTGGGATATGAAGAGGAAAAGTGCAAATCAAGTTGGTAAACATTCTGGTTACTTTGCACCAGCAGAAACAGAAAATTGTATTTTACGGATTCCTGATAACAATGTTTAATTTGAAAACCCAGAGCCAACTCATAGACTAGATTCTGAGCAAGCAACTACCAAACAGAACTAACCAACAATAAATTGGTATAACATACGAAAATAGAAATTCTTACTATTACTGATTGAGCTTTCCATCCATCACCAAATGAAAACTCAGCAGGTACTAATCCATGGCATTCGAATACCATAATTTGAACATATCTACCCCTTTGTCCCCAAAGATTGGTCAATGGCTTTCCAGAGCCAGAAATCATCTTGACCGTTCCAACTCTCTCACACAGCTTGCACTAAGAAGTACATAATAAAAAGAAAACAAAGAATAATCACTTATACATTAGACTATTCGTTGGTTGGTGCACATATGAGGTTAATTAACTGACAACACATTCAATAACCACTGAATCAGAACCATTACACAACATAAATGTAAAAATTTGGCCTACTCATCTATAATAATATATAGATCTAAATTTGTGCTCTCATGTAATCTGAGAAATAAAAAAGTAAAAAAAAAAATTAACATTACTTGTAAGTAGACTAAGACTATCACAAAATTCGATGTACACTACTAATTTTTCTATAAAGAAATGCATGTAGATAAAATAAAAATGACCTCAAGTAATCTACCCATCACAAAGTTGATAAAAAAGTTATGCATGTATCTTCAAGAAAATCATCTCACATAGTCTTAGAAAAATAATATTGATAGAAGTAGCTTTTAGAAAAAAAATTGCACAAATTGGCCAGAATAAGAAGAATTTCACAGCACTGTTTAATCTGAGAAGAAAAAAGAACGTCTATTGCATGCTTATATATATATGATGAGTACTTTCACTCTCCTTGTACTCATTTTATTTTGATTTTTTTATGTGACTTTATTTTGTTTTAACCCAGCTATGCAACTGTCAGGTCTCTTGCTTAGTCAAGACTGGTGCATTTTGTTTATTATAGTAATTGTTATTATTACTGACTTGCATTTAATTAATTTAACGCGAACTTAATGGATTGGAAAAAGGGACATAAAGAACAGAAACCTGCCCTGTTTCATCAAGAAAATAAAAGAAACAGATCAGAGACCTTTATTCAAAGGGGGAAAAAATCAAAGAAAGATCAACTCAAACACAGATCAGTTTCCCTTTCTTATACTAGCAAGTGAATTCACTGTGAACAGAAACGCCAAATATAATTCTGATATTTCGATTAACTTAATATATAAACCTAGCCACAAATAATGAAGGAATTCATAAATCTGTATGAAATAGCGTAATGTACCTTCTGAATCAAATTCACTTTCCCTTTTCCTTTGGGTAGAGGTACCTCTTCAGAGAGCATCATGCAAGAAAACCTCGGACTGATCTCCCCACAGTGTTCGCACAGGAGCTGTTCACAGGACGCAATCTTGAATTAAAAGATAATTCCCCTAAAACAGATGAGAAACAGAGTGATATTTATGTACCTTGATGAAGTACGGTTGGTTAGGGTCCTTAAATCCGCCACGTGGCTGGAGTTTGTTGAGTCCAGTGAGAAGCGCTGTGATCTCTAGACCGATGTACACCATTGTCGCTTGTGCGGTGGAGAGTTAGAACTTTGAGAGAGGTGACTGGTGAGTTTGAATTGAGGAGGAGAAATGGAGAAAGGAAATTAAGAGCTCATGATCAGATTTCAGACAGTGAAACCTCAAAGAAAATGGAATCAACTGCTGAGCGATCGAGTATTTATAAGCCCAAGTTCAAGAATTTTCTGTTACACTGCTGCAGGATTTCTTGCAATGCATGTGTCAAATTTCTAACGACTATCATATTTTTTTCTTTAGATTATCTTATTGATATTAGCCAATTGAACAATTTTAGATTCTGTACATTTAAAACTAAACAAAAATATGTATAGATATATGTTTCTGTCGTGCATTTAATATCAATAGAATATTATGGCTTCTATTATTTTACAATATGAATGTTGATAAAAAAAGTGATACACATAAGGCATATATTACTGTATTTTTTTTAATTTCATAAGATTACTAATACTAGAGTACTGGATTTATAAAACATAAAGAGCTCCGTTATTCTTTTTGGTTAAATTGTCTTAGTAAATATCATATATTTTTTTGAGAAAAATTAAATTAAATATCATATCTATAAATTTAGATTTCATACATCCGAACGACCTGACAGTATGTATGTATGTTTGTATATATATATACATACATACTAGAGTTGTGTGCGTGCGTTTCTCTCAGTTAACGTGAAACGTCCAATTCCTTAACCGATGCTTGCTCTCAGTGCACCCATTACATATAAGACTGTAAACATTCGTTATGGAAGATCCAAACAAATAGCTGCTGTCAGATTAACTAAAAATATAAAACTAGTTGCATTTTACTCATCATCAATCATTTCATCATATTCAACAGTCGAAAACTTATATTTGATAGTATTTTAGGAACATAAAATCCACAGCACAGTGCAATTTGACTGTTTGAGGGATTCTACGAGTATGAGAATGTGCAAAAAGGATAAAAGCTGTTTGGATGTAATGTAGGAAACATGATAAAAGTCAACTTGAATTTATGAGAGCTATATATATTTTCAAACAATATTAAGATTTTCAAAATTTACAAAAATAACTCATGTTTGAGTTTTGCAAAATTAGAACAGGAGCAATGAAAACTTAATTTCTCAATTTATCACCAATTGATGGGAGCACAGGAAAATGAGTTTTGATAAGGCTATTCCTAATAGGTACATTAAAAGCACGGACCATTTGCAATTGAACTTCACTAATTTTGACTGAAATGGAGCAGAACTTCACTAATATAGAGGTCTAATTAGATTTTATATTTCCTATTGGTAATGGTTTAGCAACTTCTGTGTCAGAAAACAATCTTATGTTAACAAAAAATAAAGATATTCAAACAGGTGTAGATAATATTAATAGATTATACTCGGCTCATGAGATGCCACACACTTTTTCCTACTCAAAAACAATGCATCTGAACACAGTCTGATGTTGGTAGAAATTCAGCATTTCCCGATAAACATCTCTGAAGAGAAATAATATCACCATTGATGCACATAGAAAACATACAAAAAAGAAGTAAATTAATTTGAAATTTTGAATCTAAGATGATCAGAAAGAAACAAAAGAAGTATTATTTACTGAAAAAGTCTCCAATTAAGATACTTCAAGTATCATCAGTGCAGCACTGATTCCATACACATGCAAAAAAAAGGTATTCAGTTTGAAACATTAGCACCCATGACAACAAAGCAGCATTACCAGCAAAACAAGAGACTTTTTGGTGGACACTACAGTGAAACATAGATACAAATGCAACCCTAAGAGACGTGTCAAACAGAAATATTTGTATTTTCCTTAGCATGTCAGGTGCTCCTCACCTGAAAGTTACTGATCGATTCCACTACCTTGTACCGAACTTGTTGACCTATCATCATATATAGCAAGTATTCAGAAGAAATTACTGCCGAGAATATCAAACAATAAGTGCAATCAACCATGAAGGAATAACTACTATGATTTAACATCAAAAGAAAGGCAACCTACCAGGACTACATAGCAGGAAAAGGTAGCAAATTATTAAAGTGGTATGCAATTCGCTAAATCCACTATGTATCTATGTTCTAATTAAGAACATGTACTGACATACAATCACCAACTATGGACATATTGAGCTAGTTCAACTCATGCCCAGTAGATCACAAAATTCATTTAACTGGCATAAAATAGCGTCAAACATTAATGATGAGTGAAAAGCGTACCACTCTGAAATAGGACCTAAGGTTGGAGACAGAAACAGCACACTCTCCATTATCATCGTAATCGGCAAACTCCCCTCTAGACAAATCTATCTCAAATGTTGTCTTACATTTTGTCTGAGAGAAAGAGCACATATTAAGTTCCCGATTGTGCAATCACCAAGATCAATATTTATAAAATACAAAAATAGGTTCAATCTTTATAGATGATTGGGCAAAACAGAATTCATTCTGGCTGATAGGTCATTTTGACATTTAATTCCATCAATATTTGAAAACATAAAAATAGCATTAATGTCATACATATATTTTTATGGAGAGAACATCTAATTAGAAATAATTAGTGATAAGACAAAATGGATGTGCTCACCAGATAAAGGATATCGGAGAAGATTGTCTATACAAAAGTAAATATTTCCTTTCAAAAATTTACCAAAAGGCTACAAATAATTGTTTATTTTTCCATTTTTTTTGAAAAATTGGAGTGGAACAAATATTTGTTTATTATTTGTGGTAAACGCAGAGCTAAAATGTAAAGGGTGAAAATAAGCACGTATAATGGCTTGTAGGATTCAAGATTTTCCCCTACCTGGTAGTAACAGATCAATTATTTTAGACCTATTCATATGCAAGAAAGTGTAAAAGAAAAATATTTCAAGTAAATAAATGTACCGATTTAGCTTTCC
This sequence comes from x Bolboschoenoplectus mariqueter, assembly GCA_037678475.1. Classification (NCBI taxonomy): domain Eukaryota; kingdom Viridiplantae; phylum Streptophyta; class Magnoliopsida; order Poales; family Cyperaceae; genus x Bolboschoenoplectus; species x Bolboschoenoplectus mariqueter. Next base: position 70,540 of record CM075258.1, on the reverse strand, counting down.
ACTGACCACCGAAGGAGAACTCATCAGGCGACAACCCATGGCAGTCAAATACCACAAGTTGTATATATTGATTATTCTGCCCATGAGATTCAGTCAAAGGTTTGCCCTGGCTGGAGACTATCTCAACAGTTCCTTCTCTGTCACAAAGCTTGCACTAAAACAAAAATAAAATTCACAAATGAGAACAGAGATCCAGATCGATCAAGGACAATGGACATTATTTACATAATTGCACAAGATTTACAGAAGACAAACCCCATTTAGTATAAATCCTGAAAGAACTTCAGAAGTAAATTGACAAAATAGTCCTCAAGAAGGACATTATATAATCTAAAAAAATTAGAAGTAAAAATCAACTAATGCTGTAATTAGCCTATTGAAATATCTAGTCACAAAAGTTTCCTATCTGCACAAAGAATGTCCCTGCTATAATTCTAGATCTCTATACACATGGAAAAGTAATTCTTAATTATTAGAGGAAAAAAATATTGCCAAATTGAGCATTGAAGAACGGATAAGAATTTATTGACGATGAATTAACTTCACTACTAAAAAAAGAAAAAGATCTATAAACATATTGTTGCCTCTATAGATTGGTCACATAGTAGAATCAATTTAATTAAGTTTTATTTGGCATCTCATTGGTAATTATCAACTGTGAACTACTGCACATCCCAAACCATTTGATGAATGAATTGCATAACATTTTATTAGCATGATATACATATAGTAGAGAGATCAAGTTTAAATGTTGGATTTTCAAATGAGAAGTTCTATGTGTTGCATGATTGTCAAAATTGTCAAATTAATTCATTGTTAATGTATTCCTACCCTTAAAAAAGTTAATCAATGTGACCAATCGACAAACCTAAAAAGAATGACTGAAAGAGAGTCACTCAAGGCAACAATTTCTAGGAATCCAAATCCTTGAAAAATTAAAATAAAGCTAATTTGGATCCACTACTACATAGGCACAGAATATGTTCTGTTTCTTATCCACAAGTAAATAGATAAAAACTTCAAAGAAACAAACAAGATGTATAAGACAATTTAATATACCTTCTGAATGAGATGCATGGTTCCTCCTCTTCCATTTGGAAGTGGCACCTGTTCGGAACGGATTACGCAAGATGGTTTCTTGCTAATCTCCCCGCAGTTCTCGCATTTAAGCTGTTTGATAATCAACATCCAGAATCAGACCGAGAAAGACTAGACGAATACATTAGAGCACAAACATAAAGAATCAAACAAGAGAAACCAGATCTACGCGTTGCATACCTTGAAGAAGTACGCATGATCGGGGTCGTCGAAACCATTGCGTGGCTGCAAGTTGGTAAGTCCATCGAGCTCCGCCGTGATATAAAGCGCAACATACACGATTTTCTTTAATCCGACTGAGGTTTAGGGTTTTGAGAAGCTGAGAGAGAGATGGAGTCGGACGCGAAATGCGAAATGAGAGGGTTTTGGAGATGAGAGAGGAAGAGAGCGCAGTGCTCTTCTTGGGAGTTTGCATACAAAAGAAGTTTTTCCTTTGTCTGTTTCTCACGCGGTGTAGGATTCTGTGTAGCAAATCTCTGTTCAAACAGTTTCGTCTTTCGTGTGATGTAAACAAAGCGGGCGGTCCAAAATATGTGGTCTGACCGATTTAGACCCAAAACAAGACCTCTAAACATAACACGGTGAGATTCAGAGAACGTGGACCGTCAGATCTAATTTGACACGTCATGGAATGAACAGGAACTGTAGGATGGGAATCCGACGGTCGATCTCTTCCTAAATCTAAAACCGCAATTCAAAAGAGCTCCATCTCCTCCCTCTTTCTTTTGTTTTACCCCGAGAGAAATTGAGCCCTTCTCCTTTCGTTTGCGTCTCAATTGGTCTCTATTCTTTCTGCTACAATTCCTCCATCGCACTCCGTTGATCCGATTATTCTATTTAGCGCGGTACGTCCTCTCTCTCTCTCTCTCTCTCTCTCTCTCTCTCTCTCTATATATATATATATATATATATATATATATATATATATATATACACGCTTTTGGTTCCAGATCTGCTCATCTATTTTTGTTACCCGATCTCTCTCAAGCGAGCAATTGATTTTATTCTATAAAGTATGCGAATTTCGATTTTGTTTCCAGTCATTATCTTTTAGGTTTTCTTGTTTTCTGATTGAATGTTAGTTTGTCTTGCATACTTCCGCCAGATCTGTCCCTGGTTTATGAATCGAGGAGATCCGTTGGTTGTTGTTAATTTGAATTAGGCATAATCTAGCTGTTTAACTGCTATCGCAATCTTCCTTTAATTCTTTTGAATTCCAAGAAGGACGAAACAGATAGGTATCAGGGTCCTGAGATTTGTAACAAATCATGGGAGGGTTTGTTTAGTTAGATTGGAGTTTTCTAATCAACATGGGCGAATTTGTGTCTTTAATTGAACCTCTGCTGCAAGTACTAACACCGATCTAAGTTTCCTTGTTTCAGAAAGAAAAATAACAGAAGGGAAAGATGGTAGCCAATGGAGAAGCGCCAGCTAGGGGGACCGCAGCAGCCACCGCAAGCATGCGCAGGCGCAGGACGACCGGTGGTGGGTCTGGTGCGTCAGCCGGTGGTGCAAGCACCATGCTCCAGTTCTATGCAGACGAGACCGCTGGCCGCAAGATGTCGCCTAACACCGTCCTCATTATGAGCATCGGCTTCATTGCCATTGTTGCTGTTCTTCATGTGTTCGGCAAGCTGTACCGTGTGCCGAATTAGATGTGTTGTTTATTTGATTTTGGAGTATACTTAAAGTAATAACTAATAATAAATCTAGATTTGCTTTGTTGACCAGAGTTGTAGTCTTGATTATGTGAAAATTGACAAAGAGTTTCTTACCGTATGATTTTTGCCTAACTTAGAGGATCTTCTTGTATCTGCCTAATTTGGTATTATTTTATATATCATACAAACATTCTCGTACGGGTTTGGTTGTTGAAATATGTAGGAGAATTAAAAAGAGGGTAGAAATAGTGAAGCAAATATGGTCCAATTAGAATTTAGAAAAACAAAATGAAGGAAAATTTGAGGGATAAATATCCGACCAAATCAAACTTATTTTTAGGAAGTTCATCAATCAATATTGCTCATAAAAAATGTATATGTATTTTGATAGCTTTTTTTTTTAAAAAAAGGGTTTTGATAGACTAGTCCATATTTGTTAAAAGTTGATTGTATTATATAAGTGGAGGAAATTGACACTTTTAATTGTACAATCAAATAATAAAATTAAGTTTTTCAATTTTAAATATTCAAGAGACATGTTTGAACCAGATTTAGTGTTTTAAAGTTTAACATTTAGACTTTAGGATTTCTTAATCGATTTATATTTCTTAATTGTCGGATAAAGCAATATGAACTTCAACGAAATTAAAATGAAAAGATAAAATATTTTGAAATTAAAATGAAAAGATATTACTAAATCGTGGAGGCAGGGAATAAAATCAATGTTTTCAATAAGAAGTCGCCGTTGTGTATTCATTCGAGCGTAGTACAACAAGCCAAATGACAATGATCCGCTCGAGTAAGCAGCAGCCGCTTGGACGGCGCAGATCATCAAATCACATCAAATCAAGCTTGCTCCATCGCATTGCATGTAGCTTCATTATGGGAGGCTGCTGCCATTTCTCAACTATCATCATTTGGTGTGCTGGCTCTTACAAACACTGTTGCAGTAGTTCAGCAGCACAGGTTAGCATGTAATAACATGCACCACAAAGGGATTGAAGTAGTAGGTATTTGTTAGATTGACTTTAATGATGCTTTAATAACAAGTCTCTACTCCATGTTTTATTTCATAAAAAGAAACTAGTAAATCTCTTTCTATCTGCCCTGTTTGAAACTCGTTTACATATTTTGCCCTTGGGCCTTGCCACCTTTTTGTGAATCTCAGGAGAAAATAGAAGCACAAATAAAGCACAATTTGAAGAGATTGCTGACCAATCTGAACGAACAGAAGTTAGTTTTGGATCTCACCAAGTACTAATTAATGCAAGTCTATGTTGAAAGCACACCCTATCTAAAAAAAAAGAAAAGAACAAAGAACAGAGACCTGTTCCAGCATATCCTTCGATTGAGGGGAAGGGGGAACTGTTCGATCAATTCGTTAGAATTTATTTCTTATGAATCTCAAAAGGAATGGACGGCTGTTGATTCCCTGTACATTCACAACGGATCAGCATATCCACTCACAACTCTGTTCTTCCACTGATTGCAGATTGAAGATCTTTTCAAATAGAAGTGGAGGGTAACCGGGGAAGAGATGAGTTCTCTCTTTATTTTATTTATTTCCTCTTTTTGAAAGTAAGATAGGGGTCAAGCCCCTAACTTACAAATTTAATTAAAACCACAGTTTGGGTACCTTTTTATTTTATTAATTTAATTTCATTTTTTGAAACAGCAGAGTGACCGTCTCACTGTTAGTCTGTTAACAGGCATCAGCAAGTCTTTCTGACAATAATTAACAGTCCAACAAATAAAAAGAAAAATAAGAAGAAAGATATAAGAAACAGAAGCATGAGGAGGACCACAGGATACAAGAACACTTGCCACATGGACGGTCCTGATCAAAACACATCACCCCATTAATTATATATATATATATATATATTCCTAGGATCATTTAAGCATTAGCTCTTTCATTTCTCTAACCTCACTTCACTTCCTTGCATCCCAAGAGAAAACCAAGATGCAACCAAAGATTGCGAAAAGATTTAAAGAGGATCCGCGCCAAACTGCCATGGAGAAGGAGAGAAGGAAGAACAAGGGCAAGTAGCCAGTGGAGGTGACGATCAAGAGAGACAAGCCTCCATCTCAGACTTACTATGAGGCTAGCCCTTTGATGATTGTCCACGTGAGAAGCCACCTCATTGAGACAACTGCCTTGTGTGATGACTACTCAGCTGGTCAGTGGGTACAATCCGCGCTTACTGAGCTTCGGCACCTCACTTGGCAAGGTAGGCCCCTCATTGTAGGCCTCTGTGGCTTCAGAGGGTTGCTGATCAGGTACAGTTGGAATTTGAAGGGGCCTCAGCGCAACCCAAACCACCCATCTAACCCCTGTCGAACAATTGCCTTCTGTCTTGGTGGGTCCCGTGTGCTCTTCTACCAGCTCGAATCATACTACTGGAGGAACAATGCACGTTGTATACGTCCTCTGAGAGATCTACTGGATGATCTGAAGGTGGCGGTTGTCGGATGGGGGGTTAAAGAAATCGCCAAGAAATTAGACAGCGAATGGGGTTTGAAGGTATTTGTCATTCTCTCTCTTTTTTTTTTTCTTTTTTCTTTTTAAAAGATTACAGATGTACCCCTGCCGTCTAATTGGTTAACCTATATAAACTTCTTAACTATTGTACAGACAGTTAGCCCTTTATTTGGTTAGGCCGATAATCTCATTAGCTCTTTTTAATGTAGTAGTCATGTTATTCTATATATTCTTAATCAATAGACTGTAACTGTCTGAAACCTGAAGCAATAAACATCTAAACTAGTTGTTCAATATGAAGGTTAGCAATAAATTCATAATAGAAAATTTCCGCTGTTTGCAAGTTTCAGTCATGTTCCAAGTCTAATTTCTGTGCCTCTTTTGATTAGACCCTTTCAGCATTCTGTGCCTCTATACAATTAGGTCCTATTGATTTCTAATGTACCATCTGAGTCCTTTGTTGGTTTAAGCTAAAAGTTATTCCTCACTTTTAAGGCTGTTTCTTCACATAATTAATGTTGATTGAATACCTTAGGTTTCTAAAGTTACTTTAAGTAAACTGCATAAGTTGTACATCATTGTAAGGATTTCCAAGTTGTACATCGTTCTAAGGATTTCCAGCACAATTCTTCATCTTTGTTTTTGCTGATTTACAATACAATGTATGTGGCATTCTTGGATCGTTCGAGTAAAAGTTAGTGTTAAACTTCATTCAAAGACTTTTCTGTTATTTTCTTGAAACTATCTTGCTAATTGTCAGTGTGGTTAAACGGTTTATAATTTATATACAGGTAGCACAGCCGGTGGATGTGAGGAAGTTGGTGGGAGGGGCCTATGGAAAGTATGCGGTGTGGTGGCCGAATCATGAGAAGGGAAAGGTGGTGACAGAGGATCTGGGGTTGAAGGGGTTGGCTGAGCTGGCACTGGAGGGGGTGCGGCTAGAAAAGAAACCGTCAATGTGCTTGCTGCTGACTGGGGCTGGGTTACAATTGATAATGACTATGATGAAGAAGATGTAGAGAATGTGGTGCTGCTCAAGTATGCAGCCAGAGATGCATTCCTGACGTACCAGATTGCCATCAGGTGCATTGAAAAGTCTGGATTGCCCCCGGAATGATTGCCTTGTGGTACTCTGGTTCGCTGTTGCCAATAACTTGATTGAAGTTCTGTTAATGCTGTGGTCATTAATTGTGGCTCAGCTTTTGTTGTTGGGTTAATACAGTGGAGATCTTGTATCAGAAACAATTGTGACGCCCTCTGTTTCTTTCACATTCTTGGCTTTTCACACTTTGATTAAAGAGGTTATTAAACGTACGAGTTCTGTGAAAATAGTTTATTTTGGAGGAAATCGTTGTTTATTGTACTGCTTGCTTTCTGAATTGCTCTCTCTTCCTATTTGTAGTGTCTTTCATGGAAGAGATGGTTTGATTTCTGGAACTCCAATGTTTCATAGGCCAGTCACCATTTCATTACTTCAGAAAATTAAGGAAATTAATTAGAAAACAAAATACCAGCTGTGAGCAAGATTCTTCACGAAAAATCAGATTTCTTTAATGAATGAAAAATGATCTGACATGCTAAGAGGAAGGACAAATGTGGGAGGTTTAATTTGTATTTTGAGGTTGGAAGCACGATGGCTATCTTCAGTAGGTAGCAGTAGATAAGTTTAGGCAGTTCCAATCTATGAAGTTAATAATATGACCATATATAATTTTCTTTTAAAAAACTTTTGACTTGATATAAAAATTATCATTAACTAAAATGAGCAATCTAACTGAACTATCAATAAATCCAAACCTTAATTAATATTAGATGTAGCAACTTTAATTCAGTAAAGAGGTTGGCAAGATGTTTGAAAACTCAGGTTGGTTTCAACCTATATATGAATGAGCTAATAATACTGAACTACTAATTACAAACCTTCGTCAATTCAGAAACTACCAAAATTTCAGTTTATTTATAACAACACTCAATATAGGTAGGTCCATCTTCTATTTTTAAAAGAATAACACCGTATCCTGGATTTTAAAAATTAACACTAATATTTCGAATTTTACAATTTTTATGCACTATGCTAAAAATTAAACTCAAACATTCGCTAGTTAGGCGAAAAATATTGACCAGCAGCTTTTGCAAAACTAAGAGCACTTTGACGAAAAATTATGAAACTTCTGTTTTTCCAACCTTTTTTTAGAGGCGTTAAATTGAATAAAGAAAATATAGCAGACGAAAAGGGAAATATATAGAGTTTCCTCTCTCTGCCTCTCTCGCAACTTAGTTTCTTGCATCAAGCCAACACAACAATGCAGCGCAGCAATGCATCCAAGAAGAACAAGTCTCCAACAGAGGAGACAATCAAGAAAGATGATCCCGATGCTGACATCTCCTATGAGCTGGCCCTGTCTTGATTCTCCACGTGGATAGGAACTTCGTTGAGGTTGCCTCCACGTCAGACGAGTCCCTTGCCGCCACATGGGTTACCAACACGCTCCGGGAGCAACGGTATCTGAGGCGACGAGGCGGGCCCCTAGTAGTGAGCCTCTGCGCTTTCAAAGGCTTTCCTCAGACGGTACACTGGTGGATGCACCTCAAAGGTCCAGCATCCCATCCTAACCATCCTTTGAACCCATATCGGTCAATCGCCATTTGTCTTGGTGGGTCCGGTGTGCTCTTCTACTGCCACTGTGACTGGTATGAGCATGGTCTCTCGATTAGGCCATTAGAGGATCTTATGGAGGAGAGGAAGGTGGTGGTGGTTGGATTGGGGATTAAAGCAATTGCGGAAAAATTACGAGACCAATGGGTGTTACAAGTATGTGTCCAATCAATCTCTTGTTTATTTTTTTCTCCCTCTGTTAATATCAGGATCATTGCTTAAACCAGAATCCGAAAATTTGAGAGTGATGTATGTTAATATTTGCACCTGCTCTTCCTGTTATTTGTCTCAATTTTTAACAGATTGTACAGGCCGAAATTCTTAGTTCATCATTCATCTCAATCTGGTATTTGCTAAAGCGCTGTGTAATATTCAGAACTTGCAGTTTTAACATGGCATATGCTGAAATTACTGGCAAAATTGTGGGTAAATAACATGCATATCCGTGCTTAATGAAATTAATTAATGTATAGATTGCACGTCCAGTGGATGTGAGAAAACCGATCGCTGGTGCATATGGGAAGGATTCGGTATGGTGGTTGAATCATGAAAAGGGAAAGGTGGTGATAGATGGCCCGGGGCTGGAGGGGATGGCGGAGCTGGTACTGGACGGGATGCGAGTGGAGAAGAAGCCAGCGAAGGTGCTTGAGGCTGACTGGGGCAAAGATGACAACTATAGCAAAGAATGGGAAATGGAGCTGCTCAAGTACGCCGGTAGAGACGCGTTTCTCACCTATGAGATGGCTGCCAAGTGCATACAAAAGTCTGGATTGCCCTTGGAGGATGGTTCTTCAGATCGAGGCTTGATTAATTAATTAAAAAGGTTAATTTGTGTCAGTAGTTCTGTATTTGGGTCTTAATTATGGCTTTGAGGCCTTTTGGGAATTAATTACTTAGTTGGTAAATATACATGTACTGGGTGGTTTTAATTAGTGTTTGCTATTGTGCTGATAGATATCTTAGCTAAGCTAAGGTTATATATGTATGTATCTTGGCAGTAATTTCCAGTTTGTAAGAACTAAGAAGAAAATTAAGAACTTATGGTTGCTAGTTTAGTATGTATCATATTGGCACTACATGTAATGTGACATTCTTTCTTTCTTTGATTCTCCGTTTCTTGCTTTTTTGCTAACAACCATGCTTATCTTATTTTTTCATTTAACTCTTAGACTTGAGTGGTGTGTTTTTTACTTGTCAAAAGTCAAAACTCGCTATAATTTTCTCTTTATTAATTATAGTCAAACACTCAACCGCTAAATTAACTTGTGTTGCCGGCCCATATGTTTTTATTTCGAAAGCCCTGAAAAAATGAAGGTCATGAGTAAACTTACTGTGAATATAATTAAGTTCATTAAAATAATTTGTGGATTTAATCTCAAACTGATGATCGATCTTAATATATTTTAAGAGCCAAACATCTACATTCAAAATAATAAAAAAAATGTTAACTTGCTTTTCTATAAGCTTAACATAAAGTTAAAAAATGAATGAATTTGTTGTGTTATTTTAAATAGTTTGTTAACTTCTTGACTTTGCACTAAGACGAATTGGAAAATAAAAAAATATTAATAGTCGGTTCTTGATCAAAGACTTCATTGTTGCTAAATTGCCAATTGACAATTAATTTCCCTTTATAACCCACTCTCCTCTCCTCCATGTAGTCATGTACCTCTCTCTCTCGCTCTCTCTGACTGATCAGTTGTCTGCATCTCAGTCCACCTGCAAGATGCAACCAAAGAAACACAAAAGATATCGCAGGAAAGAAAAACCCGCCCCTCGCTACCTCAATGCGCCCGAGGACAAGCCTCTCACGGAGGTGATGATCCAGAAAGACTATGACTATGCCCATCATGACGATATCTACTATGACGACTGGGTCACCAAGACTCTCCGTGAGCAGCACCACCTGCGCCGACGTGGCGGTCCCTTAGTGGTGAGCCTCTGCGCTTTCAAAGGTCTTTCTGCAACGAGGAACTTCTGGGAAAAGGCTCCCAAATCTCACCCCAACCATCCGTCTAACCCTTACCAAGCGATCAGCATCTGCCTTGGTGGGTCCCACGTGCTCTCCTACTGCTACGATGACTGGTGTGTTCGTGACTTCCCAGTTAAGCCGTTAATGCATCTATTGGAAGACAAGAAGGTGGTGGTGATCGGGGTAGGGATCAAAGAAATCGCCAAGAAGTTGCTCGATCAGTGGCAGTTGCAGGTACGTGTTTAATATCTGACAGTTAATCCCTGTAAAGATTTGGATTATCTTTGAATTTTTATTTGTAATTCTAGAATGGTGTATGAAATATTTCAGTTGTGCATATATATGTTCATATTTGGATTCTTGTTTTCTAATAAGTTGTACTGCAGTCACTTGTAAAATGTGAATCTGTCATCCATCAAGATCTGGAATTCTTGTTTTCTAATAAGTTTTTCAATTGTGCAAATATGCAATCAGACATAAGAATTATGTTGAGAATAGAGTTAATTAGATTTAATTTAGAATTTAAACTATATTTAGTAAGTTATCTTTTACTATTTTTGATAAGTTACCGTCGGTACTATTTCTAAGTACCAACGATAACTGTAGCATGGACAATATAAATACCCAAATACTCTTATAACAGAGATAATATATATAAAAAGAATACCATATAATTCAATAAAATCTACATGGTACCAGAGCAATATCTGTTTTTCTATTCTGCAATATCAGAGCAATATCAGATTTATCTGTTCTTATCAATATCAGTGCAATATCTGTTCTTACCAGAAAATTCACAAATTCATACCAGTGAGTCAGTCACCAACAAAACTGCTCATCATTTACCAGAAAATTCACAAATCCAAATTCACACCAGTGAACCTAAATCCCTACCAATAAACCAAAAATTCATACCAGTAAAAACCCAAATCCATACCAGAAAAACTGCTCATCATTTATCAGAAAATCCACAAACATTGAGGCCTCAGAAAATCAAAATCAGCAAATTGCTGTAAATTGAAGTCGCGACTCCAACATGGCAGAGGCAACAATCAACACCAGTGAGGTGCCGTCGTTGCGCTTAACTGCCACATTGCTCAACGACCATAATTTTCAATCATGGGCCAGAGCGGTAACACTTTCCCTTAATGCAAGGGATTTATTCGAGCATGTCACGGGAGATGGAAAATATGCTCGACAAAGAAAAATACTCAATTCCATAGAACCCAACACGGCTAATATGTTCCTCTATTACGATATCGCAAAGACATATGGGATGCTATTAATAAGCATTTCAGCCAAAAAACGAAACTATGCTCACATATATCATCTAAAGAAGAAAATACACCGATTAGCCCAAAATCACAGACCAATCATCGAATACATCAGCCAACTAGAAAGGAGGTGGGAGGAATTGAACCTCTACCTCGTCAAAATCTCAGATCCCCAAATCATCAAAGAGCAAGAACAAAAAAGAATGTACTAATTTCTAGCCGGGCTTGACGAGTCCTACGAGCAAGTTCGAGCTTAGATTCTGCTGTCGGCTGAGCTTTCGAACCTCGACGACACAATATCCCTCCTTCAAAGTGAGGAATCGCGCCGGCTCATCATGGTCGGTACCTCAGCCACGCCATGGCTGCCACTTTTCGAGCAAACCCTAGCTCCGAAACAAGGAGAAAAGTGGCGAGCACTGTAAAAAAGAAGGTCATGAGAAGGGTGCTTGCTGGTTTCTCCACCCGGAACTGAGGCCGAAGTGGTGGAAATAGTACAACGAAGGCGGCAGCGGAATCGGCCGAGGGAGTAACCCTAAGGCCCTCAATAAAGATTAAAATGCCTCATCAATAAAGATTTATCAGGTTTTTCTAAAGCCCATGATAATAAAAAAATTGATCAAATAAAATGCGCAAATTTAGGGAATTTAAATCAAGAATGTTTCCAAAATACTTTAATTTGAATTTTAGATTCTGGTGCAACCGATCACATGATCGGAAACAAAGATATATTACGTAATTATTGAAAAAATAAAAATCAAGAATTTGTTTATGTAGCAAATCGTGAAAAAAATGGAAGTTTGTGGTTATGGTTCAATCAATATGTTCTTTAAAGAAATCAAACAAAATTTACATGTAAAAAAATGTACATCTAATTTATTGTCTATAGGAAAACTTTCAAATCACATAAATTGTGACATTATTTTTCATCGAAAAATATATATTTTCAGGATATAACATCCAAGAGGATGATTGATGAAGGTGATTTTCAAAATGTACTCTACTTTTTGAATAGCCTAAAATTTAATTTCAATTCAAAAATACAAGATATGAAAAATCTATGACATAAAAGAATTGGGCATCCCTCCGATAAAGTTTTAAAATACATCTTTGATTTTTCAAATTTAAATTATAGTAATTGTGAAGTATACAAATTAGTAAAGCATACTAGACTTCTTTTTGTAATTTCTAATTCTAAAAATAGTCAAATATTTCAACTTATTCACTTGAATGTTTGGGGTCCGCCCCGTAGATTCTTATAACGGATTTAAGTATTTTGTTACATTTATAGATGATTTTTCACGATTAACATGCTTATACTTATTTAAAAAAAATAAAAGTGAAGTCTTCTCTTACTTTTAAGAATTTTCAAATTTAGTTGAAAACTAATACAATAAAAAAAATTAAAACCCGTAGAACCGATAATGAAACCGAATTTATAAACCAAAATTTCTCAATTTTTTTAAAACAAAAAGAAATCATACATCAAACTACTTGTGTTTATACCCCACAACAAAATAGAGTTTTTGAAAGAAAAAAATTGTAATTTACTTGAAATAACAAGGGTATTTATGTTTCAAAATCATATTCCAAAAATTTATTGGTCAAATACCATCCTCACCGCAATATATTTGATAAATAGGTTGTCAAGTATCGTTTTAAATTAAAAAAGCCCATTAAAAATTATTTCCCAAAGAAAAATAATTCTTAATCATTTAAGAATATTTGGATGCACGTGTTTTGTATCAAGACTATTTTTTTGGGATATTCATCTAAACAAAAGGTACAAATTCTACAATCCTATAAATAAAAAAAATAGTCATATTGCCAAAGATGAATTTGTCATTCTCATATCTACTAATCAAATAGAGGAGCAAAGAAATATTGGTAATGAGGAAGAAGAAAATGAAGGTGAAAATGATGATAGCTCTCAAAGTGAGATCGAAATAGAAGAAGATGAAAATATTGAAGAAGTACCATTACAGAGATCATCTCGCCGCACTCAACTATCGACAAGGTTACAAGACTTTGTAGCCTATGAGGTTTAATATCCAATTCAAAATTTTATGTCATTTAAAAATATTTCAAATGGTCATCGTACCTTTCTCAATTCGATCGAGAAAAGAGAAGAACCAAATAATTTTGAGGATGCAAAAATCCAATCAATATGGTGTAAAGCTATGAAAGAAGAACTTTTTGTCCTAAAAAAAAGATACATGGATCATTGAACCATTATCAAAAAATAAAAAACCCATAGTATGTAGATGGGTTTATAAAATAAAATATCTTAGAGATGGATCCATAGAAAGGTATAAAACCCGGCTAATTGCTAAAGGGTATACCCAAACATATGGTATTGATTATCAAGAGATTTTTGTTCCGGTAGTAAAAATTAATACTATAAGAATTCTACTTTCGATAGCAGTAAATAATGACTGGAACTTATATCAAATGGATGTTAAATATTTCTCCAAGGAACCCTTGAAGAAGAAGTTTACATGACTTTACCACCGGATCATGAAAAAGAAAAAAAATACTAACCTTGTTTGTAAGTTAAAAAATTAATTTATAGACTTAAACAATCTCTATGGACATGATATGACAAGTTATTTCAATATTTAATTTCTTGTGGCTTTAAGTAAGTCAAGCGGATACATTATTATTTTCAAAATATGAAAATAATGATAGTACGGTTATCTTTATGTATGTCGATGACATAATTGTCATCAGAAACAATATAGAGAAAATTAACAATGTCAAAAAATAATTGAAAGAAAAAATTAAAATCAAAGATCTTGGTAGACTTAAAAATATTTTTTAGGTATAGAAATAGCTCATTCAACTAAAAATCTATTTATCTCTCAAAAAAATATACCTTAGATTTATTAAAAAAAACAGAAAAATTAGAATCCAAACCGGCCTCAAAACTATAGATAACAATTACAAATTAAATTCTGAAGATGGAGAATCATTGGAAACATCAACCAATTTCAACTGTTAGTAGGTAAATTAATTTACCTAGTAGTAACAAGGCTAGATATATCATTTGCCGTGAGCCAAATTAATAAGTTTATGCACTCACCAAAAAAACCACACCTAGATGCTATTGATAGAATTTTAAGATATTTAAAGAAAGCACCCGAGAAGGGTATATGAATGAAAAATAATAAATCTAACGATATTTATGGCCATTTCAATACAGATTGGGCTGGGAGCCTTGATAGAAAATCAATATCCGGCTATTGCACGTTTGTAGACGGAAACTTAGTTACATGGAAAAACAAAAAATAAAATGTCGTGACACGATCAAGTGCCGAAGCGAAATATCGTGTCATGACATCTACCGCGAGTGAACTCACATGATCAAGCAATTACTTCTGGAAAAATAAAGCATAACGAAATAACAACAATGCGGCAAGACATATTGCTTCAAATGAGGTGTTTCATGAAAGAAAAAAACATACCGAAATAGATTGTCATTTCATAAGAGAAAATGTTCAAGCAAAGAAAATTGAAACTCCTTACATAAAAGGTTAAGACCAATTAACCGATATCTTTATCAAATGTCTTATTCCGAAGGCAGTTGAAGAAATAACTAGCAAGTTAGAATTAGCCAACATCTATAATCTTAGCTTGAGGGAGAGTGTTGAGAATAAAATTAATTAGATTTGATTTAGAATTTAAACTATATTTAGTAAGTTATCTTTTACTATTTTTGATAAGTTACTGTTGATATCATTTCTAAGTACCAACGATAACTATAGCATGAACAATATAAATACTCAAATACTCTTGTAACAGAGATAATATATACAAAAAGAATACCATATAATTCAATAAAATCTACAACTTCTCAAGCTCTTTCTGATTTAGTGTTAATTCGCTGTTGTTAGGTCCTTCACTTTGTTGTGCAATTAATTAATCCTCACCATGTCAGATAATCAAGGTTTAAGAATTTTGAACTCTTTATTTATAGTTCACCTGACACAAATAACTTATAAGTAATCTATACAAAAATGTACAGATTACACATCCAGTGGATCTAAGAAAGGTGGTGGCCAGTGTATATGGGAAGGAAGCAGTGTGGTGGCCAAAGCATGAAAGAGGCCATGTGGTAATAGACTCCCGGGGACTGGAGGAGATGGCTGAGCTGGTACTGGAGGGGATGCGACTGGAGAAGAAGCCGGCGAGGGTGCTTGAGGCCGATTGGGGTGACTCTCATTCTGATGCATTGGAAATGGAGCTGATCAAGTATGCTAGTAGAGATGCATTTCTCTCCTATGAGATTGCAACCAAGTGCACTCGGAAGGCTGGTGGATTGCCCTCAGAGACGGAGTCGGGTTCATAACTTCACAAAGTTCTAATATTTTTCTGAGGTTGTTTGTTATGGGTATTAGTGTATACAGTGTACTTTAGGGTTCTTGTTTGGCCATTGAAGATATTACTTCTTCCTCATTTTTTGGGCAGCTTTTGTTTTGGATACATGAAGTTGCTTGTTTGGGGTTTGCAAAATTTGCAGTGATGCTATGGGAGTATAGGTGCAATGCGAAACAGAGTAACTAAGAAACTTCTTTTTTGGCTTTTTCATTTTTTTATTTTTATTTTTTTAATATTCTCTGTTGTGAATTTCTGATCTTGCTTTTGGGTAGACATTGTTGAATGTCTTGTCAGTTACTGTAGTTTATGCAATATTTTTGGACATATTCAGTGGATATAATTAACATTTTGATTGCCTCAGTTTCAGACCTTTTCTGACAGACAACTAAGGTTCTTCAATGGGGCTAATGTGTCAAAATGTTTGGTTTGCTAATTTCAATAGGCTGGCTGCAGATGAAATCTTGCCTAAATTTGATAGTGAATGCATTCTCCTGTGAGAAAAAAATTTCAGAGTTATCAATATATATATGGATGTTACTAGGAACAGAAGAAAACATGAATGAACTCTACTTAAGATTAGTCCTGCAGCCTGTATTACACTTCAATATTTTTTTTTCAATTTGTTTGTTATGTGGGAATTGAGACTTAAGTGAAAGAAGTCGGCTCACATTTATACACTCATTAAATTTTAGTGACACTTCATCTAAATATACTATTTAATTTTTTAAAATTCTAAACATTTTCAGTAGGTAATTTATTGAGCCCTGATTTCGCATGATTTAGGGACCCTACCCAGAATAAAATTTTTAGCTATGCCAAATATTCATATTTTGCAATGCAAAAGCTTTTCTTAATAACATTAGATGAAAATTTGTTAGTTCACCGGATTGCTGTTAATGGATTTTAACTACTGTTGTAAAGATAAGTGTCAATATGAAAATATAATATGAAATCTTGTATTTGCATAGCAGCACCTGGCTTTACATAAATAGATAGCAAGTTCATTCATTGTCTCATGTGATGATTAATAAATATTATAGCAAATGCAAAGGATTTATACATAAGGACCAAAAGGTTGCACATATTAGAGAAATATTTCTTATCCAAAACTTTGATCGAAGCATGTTGATATATTTTTTTTAAAGTAGAGTTCTGAAAGAAAGAAACCAACAATTATTTCCCGTTCAAAAGATAAATTCAGAAGAAAAAAGATTATATTTAACGTGCATAAACAGAGTTGCATAAATATTCAGCAGCACCAGTTCAGAACCAAACAAAAGAAAAGAGGAAAAGAAAACAGAAAATTTAAGTAGTGCTGTGACTGAAAACAGCAGCCATGCACTGACATCAACCCTCATCCCTCTCTCTCTTCCCTTTTGTGCCAGAAGGCTTCCTCTGATCAATGATCACAGCACCAAGCTGTGATGCACCTGATTCGAGGCCAACATTCTGGTCTGCCAGATCAGCAGCTGGTACAGATGTCTGATCATCTTCACATGGGCCCTCCATAGCAGTTAGCTCAACGTTGCAAGATCTCTTCTTCAGTGGCTTCATCAGCTCAGATTCCAGAGTTGTTATTGTGGAGTCAAGTAATCTCTTTTTAAGTGGCAGCTTTTGCTCGGTTGTCCTGTTGAACTCTGCAACCTCAGCGATGGGTTCATCTTGATCCTTCTGATCATTTGAAAATGGGCTTATTCTGGGGCTCAGATGCAAATTGGTTATCTCGGTGCCGAATGTTCTCTTTGTCTGCTGTTCGTCTAGTGGAGATGCTGTAAGTGGAGCACTCATTTCTATATTCTGCCTCCCCTCAAACCCTAGCCAACGAAAGGCAAGTTGCCTATTTTTACCAATGAATTTCTGCAATAGAATACTGTTATTTAGTAATCACAACAATGAAGGTTTCACAAAGAAGCACTTATACAGGTCTAATAGTTTTCTGTAATGGAATTTAACTTGAGAAAGTTCTGTTTAGGTGTGTACCTTCTCTATGAGATTCAGGGAAGATAGAACATTGGCAATATCGGACAATCTCTTGGCTTTATCTGCGGTGTTAAATAATTTAAAACTAATGAATAATTATAATGCTAAAAGAATAAGCATTCATGAAAAAAGGAATTTAAAGGAGAAAAGGATGGGCAATAATACTACTCGTAAGGCCATAATTTTGTGGGACTCCAAACAATTTGACTACAACTTCCTCTAGTGATATTGCATCCACCTAAACAAAATATTACCCAAAATAAAATTATTTGAATACTAAATAACCATAAAAGAGCATATTTTCTAGCCAGACCAAGCAGATACATCACCGCACTTGTATTGGACAGTACGAAGTTAAGGTATAACAAACACAAAAGAATCATGCAGGTGTTTTGGTACAATACAAACTCGGTACCATGATGGTAAATAGAAGGTAGATACTTTGCATTGTGCAGAGACAATCCTAATTCAGGGACCTTCCTGATACTGGGATTGATCTTAAAAGTGTTTGTACTATGTTTTGTTCGATTGCCGGTGCAAGTACCAATGGTGGTATGATGTCGGTACATGGACAAGTGTGGTTGTGCTACAATGCAAGGGCCTTCAAGGTACTGGGCAAGAGTCTTATAGTGTTGGTATGATGGTTCCTCCTTTGCTGGTACACTACAGGTATGGCTCAACATGGGCTCAAAATCCTGACAAAGGGCCAAATAACAGCAATTGATGGACATATATTTCTAGCTATGTTGAACTTCACAAAATCATATATTTTGGTACTGTTACAAAGAAAAATCAAAGTAATTTTATAAGTTTCACTTATAAGTCCTTCAAAATTTTAAATACTGCACACAGAGGTTTAAAATGCTGTGCTGGTTTAATTGATGTGTTGATACTTGATTTTATATTGTGCTTATTTTATTTACTCTTATTTGGTTTAAGATTATGTGTCAATTGTACTCACAATTTGTTTATGTTTTGGGAACTGAACAAAAATTTGGTTTAACCATATTCTTTTTTGGTTTTCAATCCACCTACATTTTGCCAACCCTAATTGTGATCTAGGGAGTGAACCATATATATACTATATAATTAGCTTCAGCACTACAGAAAAATATATTACAATTTCCTCCAAGAAAGATTGTAAATTGAATATTTAGTAACTTACATCTCCTTGGAGAAGAATCCTGATAAATCGCTGAGTAAGCTGCCCCAGAGAAATTACTGCGCATGCAAGAGGTGGGTCGTTTGCATTTTGCAGAAGAGGCTCCTTTGATGCGATAACAGGATGAGATGCACAACAGATTGCAAAAAAAGAAAAACATTTTAATTCAACTTTCAATTATATTGTATATTGTGATATTTTTTATGCGAAGACGAAAATAGCTAGGTTCTGACCTTGAGATCGTGTAGTGCTTGGGGAATTGAGGAAAGTCCAATCCATTTAAATCGATCCCTCCCCTTCCTCACCATAACCTTACAAACCACATTCAAAACGAATCATAATAAGAACTAGGTTTAACAGAGGAGAGGATAAGAAGAAGAAAACAAGATTTTACCCCGATGCTTTCCAGTACGTGCACGACATCGTAGATGCGTCTCTTCTGAACACCCAGCCTCCTCGCAGCATCAGATAAGGAAAGCTCTACCTCTTCTTGATCGTAGAGGCAGATAAAGCTGACACACCAACATCACAGAACAAAAAGAAAATTAAAGAAAAGTGGAAAGGCATGCATCAAAGATCAAACGAGAAAAGATGAACAAGAACTTCAATTACTTACTTTGTGCACAAGCTGTTAGAACATTACCCGTGATCCTCTAGTGAACTCTAAATTAACATAAAATTATCTTGATCCATGCTGTCGGTCTTCTGGAGAGACACAACCCCGTTGATCACCGGATTCCTTAAGCCTTCGCGGTGATCCTTCTCTTCTCCGATGGAGAGACGAAGAGAATCGGCCGGCGGTTTTCTTTTCTTTTCAGAAAACCCGAATTTGATTTTAGAGAGGAAGTCTGTTGGTTAATGCCTTATGACGGTAATCAGAAAGGACGGTTCTTGATCCCTTTATAATGGGTGTCAATAACCGAAAGGTTGGCAAACCACTGGTTATGCCTTAGCGGATCCATACCAGATCCAATTTCTCTCTAAACGGGTTTACTTTCAAAATCAGAAAACTGCCTATTAGTTGTATTCTCCAGGGACCAATAACATAATTGTATTATTACTAAACTTTATATAATTTAGACCATCACTAAATCATAAAGTTATTAATACGTATTCTACACATTAAGGGCCCCACTTCTCATGACACATATTGAAACCCGATAAATAATACTTAATTTGATCACTTCATAACGGGTCTAATTAGATATTTGACAGTCTATTATTCAATATATATTTATATTACATATAAGCCCATATAATTTTGTAATTAATAGAAATTAATTCCAACAATCTCCCACTTGGGCTATATGTATATCCAAATAATATATATATTGATAAAACTGAATTGAGTACTCTAACTGTGCTGTCATAGCCTTTTGTGTCATCAACCAATTCCGTCCATCAATTATATTCACAAGGACTTAAGTAGTATTCGTTTCATAATGCGAAACCAAACCAACATAAATCACTATGTAAATATAACTGAATGACATGAATCATGAAGGGGATGTGTAGTTTGAAAATTACATGTAATGTGATCCACATGCCTATCTTCAATTTGGTCACCTTAAATTAATTTTGAGATCAATTACAAATTCAGAATGCAAACTGAAAAACTGAATATCTGAAAACTTTATAACTGAAAACTGCATGATACATACTAAAGTATATCATATAAAACATCAAGCACAAGTACAACAATCTCCCACTAAACCTGTAAATCCTCTACTACACAGATACCCATATGAGCGACATGCTCATGAAACTGCTTGGGCACTAAACCTTTAGTCAGTGGATCTGCAACCATGGAAGCTATTCCAATATGCTCGATATTGATTAGTCCATTCTGAACTCTTTCCTTCACAGCAAGAAACTTTATATCGATGTGCTTTGACTTCGATGTGCTCATGTTGTTGTTTGAATACAGTACTGCAGAATTATTGTCACAATACAATTTTAGTGGTAACTTGATAGTATCCACTATGCGCAGCCCCGTGACAAAATTTCGCAGCCATATTCCATGATTTGATGCCTCAAAACATGCAATGAACTCTGCTGCCATGGTGGATGGGGCAATAAGCGTCTGCTTTGCACTTCTCCAAGAGATAGCTCCACCGGCTAACATGAAAATGTAACCGGATGTAGACTTCATGCTATCTTGACAGCCCGCAAAATCGGAATCAGTATACCCAATGATCTCAAGCTTATCTGATCTCCGATAGGTGAGCATATGATTCTTCGTTCTTTGTAAGTACCGTAGTACCCTTTTGGCTGCTCTCCAGTGATCCAGTCCAGGATTACTCAAATATCGGCCCAGCATTCCCGTAATGTACGCAATATCCGGACGCGTGCAGACCTGAGCATACATCAAACTCCCAATTGCTGAAGCATATGGAATTTGCTGCATTTCTGACCTTTCAAGTTCTGTCTCAGGGCATTGTTTGAGACTAAATTTGTCTCCTTTTGCAACCGGGGTATTACCTGGTTTACAATGTTCCATGCCATATCGCTTGAGAATTTTATCGATATATGCTTGTTGTGAAAGGCCCAAAATACCCTCAGTGCGATCTCTATGTATTTTTAGACCTAACACATATGATGCTTCTCCAAGATCTTTCATTTCAAAATTTTTGAAAAGAAATTTCTTAGTATCATGCAACATATTTATATCGTTCGTGGCAAGCAATATGTCATCAACATATAAAACCAGGAACATGAATTTACTCCCACTGAACTTGTGATATATACATTCATCCACCAAATTAGCCTCAAAACCAAATGAGACGATCACTTGATGAAATCGAAAATACCACTGTCGAGACGCTTGTTTGAGCCCATAGATGGATTTCTTTAATTTGCAAACCGTCTGCTTTGGGTCATCCGACTCAAAATACGGCGGCTGCACCATGTAGATTGTATCATCAATGCTACCATTGAGAAACGCTGTCTTTACATCCATCTGATGTAACTCAAGATCATAATGTGCCACTAAAGCCATAATAACTCTAAAAGAATCTTTCATCGACACAGGGGAGAAAGTTTCCGTAAAGTCAATGCCTTCCTTTTGTGTAAAGCCCTTAGCAACAAGTCGTGCTTTGTATCTTTCAACATTACCTTTGGAATCCCGTTTGGTTTTAAATATCCATTTGCAACCAATAGGTTTCACACCTTCAGGTAATGAGACGATATCCCAGACTTTGTTGTCATGCATCGACTTAATTTCATCATTCATGGCTTCGATCCACTTCTGTGAATTTGCACTTTCCAAAGCTTGACGGAGGTTGATTGGATCATCTTCCATCATGCCAATGTCAAATTCATTTTCTTGAAGATATACAACATAATCATTAGATATTGCACTTCTTCTCTCTCTTGTGGATCGTCTTAAAGGCACTTGTTCTTGAAGTTCTTGAGGTGGTATAGGTTCCTCTTCAACATCAACATTGTCTTGTACCTGATTCTCTTCCATTTCCGGAGGTTCATTCACAGTAGGTTCATTCACGGTAGGATCCTGAACCAATGAGTCTCCAGATATTCTTATTACAATTGGTACCGATGTTGGCGCCCCTTGTATAGGAGAATCATGTCTTTCTTCAAAGACAATTTGATTTGCATTTCTCCCTTGAACCATAACATCCTCAAAGAACTTAACTGTATTTGTCTCGAAAATTGTTCTATTAGTGGGATCATAAAATTTATACCCCCGGGACCTATCCGCATAACCGACAAAATAGCAGCTAACTGTCCTTTCGTCCAGCTTTTTCTCTTGTGGCCTGTAAGGCCGAGCTTCAGCCGGACAACCCCAGATTCTAAAATGTTGGAGACTAGGCTTCCGCCCAGTCCACAACTCATATGGAGTCTTGTTTGCTGCCTTAGTCGGTACCCGATTCAAAATGTATGCTGCTGTCTTGAGCGCTTCTCCCCAGAGGTTCAATGGAAGCGAGGTATGAGAAATCATACTCCGCACCATCTCCATTAACGTTCGATTGCGCCTTTCAGCCACACCGTTCATTGCGGGCGAACCCGGCATTGTATACTGTGGCACAATTCCACTTTCCTCTAGAAATTTAGCAAAAGGCCCTGGACGTTGTTCTCCTGAGCCGTCATATCGACCGTAATATTCACCACCACGATCCGATCTGACGTTTTTAATCCTTTTGTTGAGTTGTAACTCAACTTCAGTCTTAAAGGATTTAAATGTGTCCAAAGCTTGAGCCTTTTCTTTAATTAAAAATATATAGCCATATCTAGAATAATCGTCAATGAAACTGATAAAATATACATGTCCATTCCTAGTAGCTGTAGGGAATGGCCCACATACATCCGTATGTATCAGCTCAAGGACGTCCGTCATACGATTAGCTGTATATTTACGCATGCTTGTTTGTTTGCCCTTTGCACACTCAATGCACGGACCGAGATCCGACATGTCTAAGGGTTGTAGAATTTCACTTTGAATAAGACGTGTAATTCTCTGTTGAGAAATATGACCTAAACGCCTATGCCAAAGTGCAGCTGAATCCTGATGTGTTACTTTTTGTCTAACGTTTCGAGTTTCATTGTGCAAAGTCTCATTATAAGAAGCAATAGTATCTAAAGCATAAAGATTATCCAAAATAGACAGAAAACCAGAAGCAACCAATTTGGAATTTTGATACAAACTAAACTTTCTATCTCCAAATGAACAAGAAAAACCTAATTTGTCCAATGCAGAAATAGAAATTAAGTTCCGCCTAAAAGACGGTACAACAAAAGTATCAACCAAATCAAGATACAAACCAGTTTTCAAAAGTAATCTAAAATGCCCTATAGCTTCAACTTCTGCCTTGTTGCCATCGCCCACATAGATGTATCTTTCACCATCACTTGGCTTCCGGTAACTTCGGCAACCCTGCATAGACACAGATATGTGAGCAGTTGCACCCGAATCTATCCACCATGTGTCTATTGAAACTGAAATCGCATTAACTTCTTCACAAACAAAAGAAAAATCAATACCTTTCTTGGCACGCCATGCGTGATAGTTGGTACAATTCTTCTTCACATGCCCTTCAGATCCACAAAAGAAACAACCCTTCTTCTTTTCCTTATTCGGCTCCGATCCGGTAGCCGATTTTTTATCCTTGAAGGGTTTCTTCTGCGAACTTGTAGTTGCAGCATCTGAATTGGCCTTACGTTTCTGTTTCCCTTTTCCCTTAGACGTAGAAGCAATGTTTGCGCTTTCGCTCTTGTCCGACTTCAATCTCTCTTCCTCCTGAACACAGTGCGAGATGAGCTCATTAACTGTCCATGATTCCTTCTGACAGTTGTAACTCACCTTGAACTGTCCAAATGAGGCCGGAAGAGAGTTAAGGGCCAAATAGACCAGCATATCATCCGATATGTCTAGCTTATGTCCCTTCAGTTTCGAAGCGGTATGCATCATTTCAAGAATGTGCTCCCTGACATTGCTCTTGCCATTATACTTCATTGTGCAGAGTTTGTTTAATTGAATGCCTATTTCAGCTTTCTCATTCCTAACAAACCTCTGCTCAAGTTCCTTAAGGTAATCTTTGGCAAGAGTGGAATCAGAAACCGGTCCCCTAAAACTTTCAGGAATGGTCTTCTGCATGACCCGGAGACACAAGCGATTTGACCTCATCCACCGTGCATGTGCATTTTGTTCTTTGTCAGAACTACTTTCATTAGGCACAGGCGGTTTGGTCTCCTGTAACGCTATGTCCAGATCAAGGCACCCAAGGATAATCTCTAGATTATCTTTCCAATCCTTGAAATTAGAACCCGTAAGCATCGGAATATTATTGATGCCGGCCGTAAGATCAGTAATTTTTGCTGGAAAAATATTGGTAAAAGAACGAATTAAAAGTCTGAATTATAATAAAAAATCAAAATAAGGCATATTCCATCAACTAAATATTCTCGAACAATAAGTGTTCTTTGGAGTCAATCATTATTCTAGGATAAATAGGTGTAGCAATAGAATATAACAGTCCATTTTGATGTCAATAAGTCAACCTTCCTTTGGGCCGATTAACTAACTACATCAAAAAAACTTATGACCATTACCCATTCATCACTACAAGTATACACATATAATATTTGATCATTGTCTTTCCTTTGGGCTAATCCAATAACCAAACATCATATGTATATTTTCTGTGTATAAATTGACAAATGATCAACTCAAGTATGAGAGCTTACTTTGGTAAGTTGATACCTTTATCAATCATTTTCCAAAATATATCTAATTCATAAGCCTTCATGATGATTCAATATTATCCAAATAAAATATATCAAGATTTGGCTTAACCGATTTAACCATGATGGGCTCATGAAATGCAGAAAATAAAACAATAATTAACATGAGCCCAAATCACAACTGAGATAGTATGACCCAAGGCACGATAGTCTCCATTGTAAGAATGTACACGACAGTGGCCTTCATCCATCTTCTTCAATGTTCTTCATTCTAACTAAATTACTACTCTAATAGTAATAAATGAAAAATTTACATTAGAGTCCTAAGGATGACGGCTCGCAGACCGCATAAATGATACACAGAAGCGACATGCAAGTCACCTTTAATTACGAAATTTAATTAATTCAACGGGGCACCTTAGGCCGCATTTACACACATCATTCATGCATTCATTACAATTTTTCACACAAGGCAACGGGGTCATACTATCTCATATTCCACCACTGCAAAACAGAGTTAGGCATGCAACACAAAATAGGCTTCCTAACAGCGGCGGTCCCGCCCCCAAATTTAATTTGAGCGGTTACAGATCAACAATTATGATTCGGAAATAACCGCAGCGGAATACAGATCAGAAATTTGTACCTTTGATTTGATCCAGAAACTTTCATAACTGATCATAAACAGTTCAGAAACTAGATTGTTGGCCAATTAATTTCTTAAATTTAACATAGTTTCAAACTTGATAATTTTGAAACGCAGAGTTAAAACTTAACTAAATAATAAGTAAAGAATTAATTCCCGAATTGATTAACCAATTAATTATCAATTTTGAGTTTCGGAATCAATTTTCAAACCTATATTTTGATTTCTGAAACTAAAATACTAACCAACAGATATACTGATTTCCGAACTATTTAAAAATCAGATTTGATTAAATAATTTGATTTAAACCAACAAATCAAAATTAACTAAACAGATCTTCAAAAGCACAAATATCTTTTCAATTTCCGAACCAAAATCAGAATTTGATCGTTCAACTAGAGTTTGCTCTGATACCACTTGTTATAACATTACCCGTGATCCTCTAGTGAACTCTAAATTAACATAAAATTACCTTGATCCATGCTGTCGGTCTTCTGGAGAGACACAACCCCGTTGATCACCGGATTCCTTAAGCCTTCGCGGTGATCCTTCTCTTCTCCGATGGAGAGACGAAGAGAATCGGCCGGCGGTTTTCTTCTCTTTTCAGAAAACCCGAATTTGATTTTAGAGAGGAAGTCTGTTGGTTAATGCCTTATGACGGTAATCAGAAAGGACGGTTCTTGATCCCTTTATAATGGGTGTCAATAACCGAAAGGTTGGCAAACCACTGGTTATGCCTTAGCGGATCCATACCAGATCCAATTTCTCTCTAAACGGGTTTACTTTCAAAATCAGAAAACTGCCTATTAGTTGTATTCTCCAGGGACCAATAACATAATTGTATTATTACTAAACTTTATATAATTTAGACCATCACTAAATCATAAAGTTATTAATACGTATTCTACACATTAAGGGCCCCACTTCTCATGACACATATTGAAACCCGATAAATAATACTTAATTTGATCACTTCATAACGGGTCTAATTAGATATTTGACAGTCTATTATTCAATATATATTTATATTACATATAAGCCCATATAATTTTGTAATTAATAGAAATTAATTCCAACACAAGCTGCTTAGCGAATTTGCCTTCCTGTTAGACATTCTTCAACTAGGGTTTAGGGATTGGGTGAGGGGAAATTTAATTTTGTAAATCGGAAAAATAGAAGAAAAGAGGGAAATGAGACCGTTGAATGAAACAGAGGCGATAGAATCCGGTTTTAACGACTTGAGATGAGTTAAATGTAGAAAGTCGGTGATTGGACAAGGATGCCCCTAATTTTGGAAGGGAAATTGTGTGTTGAAAGGGCATTCTTGTCATTTCAAGTGTTCAAGAAGGCTACATATGGAGGGAGTGTACATGGCCGTCGCACGTGACAGGAACTCTGCTTTTCTTGGACACGTGACCAAACAAAAAAAAAATGAAAATTTTAGCATTACTTTGAATATTATAATTCAGATTGGTCTATATTCAATATATATTAATATGAAAAATATTCAAATGACATCTGTTTGTGCTTTTTCTGTATTGTAGGGGATTTAAGAGGTCCAAATATGCAGCCACAAAAGCATTGGACAATGTGTATTTTTTATGACTCTTTAAAAGATTTGGGAGTTGGTGAAATGAAAATTCACTATTTTTGTGACACATCATAACATTACTTTACATCACATTATTAATTTAAATTTAAAATCTTAAAAATTTAAATTTAAATCATTAATCTTGTTTGATATTTCACGGAATCTTTGTTAACAAAAAAACCAGAAAAAATTTGGACATAGTTTGATACAAGTGCAAGAAATGAAAAGATCAATCGACATAATTGATTCAAATTAGCAGTTAATTTTTGTGGATGTAATTTGTTTGTAATATCGAACAAGATCAACGTATTTTATGTAAACAATATTTTTGTGTGCATGTGACGAATCATAAGAAAAAGAGAGAATTATAATCCTTGCAGCATTTTGGGAGATGTCATACACGTTACCGTTGGCAAGAGTTACAAGTATTTTATATAACCAATGTATTATGTACGTCGAAAAATAGTGAATTGAATTTCCCATCAAGAAACCTATCATTCCAAAATATTTTAGTGTTGTACAGTGTCCGCAAAAATATTGATCAAGCTCCGTAATTGTAAGAATTTTCTAGGTTCCTTGGCTTTTGTCTTTCACTTGTATGTTTGTCAAATTAAACTTCTCCATTTTAGTGTTTTGTCATACCAAATCCACAAGAAACATAACCTCGAAAATTATTCATACAATAGGCAATAGTCCTGCTTAAGGGATCAAATTGCTCATAGCAATAATATATTGACCAAAGAAATAATAAACTCGTAGAACAAGCAATAATATTAAGCTATCCTCATTTTTACAGGTAGCACTGCTATCAGTATTCTTTCAGTCAATCCTATCTCAAGCAAAATAGATTACAGGATACACTTACCAATTCCTTAACCCACAAGATTACATACCACTTCAACTATATTCTATATTTACATTTAGACAAACCACAAGGACCATACAGTAAAAAAGCTACATTAATCCTCAGAGAAGGAAAACGAAAAAACAAAAAACAAAATAGGCACTACTGCACCTAACATTAATTCCTCTGTCAATCCAAAGAAGCAGCCTTACCTCAGCCAAACTCATGTGTCATTCTGTTTCCTCTCTTTCTGTATCGACTGAAAGATCCTTGCTGCTGTCTCTGTGGCCAGCTGTGGGTTGTGTGGGACAACCTTGATGACACGTGCTATGTTCCCAATACCGCCACTTGGCAACAGCTTTGGCAATGAGGCATCCATTGAGGCAGACCCCATTTGAAAGAAGGATAAACCATCCCCTCTATCAAATGGACTACTAGCTGTACTCCCTTGTACTTCACTATCTTTAGATGCGCGAAAACCCCACATGCCACCCGAAAATGCATCACTTTTCATCTGGGCCATGTTGCATGAGCCTCGTGAGTGTTGCTCAACACGCACAGCCCCATCAGGCTTCGATGCAACTAAGTGGCTCACCTGCTCAACAGCTGAGGTCGACATGACTGGGTTAGGGATCACACCAGGGTTTTGGTTCATGACTTGCATGCCAAACGGTGGAAAGTAGTTTGGAAGGCCAACCGCACCCATGTTCTGAGGTGGGTGAGGTTGTACCGGAACTGGCATGGGCACCGGTACACCATAAGCGGAGTTCATGAAATCACCAGTTGCAGTGGGAATAGGTACTGGAGCCACACAACCAGGAAAAAAGGGTGACATGAAGCTACCAGCTGGTGGAAAGGACCCAGTGTAGGGTTTGTATACCAGTCCTTCTGAAGGGGACATTACTGGAACCAGCCATTGGTTGGGAGTGGGCGGAAGGCAACTGGAGTTGCTTGGTTTGTTTTCAGGAGGAGCCATAGGCAATCCCACAGAATTGACAGCTACAGTGGATTGGACCTGAATCTGAGTAGGTGCCTCCTCGAGAGAAGGAAGAGGCTCTTGGTTGCTGGTGTTGTTTTCTACAACAACATCTGGGGTCTCTTCAGAACACTCTGGTATGTTCTTGGTCATCTGTGGCTCCTCAGTGTGCTTGCTTCCTTGTGACTGTGCAATCAAGTTTGATCCAATGGCTGGTACAGGTTTAATGGGTGCAAGTGGTGTCTTCCCGAGAAGTGAATCACTCTGTAGAAGGACATGCGGTGATGCTGCAATCAACTTCTGGACCTGATTTAATTTAAGAGCTTAGTATGTAAGTAGAGAGATAACATATTTCTTAGTTCCTTTGATAAAATAATGAAAAAACTCACTTTAATCAATCTGTGCAGCTCGAACACTTGCACAGCAAAAACCCGCTGCTGGCTGTACATATTTGATTATTGCGAACATCAGTTGCATAAACCAAGAAGTGAATACAAGATATATTATTGACAATTGACAAAGAAGTCTCCAGGAATCACGAGGTCCCACTAATATGGAGCATATCAAATAACTGAAATATGCCATGCCACTGACCAAAGAAAACCATATTGGTACTCTTTTTTTTTTTTCTTTTTACTCCTTTTTTTGAAATGGTGGTCAATCTAGATTTAGGTAAAATAAGAATTGGCCATTCTACAAATAGCCATTTACCACACAAACAGGTTAAAAAGAGATCAAATGACCATTGAAAAGAAATAAGTCAGGGAGAAATAAATTGGTGTTGCAAAGGCCACTTACTTAACAATGAGGCGCCTGGCTTTCCAAAAAGTCTTGTGACCAATAGCGCTGACCACATCATCTGGTGAGATACTTATCCCAAGCATCGTTTCCTCCATAAATCCATTTTGCAACATCTCCAGTTCCTCCCTGTCTCTCCCCTCCTTTCCCTCCCTCTTCTCTGTCTCCGGATTTGAAGAGCTCTCGCCTTTTTCCAAAATCTTAGTATTTCTATTACTATTATCAGAAGAAAACCTAGGCAACGGCTTGAAGATTTTTGCAGACACGTCCCCAGACTCCTGACCCAATAAAACCTTTTCTGTGGCTTTTGTTTGATAAAGAAGAGAAGGTACCCTAAAATCATCGTCTTCTACTGGTTTCTTACTACATGAATCCTTTCTTGAAGCTTCTTTTGTCTGATGGGAGCTTGAGTCAGGGGCAGTGCTTTGTTTACTCGAGGAAAGCACTTCCCTTCTGACAAGTTTTATTGGTCTCCTCTCTGGATCAGCTCCTTTAGGGGACAACTGTGGTGCATCAGTTGACTGACAGTTGACCTTGTCAGAGGAATGAACAGTAGTGTGTGTAGGAACATCGAAGGGAGAGAAAAAGGGCCTTTCTTGAACACCACCTCCCTTCTGTGCCAATAACCAGGATTAAACTTTCTTATATAAAGATTACTAACTAATATAAAAGAAGAGAAAAACAGAAACAAAAATTTGTCTGACATCATGCTAAGAAAAAAATAAAGGAAAATATATTATAATATAGCTCGATAAAACTATGCATGAAAAACCGCCATTGCTGAAAGGAAAATTTGGATTTTTCAGTTTACATGATCATTAGCAAGTAACAAAGGTCAGATGCTTCATATTTTTCTATTAACAAAATTGCACAGCGATGCCAGCGTTCTCCTTGCCAACTTCAGCATATTCTAATCATTTTCTTTTTTTTAGCATGTTTCCATATTCAAGAAAAAGCTGAGCACTGAATAAACACAATTAAGAATTAACACTAGTTAACTATAACATAATTGAAGTGCAATAGACTGTTTTACACACTGGGAGGGGCTTCTACTCGATCGAACCGAGACAACCTAATTAGAAGATTATAACACAAAACTTTGCCCAACAAAGCAAGCATTTCCTTGCTGTTCTATTCCGATGAGTATCATTCTTATATACCTGAAATACTTAATCCTTACAATCATTGATGAATAACTAGTGTGCAAAATAGTAGAAACTGCGGCAAACAAAGCTTCTCTTTGACTAGCTATTATTGTACATAAATTTGCAAAGCGCTTACCATCATTGAATCTGTGGTTTTGTTTTTCTATTTAGTTTCCCACAAAGGATCCAATTATGGCATATCTCAAATCTAAGCACCATGAAGCTATGTTAGAGCCGTCAGCAAAACACTCAAAAATAAAAC
Organism: x Bolboschoenoplectus mariqueter; assembly: GCA_037678475.1. Lineage (NCBI taxonomy): Eukaryota > Viridiplantae > Streptophyta > Magnoliopsida > Poales > Cyperaceae > x Bolboschoenoplectus > x Bolboschoenoplectus mariqueter. The sequence goes on along the minus strand of CM075258.1, from coordinate 39,421 downwards.
AAATACGGTCCACGCACCTGTTCTCCCAAAAAGGAAAAACTTTTGTTAATCTTGACAGGAACCATGCAGTTATGGGAGAACTGAATAAGCAAACCAGGGTGAAATGGAGACTGTGGCATCCTATTGCAAAATTTGAAAATTCTACCACGGTAACCTAATAAATAAGCACAAGCATGCAAAATGAAACCCAAGACTCAGAAAAGGAATATAGATTTCTCCACGACACACACCTGGCTGGAAGAATTGGAAGGAACTGAGGTGCCTCCTTTCTGCTGAGGTCGAGTGGAAGCTGAAGAGCTTGAATTAAACCTCTGAGAGGGCACACTAAGCTGCTCATATAGGGCCATTTTGTTGCGAGGTGGGGCCCGGGGACCCCCTTTATTTGTATCATTGACATGTAGTCTGGGAAACATTGGCCCCATGGCCTTACCCTCGTCCTCCTTACCTCCTCTCATCACACACCGCCTATCTCAGCACAATAACGAAGTCGAGTTATTCAAAATTCGAGTGATTTGGTATGGGAATTCGACCGCTCAGGCCCGAGGCTATGAAACCCTAATTGGCTACACCGACTGTGACGAAATCGATAGCAAATAAGAGACGAAAAACTTAAAGCTGGGGAGGTATTGGGAGCGGTACCAATTTGCGAGAGCCGATTTGTAGTGAAAAGTGCGAGGTGATAAGAAAATATACAGACAGACAGAAGAAAAAGGTAAAAGGCTATCGGAGTCTGACGGATGCGTTTTTGAAGAGAAAGAAAGCAGCAGCAAATATCTGAAGAATCAGTAGAAAGAAAGAGCCAGTGAGAGGGCGGAGAAAGATGGATGGATAGATTCGGTGGGTGAGGACTAAGGACCCAGGACCCAGGACCAAGGAGAGAGCACCTCCCTCCCTCTCTCTCTCCTCTCTCTCTCTCTCTCTCTCCTCCTCTCTCCTCTCTCTCCTCTCTCTCTCTCTCTCTCTCCTCCTCTCTCCTCTCTCTCTCTCTCTCTCCTCCTCTCTCCTCTCTCTCTCTCTCTCTCTCCTCCTCTCTCCTCTCTCTCTAGGGGCTCCCCAACCTAATCCGCAGCGCAGTAGCAGCTCAGCCAGATTTCAAGAATTTCCTTGAACCCGGAGTTCCAACATTAATGAAGAGCTGGGACCAAGGATGATGCCTTTTCTGCGGGCGAACCGCGGTTTCGTTGCCTCCAACTTCGAGCACTTAGAATAGACCACGTTTATAGAACACTTTCTTCAGGACGAGAAAAGGCAAAAAGTGCTAGCCTGTGGGCCCGCGGTTTTATTGAACAACTATATTGATTGCGGTCGGTCTTTCATTCAATCCATGCACCCAGCTACTCTCAACATATCTCGACTTCTGCACAAAGCGAGATCATTACATGCAGACCATGAGCAGGGGAAAAAGCACGTGGGGTACTGTTGTGATTGTGTTGCGTGGACTCATCCGACGATGCTGATTTGGCCACGCCACATCGTCTTCTTGAGTGGACAGAGTTGGATTCCACAAGATTTTCTTTCGCAACTTTTGCTGCCGTGGCATTATTTTGTACCGGGAAATTAATCAAGGGAGAATCTGACAACCATCTTCTTCATTCCCCAATTTGAGATCATATCTAAATTTGGTTCTCTCTCCATTCTCACCAAAATGGAGACATCCTCTTCAACTCATTTTTTTGGAATTTTTTTTACAAATGGTCGAGCCCACCATCTTATATACATTAATGATATATAATTAATTTATTTTCACAGATGATCTGCTCCCATTTTCATCCTTCAAACTGACCATTCTTGTCCAGCTGCCAACCGTATTATCGGATCCAAGTGCCAATATTGAATTAAAAGGGTGAAATCTATACTTGCGTGCTTAAATTATAGTAGTCAAATTGAAGGGCGAGATTTGAAATTGTGTCTTTTACATAAAACTCTTTTTTTTTGGTGTTTCGTTCTTGTAGGCTCAGAGAGCTTCTTCATACAATATGAAGATAGATTGGGTAGATAACACCCATCATACCCAATTTCTCAACCTAACTATCCTAGCTAAATCATCAGCTATTCTGTTTTAGATGTTGGCACATGTTGACAACGGATGAGTTTGTTAGTAGAGTTCAAAAATGATATGTTATGATTAGTATCACGAAATATCACGGTACGTGTGTCTATTATATAACGTACCTCGTGTATCGTATGATGTGTCTCTTTTCAACTAAAATTAACATATCATGATATATTATGTGAAATTATTTAGGTACGTCGCGTTATGATACGTTACATTAAATCATACATTCATTATTTTAAATATTTTTTAATTTTTAATATAGATATGAAATATATTTTTTTATCATAAAATTTTTTATATTTTCCTACAATTTATAATAAATTTTATAATTTTTTTCATAAATTTAAATAATTTTTAATATTTTTTAATGAAAAATAAAATTTCGAAAAAACCATGACGTGTTTATATGTGTGTCATGTTATGTCATGTATTGACACAACATAGTATAAAATAGCGTGTTTAAACTTGACATGTTTTATGTGTACCATATCATAGGCGTGTGATATGTCTTCATTATATTATTTTTGATTTGATATGTCATATCATATTACGTAAAAAAATTATTTTTATCATGTTACAGCATGTCAAGTGACCGATACATGCCGTGTTTTTACACGGAACTTCGCGGCATGTCACGTTTGATACGGTTTGGGTGTGTGCGTATCAAACATGTCACGTGGCATATGGGATTATTTTAATAAGTTTCAATCTTGGATATAGTCTCCGATACGTCCTGGTATGCGTCGATACTCCACGTAATATTTGAGTTGAATAATAAAAGTAATATATAAAATAAATTACATAATAAAATTGTTAATATGAATAATAATACATTTTATATAAATAATAAAGTTAATAGCGGTGATGGTATCAATGATGATATCTTTTAAATATTTTCCTTAAAATTTTTGAAATTAGTTTTTCCAAAATCTGATCTTTTTTGAAAACCAAAAGGTATATTTTTTTTAGAAAATAACATTTTTTTTAATGATTTCGGTGCATCTGGCATTCTAACGGCAAGAAGCGATTTTCCAAAAAAAATTAAGAGCGCATTCTTTAGTTACGCCCTTGTATTTTTGAAAATATCTTTGCCAACAGTACTTTTTTATTGAAAATTAGTCGGGCAGTAAAATGAGCAGTAAAGGCGAAAATGAGAATAGTGTTTTTTCTTAGGTCATTTGTGAAAATAAGTTAGATCACAGGTCATTAGTATAAATAATACGGTGAACCCGGCCATTTTTTTTTGGGGATGGCTCTACGTCCATGCTACAATCATAAGTTATATATTTTTGTTTGCGCTTTAGATACATTAAAAAATTACTATGAAAACATGAAACACGGGTTAATTAAACCCTCCTTTGTCCGTGAAGAAACACCTAACAAGGCAAAGTAATAAAGCTTGATTTAAGTTTATCGATCGTTTTTAGTAAACTGATGAGTTTGAGTTTTGAGTTTGAGTTTGAGCCCAATAATAATAATAATAATAATAATAATAATAATAATAATAGAAAGGGAAAATGGAGAAAGAGAAAGGAACAAAACTGAGCCCAATTCACTCGTGTCAACCATCCCAGCCCGGCCCCGTCTACATCTCTCTCTCTCTCTCTGTCTCTCTCTCCCCCCTACCCCCTCTCGATTTTCAGGGAGAAAACCTAACCCTAGGATTCCCACTTTCCAACCAGACGAGACGTCTCTTCCCTGGCTCCCCTCTACTAGGCGTTGGCAGGCGCTGGACCTAAAGACTTCACGCCTTCCTCCGCCGCGATTCCATTTGTTCGAGAGACAGAGAAAGACTCGGCCCGTTTCTCTCTAGGTAAGCTTCCCGCTCTTCTTGATTTCTTTCTTCATATGTTATGGTTGCTTCATGTGGAATTTCTATTCAATTTGTGCCTGTTAGTGCTCGTGCCGTACAGGTCCGAAAAGGGAGTGCCACCTTGAAAGTTGGTTTCCTTGAAGTTTAGTAGCTGAATTGTCCTTATGTGTGTCATGTTACCCCATTTCATGTTGATTGAAAGTTGATGTCCTATCTCTCTATTGATTATGGAAACAATGATTTTAATAAATCATTTTACTTTTGGGAAAAGGAGATATTTTAACAACTATGGCAGAACAGTGTTGTCGAAAGTGTTGGCTGGTATATAAAGTACTATACCACCTTACCAGTAGGTTTGTACTGGATTAATAAGTGAAAGTTTCTCACATCCCGGTTTTATATTGTGCTTTATCTTTCTTCCCTAAAATTGGTTTGAACTTTTTGGCTTGTAGATCAGGATACTATGGATTCTCCCATAAGTGATGCATCACCTGATAAGGTCGAGATGGAGCCTTCATTTCGTAAACTTTCAAGTGATACTGCTAATAGAACATATCGTCGCCCCACCAATGCATCGCAATCAGATTCATCCTCTTCAGATGGTTAGCTTCTGACTCAGTAGCTGCTTTTTTTAAATCTTGTTTTATCTATTTATTTTTGTTCATTCTCCCGTATTCATCATGAACTCTGTTATGTTTGGTGCTTTTGTGTACAAACAGAGAACAATAAACATGAAAGAAGCCACAAACTGATTTCTCAGAAGGACAGTGCCAAGGTAAAGGATGAAGAAAGGGAGATGGACAGGAGAAGGCCATATAGCCGTACTGACAGGGATCATGACAGATACTCTGATAGGTATTCCTACCGTGACACTAGAAGACATGAAGATAAAGATCGCAGGAGAAGAGATGTTAGGCATGGTGATGGGAGTGGTAGGGACTATGCAAGATCTTCTCGCTCTGAAAGGTCTGACAATTTGGATCATAAAGACAGGACCAAGGATAGAGAAAAGGAGCACGAAAGATACACTAGCAGAAGGAAAGATGTGGATTCAGGCAGGGACCATTACTACAGAGAGAGAGACAACAAGGAGTACTACGATGATAGACGGGGCCCACGTAGGAGCCCCAGAAAGTATGATAAGAATGAAAAAGTGAAGGAAAAGAGCAGGTACAGAGAGACCGATGACGGAGAAACAGAGGGGCTCGAGGGGAGGAAGCAGTATCGAAAGGAAAATGAAAATAGGAAGCGGTCTGAGCCTGCAAGTTCATTTGGCCGTGAGGAGAAACAGAGGGAAACAAAGTTTTCTAAAACTGGTTAGTTTATTTTCATCTCAAACATTTTAACCAAGGTTTTTTCAAAACCAGACGGATATGTTCTCACCATGAGTTATTATGTTGATTGTTCTCTTATATGGTTTTAGTACCATAGTTTTGGCGTTAGAATAGATTTCACCTTCATTTTCTCGTTTTTATGTTCTGTTGCTCCTAATTGGCTGATGCACCTGAATTGCACTACAAAGCATCTCATGTAACTTCAGCAAACAATAAGATGCAATTTTTTTATTGTACAGCTGAGATTAATACAGAAGAAAAGGTGAGTGCAAGTTCAAAGCAAGGGACAGAGGCATCTAAAGATAGACTTGATCCTACAATACCGCCCCCCACAATAGGAAGCCAAGCTAGAGTTGGTACTGATCTCGATGCAGCAAAAGTTGCAGCTATGAAAGCTGCTGAATTTGGTAGCTTGTTTTTTCTTTGCATTAACATTTCGCCTCTTTCTGATGTGTCTGTATTGGTTGTATAAATCTATCTGATTGTCAACTGCAGTGAATAAAAACATAGGAGGTGGTCCTATTGGTGGACAATTAACCACTGAGCAAAAGAAGAAGCTTCTCTGGGGTAACAAAAAGAACGAATCTGCTGGATCAGAGGTAAATTTAACTCCTCTTTCTTGTTATCTGTTGTGCAAGACATACAATCTAAATGCTTTTCTGCTGCTTCGTTCTTTTTGCCTTACATTTTTTTTCAGACAGTAAAAAGTTGGAATAATCTGTTTACGGACCACGAACGGCAGGAGAAATTCAACAAACTCATGGTTAGTTTCTTGCCCTTCTTACACTTTCTTTTTAGTATCTGATTTTATAATTGAGTCGGAATATGTTATTTAGACGGGAACATAATTACTAGATAGAGTTGATGTACATTTCCTCTACATATAATTTTGGAGTTGTACCGGTTACTAACACGTTTTTAGAATCTGAGGATGCCTTGGTACATATGGCCTGATGTAGGGTGTGAAGGGCAACGTGGTACCAGAAAACAAGCCAGAAGAGAAGGAAGCATGTCAGCAAGGAAAGAGCAGAGAGGAGTTGGATATGGACTTGGAGAAGCAATACACTGCTGGCCTCCGCCGCAGAGACGGCCGAACTGTTGGACTTGGTCTGTAGAAATTTTCTTCATGTACCTCCCAAAAACTTGTTTAGTTTCATGTTTTATGTACTGTATCTTGGTTGAAGATAGGTTAGTTGTTGGGTCTATTTACTTGTTGCTTTATATTTTGGATTTTAGTAATATCTGTCTTACAAGTCTTTTGTTGGATTGGCTTGAAATTACTTCTTGGACAGCAGTTGTAATTGTTCCAATCAAAACCTTGCATCTTAATATTAGAGGAAATGGTTTTATTGCTAAATTATATCCTCTAAAGTCTGAAGCACTTTTTTTAATTTGGCAATTTCAATGCATGTTATTGAGACAGAAAATATGATATAGGTCATCATACTTTGTAACATGGAGACAATTACTTATAGCTGTAGATTACAGATTGATCCTAGCTTTGTTAATTGAAAAAAAAATTCTCTGACAAGGAAATAAATTTAGATATGGTTAGTTATTGGAACTTTCATTGAATTACACCAGTTAGGGTTTTCATCCGTGGCATTTCTTATTTTGGTCAAATTGGTGAGTTCAGAAGATTGATAATTCAGTTGATCTTCTTTTACCTCCAAGTTTTGCTTACCAATTACCATTAGTTGGTTTCTATTACTATTAGACTGGCAGGTTCAAATGATAAACAAAGAATTATTGCGGAGTGAACATGTCTGATCTTAATTGTTTGTGGAGCTTGGGCAAGAATTCAGCTACAAGTTATCTGGACAGTTAAATATTGAAATAATGAAAAATTTGCGCCTTTGTGCTAAGGGAGAGGAAACAAAATTACTATGTTCTTAATTTTGTACTTGCAGGATTTAATGTCTTCCTTTTCTCATCTCACAAGAGTTATGGTTAATACTTTGTAGTTTGTATATCTCAATAAATAGTCTTCTCTATTGTTTCCAAACTTACCCCTCTTCCAAAAATCACCTTGCATCACTAGTAAAGCTCAAGGTAACAAATCGTTGTAAGCTTCTTGCTTGTAAATCCCTCGTACAATCCACTCTTTATTAGTTGATCTTTCTTAAGTTATCATTAAATGTTGCTTAGAAGATGCTACTAGTGAGGTCAATGGTCAACCCATAAGAAGAAAAATGAAAAAAAAAAGAACAGTCATTTAGGATATTTTGTTGGACAATCCAAAATCTCTAAGAATCCAGATTTTGTTTTTATTTCCTCGAGTCAACTTCACAGACCAACTTTTACTTTCAAGTTTTGATATTAAAACAAACACAGCTGTGATGAAGGAACAATAAACTCAGAATTTTGGGTCATAGGACAAAAGGAATCCTGCATCATTTGCTGCTAAGGGATGAGGCTATGGACCCATTCTTGTCCTAAATTACATAATTCAATATATAACCATTGAAAGTATAACAACAAAGCAGCAGATTTACAAAAAGCCCTCAATTGAGTCTGTGTACTCAAATAAAACCATTTAATTGTTATTTGAGTGATGTAATTCCCGGTTCTTCTACAAACAGCCCTTCGTCAACTGGTAGAAATGAAACTCCCATCCATTCCATACGAAAATTACACGTCTTTTACTCTTATATACCTCAATAAGTGAAACTGGCACCAGCTAGCACTGGTTCAAGTGCTGGTATTAGTTTGGTAGAGGTGCTGATGCCAGTTTGAGTACTGGTACCGGTGCTTACACCAGCACCTGCCGGCACTCGAAGTGTCTTTTGTAAACTTATAAAGGGAAAAAAGATTGTTTTTTGTGGAGATAATGTTAAACTATTTGGCTAAATGAGTGCAGAGTTTGTAACAGTACTATATGATATGATATTCATAAATGAGTGCAGAGTTTAAAACATCAGCTGTTCACTTTTGTATGAGGTGTGTGTGTGAAAGTAGGGAGGAATCCCCATCTGTTTCGTTGAAACAGAACAACTTTGATACAAGCTGAAGGTATCAAACATTTGGTACCAACATACTAAAAACAAAAATACAAGGCCTACTTGCATAATAGCTAGTCTTGAGCCTATTTCAACAAATTACATGACCGACAAACACAGATAGACAAAGTAAGGTATAATTTATAAAAGACCACACACACACCAATTTGCAACAAAACAGAAAATTAGAATGTTTATAATTTATAATTTATAAAAGTCTTGTTGCCGAACAAGGCCAGTAGTAATTATAGAACGCTTACATATATATTAGAGCACGCATCTAGTATCTTTTTCCATATTATATGAAAGATATTACAGATAAAGCAAACTCACTGCTTTCTACTAAAATATATATATCTATATATATATTTCGCCGCTTAATAAATTTCCTGCAACTTGCGTAGAATAAAACCTTCAGCTTTTCTAACCTCCTCTGATCGACCGATTATGTAAACCTATCAAAGAAATTCAAAAATTTCAAGCCAATATATATAGATAGAGGATCTGAAATGCTTATGGGTCAAATTTCAAAATCCCGTGTCCTAAATGTCGATTTAAATAGCTCAATAAATTTTTCATATCAAAATATTCTACAATACTAAAATTTACCATTTTTAGAGTTTTTGAACTATTTTTAATGAATTTTGAAAGATAACCATAAAAATAATAGAAAATTATTAATATTTGAATGGCAAAAATTGGTCATCTTTAAAAAATCATTAAAAATAGTTCAAAAATCCTAAAAATGGTAAATTTTGGTATTCAAGACTTTGATATGAATAATTTATTGAGTTGCTTGGATCGACGTTTTGGATACGGGATTTTGAAATTTGACTCGTTAGCGTTTCGCGCCAAAATGGTTATAGAAGCACTCTAGCTTTACTATATATATAGGAATGCTAAAATACAACGCATTGTATGGATGGACTAATACAACAGCTTAAAATCTCTAATTTGAAAATAAAAATAATTGATCTGAACCGTTCAATGTAATTTTCATATCAAAATCTTGTAGAATACTAAATTTTACATTTTGTAGAATTTTTTTGCTATTTTTTTTAAATGAGGAGAAAATCGTTCTTATTGGATGCTCCAAAATCCTCAAATCAATTGATTTGTTTTCCATAAAAAAATAGCAAAAATTCTAAAAAAAATATAAAATTTGGTATTCTATAAGATTTGATATGGAGATTAGATTGAATGGTTTGGATCGATTATTTTTATTTTCAAATTGGAGATTTTAAGCTGTTGTACGGGTTCATCCAAACAACGCGTTGCAGTTTAGCACATCTCATATATATATATATATATATATATGGAGTAAAACTAGGTGAGTTTAACTCCTAAGTTACGTACTCACTTGGTCCTAGACTTGACATATAGCCAGTACAGACCAGATTAAAACTAGTTATTCCATCAATAGTTCTGTTGAGGTGATGACAAACTTTAAAATTTTCATTTTGGTAAAAATAATAACCTTAACAATTTTGGTCTGGCCATTGTCACTAAAGTAAAACAGTAAGAAAATTCTCTGAAAGTGTTGGAACTTTTAGCTAGTGGTACCACATTTGGGTTATTTTTATAGCTTACTACAAGTGCAATAATAATGATGATGATGATAAAAAGGAAGTCTACATATCAAATATATATATACCTTTTTAGCGGGACCCTTATAACCATCAGTGAAAATTGTCGCACTGGAAATGAAAACAAAGAGAACAATTAGAACACAATTAAATAGATAAGCTCTCAACAGTCACATAAAGTGCGCTAGATAAAATATTAATTTGATCACTATATATATAAAGTATAAACACATATATACTTGGAAGATTGACGGACAAACCGAATAAAGGAACCTCTCCTGCCTATGACAGATCCCGTTCTGCCAAATGGTACATTAATACTTGATAGCATTTCACTTTCTTCAGCACCTATTTCATCTGTAGATGGCATTTATTTTAGTTAATCAGCGTAATAATAACATAAGAGAGAAAGAATAGAAATAATATAATTTTGCATCATAATACCTGGGATAGGGGGAAGAGGTGGCCAATCTGCGTCGTTATTGCCATCTATACAATAACACCGGCAGTAAAGCGAGCCACGGACAGATACACGCCATAGAGAATGTTTGGTCAACTTGTGTATCATTTTTTCATAGATAGACAGTAAGAATCTGACATCACCGCTGGCCGATTTTATCATAATCTCTGACAATGGCCTACGGATCCAGAATGAAGGGTCCTGATTGATTTAACACAACATAAAATAAAAAAAAACTATATTTATTAGCTTATATATGAAATAAGAACCATCTTCCTAATTTAAATAAGGAAATAGAATTATTTAAGCAAACAACTAACCTGTCTTAGGAGACCACGAACTTCTTCCTTCTCATGGGAGGACACTCCTATAATACATAATTAAGTACTGTTTTCTGAGAGGATCCATTATTCTGGCTAAGGCTGATATTTTGATCAAATTAATTAGGAAAAAGCAATAGGAATAGAAATAGAAACATGATGTATACACTTACCACAATAGCGAGGATCAGCAAGAAGACCAACAAAAGACACACAGTCGTTTACTTCTCCTTTTCTTTTACCTTCTTGTTCCTCTATTATACCATATGCAATCTGCATGCATTGTCATATAAAAAAGAATGAAGGGAGAATTTTTAAGTCAATATATGTAGAGAAATTAATCCAAGTTGTCAAGTCTACCTGAGTATCCATAACGTTATTGAGCTTGATACCAAACTGAAAATACAAAGCCTGCAAATCACCGGCCATAAGATATATACTGTTAATTAATATATATATTAACTAGAAACCAAATTATATATGCACAGCAAACATCACCAGAATTAAGCACATAATAACTTGCCTCGCTGTCTTTTCTACAATCATGAATTACTTTGGTAACGTAGTTTGACTCAAGTGCTGGTTTGCATGCTTCCATGACTGTTCTTCCTCCTTCAATTGCATCAACCAAATATATGGCATCAGCAAATGCAAGCTGAAAGCACAAAAAGCTAATACAAGATTAAAATCTTCTAAATGTGAAAGTGACCTTTTCATTTCTCATATATATAGATTATACCAGTACATATATATTCTCATAATATAGATTACTAAATAAATGCTCCTGCCAGCATATATATTGATTCTCATAATTAACATATATAGATTACCTGCATGATACAAAGAGTGCCATCACGGGACAGGTCAACACCTTCGCAGTCAAGTCCAATGACAAGTCTGTTCTCTGGTGAAGGTTCTAGAAATTCAACTGGGAGTTGAGATTTTTGTGTAACAATACGAATTGGCACCGAAGTGAAGTTGTTACTGTTGTTGGAGATAGAACCACCTGATAGATGAATAAAGTCGTCTTCATATATAAGTTCTGACTGGTTTGATAATTTAGGAACTGTCAAATCAAGGAAATAAAATTAACTAGCTAGCGCGGAGGTAATCTCGTTACCTGTGATGATGGATGAAAGAGGCTGAGTCTGGTTTAGGTGAGGCGTTTGTAAATTGGAGGAGTTAGATGCATCCATCCTGGGATCCATCCGAATCCAGTAGTGACTGTTGGTAGCAATAGATGAAGAAGAAAGGCAATATATAATTCACAAATTCTCAAGTTCCATTTACAACAATTACGTGTATAATATTAGAGAACAGCGTGTTCGAAGATAAAACGCATTGTGATTAATAGTTGATTAATTAATGGATTAGCAATACGAAGCATTGCTGTCTGTTCAAATTTCCTTGTCTTGAGTTAATTATACAGCTGGTCTCTGACTGATCATATGGTGACTTTTATATATTTATATATTCATTATAGTTTATTTTTCTATCTAAAAATACCGTGTTGTCCTATGAAGAGATTTTATCTGAACTCATTAAATGTCAGATAACTTTACATTGACCAAGGTGCATGATCAACGCATTAATTTCAAGAAATTAAACGACGCTATATTTTGCACTGGAGAAATGAAAAGTGCATGCTTCAAAATTTTTACATGCTCATTTTCTTTTTTTGATGAAAAATAATAGGCGAGCCCTTACCTTTTTTATTGATGTACTATGAAATCAGTACAAAACAAGGAAACTAAAATGTACAATCAATTAAGTGGCTTCCACTCTTGGTTCACCTCTTGTAACAAATTGAACAAATTGGCCATTTGCTTGCAATCTAATCTCCGATTGCACCTTAATTTCCCTCCACAGTATGAATGATTCAGTTGTCATTCGGATCCGAGCTCCGTGTTGATGTAGAGAGAATCTGTTGCAAATGCAATGGAAAAATGTCACAGCAAAGTCACATGTGTTGAACAAGTGATCCACGGATCCGTCGGCCTGCCAACACATGTAACAAATGTTCACCAATTTTTATATGCTCATTTAATTTTGTATGAATGATTGTGTAACGGGTTGCAATTATATGTAATATATATTCCTTCTGGCAACGGTACCATCTATTTCTGCATAGAAACAGCTGCAGTTTCAATTTCTATCCAATTTTTCTATATTTTCGATGGCCCTATTAGCACAAACTATGAAACGGTTATAAATTAGTATACTGACAGGTACAGACTTCACATGACCTGCAATATATTGTCGAGCTATAGTGTATAGTAAAAAGTTTGTTTTTTTTTTTTCTTAAAGACATTCTATATTTCTACAATCTTTTTCTTAAATCTAACTAAATTAGTTTAGTTAACTATAATATGTTTGTTTTTTGTACGACAGTACATTTTTGCTCTTTGTATATCTCTGAATATTTTCTATATTAAGAGAACATTCCCAACATCATCTTTATTTTTTTGTTACTTTTTGTATCAATTTTAGTTTTAAAATTTTCATCATTAGATTTGTTCTCTTTAGTTTAGTTAACTAAAAGAATTTTGTTTTACTCATATATTTCAACTATTGATCAGTTGTTGTGCTATGTGCAATTACTCAAAATTTTCATATAACAAAAAAGCAATTCCTCTTTATTTTTGAATTTTGAGTGGATTGCTAGACTTTTCCAAAAATTAAAATTTTATTTTTGAAAATTGTTAAGATTGTCAATATAAATAATTTTCGAGTGGTACCTACTCCTTTTTATTTTAAATTTGGTTTGAAGTTTAAGCATTCAAAATTGTTTAGGTTACCTGGAATTGAGCAGCCCATGAAACAAAAGAGAGCATGAAACCAAATTTGATATCCATGCAAATTGAGGATGGAAGATGCAAGAAGGCATCCAAAGCCAAGAAATAAAGATCTGTATACTCTCGAGCTTTGTTTCAAATTAGCTGGTAATTATTTATTCAATGCGCTCAAATGAAAGGGGGATGTAGAGATTTACTACTTACTAACTAATAATATTCAGCTTAGGAATTGTTCACTCTGTTGGAACAATTATTAATATAGAAAGTTTTTGTTATACAAAATACACATTCTTTTTGGGCCACAGAGATATATGATTAAATCTCAACCATACAAACTGGGGTTTTGGTTAGGGCATATCATCTAGTTGTTTAGAGCTGTCCAATGATAAGGTTAATTTGCCATACATGTTAACTTTTGAAACGGTTATCTATATAGTTGCTTACATGTATCCAGATTAAGTTTGTTTAATCCAAGCCGTCAAATTCAGGTCCATATAAGGGGATTTTTGTCAATTTTTTAGGATAGGTTATTTTCCGCCGTCAAAAATTAGGGTTTCAAGTTGGTGGTTGAGGCATTCACAATCTAGTATATATAGAGGTCACAGTTATAGCCCTCTTCTCCAAATTAGAAAGTTTGAAAAATGATATTTGAGGGGGAGAAGCCTGAGCCAGCAACAGCTTTAGCAACAGTACTGGCCACTCTAAGCACAAACAGAGCGCATAAACAACCAAGGAAGGTGCCAAGCTCTTACTCTCTCCCACAGGCACTATCCTATCTCCTTATGGATGCATCATATGACCAATCTGGGAAGGCAGGTATGGCAGTGATAGCATACAGTCACCTGGGGCAACTCCAGTGAGTGCACATGACGCATGCCACATCTACATCAGCACTACAAGCAGAGGCACTAGGGGTACTTCGAGCAATGGAAGTCATAGAACCGACAGACACACCTCCACCTACAGTGCTCATGTCAGACTCCATGACACTGGCGCAAATACTGCAATCGGAGAACATACAGCTAGTACCAGAATGGAGGGCGCAAGATACCATAGAAGAGTGCATCAGAAGGAAGAGAACATGCCAAGGAGGTATCAGTTTCAGGCATGTCTATAGGGAGCATCTCCAAGGACCTCACAACTTGGCAAACTATGCAAGGAGAACGGGAGCTACATTCACAGGATTGCCATGCTCCCAATTTCTACCAAGTATGGCAGTGTACGAACACTTACCAGGAATTTTTATCCTTAGTAGAACAGTGTAGTAGTTCTTACCAGTGCAAGTAGTTAGCACTTTTTTTAGTTTTGCTTAGCAGTTTTCAGGGCACTTAAATCCTGAGTACCAACTTAGAGTAGCTTTTTCTTTTCTGTTTTTGTATTCAGTTTACTTAAATCAAGCACTGTAAGACTTTTGTAAGGATTGAATGAAAAGTTCCTATGGGATTTCCAACAAAAAAAAAATAAAATTTGAAAAATAATTGAGAGAAAAAGAAATCCTAATGACCATTGCGACCGGATGCAAATCTGATTAAATAGTACATGCTAAAACTCGATCTAACCTATTTGTTTCTTTAAAAGGTGAAGGAAATATTTGTGGATAACAATAGAAATAATTGTGACATTTAGGGTACTACCGCAAAATTAGATTGTGATGAAATTGGTTTTTCTTTAAGTGCAAATTGATGCAAATTGTGACAACTTTGATAAAAGAGAATGATGGATAAAATAAATTTTCTTTCTATTAGAAACTCTTATAATTTTCTTACATCTTACAACAACATAATACAACTCCTTTTTATAGCCTAAAATAAAAGAAAATTCTAGAAATTCGTATTAAAAACAAAATATCAAACCGCCTCTGTTTCAGCTGACTCCTTTCTACTAAAACAGTAATAACTCTCTATAGAGAAGTCCAAATGATTTGGAATTTGAACCATTGAAAACTAGACTTCAAGAGTTTAAAACCATAGGTCCTTTATAAAAAACAATTGTCGTTTGCCCATTCAAATCCCTTCATCAATCAGCACTAAAATTTTGGCAGTTGCTGACAGCAGTTGCCCATTCAAATCCCATATATCAAAGTGTCGTTTGTGACACTTTGATATATTCTGTCATTTTTCTTGATTTGTTCTGTTGGTTTTATGTATTACAGAGAAAAGAAAATCACAGAGCGTGCCATGGCAAGTCCAGCATGCACGGCTGAGGACTCTCTGCTTGCAGACCCATTCAAGTTGGAGAAATGGTAATTTTCTCTTCTTTCACCTAGAATAATTACCAATTATTATTTAATACTGAATAAATCAGTGAAAGTTCATATATTCAAAATTATGTAAACATTTTATGTGTTAATGTATTCCAGGTAATTGTATGTCGCCGTGAGCAAATTTGTTTCAGTGTCAACGATGCTAGAGAGGTGCGCTATCGGGTGGAGAATAAAGATTGCTATGTGAGTTATACAATCTCTTGCTTCATTTTAGTTTATTTGTTATTCCTCCAATTTTGGTTAATATAGCTTTTTTATTATTATATTATTAATTCTGCAGTTCTTTAGAATGAGCGATGAGTTTGTACTTGACGCTACCAGAAAAGGAAATGTAGCACAGCTCATCAATCACTTTGGTATACCTTTCTTTATCTAATATGCTTTCGAACTTGATAATCCACTCCCAATTAGTTTAGTCCTTGATGCTGATTAAAACTTTAACTATTGTTACTTCATGCAGTGTTATCCAAAATACTCTACCAGGATTGTGACATTGAACGAGACAAACCAAATCGTGTTCACAGCTGACAAGGACCCTGGTCAAGAGCTGATGTACGTATCACTTATGATGTAATTCTATTTTTTATTTTTAGTACCGCAATTATACTATTTCTTGTTATTTTTCTGATGTATGTTCTCTTTTTTTCTTTTTGGTACTTGAAGATTTGTTTACATGTTCAGTACTGACGAATTTGATGAAATAAAGCAGAGTCAGGTGCCTCTGTCAAGCGCCAAACTTCCAGGATACACATTGTTGCATTCTTTTCAAGTATTCAATCCATTCATGTAAATTTTAATTGAAAAATAAATCAATTGTATAGATGGTTTAAAGTATGGACTTTCACATGTTCTTTTGTGTTAATACTTAATCCTAATTATAATCACTTTGTCTTAAAACTGATATAATGAAATCATTCTTTCCTTTCTTTAACTGGGTTTGCCATGTTATATCTCTTTTGGTTCACTGAAGATGGATGGACGCAGATAATTGGGATTTAGTACAATTAATTAGTGCAAACTAGACCTGGCTTTGTGATTAGTTGATCAGGGACCAAAATTTGTGGTTGTACTATTTTTATTGATGGCCCAAAACTTGGCCCATCGTTCCTTCTTTCTTCCCTTCCCCACCAGTTTGAACAAGTCAAAGTTATTCTCTTCAACGGTTCCGTCTCAGATCGAGATATTCATCATGGCCTTGTTCTAATTCTAAACTAGTGGTGTAAATGGATCGGATAGCTATGGATAATAGTTATATTATATTTTTTTTGTTTTTTAATTTTCAGATAGAGATTCAGATACGGATAGTTTCGGATACGTACACAGATCGGATATTAAACAAATACGGATATGGATCGGATATTAAATGAATATGGATACAAATACAAATATATTTCGGATATTAAATAATAATATCACATATATTATTAAAAAATAATTACATGATATTTTTCATGATAGAGTCATTAGTTAGAAAAGTTAAATATTAATTATAAAAATTAATCACTAATTATCGTTATATTATTAGTTAAAATGTATCAAGGAATTACAAAAAAATGAAGCACGAGTCCAAATTAGATCTAAAATTAATCGAATTTAAAATCTATATCAAAAGCTCAATTGAAAGATATATAACGAGCCTTCAAAATGGATATCCAAATTTTATGGATCCGGATAATTATCTGAATCCGTATCCATATCCGATTATAAATTGAAAACTGTATCTACATCCGTATCCATTAAAAAAATATCTGAATTCGTATCCATATCCAACGACTATCCGAATCTGTATCCGTCAAATATCTGAATACAAATCTGGATAAAAACGAATATTATCCGATATGTTTACAACCCTATTCTAAAGCTTCCCAACCTGATATAAGCATAGAATAGAATCTTTCTGAAGTTCATGATGCGTTAAGATTTGTTATTTCAGAGATTATAAGAGAAGAGCTAGCAGAACTTGAGCTCAATAATAAGAAGGGACCAATTAAACCAAGAAAAAAAATAATGATGTAAAATTAATTAAGAGAGGGTTATTTCGTAGACCAAATAACAGAAAATGTATTGTCTTTATATAAAATTTTGGATGGAAAGGAGGGACCATGGCCCATTCTGACCCCAGCAAAGCTTCGCTCCTGAGAGTAGTGTGTCGCCATGATAAATGAGATGCATATAGATTGAACTATATAAAACTCAGTCCCTGATAAATTGAATTTCAAATAGAAAGTAGCTTCCCTATTCTGGAAGGTTATAAATTAGGAAAGTAAATTGAATTTCACATAAAATTTGAACGCCAAGAAATCTATTAAATAGGATGGTAAATTAGGAAAGGTGAATGAACTTTATAAGTTTAAGTAGCTTCCCTATTCTGGGAACATCAAAAAAGGAAGTAGATCGTTGCCAGATCAGGTATAAATAGGTGCTTAGAGACTTTGTCGTGAAAGAAGAGAGAACTAGGTTTTGCTTCTCCCACAGAGAGGAGCACTCTTTCCTCTTCTCTCTTCTCTCTTCACGACACTATCCGAGCTACCTTCTCTTCCTTAGCCATCAAGTTTGCTTCCATCTCCATCATTGTGGTAAAATTGATCAAATATCGAGAAAATTTTGATGATATGTCATAGATTATCATTCCTATTGAATCTGTGGCAGAAAATATTTGTATCTGACATTGTTTTTGTCATAACTTCTCTGTTTACAAAAATGAACCTTGTATGAGATGACCTAATGGGATGGATCTTATTTATTTCACTGCCACAGGAAACAAAAAAAAAGGAAAGGAAAAATTCGAATATGATGTTGCTGTCTTCTTGTTCTTTTTTGTGCAACTTTTATATCTGTACAATTTCTAAAAAACAATGTGGTAATTTACTATTCTGTCGATTCTATGGTGCAAACGATTTGTGTTTGTTCATGCTAGAATTATTTTTTGCCTGATTGAATATTCTTTGCTTATCAAAGTGGGAGGAATTCGTTGATTCTCATTTTGACAATTTATTTACATACCAGTTGGAGGCCTGTTTGGTCTGAAACTCTCAATTTTCTCTTAATCTCATCTTTTTTGTCTATTGATATTTGATTTCAGAAAGCGGAGAGAAACTTAATGGAGGACCTAGACAAGGATGACCTCAACTCTTGGCTAAGACGGGCCTATTTCTCCAAGATAGTTTATCACCGGCTGGTCCCTTTACAAGCATCCATGATTTCTTTAGCCAAACTCAAATTTGGATCCTCTACCATGCCAACTTTGAAGTCGAATCCCGATGTCGGTTTTACTGGTGTGGTGCAAGGGGGCTCAGATTTCAGGGCAAACAAAACTGGACCAGCATCTAAGAATAGGGCTATGTCTGACATGTTTAAGGAGGTGAAGGAGACTGTCAGAAGGTGGTTTGTGGGCCCGCCATCCAGAGAAAGAACAGGGGCCAAAACAATGAAGTCATCCTCAAGGCCGAAGAAGGAGAACCGCTGGCTACAGAAGTACTTTGACTGTGGGGTATGCCAGGTTAGCGCACTGGAGAAATCCAGTGAGGTTCAGTGATCGGTGGAGTTGTCGGAAGATGTTACTATGAAGGGGTGAAGCGCCTGGAGTCTAGCTCTGATGGCTTTCTTTAATTAATTATTTAAGTTCAAACATGCTTTCATTTGCTGAACATGTGGTAACTATTTTAAATTTGAAGTGCTTGCCTGGAGTTCGGATAATGATCTTCAACATGTTATTTTCTTTTTGTGCTTTGTTTGGTTCATGTGAGTTACTAGAGATGCTGAAAACAATTGAAGCTGGAGATAACATGAAAATAGGGTCAAATTTTAATTCGATCAATGTCGCACCATGAAAGATATGAAACTGATAGGTACTAGATTTTACTGGCATGAAATCTGAGATATAGTTCTGGATGTCAAGTTACTCTGAATGATCTCACAAGAGCTAAGGTTCATACTTTGTAGTTCGTATATCACAATATTTAGTCTTCTCTATTGTTCCAATTTTACCCATCTCCCAAAAATCACCTTGCATTACTCATAAAGCTCAAGGTAACAAATCCTTGAGAGCTTCTTGCTTCTAAATCCCCTGTGCAATCCACTCTTTATTAGCTGGTCTTTATTTGTATATCATTAAATGTTGCTTGGAAGATGCTACTAGTGAGGTCAACCACCTCCAAAAGAAGAAGAATAGAAACAAAGCAGGAAGAGGGTCATTTAACAGTCATTTAGTATATTTTGTTGGACAATCCAAAATCTCTGGAGCCCAGCTTCTGTTTTTATTTCCTTGAGTCAGCTTCACAGATCATATTTTACTTAAAATCTTGATAATAAACAAAAGAAAAGCTTCAATGAAGGAACAACAAACTCAAAATTTTGGGTCATAGGAAAAAAGCAACCCTGTACCATTTGCTGCTAAGCAACAAGGCTTGTGAACTCATTCTTGTCCTCGACATAATTCAACATATAATCATTAAAGCATAACAACAAATCAGCAGATTTACAAAAAGGCCCTCAACTGAGTTTGTGTGCTCAAACAGAACCATTTAATTGTGAATCAAGTTATGTAATTCCCAGTTCTTCTACAAATAGCCCTTTGACGGAACTGGTATAATTGAAACTCCCCTCAATTCCATAAGAAAATTAGACATGTCTTTTAGTCCAATAAATCCACACTGAGTGAAACTGGTACCAACCAGTACTTGTATATATGCTGGTATCAGTTTTGGTAGAGGTACCACGTACCAGTGATACTGCCAGTTCCAGTAATGGTTCCAGTGCTTGCATCAGCACCTGCCAGCACTAAAAACTTGTAAAGGAGAAAAGCCTAAATACTTTAGTATAAAAGGCTAGTACTTGTAAACAAGTATTGTCTTTTGTGAAAATTATGATATCTTTTGAATATATTACTTCAAGTTTGATGCAGGAACCCGATCGACAATTAGAATATAGAATCTATTCTTATATGATAGGAAAAAAGAAAGGTCAGTAAAAGAAAACAAGCATGCATGAATTTGCATGTGAGCGAGAGTTTGATATGGCCCAGTGTTTGAATTTGCACGGTCTGATCAAACGGGCTGATTAACTAATTGCATGTTTAATTACATAGTGAGCCCGTACCTGTACGTAGTAACCCATTGGACCGAATGCATTTCACTTCAGATATTTTCTCAGTACATGCATCTTAGAATTGAGGCAACAATTTGTCATGGGATATGGGTAACCACAATTAATTCACAATTGAAATATATGTGTGTACCCTTTGACAAGTGAAATATTCCTCCAAAAACGGCAATATTACTTTGAGACTTATTTTATCTCCTTGAAAGGAAAGAACTTTCAAGCGTTATAGATCCTGCCTAACTTTGTATCGTGGAATTAACCAGTTAGTAGCCACTAGAAATCTATCCTGAAAGAAAGTTGAGTTTCATGACAAACTTATGGATTTCGTATCCTTATATTTCTCTTCTCTTTTTGTTGTTTGGCATAATTATAGCATCAAAGAACAAATTGAGTATAAAATATTTCTGGTGTATATTCATCTTTTATAGTATATCCATTTAATGTTTTGGAATATATTATTTGAGTAAAGAATAATTTTATAAATGTGTTTCTTACTTTTTTATCATTTAGATATGGCGAGAATCATATCTCATTGAATTTATTTTTTAAGCGGTCATTCATTAACATTTTTATGGCTGTTTGATGAAAACCTTAACGAATTCAAATAATAATAATCACAAATCTAATGTACAAGTAATTATGTTTGTTTGATTAATATTGAATAAAATTTTTGGATTTATGGTAAAAGGTAGTTGTGTTAGAATAAAAGTAAAAAAAAAAAACAATCAAACTTAATAGTTAATAGAACATCTATTACTTTGGAAGAAGCAAGAAAAAAGCAATAAGTCATTTCCATTGCATACTTCAATTGACCAAAGATATTGAGCTTGTGATTATAATAAAATAAAATAAAATATCTCAAAAAAAATATTATATAAAAGACAGAGATATTGAGCTTGCTTCTTGAAAAAGCTTGCTTGCTTAATTAAGAAGAGAGTTGCCAAACTTCCTAGAGGAAATATTTTTCTTTCAAATTTATATTTCCCAGAAAAATTTGAAAATCTCATAGTTGGGAAAGTGGCCAAACATGTCTTTTTATATATATATATATATACAGAGAGATAGTAAAGTTAGGGTGAACTTAAGTTCATTAAAAAGTTTG
Organism: x Bolboschoenoplectus mariqueter; assembly: GCA_037678475.1. Classification (NCBI taxonomy): domain Eukaryota; kingdom Viridiplantae; phylum Streptophyta; class Magnoliopsida; order Poales; family Cyperaceae; genus x Bolboschoenoplectus; species x Bolboschoenoplectus mariqueter. The sequence goes on along the minus strand of CM075258.1, from coordinate 17,593 downwards.
GTGAACTTAACTTAAAAATCAATCAAATCGACTTCAAATAATAAATCTAATTTGTTTAATAAATTATTTATATTAAAATCTTGTAGAATATAATTTTTTTTCTATTTTTAGAGCTTTAAGTATTTATTTTAGATTTTTTTTTCAAAATAACTAATTCTGATTTATAAACATTCATTATTTTATTATTATTTTGAAATCATCTTAAAAAAATTGAAAACAATAGTTAAAAAACTCCAAAAATAGAAAATTTCAATATCCTACTAGATTTTGATATGAATAATTTATTGAGCTGTTCAGATTTATCATTTGAAGTTGATTCGATAGATTTTTTAAGTTAAATTCACCAACTTGATGAATTTGTACATATATATATATATATATATATAGTGCCTAGGTAAAGCGACAACTCTCTCTCATTATTTATCCACTTTTTGCTTTTTTCTATTATCTTCTTTCCTTTTCTTTCCTTATCTTATCTTTCTTGGCTTCTTTTTCCTTTCCTTTTGAGTCAATGTGTTAATGTCCGTTGAATTCTCATGAAACAAAAAAGTTGGTTGGGGTGCAATTTGTTATCTTTTTTAATTTGCAAGTTCATTTTGAAAGCGAGAATAAATACTGACATATATTTTTTGATTCCAAGCATGCATGTGCAAACCAATAGAGTGGGTTGTGTTATCAAGGGGCACGCTTTGGCAATAACCAAGGCCACAACTCAGCTTCATCACACGTGCCTCCGCCCCAAGGGAAGGGAATGTCTCTCTTTAATTATGCATTGGTACTTGAGCTCAAAAATATATTTATGTATATAGACTCAGGTATGCTGTTCAACAATTTCTCCTGGTACTGGTAGCTAGCTAGCTATTACAAATCAAGTAAAATCTCAACATAAATTGCATTATGAGTTGTTAAAAGGAAATACTCATTCACACTAATTATATACCATCAAATTTCTGAAATTCTAATCTTGTATGCTGGCCCTAAGTTATAAGTTGATTTCCACCTAATTAATTAATGATTTTGTGCTTGATGATATTAATTTGAACAGAGCCATGCATGGCAGCAGTATTTAATAATCTATAGACATAACTTGTTTGTATTTTGTTACAAACTGATATAAAATTTGGTATTCTACAAGATTTTAATATAGAGATTATATCGAACGATTCGGATTAATTATTTTTATTTTTAAATTGAAGATATTGAGTCGTTAGACAAGTTCATCCGTACAATACGTTGTATTTTAGTCTTTCTATATATATATATATATATATAAGTATAGCCTCCTTGTACAAAAGGCAAGACCATATTTTTTTTCTTTCTTTTTTTCGTGATGTCACTATATCCTCCTAAACTTTCATTTTGTGTCGAAACTTTTCATTTTAACAATAATCCATTCCCCTCCTGCTAAACTTTCAATGTGTAACTAATAATCATCCTCCAAACTGTTGAATTAACTTAATTAACACCATTAATAGCTTCATAATTATAAATGAACAGACCCTTAAACACATATAATTTTATCATTAATATTTCCACGACGAAAAGGCAAAATAGATACTCCATTTTTAGAAAAGAAATTAAAGAAATAAGTGTATAATGTATATAACTAATTAGCTCGTATGTACATTGCATTTTATAAGATAAAAATTTTATCCTGTCACACAAATTAGATTTTAATAAAAGTTGGTACAATTTGCTGTGTTTTAGTGTAAAACGAAGAAATATATTTTTTAAAAATCGTCCTTTCAAATTGAGAAAATATAGTCCAAATTAAATACTAAAATTAATACTAAAATGTAAGGATAAGGATATTCTTGTCATTATGCAACATATATATAAGATAATGGTGTTTGGTGACGAAGCTAGAAAGAATTTAAAGTAGGGGCCAATTTTGTTCAAAATCAAAGAGACAAAGTTTGATGTTTGCTTTATAGTTTATAAAGTAAAATATACTTTTTTGCGCTGTGTATATTTTTTTTATTAAATTTTTGTCTATTATGTTTTGTGAAAATTTTGATCACATTTCATTTGTCAATTTTACAATATGGTAATGTGTGCCTTGTTAAGAGTTAATGGACTGAGATTACAATGTCACTATAAAAATGAAAATATTCCATATAAGGTAAAAGAAAATTGATTACATTATATTAGTTCTTTCTTAAAGTCTCATATGTATGGGGGAAAAGGAAGTATTGTTATTAAAACTAACGGTACTATACAAAATCAGGAGGGGCGATGACTCCTTCATCATACCCCTCCCTTGGTCTCTGATGGTGTTAATTAAATTTAATGGTTGGGAGGCTTATGTTTTTATTTCAAACGTAAAATTTATAAGTTTGCACCATGTGTTCATTTGTAAATTTTACCAAGGACAGGGTTCGATAACTTCGATCTTAGATTGATATATATATATATAGAGAGAGAGAGTTTTGTTAATGTGTTATCGTTAGTGTTTCGGTCGAAACGCTAACGATCTAAATTTATTTGAAATTTCATTTGAAGTAGCTCAATAAATTCATGATATAAAAATCTCATAAAATACTAAAATTTATCATTTTTATAGTATTTTAACAATTTTTTTTAATTTTCAAAGATGATCTTAATTGACATACGAATATTTTATTTATTTATTTTTAAGTCAAATAAAGTCATATTTGAAAATTAAAAAAAATATAGTTAAAAAATTTCTAAAAATAGTAAATTGTAGTATTCTATAAGATTTTGATATGAAGAATCTATTTAGTTACTTAAATTGAAATTTAGAATACGAAAACCTAAAATTTAAATTATTAACGTTCTAGCCGAAATGATAACAATAGCACATTAGCAAAACTCTACATATAATATATATATATATATATATATATATATATATATATATATATATATAAAAGCTAGCCATAAATTTAATTTCAAAAGAGAAAAAAAAGAAACTAAATAAAAAAGTGTTGGGCTCTTAATTTTAGGTGCTTGATTCCTCATAAAAATCCTCAAAAGCAAATGCAGAAGTGAAAAGTAAAGACCATTGACAAAGGGCTTTCTTGGGCTAGGGTTTCGCAGTGCAAAGCTGGTTCATTGAGAGAGGTAAAAAGGACCTTTACAATGGTGTTTAAAAGTTAAAATGATGAAAGAGAAGGTACTGGTACGCAGACCAGGTTTGCTTTCATGACCATATAAGGAAGAGAATCCGTAATTCACACGAACCACTTGGTGTAACAATCTGCGTGGCAAAGCAAAGTCGTCATTGATTCATTACACCATGAAATTCAATGTAGTAATTAACAAACAGTATATTTATATATTCGCTACATTAGAGACGTTACATAGAAACCAACTCACAGAAAAGAGAGAGGTTTTCACATACAGATAGAAATGGCACTTTACAAATGCAACTAAAAGATTAACCTTACATGGTTCTTTCCAGCTTTTTACTTGGGAAAGCATGTCTAAACTTCTAAATGGTTAAAAGGGATCCAAGAAAAAGTTATCAAACGAAGCACTCTAAATCACAAGTTAATCATTCAGTAATAATGAATTTGTGGGTCTCTTTTAGGGTTTTGTCTGACGAAGAGGAAGCGTGCTGTCAATTGGATTGCATATGGCACTGATCATGGTGCCAACTGTGGGATCCAGATTTTCCAGACCCTTAACCAGAGACTGTAGGAACTTCACATAGCTTGCAGCCTCATCAAGCATCGATGCGGTGTCTAACTTGCTCCCACCCGGAACCAGCCTTTGTAAAACCCTAAGTCTCTCGCTTATTTTCTCCCTTCTATGCCTCGCAGCAACTGTTTGTGGGTCACTTGATACCTTTACATTCTTCCTTTTTGGTTTCTCAGCTGCTTCTTCGAACTCTAAATTAATCGGTCGCATGGCAGCTTGTATGTAAGCCATCTCCTTAACCTCTGCCATTGCCTCCTCATCCAGCTCCCAGCAGCCAGAGCTGCTTTTACGGCCGAAGCTTATACTGGCCGACTTATGGGTGCTGTGAAGTTTTGGCTTTTTGGGTCGAGACATGTTATCAAAAGCAATCTCAAATGATCTCTTTAGTCTATGGGAAGAATTAGATGCGACTAAGGTTTGTTTTGGGCATTCAGGACTGTTCATGTGTCTTTTGCGAATATTAGGGTTTCCGATGCAATCAAGAGATATATGGCTTTGCTTTAAGCTTGCACTAATCATGTTAGGTTTATATGATTGAGGAGAGAGGGATTCAGGAGAAAGAGTACATTCATTTCTCATTACTAGTTTTTGCTCCTGGTGTTTTGGCAAATGCTTGGAATCGATGAGATCTGCATCTGTATCATTTGTCGAACTGGAATTAGTGAGTACATCAATTTTCTGGTTCCCGTTACTTGATTCAAGTTTTTGAAGATTTAAGATTGCATACGAAAGAGATTTATCGAACCCAAATTCTTCATCAATATTTGGGTACTGGTCACTTAAGCTGCCAAAATCCTCCAAAAGTTTGCTTCGAAGACAAGGTGGTAATGGAACGAATTCATCTATAACAGCATTTGTAGTGCCCCAGTTGAAACCATCCATTTCTTCAATAATCTACAAGCATAACAAGAAACACAAAAGGTGAAGCATGGCAATTAACCAATAATTAATGGGATGCTTGTATTTTCTTTCATTTCAATTTTCTTGTCTTTCATTCTTTGCTTGTATCATCATTTCTCACTTTCCTTTATTGTTCATCGTAAATGAAAACTTGTTGTAATTTTTAATTTTATATATTTATTACTTAACGAAAGTATTAGTTGGCATTTTGCCAACTTCCTCAAAAAAATGCAGAAGTTTGCATAATTAATCAACGAAAATTAAAGAAGTAGAGAAACAGCAAGAAGAACTGATAAACAAGATGAGAAAGACCTGATCTGTGAGTTGAGTTAGCAACAAATTAATGAAAATTTTGAAGTAGCCGGTATACCTTTAGAGAAAGTCCTATGGCTAGCTAGCTAGTGATCGATCGGAGGAGAAATGTTGAGGTTTGGAGTGAGGAATTAACCAATAAACAACAAATATTGTAGAACTGGTACTGTGTTGAAGATTATGAAGGCTTGAGAGAAGGTGAGAAATAGCTAGATGCGTATGAGTTTTGTGCTCTAGCTAGCTCTATTCGGCCGTAAGGCTGCTGTCATTTGGAAGTGCGCTTTATAAAGAAAGAGAGAAGCTAATAGTATAGTATAGTGGTCCTACTTGACTTGTGCAGTATTTTTTCAATCATGATCACATTTTGAAATTAAATAATAAGTTTGGAATATGGCTTGCCTAGCTTTTCCCGCTGTCTCATGGTCCACCAGTATGACAAAGACGATGAATTCTGTTTCACACCAAATTACCAGACGAATTTGATATAATACTGAGTTTTGTGACATTATTTTATATATATCTAGCTAGGAAAACAAAATGCACTGATGAGAACAAGCTAGCTAGCTAGAAGATTACTTGAACCTTATAATTAATTAACATCAACAAACTAGCAAGCTAATAATGAAATTCCTTTCAGAAAGAAAAAGAAACTCGAAGACTAAATGTCAGCGAATCATATAAGCTAATTTAAGAAATAGAGCTGTTTTTTTCTTAAAAGGAAGCTCAGATGCATGCATCAGGTGCACATCCCCCTAGATTTTGAATTGAATATTATCAATTTCAATAGCACATATATATTGGGGCTTTGGGCCAAGTGCTATGGATACTTCATTCCTGAAATATTAAAAAAAACGTAACAACAAATCCGGGTATTTATCTTACTTGAAAACGAGTCGGTTTTGCATATGACATCATGCTGGACAAGAGAGAAAATTAAGAGGCAAGAATCCAAAAGAAATCATTCAGGAGGAATTAATGTGTAACCAAATGAGGCAAGTTGTGTGCTCATGGGTGCCGATTTTCTCTTGTTTCTAAGCGTACCTGTTTGTCGTTGACTGGCGCTGGCACTGTAACAATAACAATAGAGATTTCCAAATCAACTTGGCTCAACCAACTACACCATCACTTTGCAACTCTGGGGTCTAATTGGCTGTGGATTATTAAATATTTTGCATTCTTACGAAAAAAAAAATTCAGAATTAAAGATATTTGAGAGTTGAAAACAATAACAAAAAAGCTTTGGATTTGTCCAATACAAATATAAGCATGCAAATTAGAGAGAAGACAGCACAATCCAATTCAATTCAGTTCTGATGGTGGTTGTTGACAAATAATAATATTTTAATCAAATTTTGTAACACAATAACATATCATGCAATTACACCCACAGGGTTTTCAGTCCTTTGAAACATTAAAAAAGGAAATTAAATTACATCTTTTAGTTATTGGGGGACTAATGAGTCAAACTCAGTCAAAACTGCTAAAATATGGTCAAACTAACTTTAAAATTGTTTTACTTGGTTGAATGAACTCGGCAAAACTTGGCTCAACTGTCCCAGTCTGAGTTTGAGCCAACTCAGTAAAGTCTCCAAACTATGAACTTGACCATATAAAAATTCTCAAGCAGAAAATGAATACCAGTGTACTTGTGTCTAGTGGCACTACACTGTTCTACCATGCACACAAAAATAGTCATCTTGCATAAGAGGAAACACAGACAGAGGGGGTACAACTGATTGATTGAGCATTTATTATTGTTTTATTATGTTTGAATTATATTACAAACAAAGCGAACTCAGAGGGAAATAATCCAGCCCGAAGATACCCCTGTGCTTTGTATTAGTTGAAGTATTATGCTTACAGATCCAGCATTGTGCCTCGAATAAGAGCTTCAGCCTTTCTGACCTCCTTAGCAGGACCAATTATGAAAACCTATTAACAAATAAAATATTGATTTCACCAATTAGAAAAACATCCAAACACAGCTCAGCCCATCTTGAACCATCTAAGCCCTCCTCTGTGTTGTATTTTACATGGCTGAAACAAAATGCTTTGCCAAAATAGTCCAAAAGCTCCTAAGTAAATGCCTGACTAATTTTCTTTTTGGTCTCTTACATTAGAAAACTCCTGACTTGATCACTAAACAATGTAATTTGATCATTTTGGCTACAGCCGTGAAACATCATTATATTAAACCAAAAACAAAAAATATCCTATCAGCTTTGGAATGTTCAAGAACCAAAACAAGAATTAGGTAGGTTATGCCAGTAACAGTATTGTTTCTTGGTTGAGAATTAGGTTGTAGACTTCTAGGTTATACCTTGAGTTGTCTGGTTAAAATAAAAGGGGGTCACACCTTTTAAGAAAAAAAATAAAATGTTGGAATTGATCAATTGAGGGACCTGAGTAAGCATGACCGTGCACATGTGTGTGTATGGGCGGTTAATAACTTCAGGAACATGTGTAATTTGCTATGAATGGAAAGGTTAAAAACTAAAGGGGCAAAATAGAAAAATATACCCTGTCAGGGGGTCCCTTTGCACCACCCATGTGAATTTCCGCACTACAAATGAACAGCAGAAAAAAAAAATCACACTTCATAAATATTATCTACGAAAAGTACATCTATACTCTCAATAGCTACAAATATATGCTAAATAAAGTATCTGGCTGAGAGGCATACTTGCAAGACTGCTTGACAGACATGATTGATGCACCTTTTCTACCGATGACACGTCCCATTTTGCCAGGTGGTACATCTAAAACTGATAGTATCTCCCCTTGTGGCACACTATCTTCACCACCAAGGCCATCTGTGCAGAAGTTCTTGTTTTATATTCATTATTATTATTTTTCAATTAGCATTTCAACAACTAAGTTATATATTGCCATTCAAAAAAAAAAAAAAAGAAACTAAGTTATACAATGGCGATAAAAATGTGTTCAAAACCTGGAATAGGGGGCAGAGGTGGCCAATCTGCAAAATTATTATTATTTAAACAGAAACAACGGCAATAAAGCATGCCACGAACTAATATGCACCAGAGAGATAGGTCAGTTAGCTTTTCCATCATTTTTTTATGGATGTACAGAAGAAATCTGACATCATCAGTGGCAGTTCGTATCATCATCTCAGATAATGGCCTACGGGTCCAGAATGAAGGGTCCTGATTTACCATTATTAGAAAAATAAAAGATTATAATTGTTTACTTAATGAATAACTTACAAACTAGAAGTTAGATGAATAACTTCCAAATTAAAGACAAACTTAAAAATCAAAAGTTGAAATAATAACTAAAGGAAAAGCGAACCTGCCTTAGAAGGACACGAATTTCTTCCTTCTCTGGGTATGACATTCCTACAATACGAAACTTTTTTTTAGCAGAGGAATTATCTTTTCTATCTCAATATTGTACCAAGGAAAAATGATAAATATTAGAGAAATAAAAGTTGGCTGATAACTAACCACAATAGCGAGGATCAGCAAGAAGGCCAACAAAGGATATATAGTCATCAGGCACGCGTTTTTTCCCTTCCTGTTCTTCTATTATGCTATATGCAATCTATCTTATCATAGAAAAAAAGAAAAAACTGTAGGAAATATAATAGGCAATAACTTAACTCTAGATACTAGTTTATCGAGTCTACCTGAGTATCCATAGCTTTGTTTAGCTTGATGCCGAACTGAAAATATAAAGCCTTCATAATGCATAAGATATATACTGTTTAGTATCTTATACTGTTTAGAACTTGTACAAAGTCATGAAAGTATAATGTTGACTATTTAAATTGGTAGTATTTAACTCACCTCACTGTCTCTTTTGCAATCATGAATGACTTTTGTTACATAGTTGGACTCAAGTGCCGGTTTACATGCTTCCATGACTGGTATGCCTCCTTCAATTGCATCAACCAAGTATATGGCATCCGCAAATGCAAGCTGCAAGTAAGGAAAAGGTAATAACAATAATAATAACGGTAGTATTAGAAAACGAATGATTGTGTGGAAAAGAAAATTCTGTCATTTTCTTCCTTCCCCATGGTGCCCCTGCCAAGATTTTTATATCTCACCTGCATTATGCAAAGAATGCCATTACGGCATAGATCAACACCTTCACAGTCAAGTCCAATTACAAGCTGTTTCTGAGGTGAAGGTTCTAGGAACTCAATAGGAAGCTGAGATGGTTCTGTAATGATATGAATAGGCACTGATGTGAAATCGGCCTTGTTCTCAGAGAAGGAACCACCTGATAGAAGCAAAGAGCCTATATTAATTAGTTGTATGTTATTGTGTGATGATTCTGTAATTTCCTATGCATATAGAAAGGCCAGATACCAAAAGGCAGGCACAAAGGGTATTAATTAAGTTTACCTACTTAAAACAATTCATCAATCGAGCTAATCAAATTTGGTCAACCGAATCCTCCAATTGACAGATCATATTCTCCCTCGACGCTTGAGCAATTAAATTCTAGCAAATTAAGAATAATGGAAGAAGGCGATCGCATAACCTGAGGTGGTGGATGGAAGAGTGATCTGAGCCTGGCGAAGCTGAGGTGGAGGGGGGTCGGATTGGATGGACTCCAGCTCCATCGTGCGATCCGAATCCGAGAGGGATTTGTGGAGGCGGGAGAATGGAGGAGGAAGAAAGAGGTTAAGTGAGGTTCATATTCCCATTTACTTGACGGTACAATACAATTACCATCAGATGGAATGACGAGAGGCGCGAGGGAGGAAAGACGCCGGTCGGGTCCACGCACGCGGATTGAGTGGGGGCAATTGCAATTATAGGGCTTTTACTAGACTAGACTATGGGCCAGTGTGCAAGTGTCGCTAACTGCAGGTGAGAATGTGAGATGATTCCCATCCCCACCCACATTGTAGCCCAAACGGTAAACCAGCCCAACGTCGCTTGTTTTTGTTTTGATTGATATCTTCGTCAAACACTAGACAAGTGTCGCTATGGACAGTGCTCATTCCTCAACCCACAATACTTTATTATCACCTTCTTTATCCATATAAAGAAATTCATGTTCTAGTAATTTTAATCAAGAAGCTAGCTGATTACGGTACAACTTCTTCCCTCAAATTAATCCAATGAATATTCTATCCAACTTGACCATTAATTGACAATATTGCATCCACCACAAACTTAGTATCCATCTGTAGTTTTCATAATCAATTCTACTGAATAGTCAGAATCATTAATTTCGTACTATTTTATTTTCCACGTATGCATAAAAATAATCGTACAATTTTTAATTGCGTGTGACATTAAACATCTCATATAAACAAGGATAATTACCAATACATTACACAAGTATCTGTGATTAAAAAAAAAACTACCTACTTTCTTGAAACTAAAAAGTCATAAAATATTTAAAATAATAGCACCAGAAACATCCATGGATAATTTGATCATTTCATATCCAAAAATAAATATGTACAACTAAATTATGCAAGTAGGTTATTGTAACAAATTAAATAATTTGAGAGTGTGATTGACAACAGTAAAGATTTCGGAGCTTTTTGTTACAAATTTAAACTCCCAAGCATAACCCCAAAAATTTATAATATCCACAGATTATAGTAGATATCTTAAAATTCCAAACTTCCCATTCTCACGGTCAGGGTCAAAAAGCATAATATTAGTCTTCTTCGTATTATTTTCCATCCCAGGATGAAGAAGCTTCTCCATCAATTTTTAATTGAAAAAACAGCTCACAGATAATTTGTAGAAAAGAATGACTTTTCTTCTTAGGTGTAGACAGGTATAATCTCAATTGGTCTCATTAATTGCAAATAATGTTATCGATGCAAAAGTCACCAAATCTAGTCTCCTCCATTTCTAGAAAGTAGAATGCAGAAGTTAGACAAATTGTATTTTACAATACGTTTTATTTTATATTTATTTGGCATTAACACAATTAGGCTAAATATAATCAGTCTATACAAATATAAGTAATCAAGCTTCAAACCGCCTGACTGAAGAATTGACCGTGCACGTCACTGGATCAGCAGTAGTTTTCCAATCAGAATCAAAGAAATATTAATATTAATTACTTAATTAATCCTAAATATATAGTGTCATCAGAGACTTAGAAAAATATTGATGGAAGTCTCAGCTGCTAATCAAGCACTAACTCCTTGATCCATGAATATATCAGCTAATCCTCTGTAAATTTACTGACAAATCTTTTATGTTGTCTTAAAACTTCAAAATAAATATCTACCTTCATCGATCAATTTCTCACCTCCAGCTATGCGCGACCTGCGCGCACTTCTCCTTGATCCACTTGAAGCTGCTTTTGACAGACCCCTTGACCTTGCCGTGATAGCCGATGGCCCTGTAACTCACGATCCGTCTCTTTCTCTGGAAATCGAGGTCGGCCAAAACCTTCAATGAATTCCCCCTCTTCAACTGTGGCCCCTTCTCGTCCTGGATGGCCAGTGTGTTTTGGTTAGGCGACCATGCACACGAGAGGGATGTACAGCGGTTATAAGCCTCGGCTTGTGTGCGGTTGTCGGCGTATGACTTGGACCGGCGCTCCATCGAGAGAGCAGGGAGAAGACAGCTAGAGGGAAGTGGTGGCTTTTGAATTTTAATTTCTTTTACTTTTCTTCTGTGTGGAGTTGTCTTTTGTAGCTTTGAAAACAGAAGAGGATTGGTTAATGAAGCTTGACTCTTGCTTTGAATTGACCAAGAGTGCTTGGTCTTTTTGCACATAGACTCGCCGAAATTAAAATTTTACATCTCAAAAAAAAAATCAATTTTATCAAGAAAGCGAATTTTCCACGAAAAAAAAATTAAATAAAGTAATATTTTATTAGAAGGACATGCCCCACTTATATTAATGAAGTAATATTTTTTTGAAATCAATATTCTTTTAGTATAAAATGAACGTCGAAACTTTTCAACTTAGATCTAATATCCATATTTCAATTTGAATTTGCAATGTTTATATAGAGAACGAGGATGTCTTTAACTATTAAGTTAGATGCAGTTTCTTATGAGCTTTATAAAATTTTTATTTTAAAATTTAATAATTATTGATTTTTATAGTTAGTTTTAATTGATGACAAATCTTTCTAGACCGATGTATTTTGGGCCGTGCTAACAAAACCCCAGGTTCCGTCCCCCTATTTCACCCCACTAACAAAATTTGCCTGAAATAAAAAGTCAATAGGTCAAAGCAATTTGTTAATAAAAAGTATCCAACGCAAACTGCATTGTTAAGAACGTCTGCCTGCAATCTGTGACCACAATCAGCTAGCCTTATCATCCAATGCCCAACACCATCTCCTTGTGCCTAGTGTCCAACGCCCGGAGCCTTCCGGTGTTTATACCTTTGAACTTTGTTGTTTATACTAATAGAATAGGTGTTTATACTAATTTGTTTATAATACAATTTCAAGTTCGATATATGTTTCCTAATCGGATGCGTTTATATCGTTAAAGACAATATTTATACTATAAAAACTAGTGTTTATACCAACTATGTTTTGTAACAAGGAATCTATTTTAAAAGTTTGTTTAAGTCGATGTTATGTTGTTAGATTGGTGTTTATACTTTTGGGTCAAGATTCATTGATAATTAATAATTTTGACAACCACAACCGTAAATGATAACTCATATTTTTCAAATCTGACAGATATATAGGATATAGTCTATGGGAAAATATTTCTCCCATAGGCTCTATTCTCTAATTTGTCCCCCATACTTTTTTAACTATAATTGAACTACGTGACTTTTGTCATTTTTCTTCTTGAAAATTTTTTTATCTCCAAATTAATTTCGGTATTCAATTATATAAACACATAAACGCAATATATAAACACCCGATTCACTTTATATAAATTCCTGATTTTATTTATATAAACATCTGACTGGCCCATGTGATTTGTCCCCTACATATTTTTGTTTCTCGAAAATCATTCTATCTCATCCCGCATGTTTTTATTTTTCCAAGATTTTTCTCTCTCTTCTCTCTCCTGTCACTATTATTGATTTTTTCTCTCATGTATTTTTGATTCCCAAGACTCTATTTCTCTTTGTTCTCTCTCTTATTATTTTTTTCTTAGTGATTTATATAAATACCTGAATCACATATCTAAACACATGAGTACGAAATATAAATATCTGATTCACTTGTATATATATCTAATTATAAAATTTAAACACAAATACCTGTTTAAAATATATAAATACCTAAATCGGAGATATAAATACATAACTCACTTATATAAATATTTGAGTTACTTATGAAACTTTTGTCATTCAAATTATTGTATGTACTAAGAATAGATATATTAGATGTTTATATTTGTGACTATATGTGGAGTTCCTTTTTGGTGTTATTTGTACAAATAATTTAAAATTTTGACGCTAAATCACATAAATTCAACCATGAAGAATCTAAGACAATTGTTAAAATGTGCTATGATTCACTTTTTCCGAAGATCAACATAGAATGATGCGGGCTACTACGTGTGCTCTGTTTATTATTTATTTTTGTCATAATTCTCTTTTGATATGGGGCTAACATAATTCAAATTAATTTTACCAAGGAAAAATGAACGTGGTTCACTAATATATATGTTGACTCATGAAAATCCGAAGTGAAATGTAGCGGGGACGCACCTGGGGAATGAACTTTCGGAGAAGAACATATTTCCTTTAGGGAGCTACCGACTGAACCCCAACATAAATCTCCCTTCAACGCCCCCCCTAACTGTTTTACTCTTTTTAGTGAATAAGCGGAGGAACCATGTTCTAAAATAGGAAAAAAAAAACCACAGACTTTTCTAGAGAATGACAACCATTTATGAGCGCTCTTATGCTCTCAGCATGACCGTCTCTCTCTCTGACAGAAAACTTCTGATTAAAACAATTATTGTGCTATTCTTGATATTTATACAATTGGTACATGTGTTTATACCTTAAAAGATGATGTTTATACTTTGCAATCTTGTATTCATATTTTAGAAAAGTTCGAAGTGATTATATTATTTGAATCAAATTTGATGCTTATACTAATAAAAAATAATATCATTTTACAATTCTTATCATCGATGTTTGTACAATTTGCAAGTATTTATACAAGAAGAACCGATTTTTTACATCTTAAATTTTGATGTTTATACAATTTACGCCAGTGTTTATATCTTCTAAAAGGGTGTTTATATTATTTATATTGTATAACCTCAAAAAGGTATTTATACCTCAAAAGTTGGTGTTTATCCTAAGCAATCTGATATCATATATCAATTACTTTTTTTTATATATAAGGGCTCCCATTAATTCTGACATTTATTTCTTTTCAAATATCTCTAGTGGGACTAAACCTGTGTTTTTCCGTAAAAAAAAAAGTCTATCACTACTGTGTTAGGATTGCGGTTGTGTCATATATCAATTACTTAATAGAACAATTTATGTGTTATACAATTTCTTCATGTGTTTATACTATTTCATCAGGTGTTTATATCTTCAAAATTTAATGTTTATATTACAAGAATTAATTTAACTATAATAAACAAAACTATGAAGACCAGGATAACAAAAGGTTGGAACAAATTATAGTTAATGTTTGCTTACAAAGTGATATCCAGCAAAATAATTATAAGAAAGCATAATAAAATATCAAATATACATACAAAATATATCGAATAGCATCACAATCACAACCACATAATATTCAAAATTTGACAAATCAATATCTTATAAGAAGTATATATTAACTAATCTAAAACATGATTGGTTTTTGTTGTCTTGATCGGTAAGATTTTCTGTAAGCCAACACTAAACATCTCCATTAAAATCAATCTGCAAAAACAAACAATGAAAATTCCATTAGAACTGGTTTGAGAGAGAGAGAGAGAGAGAGAGAGAGAGAGAGAGAGAGAGAGAGAGAGAGAGGAGGAGAGAGAGAGAGAGAGTTGTTTGTTGACATATATGCGGGGGGGGGGGGGGGGGGACGATGCAAGGTGGGAGGAATGCCCTAAAATATAATGGATTTGAGCTTCAAAATAAAATATCAAGCTAAATAAAATAGTATATGGGTTTCCAATCCGAGGGGACAAATTGGAGGACGAAAGGTCGAGGATGGAAAGATATAATAGCTGTTTATAAGGGCAATTATTTGTGGAGTTTCTGTCCAGATCACGCGTTCCACGCAGCCAAGCCCATGTCGCCTCGTAATCGGCCCAAGCACTAAAA